>OX637289.1:24534244-25205004 GCA_951799445.1 Pseudisothecium myosuroides
AATGCGTTTTCGGGCAGGTACCTATGGGCTGAAATTTTCTCTTGATTTTTTGAAATTTTTTTGGAGGTAGAAAAGCTGATTAGCTTCATGGAATATAATTTTTTTCACAATCAGTGCCCCAGGAAAAAAGTTATGACCAAATAAGCTCAAAATAGAGGACGGGGGGTAGCTCGGGTAGCAAAAAAAATTTGCAAAAATTTGAATTCTTTTTTTTTAATATTTTTTTTCTCATAGATTATATTTTTGTCTATTTGGAAAGCTTTGATTCATTTCATTTGGATTTGTTATGAGAAGTTATGGACATTCTTATTTTTCAGGCAGTTAAAGCATCTTCTTGCAAAAAATAACTTATAAGATTCATTTTTGAATGCAATTTTTCAAATTTTTCAATCTTTTTTTTTATGATCTAGTTTACTTGCTAGAACAATCTCACCATTGGAATTTGTGCATTTTAATTCCCTCTAAAATATATGAATATTTTAGATTTTCCTTCTATCTTGTACCTACTTCTACTTAACAAATTTTTTTTAAATGACAATTAAATTTTTTTGAATTTTTTTCCCCCTAGACTCTCAATTCAATTCTCTAATTTAAAGATTTAAAGCTCAAAACTCTGTAGTGCAAAATTTTTAAGTTAAAAATGTTTAAAGTCAAAAAATCTAGTCCCGCAATGTACTGAAAAACTTGTTTTTTCCACTTTAAACGCAGATATCTTGCAATCTATGCAATCAAAAATTCTGAAATTTTTTCCACACTTTTTTATACTATTTAGGTGTAAGATCATATGGTTAGATGTGGAAAAAAAACAAATTTAATTTTTTTTACTCTTTGCTTTAGAAATGGCAGTTTTCAGTGTTTTTTGGCAGAAAAAGGCCTTGGTCCTTTAGGGGTTAAAAAGAATTCAATGAGCACCCAAATGGTGGATCCTCACAATGATACTTGTTCAATGGCTTCTTTTGATGGCATGATTTACCATGCCTTCTATCCTGCTTAATGCTTAAATTTTAGGTGTTCAAAATATTTAGGCAAGGGTGATAATGGATGCTCTTCTTGGTGTCTCCACTAAAGACACCTTTTAAAGTTTCTAATACATCCTTTTACCCTATGTCCGCAACTCCTATTTTCATAAGGCATGATTTTGATCAAATATAATATATATTAATGCAATAGAAAGTGATAAATTTCATTTTAGTTTAACAAACTCTTATCATTTTTAGGGGAGAATCAATGACTACAAGGTTATTTAAAGTTTGAACACAAATAGATCGTGAAAATGGATTTAAAAGAGATATTTAATGTTTTTTAATATAGGTTTCATAGGATTTGGAGGCCCTATATCTGGCTCCAAAGACTTTAGTAATGCTAATTTCAACACAATATTGGAGTCTCCAAAGCAAGGTCAATGGATTTGAAGAATGGCACAAACTACCTTCATTGATGAAGTTTAGAACACATGCCTTCATCACGGAAATGACTATAAGCACATACTCATGAAGTTGTGGCACATGGCCAAATCTATTGAGTATCAATACGCATTGTAGTCTTATCTCTACAATTCATTATTGTACAAAACCTTGAAATGTGGCATCAAAAATGTAAAATGTCGCATTCAAATGCTAAGAACCAAATTAATCCTTGGTCTACATCGAATCTTGCTAAACCTCCATAAAAAAACATGTCCACTCACTAATACGATGTGCCATTGTCAAGCACAGGAGCTATAGAAATAGCAGAGGATACTCGGGGGGTGCACTCCCATTTTGTTTTTTTATTTACATGCAATCAAATGAAGGGGTATTATAATTACCTTGGTCCTAGATTTTAGAAAACTTTTAGAATTAACATAGGCTCTATAGAATAGAAAAATAGATGTATAAAGAACAAAGGGTAGTGGAAAATACTAAAATTTAGCTTTATTTTTTTCTACAGTAGATATGCCAAAAAGAAATTTAAAAATTTAAAAGTTTTGTCTAGAGCTGTGTCAAGGATCCAAAGCCCAATTTATGAAACAAGCTGGATACAGTTTGTGGCTAGGCTGGTTTGAGAATTCTTTAGGATTTTTCCTTGGATACCTGACTGGGCGGCTTAGGATCGTTTCTTTACTCTTATCTTCACATTGTTTGAAGCCAAGTTCGTGGTTTTAAATTCTGACGTTCCCACATTAGGATTCACAGAATTCTGTTAGTGCACAATGTCTATGCTGCGGTTTAGGGTTTGCAAATACCTCGTGCAATTTTGCGAAAGACAAGGGTTGTGAAGTCCTCCTGTGAATGAGTTGTGCAACCGTTTGTTGTTTTGTTCTAGGGTTTCTGGATGTTGTGGCGTTCTTTTGTTGTGTGAGGGACCCATGGTCTGAAGTTCTTCTTTAGGATTGGATGTATCAGTTGTCTTATTTCCAACTCTTGGAAAGTGCTTGGAGAAGTTCTGATTTTACGGTTCTCTAGTTTCTGTATGCCTATGAGCTCTCAAGTTAGCACTTGGAGCTCTGGATTTATTTTTTGCGATTTATTGTTAGTTTTTAGTGTCAATTCATGCAAAATAGCATGAAGTAATAGTTGAGAGGAGTTTGGTAGAAGTACCTACCAGATTAGTGAGGAGTCTTCCTAAAATCATGGAAAGCACAAATACTCTGCTTTTCCAAGTTTATCTTAGTTTAGTGTCAATGTGTCATAGAGTCCAGATTCATGGAATAGAGAGAAGTGAGGATGTGAGAGTTAGCCAATTTTAGTGTCTTGTCCATGTAAAACTCAACATGTAGAGTGCATGTGACAACTTGGCTAAATTATAAGAGTCTATATCCAAGTTTAGAAATGTCTAGATCCAATTCATGTGGAATTTGGACTGGTTATGTGGAGACCTGCAAGTGTTTGAGAATATGAACCAGAATGCAAAGTAAAAGAAGGGCGAGGTGATTGGAGCTTACAGAAAGGTGCTTTTAGGATAAAAGCATGCGAAGAGGTCAACATCGGAGCTAAACATCCACGACAACTCCCAATACTAGAATGATTTCCCCCTCGTCTGAAAATTATTAAAGAATTGCTAAATTTAACATCCTTATTGGAGATTTGGTTTTGTCCTTGGCTTTTGGACACTTCGTAGAAGTTTGCCCAAAAGTTTCGGGATTTTACAAAACTCTACGATGACTTCATGGGAAGTCAACCACCTTTAAAACTGATGATATTTCATAGAAATTATTCAGAGTGCGATTAAATCTCACTAAAAATTAGATTAGAGTTTTATGCATTAAATAAGCAACCAGTCAAGTTTGAAGACTTTTTAATAGTCAAAAGTATCAGAATGGGCAACGACATCAAATTTAACAAGAATTTATAACATGGCGGCGGATTGACCGGCGAACCAAGAGCTAGCGGTGTTCGAATGTTGCAAATAAGAAATGTTTTCTTACTGTCACAAACCTTTCAGACAGCCCTAGCTAGTCAATTTCTTTGGAAATTGCAAATTCCATTAGTTGAAATTTTGATTTTTTTTGGAATTTTTGTTAGTGATTTTTACGAGTATTTACAGCCTGAAAGAAGGGGGTATGAGATTCCTTTGGCTAATTGGGGTCTTTTGAACGCGATGGCGCAATCGATTTTCAATTTGGAGTTGTTCTCAAGAAGATAGGAAGAGTTCAGCCGTAAATTTGACTTTTTTAGAGTAATTTGTGGTAATTCGAGGTTAATTTGCAAAATATCTTGGTGAAAGTTGAAGATAGGATTTAATTATGATTTCAAATTTTTCCTTTAAAAGCCAATTTAGATTAAAATAAGAATATTTGAAAATATTTTAGGATTATTCACAAAATATCTCAAAGTCAAAATAGTCAATTTCCTAAATATCTTTGGGAAAAATCTTAGATTTTATTTAGACAAGCTTTCCTTGTTAATTAAGGCTTGTTCTAGAAAATTCTAAAGATTAAACAAAGATTATTTAACAAATATCTTAGGGTAGATTAGGATTTAGCTTAGGGTAGTTTTTGAGTAAACGAACTAATATTTCATGATAAACTAAAGTGGTGGGGCCTTCTAGCGAGTATATAAGACCCTCCTCTAAAGTTTCTCATACCCCATTTTCTGCCTACTAACATTTTGTCGAAGTATAGAGACTCTTGTTGTTCAATTTGCTTACCAGCTTTGTCGGAAGCAATTATATAGGCCAAATTTTGGTCAATCTTTTGCTCACTTTGCTCACTTTGCTTTCTTTTAGTGGAGGATTTGGTTAGAGGACTTCCGGTTCCCTTTCAACCATCAAAGCCACATTAAAAATACACTTTTGGAGGTTTAGTCCCCCACAACTTGAATACTTTGGTTTACGTACTAATTTTATGTTTCGAAACAGCATTTGAGTCAAAATTCTTAAAGCAATGAAGTTAGTCTTCACCAAAAGGTTCTAAAACTCAAAAAATTGCCAAACCTTGTTGTATAACAAAGTTTGGTTTGATTTAACTCCTAAATTTCGGTTTAAACATTGTCATGTGTACCTCATTTAGGAATTAAAACTATTTGATACCTTGGAGACTCTTTCAATCCTTATTTTTTGGTTTAAGCACTGTCATGTGTACCTCATTTAAGGGTTAAAACATTTCTAGGACCACTTGGAACCGTATTATAACAAGTTTAGCCTGGGGTTGATCCCACACGGCGAAGCTTTGACCTTAAAACAATTTACCTTGAAGGAGAAAAGTTGGAAGAAAAAACCTTGGCTTGGGGGCTATTTGAGTCCAGAACCACACTAAGTGGCTCCCTTTTTTCCCGCCGCCAATTGCTCAAAGTTTGCTTTTTATGCTCAATTGCCAAAATTATGGATTTTTGGTTTAATTTGATAGTTAGTTTTGTTTAGTTTAGATTTGCCTTGCTTAGTTATCCCAAAAAAACCAAAAAAACAATTAGTTTAGTTGATAGTTTAATTTTGCTTTAGTTTGCTTTAGCTCAAAAATCCCAAAAAACCATCTAGTTTAGTTTGCTTGCCTAGTCATTAGCCCCCAAATCCCCAAAAAACCAATTAGTTAGTTGAAACCTTTATCTATTTTGTTTTAGTACGATACTTAGTTTTCTTTTATTTGATCAATTTTGGATTTTGTTTAGGACCAGAAATTAGGACTAGAAATTAGACCCAAAAGTTAGGACCAGCAGTCCAGTTCAGAGCCAGCAGTCCAGTTCGGAGCCAGCAGTCCAGTTCGGAGCCAGCTACAGTTTGGGGACGGGAACGAGTAGGACGGAAACAAGAAGGACGGAAACAAGAAGGACGAGAACCAGTGTGACCGACAGGGGAACCAGTGTACCACGGCCTACCACGTGGCACCGACTTAAGGGGGATGCCATCCAGCTTCAGGAACTCTCAAGTAGTCCAGCATCGAAACTCACAGCAATCCAACATCGGAACTCACAAGCAGTCCAGCATCAGGAACTCACAAGTATCCAACATTGGAATTCATAGCAGTCATGCCTCAGAGTTTAATTGAAAAATTAAACTCTGATTCAATTCTAGTTGAAACTAAACGGTTCAAATCAAAATTCATTGGAAAATCATCCCCACCATGTTGGCAGTTGCTAAGCCACAATCTATTTTGATTTTTGTCTAAATCTTCACAACAAATTTCCTTAAGTTCAAAACACGAAAGTCTCTCAACTTACATCGAACTCAAACTAACGAATTGAAGAATACACACCATTTGAACAAGAAGAATAAGAATAAGGAGGTTGGCGGCTTCATGAAGAAATAAGGAATAGGAAACACTATTGGGAAGGGTATCTAACTATTCACGTGTACTTGTTGTTTTGTTTTCTTCCTATTCATTCACTATTCATTTTGGATTTGGCGCGTTTTTTTAATCCTTTAACTATTCATTTTGGATTTGTTTTGATTTTTATTCCATTACTATTCATCTACTATTCATTTCAGGACAATTCTTTGTTTTTTTATTCTTTCTTTACTATTCATTTACTATTCATTTGGAATAATTCTTTGGTTTTATTCTTTTTACTATTGAAGAATTTTTTTTTTCATCAATTAGGATTTTGGAAGGAATTAGTTGGTTGAATGTTGATTTAGGTTTTGTTTTATTAGGCCTAATAAGCCAAATAGAAAAAGACAAAAAGTCAACAAAAATATTAGATTAATCCAACAAAAATAATAAACTAATGAATAACAAACAAATTTAACTATTCATTGGAATATTATTAAAATTGAAAAATATTAATCTTTTAAATTAATTCTTGAATAAAATAACCTTCAAGGTAGTTGGAATTAGGACCTTGAAGTTTATTTTATCTCCAAGAGCTGTTTTAGAAACCAACTAAAAACCACTAGAAATTTAACGTAAATTCCTAAACTCAAAGTAATTAAGTTAAATACTTTAAACTAACCACCTTTTGTAGGAAATTAGTCAGAAAGAATGTAGGAAGGAGATTTTCCAAACATTCTGACACCAAATTTTCATCAAGCAGACGGAGCACACATAATGGAGGACAACGGGTATTTCGAATCCATTATGTTGGTAATTTGCGATGACGGGACCATGGCTACAATGGACACAGAGGTATGTTAGTCGTTCCCTTTTCTTTTACTTTGTTTTTTCTTTTAAATTGAAGTTAGAATTGTTGCTTTTAGAAGTAGTTTTTAGATTAGAATTTTAGAATCTAAGTTAGAATTTAGAACCTAATAGGTAAAATTTAGAGGTTTTCAAAACCAAATCACACTTAAAAATTAACCCAACAACGAAAAAGTTACTAATAATTGAACTTAACCATAAAGTTGGATGAAAATTTAAGATTTTCATCCAAAAGAATCTTTAAAGAATATTTTTAGATAGGAATCAAATAAAAAATCTATAAAGATTCCAAAATCTCTTTTATTTTAAAAATTATTTTAATTTTGAAGGATAAAAGTTTTGGATGAAGTTTGAGACTAATTTCAGATGAAAAACATCCAATTAGGTCAAAATTCCAAATAATTTTAATAATCCATAACTTTAAGGAACTAATAACCTAATCCTAGAATTAAGAATTATTTAAAATTGATTTGCTATTTTAGATTAGTAGATGAAGTTTTTAGCACAAATAAGAGGCCGAAATTCGCCTCGTGGTAACTTTTGCTGGGATTCTCGGAATCTAACTTTCCTTACCATTCTAGGAAGGAAAAGTTATATTCTATTAGAGTGCTTAGATACAATTTTATTTAGATTAGATTTTATTTTATTTTTCCCATTTAACTTAACCATAATGTTTTAACTAGTTAACAAATAGTTTTTTCTTAGAATTAGTAGAATTTTACAGAATTATCAGTCACAAAAAGTGTCCATTGCTTGGAAGGCAAACACTTATTTAAGAACCATCCAACCAGGAATAAATCTCCAACGAAACAGCCACTAGAGCCCGTGTGTAACTTTCTGACTCAAAGGTGGAGTTAGAAACACTCACAAGTCACAATGCCTCACTTGTTCTTTGCTTTGAACTATTTTGTATTAGAAATGTTTCACTTTTGAAGTACTTTCTCTTTGAATCCGATTCCTGTTTGAAAGTACTATGGGTCTATAAGTACTCCAACACAATTTCCTTGATTTTTTGTACGTGAATTTAGAAATTTAGATAAGTATACCCCTATAGAAATTTTAAAAAATTTTCTACATAGATCCCATGTAATAGGGGCTTGAATGCACGCTGCCAATGAAAAATACATATAGTGCACTCCCCAAGAGAAGATATAGATCGGTCATCTCTTTTGCCCAGCACTAAGGTTCACATGTCATGGGGAATATAGTGTCAAGCATCCATGTTCACATTCAAAGGGATATCAACAAGACTTTGAAGATTGAGTTGCTCTTTATAGAGAAGAAGCACACATTTTATAAACCTTGTTGTTTGCCAATCTTGCCAAAGACAAATTTAAAAACCTAGATTGAGTTTCTCAAACAACTTTGTCGAGTAGAGAGACTTTGCTTTGGAAAATCACGAGGATTCAGGCAGCAACTGAGAATAGTTTGCTATGGAGTTTAGTCAAATCTTTTAGTCTTCAGTCTTCAGTCTACGGTCTTCATTCTTCAATCTTCAAACTCCTCCTCGTTGGCCTATTCTGTAGTGGCTTTATAAGGGTCAGGATAAGGGTAGGTGATAAGAATCCACGGCCTTGGACGGCTAAAACAGAACGGTCAAATTACAAGCTAACCGTTCAAAAAATTGGCTCCTAAACCTCAAACCCACGGTGACCAATAAGCGAGCCTCACCAATGAGAACAATATAAAAGATCGACCATGTGGATGATCAATTCTACTTCGTTGCCACAAACACAAAACGGGACTAATACTGAATTACCATATGGTCCGCAACAAAGTTTACAATGCAGAAATGAAAAACAATGAGCCTCCAAAACTGGCTAGGAACAAAATAAAGACAACGAGCCTCCAAAGCCGGCTAGGAATAACAAGCCACAGGCTACAACACACGATTTTTCATGTCTTTATGTCTTCATATCTTTAACACTTTAACTCTTCAATTCTTCAAACCTTGAAGTCTTCAAGAAATGTATAATGGAACTTGAAACCAAACTTTAGTCTAGCAACGTTCTTTGATTTACTGCCCAAAACGGCTTCAACTTCTAAATGCTGAAAGCAATAGCAATTTGAAAAGCTATTGAGATAATCTAACACCCCTCAAAATTTCAAATTGAACTAAGATACTGTCTAAGAGTTATAGACAAGCAAAGTCTCGGCCTTCTCTTTTAAAAGGAAGCAAACCCCTCCTCCCTTAGCACTCCATAACTCCTTCCATATTTCTCCAAATCTCAAGTGTAATAGCTTTTCATAAAATTAAACTTAAAAACTCACTTTTCCCTAAATTTTAAATTGATCTAAAATACTGTTCAAGAGTTATAGACAAGCAAAGTCTCAGCCTTCTCTTTTAAAAGACAACAGACCCCTCCTCCTTTAGTACTCCATAACTCCTTCTATACTTTTCCAAATCTCAAGTGTAATAGCTTCTTAAAAAGATAACATCACAAATTGTATTTTCTCAAAATTTTATTCAAAGATGCTTATTTGAACAAGAGTTATGAGCCTCGAAAATCTTGGTTGTTTTAATTTGGTAGCCACAAATTCTATCACCTTTAAATTTTTATAACTCTCTTAATACAAACTCAAATCAAGCTTGCAAACTCATTTTAAAATGGCAATCTTGCAAATAAAAACTCCTCCAGATTTCATTACAAAGTCATTGGTACAAAAAAATATATCATCCATCGAAATTCGGGTTCAAACCCTTCTTTTCTTTCACACACCTCCTAACACAACAAACTACCCTTTCCTCCACACAAACACCCCTCAAAGCACAGTGAAAGATGTTAAATTACCTTCTAGACTCATGAGGTAGGAGGAATAAACCCATGATAGATCACATGGGCCTCCTTACTCCCCATTGGTCCTAGAAAAACAACCAAAAATAAGTTCCTATTCATTTTTTAAAAGCAATGAACCCCAAAGGTCTAAACTAGTAGGCATATCATTTCTTTTCTTCTATCTTTCAATTTCTAACACACAAAAAAATAATTTGAATTTGTTAAAGAACTTCAATCCAAATTAAACGGAGGTAAAAGCTGAAGTCAAAGAAGAACGTTACTCCATCTGCAAGAACTTGAGGATGCGCTTAACAGTGTTTGCCACGTGACCTGCACATTTGACTTTTGTTAAAGGATTCACTAGTCCTTTCAATCAACGTTGATGGTCAGTACTTTCTCTGTTTGGCTTCATCATACAAAATAACTGGTCTTCGTTCAGGCCCTCGGAACTTGCCTCAAATATCACATCTTGAGTGCCCCGTTCAACACATCTCACTTGAAGTAGAATCACCAAAGCACAATCGTCACTATCAATATTTTCATGCCAATGTTGCTCCACACAAGGTTTCCTTAGCGGACGAGAAAGTCCAACTTCATTTCGTGGATGGTATGATAATGGTGAAGAAATCGCCAGCTAAGATGGTTGAACTGACAACTATGACAAGAAAAGCTCTAATTCCACCTCTGGTTCTTGCGACTCCATAAAAATCCTTCAATTCGACATTGCAAAGTCGAACTTCAAAACTAGATTTGGATTCTATAAAATCGAGAAGAGCACTCCAGACTACTGAAATTTGTCAAAGATTTTTGTCCTTTTAACAATTCTATTGGCAACAAGCGTCGGCTTGATGCCACTCGACGCATCATCTTGAAGTTTTTTTCTCTAAATTCTTAGAATCTCTTCAAAATACAAAATAAATATATATTTTAAATAATGTACAAATATATAACACGACAACGTCATGACAAGAGTAGAAGCCATTACATATTCGATGTAGACCTTTTTGAATTTGCAATGCTTCATGTCTTTATAAGTGATGTCTTAGAAAATGACGAGGTATAATCATTGAACAAGTGTAGACGTCGTATATTTTAAGAGAGTACGAGAAAAAGTGTTTGTTGGAGAAGCTTTTCATGTCAATGATCAGGCACTTGTATGTCTGGTCTTGGGCCTGTAGGTAATGAGGCAAGAGGCCAAGATTAGAAGCAACTAGAGTCGCTTGATTTTGGACATTTCATTGTACTTGTATTCCTTAGTCTTGTGCAATGTAAGCCACGACAATGGCTCATAATTTAGGCTTAGTCTCAAGAAATTTATATAAATTTGTTCTAATTTAGAAATTAGTTAGTTAGTAGTTAGGGAAAATTAATCTACAACCATGAATAAATGAGTTTTTCAATAGATAGTAGCAGAAGTTTTATGACAATGGGTGGAATTTAAGAAATTTGATTAAGGGAGAGTGATAAGGAAATTTTAGGGAAAAATTAAGACTTTTTGATAGAAAATACATTCAATAAGAAATGGAAAATTAAGAAAATTAAGCCAAGGGTGAAATTGATTAAAAATTGGAACAAAATCGTCTCCAACTAGGAATTAGTGTTAGAACTTAGAAGTGAACTGGGAATTAAAAATGTAAGTACAAAAAATATAAAGCTAACTAGGAGCATTAGGTAAAAGAATAGGACACTAATGTAGTGAAAAACGCTTTAAAATATGGGAGAACTATAAATTATAAATTTATAAATTATATTTTATAAATTATGAATTTTAAGGGGGTAAGGTAATTTTTCGTATGGATGAAATTAATGGATGAAGCTTAGAAGGCTAATGGAGCTTTAGAGTAGAAAATTAGGTTTCTCTCATTCTTTATATGGTTGTTCTGTATGTGTGTATTTTTCCTCTTAGAGTTTTTTATGCGAAGGAATCTTTTGAGAGGTCTTAAAGATTGGATTAGAATTATGAGTTAGACAATTTTCAAGTAGGTTCCCACCTTCTTGTGGAAAGAAATTGGAGAAATGATTAGAGGGAATTTGGATGCTAGGATGGACTGATTGGATCCTTTATGAAGGTTGAAGATTAATTTTAGGATGGTTGATTATACAAGCTTCCCTGGTGGGGCATTGGGTGAAATTAGAGTAATCCTAGAGTTCCCGCAAGGGACTAGAAAAAAAGCAAGGGAGACAATACCAAGATGACCAACACAACAAGACAATCAATATAACAAGAGGTACAAAAAATCAATTAAAGTATGAGCATGGGAATTGCAGCACCCCAAGTGGAAATTAGGGCGACCATGATGGTGGCTCATCCAACCTACACAGTAGTAAAACCAACAAAAAAACAAGGTAACAAGAGTTAAGAGAACACAAAACTAGTGGAACAAGCAACACGAAGGCCAAAGTACATGAGAGATGAAACCAACACAAGAACAAAGCAATGAGAGTCCAGGAACTAACGTCTGATGGCTACGTACCCTTGGAAAGCGTACTAAGGTTTGGAAAGTTTGCAAAAATTTACGGTAAGAAAAATAGTTTATTCAACTTCATGGAAACAGGATTGCGTGAAGTAGAATCCGGCTAGTGGTGAAATGATGTAAATTGCATGCAATTGTCCATTGTTGAAATTGCATGTGTAGCTATGAATTCATAAATGGCTGTCTAAAGTAAAATGGATTGGAAGAACTTGGGAGTGCTTCAAGGAAAAACCATGGATTGCTTCTAAAATGCAAATTGGGGTATCAATGCATGGTAGATTAGTGTTTTAGAGTAGCATTTGAATTTAATAAGTTGTGCTTCTAGTAGGAAGTTCATTGCTTGGAAGGTCTACATCATCCATACTCCCTACCGGACTCTTCTAGGGGAGTTTGGGTCATCACGGTTTAAAAACCTCATATATAATTATAGCATGAATTTAGATAGGTAGGATAGTTGGATGTCATAGAAATTAAGTTGTCCAATGAGGAAAGCGGAATGTTTTATTTTTATCCTATGGATCCCATGCAGTGTTTTTTTAGGCATTTAAATGTCTAAAATCACCAAAAATAATTAGAGAGCACCAAACATTAAGGAATTTTTTAAATAAAAAATTGGATGATCATGCCAAGTTGATCTAATATTTGAAAATAATTTGGATGAAATTGCCAATTTTAACCCCTAAAGGACCGTTGGCCCTTTGGGGGACAAAAGCGTTTTTAGGCAAGTACCTACGGGCTGAAATTTTGTCTTGATTTTTTGAAACTTTTTTTGGAGATAGGAAAACTGAAAAGATTTGTGGGAATATAATTTTTTTCACAATCAGTGCCCGGGAACAAAAGTTATGACCAAATAAGTTCATCACAGGGGACGGGGGGCAGCCCAGGCAGCAAAAAAAAAATGGACAAAAATTTGAATTTCTTTTTTAATATTTTTTTCCTCAAAGATTATACTTTTGTCTATCTGGAAAGCTTTGATTCAATTCATTTGGGTTTGTTATGAGAAAGTTATGGACATTCTTGTTTTTTGGGCAGTTAGAGCATCTTCTTGAAAAAAATAACATGTAGGATTCATTTTTGAATGCAATTTTTTCAATTTTTCAGTTTCTTTTTTTTTACATGGTCTGATTTACTTGCTAGAACAATCTTGCCATTGGGATTAGTGCATTTTAATTCCATCTGAAATATATAAATACTTTAGATTTTCCTTCTATCTTGTACCTACTTCTATTTAACAATTTTTTTAAGAATGATAATTAAGTTTTTTTGTTTTTTTAAATTTCCCTAGACTCTCAACTCAATTATCCACTATAAAGATTTAAAGCTCAAAACTTTGTAGTGCAAAAATTTTAAGGTAAAAATGTTCAAAGTAAAAAAATCTAGTCCCACAATGTGCTGAAAAACTTGTTTATTCCACTTTAAACGCAGATATCTTGCAATTTGTGCGGTCAAAAATTCTGAAATTTTTTACACACTCTCGTACTAGTTAGATGTAAGAACCTATGGTCAGATGTGAAAAAAAAACAATTTTCAATTTTTTTTACTCTTTGCTATAGATATGGCAGTTTTGAGTGTTTTTTGGCAGAAAAAAGGCCTTGGTCCTTTAGGGGTTAAATAAAATTCATACAAATATATAGATGAAAAAGATAGTTCTATCTAAAATATAGATGAATACTAAAATATTTGGCTACACTATTTTCTTGTATGTTGCAACTTTAGCACTTCTCTCAAACCAAAAAGAAATTTGATCCCATGAAAACCACATCGGTATGGCCCTAAACATTACAAAAAAATTTCAAGCCTTCAAAAGGCCGTTTTTCTTGCAGGAAAACGTACAATAGCAGGAAATATTAGTCCAAATTGACTCACAAAGAATCTTGCCAATAAAAGCCATCTTGTATGCCTTGGCGGATTTTTGATTAAAACATCATTTTTAATTTTTAATTTTAATTTTAATTTTTTAATTCATTATATTTGCACATCTGCTAAAAGTCAAATGGCTCTCTATAGGGCCCAGGCTTTCTCTAATCGAAGGTTGTAGGCTTGTTGTAGTTGTTGTTTTTAATATTTTGGACAAAAAATTTAAAATTTTGCTAATCCGTAGGACCCAAGATGAACTTGCTAATGCCAATTGGGTCCTAAAAAGGCAAGCTATGTTTTTCTTCTAAATAGTTTTAAATTTTAAACTAAAAAAAAAAGAAAAATTTATGGGCCTTTTGAGACCCATCAAGTATTGGCAAAGTCTGCAAAAGACATATGGTCCTACTAAAATTTCAAAATATATTAGATTTTTTACATTTGTTCTTTGTTTTTTGGTGAAACCATTGCAAATCTTAGGTCCTATGGGAACTCTATTAGTACCAATTGGTTCTTTGGGGGAGCTTATTCCTACCTCAAATTTTGGAAAAAAAAAATAGATGTATGATTAAATGTCTTTTGATCCACATGTACTTTTGCTAAATTTTCTTTTCCAAAGTAATCCTTAATCAATCTATTGGTTACAAAAAACTTGATAATACCTTATTAAAATTTACGATTTTGGTTTTGTTCACATTAAAGTCCAAGAAGCTCATATAAGACTTTAGACTTATAGTGATTAAAGCTTTGGGGATTAAAGCTTTGTATAGAAAAAAGACATTTTCTTCAATAACTTGTAACATGTATTCAAATAATGCTCACCTCTAGAGAATGTTTATTATTTTCAACAAATATCATTTCAAAATTAATCTATATAGAAATAACATCTATGTCCACCACTTAATGTTTAACCATTAAAATGGCTAAGAATTGCCACTTATGTATCTATAAGAGTTTTAATAATACATTTGAAACAATTTTTACTTATACAAAGAAACAAACTAGATCTTCGATTTTTGAATAGTAGAAATATATTTTGGAAATTATTTTGACTAACTAAAAATTATTATTTTTCTTTTATGTAATTAGGAGTTGAAAACCTTTTTTTTTTCATATAGTTTCAAACAATTGTATTCTAATAATGGAATCATGGTGATATTTTAAGATTTTATTATACTTATTATTCAAGGCATTTTTAAAGGATCATTTTTTGAATTCAAAGACATGTTTTGAAGTGAAACATGTTTGTACTCTTTAAACTATAGAATATTATTAAGTTAAGTTTTAAAGACAGACTAGGTATACCTAGTTGATCCTATGCTTCAAGTAATCCTTAGCAAAATGACAAACAAACAAATTGAAAAGTAAAATATATGTCTTAACTTCTGAGGTATTTGCATTTAAAAAATTAGATGTGCCACCCTAAAGTTTAATTGTAGTTTTTAAATATATCCATTTATTTAATTTAGTGTAAAAAAATGAAGCCTCATAAGTTTAGACTTTGCTCTGCACATGTTTGCAAAACATTCCAAAACATTCCAAAACATTCCAAAAATTCTATTGACTACTGTAATTCCAAGCTCTACATGTTAAAATTCAATTCTAGGAGTACAAATATATATATAATTTCCGTTGTTTTTTGGACCCATTATACTTTAAACTATCATATTAAAAATTATTCACACTACTCATGTATGCTATTGTACCTTGGAATAGTTTCAACACTTATATGTCAAAATATCTACAATGGCCTTCAAAACTTTAAATATGGGATTGATACTATAAATCAATTATGGTAGGAAAATACTTACAATATTTCAAGGTGTATTCACAACAAATGGTTGATCCATATTTCTAAAATATTTTTAATAAAATAGTAGGAGTTTGTAGCTATTGATTGTAGTGCCCGTCATTTAGAGCCCAAAATTGTTTCAAGAGTTCTTTTGTCAATACAAAAAATAAATTATATAGACATTGTTGTATAGAAGTTATCTACAAATCTAATCACAGTGTAGGACAAAGAAGCTTGTAGGGACAGAGATGAATTATAGAGCCCAATGCCCCTTATTTGCAACTGCTACATAACTTCACGATGCTCTAGTCAATGGATAAAGACCAGATATTCTAAATCTCAAATTACTTCAACATGCATTAGTCAATGGATTAAGACCGTAGATTTTATATTTTACATCACTTCTAGGTGCACTAGTCAATGGATAAAGACTATAGATTCTATATCCTAGATCATTTCAATATATGCTAGTATGTGGATATAGACCAAAGATTTTTTACCTTACATCACTTCAAAACGCCTAGTCAATGGATAAAGACTACAAAGATTCTATACAGGATAAACCTTACAAATCTAATAACAATATAGGATAAAGAAACTTGTAAAATTTGCACTACAATGTAGGATCATTGCAATGATTGCATAGCTTCACAATTTTTCAATATTTGAAATGCAGGGAGACAACAAATGCTATATACAAGTAGAATAGCTGGGAGTACAAAAATTTGTATAAAAATTTATGTAGTATATGTATTATACAAGATCTATAGTATTTGTCTTTGAAGCATGAATTTAGGCCTCATTTGATAAAAGTAAATCAAATTTTTCAAAACTTAATTGAATTAGAAAATGTGAGTAATCAAATTTAATGAAGTAGTATTAAAAAGTGTCTAATATTGCTCTTTGAATTTTGTCCATAATTTGTCATTGAAGCTTCAAATCACTATTTTAGAACCTCGGGGGGTGCACTCCCCATTTTTTATTGTTAGCGTGCGATCAAATGAAGGGTAATTTTAATTACCGTGGTCCTAAATTTAGACAATTTTTTGAAGTAAATTAGCATCATCGTAATGTGATATTAGACATTATAATTAATGAAGGGTACGAAATAATACTAAATTTTACCTATTTTTTTAATCTAAAGTAGCCTTCTAAAAAATCTCCCCCCAAAATCTGAACTTTTAAGAAATAATATAGAAACCTTCCCCAAGAATCTGAACTTTTAATTACTAATGTAAGTGCACTGTAAGTGGTGGAAGTATCCAAGGGTGGAATCCTATAGCTGTGGGAGATATAGAACTGAAGTCGCAGTGGATGAAACTGTGGTTAGACCGTAGATGAACTGCGTGAACTAAGTGGCCGTGGATGAAGTGAGATGATGTCCCGTTGAGTTGCGTGAGCCCTTGCTTTTCAAAAATTTAAGGTAACGGTTCTGTTTTGTTGCCGCCCAGAACAAAGGATTCTTGCTGTGTTTGTGAATGCTTCAATTTGTGTCACAGACTGCTGAATGCAACGCAATGGGATTTGAACCTAAGTTGTGTTTGGGTGGTTGTGGTTTAGGGTTTACGGTTGCGAATAGGCTTTGGTCTGGATTCTGAGTGGCCTGTTTCTATGAGCTCGTTTTAGCTTTAGGGTTTCAGATTCGGTCCAGCTGAAGTCTTGGGATATTGGGTTTACGGGAGTGTTGGGATTTGAGGTGCACATGGCTTCGAATGTACCCAATAGGGTGACATTGTGGACATTAGAGTCGGAGGCGACGGATCCAGAGTACTTCAGGAAGGTTGACGTTGGAGGAGCTTCAACGTTGGAGGCATTCAGATTCACGTTGGAATCGAACGACATTTTGGACTGGCCTTTTGATTTCTGGGACCCCGAAGACAAGCAGCGTGTGAGGAAGAAGCTGGAGCGCCTGAACGGGTTCACTAAAAAAGTGCATGTCATCAAACTTGGAGAAGTGGAGAGCGATGCAAACAAGCGACGTCGACTGGAAGATGGGTCCGTGAATGTGACTACTGCGGAGGTTGCCCCGGTTGTAGAAGAAGAACAGCAGTTCGTTGAAGTCGAAGCACCGGATCCTGCACTTCCGCCAATCGGCTCATCCAGAGTGAGTGGCGTTGTAGACGATGGGGAGGTAGAGAATAACCCTCTGAAATTTGTGCTTCTAGCAAAGGAGGTCATGGATCGTTATTTTGAAAAAGCAAAGAAGTTGAGGGTGGAGCTGCAGCGGGTCGCCATGGATGACCACGAGTGGTGGTTGAAGACATTTGACCTCAATGGCGCTGGCGTTGTGAAAATCTGGTGTGGGGAGTGCAAGAAAGATTGCGGAGGAGACAGCAAAGACCACATCAAATCACAAATTGACAACCTCTTCAACAATTTCAGGCAATCGCATATCGTGAGCGTTTTCCACGTCAGGAATTACTGTGCGGCAAAGGGTGTGGACTTTGACAACCACCCGCAGTCCGAGGCCAAAAACAGGGGGCCACTTATCATAACTCCAGAGGATCACAAGCAACTGATTGCAGAGGGGATTCAAATTATGGACGAGGTCAATGCGACTCTTCCAGAAGGTCACAAAAAATTCACCGTGTTGGAGAATGTTGCGGCTCAAGACACTAGATGCTATTGGTTTAAAGTAAAGTGTCCATATTGCAAGGATGTGATGGTGCTTTGCCCACCGAGGAAGACACTAGAGGTGAATTTGAGGAATCATTTGAGTGGCTTCAAACACTAGAAAGCAGTCACAGATGCAGAGCTGCTCGTGAGAGATCCAGCCAGGACGGGCCGACCTGGACGCCCCAACGGGTCCACCGCAACAAGTTTGCAGTCCACTCAATCCGACCTTCACTCGTGGTTTCGGCAATCTTCATCAGCTAGTTTAGAAGGTACGTTTGAAACAAGGAATCCCAATTTTATTGCGTCTTTGGTCTGCTACGGATTTCGTGGTCCAAGTGTTGAATACGGTGGTAATTCTTAGAGAAGCTGCACTATTGGCATGCTAGAACTAGGATCGTGCAGTTAAAAGCAAGAAGGCTGACTCTAAGTGAAAGTGCAATGAACGCATCTGCAGACAATAATCTCATAAAATTCTATCACAATATTATCAGTGCGCATAGAATAGGAGCATTCGGGGGGAAGGAGGGGCTATGGGACTTCATGAAGGATGTGGCTGCAAACCTGAACAGGAAGGATACGGGGAATAGGTACAGTGAAAATACCAAATGTTTTTCACAGGCAATGAGAATCTATGGGGGGCGTCGCTTATGTGATTTATTTTCCTTGAACTTTGCTGGACCTAGTCTTGACAGTATTAGAAGGGAAAGCAGAAAGGGAGTAATGTTTGTTTCAAGAGAGCATGCTGAAATTTTCAAATCCATTGCTAACATTTATGTTGATGCCAAAGCTGCACATGGCATCTCAGGCCCCATCCCTGTCATTCTTGCTGAAGATGAAACCAAGGTCCGAGGTCGGGTTTCGTGGGAAGCTAGATGGGACACTATGTTGGACTTTTGTGGTCCAAAAGATAATCACAGCTGTGTTTCAGATTATAAGCCCACTGTTGGAGCTGGGGAGGTTGGTTATAACAAAATGGTCGACTCATTTAGACTAGACCGGGTCGGTGGGTTTGCAAGAGTGATTGTCGTGAATCCCTTGCATGAGAAACTACCACGATTAGTCTTGGTTGCTTGTTGCACTTGCGGTTGTTTTGATTCTTCCTAGGTTAGAGCGTAGTGGAAAAAAATTGATGATTTGTGGGCCAAACATTGCTATACCGCAGTGGGTCCTATTATTGGCCATGTTAGTGATGGAGACTCTTGTAGGCGTCAATTAATGCTTTCAGATTTTCGAAGTTCCGAGGGACTGAGGTTAAGTGTGGACTGGGAGGGTTGGATTTTCACCTCAGCCGTGAATGTGAATGGAGAAGCCACCGGTTTGCACAACCAGGACTACATACACAATGGTAAGAAGTTGATAAATCCCCTGGATAGCAATGTCAGAACTTTGAGGTTAGGTGCTGATATGGTACTTCATCAACAAATTTGCCAAGTTTTCAATCGATTCACAGTAGATCAGCATGGTTTACTACAGGAAGATTATGACAGGAAGGATCGGCAAAACTGGGCCAGTGCTCAAACATTATGTTCACAAAAAGTACGTGATTGTTTGCGGTCTCTTCGTTTGTCCACTGATTTGCATCGGGAACGCACTCTTGGGACCGAGATGTATCTAGAGATATGCTCTGACTACATCGATATTTTCTTGTCACCACGTCACGACCTTCGCTCACGGATTGTGAAAGCAGGTAAGGTGTCCTTTTTTTCCGTTTGTGGAAACTATAGATGAGGCACGGTAATCCAGGTGTGTTGGGGAATACTAAACCCCTTAATCCAAAACTACACTTCATTAGTCAACAGTGTTGAATTGTCTTGTCATTTCATTGTTCTTCTCATCTGCCACTTCCAAGACAAGTATCCTCACTTGACTGTGCCTTTCCACCTAACTGGTAGTGATTCATGCGAGGTTTTTTTTTCAAAGGTAGGGGGCATGGTAGGAATGGAGAGGGCATACGATTTCCAGGGATTGTTGGGTGCTGCCAACACCGTGAATCATTTGTCACAGATGGAATACGGAGGGAACGGGATTAAATTTGCCAGGGCACACAACAAAATGAACAACATTTGGGCGAAGTTGCACAAACTTCAGGAAGACGAGGTGGATCCCGATCTTGGAGACTACAGTTTGGTTTCCACTAACGATGCTGTTGTGACAGCCTTGAAGGAAGGTCTGAAAGAGGCGCAGCGGATGCTAAATAGCTTGAACATGGCACCGAATCCAAGAGCTCCTGCAAAGAATAAGGTTTAGTTTAAAAAACCTTGGGTTGTAGAACGTGCGGACACACAATCATTTGCATTTGCTGCAGGTAACAAACCAATTCGTGGTGAGGATGGTGACATGGAGGTATTGCGGGAAGACTTACAGAGAAAGGAACAGGAGCTGCAGAGACGTGCAGAACTAGATGAGCTGGAGCCACCTGCTGCAAACGATGTGGAAGATGATTTAATTGATGATGGAGTTCCAGCAATAGTGGTGGCTGAGAGTGAAACGCGCGACATAATTTCTGAAATGTTAAACAACCATGAGGAACATGTTCATACAACACTGGTCCTAAGAAAAGTTGAAGCATTTGTAGAGTTTGATGGGAACCGGATTTTCAAGTCCACTTTGGTTGGGCAGCTTAATGGTAACCCATTTCTCTCTAAAGATAGGTTGACTCGTGTGAAGAAGTCACTCTACTTTAATAATAGTGAGGATTATCTAAGCGCAGCTGAATGCTCAAATACATGCTTTGTTGGTATTGGTTCGGACGTTGGAGTATACTTTGTACAGCGTTCCACCATCACTACGTCGTCTACAGTAGCTGCCGCGAAGAAAAGGGGTAGGTGTCGAGCTGGAAATTTGGGGAGTGCGACGTCGACCACACAAGATGCGGATGAGGGAACCTGGTGGATTGGCCGCATACAAAAGATGCAAAGGCGAGCTGGTGGAAACTCGTGGGGATCCTTAAATCAGCCTATCGATCTTGCTAACCGTGACGTCACTCCCGGGAAGAAAGGGATTCCAGTTGCGAATGTGCAAGTCATCCTGCAATATTACAGCCGAGCCCTTGGTCAGTATAAATTCAAATATGATTTAATAGATTCAAAGTGGATTACTCTTGAGTCCGTGATCACTAATGTTACCCTCACGTATAATTCAGATACTCAACTGTATAGCTTGAACAGGTCTGATGCTGAGAATTTGAATGAATACGTCACCAACAATCCTGTACATTAGCAACGTCTTTGGTTTGCATCTTCCAGATTTTGAGTACACATGTTGAAATCTAGCATTATAGTTCACGTTGTGTTTATGGTCTGCTATGGATTTAAGGTCATTGAATTCTAATGATATCTCTACGTTGTATTTCCTTCATTCAAAGAGTTCACTGTCTTCTTGGCTGCAAATTTGCGTTCCAGATTCCATGCACTCTCTGTGATCACTGTTGCTATAACTATTGGGGTGAAGTGTGTTGTGTACCACTAAGATTTTACAGAGCTAGAACCTGGCAATTTAACTAAAACACGGCATTGTGGCACTCCTGGAGTTCCTTGGTTGCTTGAGGTGTGTAAACAAGCTCATGAACTGCTTGTCTTGCAAGCTAGGCGGTCATCATTTTCAGGTACAATCCTTTTACCCCCAACCTCTGTATACTTGTGGATTTCATTTTGCTAAACCATGAATCACAACAACCCCGGTCTTTCAACTCCAACACCCTTTTTGGTTTAATAGAGCACTGTTATGAACCCAAAGAACCCAGTCGGTCATTTTTCTCCGGAAGTCAAGCAATGTATAATTTCTGGTTTCGCCAGTTTCAATCTTGATATCCTAACCGACCTACATTTAGACCACAACTACATTTTTTTCTTGTAGCCACTTCCTAGTACTTAAATCCATCCGTGCTACAATTTTTTGTGAAATTCCATTGTGAATCCTGATATCTCAGCAGCCGTGTTTCCTAAAACCAATAGTGAATTTGTACCATTTGCCACTTGCAGATCCTGAAATCCTAGAATGCCATGCTTCATGGTTTGGAATGTACCTTTTTTTTCCAGAGCCCACGTACCTTATCCTAGAATCCCACGTTTTCTTCCTTTGAACCAGCAAATGTGCATTTTTCTGGGTAGTAGCTACTCTTGGATTCCGTTGATGCTATCGTGCGGATTTTCTTTGCAGGTACGTTTGAATTTGTACCGAGATATCATTCAATCCATGACTGTCCCCTTTTTTGTTCTAACTGGCCTTTTTTTTTGTGAAGCCCGGCGTGAGATGGAGGTTTTCAAAAGTAGCATAGATTTCTACTGCAGAACCAGCTTCTATTGTTTTGAATCTTGCAGATGGAATCCGTTCTGGCTAGGAATTCAAGAAAACCAGCATTCCTGATTTCCTTGTCACCCTCCCCATTTTTTTTGGCTAAGTCACCTACTATTCTTGTGTAGTCTTCCTTGAAATTTTGTTGTAGCCAGGTTCATCATTTTTCATTGTAAAACCAGCGGGCCTATTTTTTGAATCCTGCAAATGGAATCCGACCTGGTTATGAATTCAAGAAAACCAATGTTCCTGGGTTTTTTGTCACCCTCCCCATTTTTTTTGGCTAAGTCACCCTTTGTTTATGTCTGGTCTTGCGTTAGATTTTCATGTCTACAGCAAGCATAAATTTCATTCTGGAAACCAATAGTCCTCATTTCTGACCTTCGGCTCTAAAATTGAGGCAATTATGAATCCAAAAAACTAGCTTTGCTAGTTTTGTTCTTACCATCCCCATTTTTTTTTCTCAGGCACCTTCCCATTTTTTTGTCAAGCGTGCAAGTTCATCCAGGTGAACCTAGCTAAATACTATTTTCTCTAAAGTATTGTCCAGTAATTTCATGTTAAAGATGTCGTTTTGGAATTGTTTGTATGTCCAGGTATTGCGGACAGTTCAAGCTTACGTCAGCTCTGTGCAGACAAATGGCTCTCAGGTAGGCTCTAACTGGGAACTCTTTTTTTTTTCTTTTCAAAATTGGACCCTGTATCCCTAAACTAAACAGGGTTTTTATTTTTTAGCACCAACATTAAATTTTAATTTTATGCCACCATGGAATTTTAGAATTATTAAAGCCGGACCGTGGAACTTGAACTCACTATTTTACTAACTAATTCACCCTATACCAACTAACGCCAGATTACCCTGAAATGACAATTTGTTCTCTGAGATATTCCCAGATCAGGGGAAGATTTGGAGTCGACATTTCATTCCACAAAGGTATTGCAGTCAATCCCATCCTGCATCTTGGGGGCCACTTCAATGGGACATTCAAACTTCAAAAATTTTCAGTTCACATGTCATGGAGTTCTTCTTGTTGGGTTGAAGGATTCATTTCCCATTGTCTCCCAGCGCTATTTCCTGCTGCGCATCCCAGTTGGTAAGTTCAAGTTCCGTTTATGAATTCCTGCCAAAACTTAAACTAGGTTTCGCATCTCGTTGTCCTAGTTGCGGTGAGCGTGGATGTGTTGTGATTGCGGTCAGGTTGGGTTTAGAAATTGGGCGGTGGGTGCTGTCGATCATACCATTTTTGATATGAACTCTTCCGCAATGTCTTTGCGCTCGTGAATCTGTTTCCATCGCTGGTTTTCTTTTGCGCGTGCTGACTTGGAATTGCCTCTTCTCATTAACTCGTGGTGTTGTGTTTTTGACTTGAAGCCCGATTCTCAGAACCTTGGATCGCCTAAACCTGCAGCGCCGGAGTGAGTTGCTTCAGCGTTTCCGTATCGGTTAGATTTTGCGCCCAAAACCCTATTTTTGTTCCCGGTTTGCTACTGCTTTGAATCATCGTTTCCTGTTTCCTTCGTTGTGCATGCACGCATGTTAGGCTTTGAATTTCCAAACTTCCTAGGCGCTGTCTTGCAATAGTTTGTCTGGTGCAGCCCGATTCTGTCCACTTTTGGGTTGTTTCCGTGCTTCCCAATAGTGGGTCAGGAATAACTGGTGTTGGTTTTGTTTCTGGGTGTTAGTCTACCATGGGGTCTGCGGGATCAGGCGAGGAAGTAGTCCTCAATCACAGCGTGCTTGACTACATTCTGGAGTTCAGCTGCGAGAGTGACAATGCGTGGCTACGGTTTGAGAGCCACCATGTGAACCGGGGCGAATTGCTGCGCCTATTGCCTGCTTTGGCAGCGGTGTCGAAGGTGAATCATATGAGTGCAGGTCTTACGCTTCAGTATGCAGCCTTGCGTCTCGCATCATTTGACGTGAAGGTTGCTGTAGTGGAGATGTCACTGAGGAGGAAGGCCAAGTTCGTATTGTAGGCATTTGATACAAATGTGGACATCTTCTCAAAGTCCTGGAAGATGGATTTTCCAGTCCCGGCAAACCTGCGGATGCTGCCGCTTGGAGACCTGGGTGTTGCTGAGCTGCATCGACTTCGTGCCATTCTTCATGGAGGATGGCAAGTACAGATTGTAGTGCACAAGGGAGATGGGCAAGCCGACCTGCCCAACGTTTGGGTGACACCGGGATCACGATGAGGTAACTCGGACAGCAAATGTAGTTTTCCCTTGCTTACTGTTGTGATTTTGTTTTCCAATTTCATTTCCATCATTCCGTTTCATTGTATTTGTGCTTTTGGATTGTGCAGGTTGCATTACTGGTTTCCTGTGCAGCGCGACCATCTCTTTAGACTGCCAGTTTTTTTGTTTCATTTGATTGTCCACGATCTGAACTTGGTGGTGCCTAAAATTTTAGCTATTGCATTTGACATTTTAAACTCTGTACCCTTCATTTGTAGCCTTCTATTTTTGACATCTTTATAAATGATAACTCTTCTGTTTCTAAACACATGCATTGCATTTTTCCACACAAATTTCCACCCTCCACTGATACGGTCTCAAATACAGTACTGTGCATTGTTTTCCATATGCTGCTAGTTTGTAATTCACGTTGGTTACAGTTTTAATGCACTTGGTTAATTACTTGGTGATTGCTTCAATCCACTTCACAAATGTTGCATTTTTTGTTGTTACTTATAGTTTTAATGCACTTGGTGTTTCAGATTGGTGTTAGCTTGAATCCACTTCCCAAATGTTGCATTTTCTGTTGTCTGAGGAGTATATCATGATGTGTAAATGTAGCTTAGGAAAACACAACCCGGACCCAATCTCCTGTTTGCCCGCTTGTTTGTAAGTATTTCTACATGTTCTGTATTTTTAATGAACATAGGGTAGGCAAAATTAGCACATGAAAAATTTTATAATAAAAGATAGGGTGTATGAAATAAGGGCCATTTAGAAATTTAGGTAAAGATAGCCCTATCTAAATTTCCAAAATCCACCTACATAGCCCCCCCATAATAGGGGCTTGAACGCACGTGATCCTTCCACATCCTATATAGTGCACCCCCCGAGTTTAGAACTCAATGGAAACTCAGTTTATTTTATTCTTGTTAAATGATAACGCTTGAAATTTTTCATGTACTATAGTCAAATGAAGTCAAAACTCTTCCTACAAATACATATACTACATTTTGTCTTGAGTTATCAAACTAGCAACTAGCAATCATTGAAATGTCAATTGCTACTATTAGCTTACCATATCCCAAATTTTTCCTTTCAAATATTGGGACATTTTTTCCCATGGAATTCAAAGTCTTCAACCACCAATTGGATAATACATACTTAATTGCAATTAATTCCAAGTTAGATTGTTGTCCTTCTCTACTTGACATACTTTGGACTCATGGCAATCTAAAAATCCACATGTATTTGAAAACAATGAAGATACATATATATATATAGTTGCTTTGGCGCTTAGGGATTCAAGGATTGGAATTTAGGTGCGTAAATATTCTTTATTAATTATCATATATACAAAACAATGTTAACTATTAAAATCTAATTCAATTGTTGCAAAGTATTTATATGATTGTTTAATAATGTATTTTTTATTGAAGAAAAAATTTATTTCCAAATTTTCTATTACATCAGAAAAATAAAATGATTATTATAATGATTATTATTTTTATGAAAATGTTTAACCTTGAAACAGGGCCAATGCCAATTTTATTATGGGTAGTGGTGGCACTGTGGTATTGTTGATTTTTTTTCCAAGATAAAAATTTACCCCAACTTTCTAAAACCTATTTACATCACCATTAGTTTAGAAAACAATAAATATTTAGTAGCTAAGGCAATTTCATGTCAATTCAATAAATTTCAAGATTAAATAAAATTTTTAAATATCACATATTTGCAAATCTACTATATTAAATTCATAAATGACTAGATTTTCAAATTTTCAAATTCTTCAGCTGATTTGATTCATATAGCCAATTCTCCTTGAGACTTGGGCTTTAAAGGCCACCAAAAATTAAACATATTTATAATTAAATACATATAATAGCCCGAGTACTTCACTAGCAGTTAACTTAGAAACAAAGTGAAACCTACTATATGATGCATTTTAAATGTAGGAGAGAGTAATTTAAAAAAATATTCAAGTTATTATAGCATCAATTCTTAAAACATATTGTGTTACAACTACTGTATAGTATATTGTAATGATTCATAGGATCATTTTATCAAGCCCTGCAACCAAAGTCTGTGATTCCACTTTCATCAACATTTTATCAGTGTTCTTTCATAATCTTGCATGATTAAAGTGCAATTAGAGTATGCAATTAAAGTTACATCAGTCCCTCTAAACAATCTTTGATAAGAGCATCCGCAGTGCGGTCTCTGTAAACAATTCCTCTATCGGCAAACACAAGGACATTCCACGATGCCTTTATAGTGCCGGGCTTTTTTAAGAACAAATCGCTCAAATGCAAAGCCGGCAATCCAAACGTCAAATGGACTTTTTCCATTATAAAAAGAAAGAAAGAAAAGAATCTACATTAAAAAAGACTTATCATTGAAACAAGGAAAGTTTGAATTCATTGGCACGCTTAACAATACTAGAAAGGGTTGACAATGCAAAAAAAGGTTGACAATAATGCGGATTATTTCTACCGGGAGCCAACTTGTGGGCCCTTCACATTTTGGAAATTTGTCGGACCCCAGGGGTTGCATACCGAGACCGTGGAAGTGTCGGGACCCATAACGGTTGCATTGGAGCGCAATTTTCTTACAAACGACTTTTTGCTCAGTAAAGTGCCAATATAGGCACTGTTTGCGTAATCATTGTAGATGCTCTAAGCTCTTGTCATGTAAATTGCAATCAGAACCTGTGATTCAACCGCAATCAACTCTTGTGACTAATTCAATTGCAATCAAGCCTTATGATTCAAGTTTGATCCACTTTGGCAATTCAAGTTCGATCACATGGACATTATCAAACACGCCCAACATTTCATTTCCTATAAACATTAACCATTGAATTTTATTTGAGACAAGTAATATTCAAAAACTATGGATTTATTTTGTAATAAAGGGAGTATATAGTTTGTAAATCTACACAAGGGGTAGTCTGTAAGAAAGGGGAGGAACCTACATGATGAGCTTCTATTTTCCATTTGCAAATAGAAAAATTAAAGAACAACGTCTCATTTTGGGCTATATATGTATATAGTCAAGGGTTTTTCTAGGTAGGAGCTATCATTGTATTATACCTTCAATTGAACCCTAAACTCTAAAATGAGTCTATTTGTTGGCACATTTTGTAAGATTTTGGAACCTTAACCCCTCAAGTGGTTTTGGATGTCTTCAATACATTTCTACATTGCCTAAGTACGGTATACACAACCTTGTATGTGAATGATTTACTATCTATTTTTAAATTATTATTTTTTGGTTGAATGCGCGCCATGTACCCAGTCATGGCAAATGTGGACACAAGGAACAGACGCATACATGTAGACATGGTGAAAGCAATATACGTATTTTTCTAAAAATACACACTTGAACATGTTCGACAGCCTCTCAGTTCAACAGCAAGTGTCACAATATTTTTCTAAGAACAACATAAAATCAAGGGTTGTTTTATCTTCAATTTTGTAGTTCACATCTTTGGCCAATACTTCAAGGAATTTGGAAGATAAGGGCCACGTATGAATGTAGAGGACACAATGTGGCCCCTGAACCACTTAGAGATTAAACCACTACATTTGTAAATGCACAAGTTAGGCTTACACAATATAATACAACTTGCAGAGTTTTTAGTTTTATGTTTTTTTCTCCTATTCAGTACATTTATGATTCATTTGTATAATTTTTTGTATAAATTGTTTGATATAAGATATCTGTATATGTGCTATTTGTATGGGTTGTGTTCAACAATAATTAGAGTGTACATGTTACATTGATCAATCCTCAAAACAGTTATAAATTGATGAATTACAATAGAAACATGTTTAAATGCCTCACATTTTAGTTCTTAGTTTTAACTAACTTAGGATGTAGGAAAATGGGTGAAAAGTAGAAGTAGAAAAAAAAGAGGGACATATCTATTGTAAAATAGTAGCTAAATAGCCCCCATAATATTAAAAAATTCAATACACGTATATATGGATTACAAGGTATATTGAAATATTTGGATACAATAGAAAATACTATTTTATCTTAATCAAATTAAAATTAAGAAAAATTATAATTTTATAATTTTATAGTTTTATAATTTATAAAATAAATCTAATAAATCTCAATTTGACAGACTTTATTTTTAGATTTATTTGTTGCAAAGTCTTGAATTAGCAAATCAAAATGTTTTAACTCCTAAAGTCTTGTGAGTGTCTTCTAGAAACTTGCGAAGGTTTGAGGAAGTACCTATGATCTCAATTTTTTGCAAGATTTTTTCAAAAAAATTTGCAAGATAGAAAACTTATTAGCTTTCTAGGAATATAGTTTTTATTTCAACTAGTGCCTAGGAGCAAAAGCAATGCCACAATATGTTCAAAACAAATAAAGGAGGGTAGCCCAAAAAAACTACAAAACTTTAAAATAATTTAAAAGAAAATTATTTTTATAGGTTATATTTTGTCTAAAGAAAGAGATTTGATTCATTCCATTTAAATAGGTGATGTAAACTTTATAAAACTTTTTTTGATTGCATGCAATCATTGCAAATTCTTGAGAAAATAATGCACTAGAACCATTTATGAACTCAATTTCAACAATTTTTCAAAAGAAAATGTTGCACATGTTTTAGTTTGTTTTCTACAACAATCTCACCATTGTGATTGTGTGTTTCAATTTCATCTTAGAGCTATCAACAATTTGGTTATTTCTTCTATCTTGTACCAACTTTGACTTATTAAATTTTTAAAGAATGAAAACCACTAGGGGTTTTTTTTAGGATTTTTTTTCAAACCCTCAAATCAATTTGTTATCATAAAAAAAATTTAAATTTAAATTTGTAGTACAAAATTTTTAAGTTGTGAGGATTCAAAGCCTTATAATCTACTCAAGCTAGGAGCAAAAAAACTCATTTTCTCCACTTTAAATACTCATATCTTATTTGCAAATATTCAACCTATAATTAATATTAGAAAGAAATAACCCCAAGTCCTCAATCCACGTCCCAAGATCATTTTTTGTCAAAAAAACATTCAAAATTGCCATTTCTGATGCAAAAAAAAATTCTAAACACTTGATTTTTGCATATCCAACTATAAAATCTTCCACTAGACTTGCATGTAAATATTTAGAAGAAATTTTAGAAACTTTGAACAGTTGGATTGCAAGATATTTGCATTAATATTGGTTAAACCAATGCCAACTACAACAAGGGTCAACTACAATAAGGATGAACTACAACTATTAATGGACAATGGAATAATCAAACCGTGTAATCTATGCCACTATGCTTTAGGGGTAAAAACATGTATGTAGGACACAATTTTAATATACAAAACAATTTATAAATGTGTTGAAATGTTCTGTTGATGTTGTGTTGTGTTGAAAATAGATGTACTCAAATGTGACCTACGCTTTCATGACTAGTTAGTCTTATTAAAATACTATCACTATTGGCAATAAAATAAAATGAAAAATATAAAAGAAATTTATAAAGAAATTTGCATCTAAAAAAATTCCTCAACTTTCAATGGTCTATTTTTATTTATGAATAAAAATAATACAATTGTAGATAAAGGAACCTAAACATTATTTGAAGCATTAGTTGTACATGCACTTGTGTGCCTTCGTTTCAAGGCTTCAATAGTGTGACATTATGATTCTATTGATTCCATGGCTATATTGTGGCTTCATTCCCTAACTTTAGTCACATGGCCTCAAAATTCCATGGCCAACACATATCTACTTGTCTTTTCACACTTGTTCCGTCCTAAAGGATGTCATTAAAAATATTTTTATTGCTTTTTAGTAAAGTTAATCCCTAAAGACAAGTTCCATTATCATGTGTTAAAAACTATTGAATTTAGCCTTTTCAATCATATTCAAGTTTCAATGTAATATTTTTGTTATATGAGAATGCATTATATATCAAATGAATGTGAAAAATCTCATTGGATATTGAAGAAACGCACTAGAAATATAACACTCATGCCTTAAGTGCTAGTCAATCCAACCACTACTTTCTCTTAGACTCTAGGTTGATACCTTCTAGTGTGTTTCTACTCCAAGGGTGAAAACAAAGATTTTTGAATTCAAGCCTAACTACACTAAATAGTGAAATTAGGTTGTCCCTCACTAATTTTTTGACATTCAACACTATACAAATATTCAATATTAGTGTACAAGAATGCACTACTTTTGAATTGGGTGTTGTTATAATTGGGACTAATGAACCTCCATGTGTACATACAAAAATATTTGTAGAAGTATTCATTAATTTACATGGCTTGTAAAACAACTTTCTTAGGGTAAAACAACCTAATTGTTAAGGCAGTCTAATTTCACTATTTAGTGTAATGAATATAATTGATCAACTTTTTCTTTCTACTCACATTTGAAAATTAAAAAATACTCCTCAAATTGAATATTTTATTGCAACTTTCACCAAGGCCTAATGATTTTTTAACTATTAATAAACTACACAAAAATTTAGTTTACTCCGCAATGTCCTATTTCATAACTTACCCTAATAGAGTTTTTGAGGTAATTTTTTGTTATTTGATATGAATTTTTTTCTTCACTTTTTCTTCAAAAATTCACATTCATAACTTCTCCAAGAAATTGGATTTTTCTCATTACCTCTAAAAAAAATACTACGTAATATGAAAAAATTTCGTTTATAAATAGTCACTAGACCCTGACATTTCATCCAAAATAAGGTAGAAGGATTCTTATAACACTCAAGTTCTAAAATCGCCAACCTCCTCAAACATACACTCAATTTGTACATGTTGCTTTTTGTTGTATCAACAATGTACAAATAGTGTACATTTGAAGAAGTGGGCAATTTTAGAGCCCTCTCCTTCATTTCAACTTCAAATATGCATAACTAATTCCACAAAGCTCCAAAAAATATGAAGCGACTTGGACTAGATGCCAATTCCATTTGTCTTTCAAGGAAAAAATTTACTGAAAAATCAAATTCAAGAAGTTTCACCTCTCCATATCATCAGTTTCAGCTCTTTAAATGGGCGCTCCCTTCACTTATTACCAATTTCGATTGTGAATTCAATTACACCCCTCTTTTTCTTTTTTTTATCAGTACTGTGTATAATGGGATTTTGCAATAACTGGAAAAGTGGTGGGCAATTGCGGCTCGATTTCTAAAGAAAAAAACCCTCCTCCTTTCCTGGACCCTTTTTTCCATGCGTGAGAGTATCTAACACCGAAGTACCCGGCCCACAGCAATCATAAAGCCATATAAATGGATAGACATGTATATCAATAGGATATCAACAATCATACAGCGTTTTTATTAGAAACGGAGTGGGACAATTGGCTGAAAGTGGCGAACCGGACGACACGAGACTCATTGGAAGCGTCTACAGTGGTTTAGGTAACAATACCTAACGAGGAACTGAAAATCAGTACATTCTATACTTTCGCACACTAATTCAAATCAGTAACACATGGTTTAGCTTAAATAAGGTAACTTAACTTAAGACAGACACAAAGTGAATAAACCATAAGAGAAAGAGAGAGAGAGCGTTCATAATATAATGCTTGAATTGAAGACTGCATTATAATTCAAATGAGTTGACATGGTATAAGAAAAGTTAGACAGACACAAAGTGAAGAACTTGCATCATAAGAGTGAGAGAGAGAGCGTTCATGAAATAATCCTTGAATTGAACACAAGATTATAATTCAAATGAGTTGACATGGCATAAGTAAGAAAAGGTAGAGACACAAAGTGAAGAACTTAAACCAGAAGAGAGAGAGAGAGCGTTCATAATATAATCCTTGAATTGAATACAGCATTAATTATGCTGTGCCATAGTGTGGCGGGAAGATACATTACCCACAGAGTTGGTAAGGAATGCGTGTCAAAAGTATAGGTGGACATCCAAAAATTGGGAGGGGGGAGAAAGGGGGGGAGAGAGAGGGGAAGGGGATGAATTTAAAGAGCTAAATAAATACTGTGCAGGTGGCTGTCACGTTCTAACAACACTGTCATTCAAGTGAATTATCTGTAGGGTGCTCTTCGCCTTCTTTTATGTACTGCAATGCCGACTATGGGTCTAAATAGATGAAATAACATCTACTTGAAAAACATCATCATAACTTGCTACTTCTTTGGTGGTGCTTCTTCTTCTTCGTCACCCAAAACTAAACCTATTCCAGTAATGTTGAATTACATCTGTAGGGCTGTCGACATGATATACCCAGCCAATGGGTCCTGTCTTACTCGGCACATCATACAAGAAGGGGGGGATGGGGTGGGGTGTCAGTGTAACTAGTAGAAGTGTATTTGGCAGCCCCACCACGCACCTGCTTCTACTCCCCTTCTTGGAGTAGCTGCAGATGCGTGAGAAGGACTCCCAGGGCGTACAAGTAAGTTACGCCCTGTTGTGTTTTAAATATTTGAACATATAAATTATATGCTTGCCTTGCCTTGCCTCTTCAGAACTTGCCCTGAACCGCGCTGCCCTTTTTCTCTAATGGCTTTCACCGCTGCTGCTGTATTACTTCCTGCTGCCAGTAATCTTTCCAGCTTTCGTAACGTCATTCACACTTTTCTCCGCTCATCTGCAGTAAGAGGGGGAAAATATTTGGTAGAGGTGAGTGATGTTTTCAAAACTATTACGGTTCAGCAAATCAATAGAGACAGGGCACTGGATTTTCTGAGTCCGAAATACACGAATCTCACCTTTAAAACGCACTGGATGCAAAAAGTGTTGCAGCATTCCAACTGAACAGTGTCTCCTGTGCATTCTGCAAGATGACAATTTTGGGTGTCAACTCCTATGCAGGGTACAACCTAGCTGGAAAGAGAATGAAGGGACAATGATGATGGATGCCCCACCTGTGAGCTTTGCAAGCTCAAATTATTCAATTTCTCCGGCAGGGAAAAAACTTTCTGCTTGTTCATTCCCAATGGGCTCGTGAATGGACTGTCTGGGAGATTGTGTCCATTGCCACTGTGGAAAACAAGGAAAATACTTCAATCGAAAGTAAAGCTGAGATTATGAACTGATCAGTGAGGTTTCTTCTTACCAGTGAACAGAGTGGCGATTCCAGGCAACAATCTCTTAACAAGTCAAACTTTCAAAACACACAGTTTTAGAACATAAATACATAAACTTCAACATCACATAGAGTGGAGCAGAGAATCAGGACGGCAAAAAGAATAAGAGACGGAAGGTCCATAGTTAAAAACCTTGTCTGCTTGCTGCCAAAGTATTCAGGGGCTGGTTCAATTTCCTCACTCTGTTCAACGCCATCGAGAACGTCGAGCAGGTAACCAAACGAATTGCTCGGGTGAAACTGAGAGAGACCTGTTGTTCACTCAACATGAATGCACAAACTTCGAACATGAGCACTTCATTAATATAAGCTGGAATTCCTCTCAAAAGCTTTGAACTGGAGTGAACCACCGTTACCTTCATCAGAAAGCCCTAAATCATCAGTAGAAAATCCATTGTTTGCAAGAGCTCGATTTTGTGCTGCCACAACAGCCATTGTTGCATCAGCCTCTACACGGCGGCGTTGTGCATCCACAAGATGAAGCTCAGCCAATCGTCGTCGTTCAAGTTCTAAAACTTGCTCTTCCTCTTCCAATCGGCGGGTGAAAGCCTCTTCATCTTCATAAAATTTAGTACCTGCAAACAAGCAGAACAATTACTTTAAGCTTCTGGAGGTTCTCTCACAACATACCCTGCAGCTAGCACAGATTCATCAGAAACTGACGGTGTTTACAGACACAAGAGTAATCATTCTTAAGAATTCGAGGGTGGCCACATTGTGCTCGTGGACAAAATTCTAAGTCAAAGAAGAGTGCATCCATTGTGCTCATGGACAAAATTCTAAGTCAAAAAAGAGTGCATCCAATTGTAGGAAACCAGCTACAGAGAGGCTAGCAGCAGCTCACCTGCATGGTAGTCAAGGTCCTTGCCATCAATATTACGGTTCTGTACAAATCGGGCATGATCTGCCCGCTCAGAATATTTTCTGGTAGATCAAGACAGATCCTCATATCAGTGCAATTCTACCTAATCACGAACAATTAGCAAGTGATAGTAACATTTTGACCGGTAAATTCATCAAATCAACACCACCAAAATACTCGCTACAATCAACTACGGTGAATTATTATGGCAGAAGAACATAGTTAACTCAGTCAGTGACAACATATCTCCAAACCTAAATTCCCAAGTGATAGTGACACGGACAAGTTTGGAATACTAGATATTGTGGTAATCGACCGTACCAAGAATTGTCATCTAAAAAGTACCTGTCACCATGTTTGCCTTTCTCTCTGTAGGGCTTGACAAGCACACGAGCCCCACAAATGTAATGCGGGTTTCCTTCTGACAAAATTGCCTTAACAGTTTCTGAATATACAAAAGTCACAAAACCAAACATCCGCTTCTGCTGATAGGGGATCCGAACATCTTGGACTGGACCGTAGGCCCTGCATGAATGCAACCAAAACTCGTGAGAACAAGCACGGACAAGTGTGGCTCTTGAACCACAAACAGAAAACTATGAAAATAGAAGCAAAATGCATGGACCTGAAATGCGATGTCACATCCTCTTCAGTAAAGGTGGATTCGGCAGGAAAAGTGAGGTAGATCTGGCGCGAAGATGGGTTGATTCCACTCAAGTCCTCTCCACGATGGTCGGGCCGATATGCAGTGAAGCGATGAGCATCCTCCGCAAGCACAACTGCATGTTGACCATGAGGCCTGTTCAAACACCCAGCAGTGTGCTTGTGTCTGAGTAAACCACTGCCCACACCCACTGTAAGAAGGGTACCCTCTCTGCTGTCTCGTGCCCTTCCTGCCCACCTCTCGGATCTAAAAACGAGAGTTTTCTCAACTCTGGTCACCCCCAGACCCCCCATAATAACAACCTCGGCAGGACATGTAAATGCCGTCCTGAGACTCACCGCTTTAATACCAAAATAGGGCCTGAATTAGCCGACTCTTGCACTCAAACGATGCCTGCTAAGGGTGCGTGTAGATTTTGACTCTCACGTCTAGTGCAGACAGATTGCACTACTAGTCGTAGCCTATGTAAGCATTTGACAAGATAAATGACATTACATTGCTAATCCTGCAGTCCAACAAGCCCACGGAAGAATGCTACAAAATCAATCAGCCAATGATGATTTAGCAGAAGTATACACTTCAGCTGCAAAATAATGAAAAATGACCAGAACTCAGACGAACTCGAACACAAGAGTGGCATTGTTTGCCTACCTCAAGACATCATGCATCTTCACACCACCTGTGCAATTCAAACAACAGAACCAAGACATCCCTGATATCCTAGGCAACAAAAAAAAAATTGCAGAATGCAACAGAAGTCCGATGAAGAACAGAGAAAGGCAAACTCGAAGGCATCGACAAGCAGGCATGCGAGTGCACACCTGCAGGTGATAACACGGATACAGAGAACAAAAGGGCCCAAGCAAGCCAGAACCACATGCCACAGGAGTGGTCCACAACACATTCAGACAAGCCTAAAGCACGTACCTATCAATCAGAGTCACGGTGTTCTTCAACCGAGCGAGCAGCTTTGTTAGACTGTACCCTGCCTTTCCATGGCGCTGACTCTCAGTAAGATAGCCCTCCGCTTGCAGCGTTTTCCCAAATCGCTCATAGTACAACTGCGGCAACGACGCAATAGACACAGGCGCACGCCGTCCGCGCAGAAGCTCCTGCAGCTCGATTTCGAGCCGCTCTAGGGATCCCGGCGCCATTCCGTCGTCCACCCTGAGCTCCCCTCGGTGTCCATTACTGGATGCAGGGGAACCCGAGCTCTCCCGCAGGGAACCGTGAAGAAACCGACAGCTACTGCCGTGCTTGCAGTATCCCCTTGCGAAATACAAGCACGGTTTCCAAGCAAGTGTAGGACCGAGATCAGGAGGGGAAGAAGAGCTCTCCACAATCGGAGACGCTCGGCTACTGCTAGATCGGGAATGCAGAAGCTCCTTACTACTGTTCAAAAACGCATACGTCTCCGGATAGTAATGGTCCGAGTAAACACCCCGCAACGAGTTTTGCTGCTGCTCCACCGCATCTGACAGAAGCGACAGATGGTCGTGAAGTGGCAGCTGCTCTTGCAAGAACAACTGCTGCTGTCCGTGATGCTGCTGCTGCTGCTGCTGCTGTTGTTGCTGCTGTTGCAAAGCAGCCAGCTTCACCTGGTCGTGCAAACTCGGAGACGACAACACATTGGAGAAAGTGCTACCAAAGTCGTGATCTGGAATATACAAAGGCGCCGGGCGCTGCTGCTGCTGCGGCAACATCGGCGTCGTCCGTGACGACGAGTTGGAGCTGTTACTGTTGTCCCCCTCCAACCCGAGCTCCTTCTTCGCTTTCTTCACAATGGACTGCATCAACACATTCGAGCCGAGCGCCAGGCGCAGCATCTCCCGCTCGCCGTGCTCTTGCAACAACAGATGCAACATTATCTTACTCCCCGTCTCCGGCTCCAAAGCCTGCACCCGCCCGTACACAATCCGCGTCGCCTCATACGAATCCATCTCGCCAGGGAAGGCGCTCACCGCGCAGATCTGCTCTCACTCCCACCACATTGTCAGCCCCTCCCTTTCCTCCCATTCCAACTCCCCTCTCGTAACCTACACATTCAAAACCACACCACTTCCACAAACAAAAACGGGCCAAAAATAAAACACCTTCAAAATTTCCTCCAAATCGTTCAAATCGTTTAAATCGTTCAAATCCTTAGAATCCTTAGAATCCGCCATAGCCAACGGCTTCTCTACCTTTTTCGCGACACGGATGGCAAGTCCTCCCTAAGCTTCTTCCGGCGTCCTCATCCCGCTTCGTTCCCCCCTCCCTCACTCCATACCACAACAGCAACGACGACGACGCTGCTTCTCACCAATCCCCGCCCCCATTCTATCCACCCTCCCCTCTCCTGCGTCCCTGAGGCTCGCCCGCGAGCAAGCTCGCAAGCTTTCGGAAAAACAAAGCTTGGTGATCGCCCTGCAAGGCGAGCGAGGCTCCCTGAGAGTGAGGAGAGGCGAAGCGCAGGCTAGTTAGAGCTGGCTGTCTGAGGCTCCTGGTGCTGCGCGGGCAACGGGGGGCTGCCCGGATGGATGAAAGGAGCGATGCCAGGTCAGGGGATGGATGGAAGCGGAGGAAAGGGAAGGAAAGGGGAGGAAGGCTCGCGACGGGACGGGAACGGAAATTTGGGGAACCTGCCCGCGCAGGCTTATCGCGAGCAGCGATCTGCGACCACTCCCTGCCCACCACTGTCTTCCGTTTTGGAGCTTCTTCGTTTCGTCGCATCTTTCGCTGCTGGCTGCGAACGCCCGGGTGGGGGGTGGGGGGCAAACGGGCAGGCGAGTAGGTGCGTTAATAAGTTGAGTTGGGGCTGTAATAAACAACAACAAGCTTCTTTTTTGGGAAAAGGTTTTGGATTTTGATTTTGGTTTCTATTTATTGTTGGGGGTTGATAGGTCGGCAATGACCTTTCAATTTTCAAAATCGCAAACGGCCAGGCAAGTAGGTGCGTTAATAAGTTAATAAGTTGGGGTTGCAATAAAACAACAACAAGCTTCTTTGGGGAAAAAGGTTTTTCATTTTGATTTTGATTTTGATTTCTATTTATTGTTGGGGGGGTTGTTAGGCCGGCAATGACCTTTCAATTTTCAAAATCGCGCTTTAACCGTCAAAGAATTGGGCCGGCAATAGGCTGAGTGTTTGGTACTCAGTCAAAAATGGTTCGGTTTTTTTAAATAACACAAGTATTCCGTGTTCTACGCGGACAAGAAGAAGCCATCGATCGGACACTTATTGTCCTCGGTGTCCTTCCAAACAGGGTCAACGAATTTTTTTGGAAATAACAAAAGTGAAAGTGTTGAATGGGTACGTTGGTGTCTACATCGCGGCCAACAAGCTTTTCTTTTGGGAGAAATGTTTTTGGATTTGGATTTGGATTTCTTTTTATTGTGGGGGTTGTTAGATCGTTCAATTTTCAAAATCGCATTGTAACCGTCAAAGAATTGGGTCGGGAGGCTGAGTGTTTGGTACTCAATCAAAAATGGTTCAATTTTTTGAAATAACACATGTATTCTGTGTTCTACGCGGACAAGGAGAAGCCATCAATTGGACATTTGTTGTCCTCGGTGTCCTTCCAAACAGGGTCAACGAATTTTTTTGGAAATAACAAAAGTGAAAGTGTTAAATGGGTACGTTGGTGTCTACATCATGGCCAATAAGCTTTTCTTTTGGAGGAAATGTTTTGGATTTGGATTTGGATTTCTATTTATTGTTGGGGGGTTTGTTAGGTCGGCAATGACCTTTCAATTTTCAAATTCGTGCTTTAATCGTCAAAGAAATTGGGCCGGCAGACTGAGTGTTTGGTACTTAGTCAAAAATAGTTTGGTTTTTTGAAATAACACATGTATTCTGTGTTCTACGCGGAAAAAAAGAAGCCATCGATCGGGCACTTATTGTCTTCGGTGTCCTTCCAAACAAGGTCAACAAATTTTTTTGGAAATAACAAAAGTGAAAGTGTTGAATGGATACGTTGGTGTCTACATTGCGGCCAACAAGCTTTTCTTTTCAGGGAAATGTTTGGATTTTTATTTCTATTTGTTGGGAGGATTTGTTAGGCCGGCATAGGCTTCTAATTTTCAAAATCGCTCTTTAATTGTGAAAGAATTGGGCGGCTTAGTGTTAGGTGCTCAATCAAAAATTGGTTTAGTTTTTTGAATCAACATGTGTCTTTTGTGTTCTATATGGACAAGAAAAGCCAGCCATTGGACACTTATTGTTCTTGGTGTCCTTCCAGGTCAAAGAATGGTTTGGGGAATATCAAAATTGAAAGTGGCAATTAGGTACGCTGGTGTCTCCATCTCGGAAAAAGCTTTTTTCTTTGGGGAAATGTTTTGGATTTTTTTTATTTCTATTTATTGTTGGGGTGATTTGTTAGGCTGGCAATGGACTTTCAATTTTCAAAATTGCCCTTGAACCATGAAAGAATTGGCCACCGGCTTAGCGTTAGGTACACAGTCAAAAACGGTTTGGTTTTTGAATCAACACGCGTATTCCGTGTTATACATGGACAAGAAAAAGGTCATCAATTGGACACTAATATTTTCCTTTGTATCCTTCCAAACAGATTCAAAGAATTTTTTCAAAAATAACAAAACTTAAAAGTGGCAAATAGATATGCTAGTGTCTATCGTGGCCAATAAGCTTTTCTTTGGGGGGAAGAGTTTTTGGATTTTTATTTCTATTTGTTGGGAGGATTTATTAGGCCAGCAATGGACTTTCAATTTTCAAAATCACGCTTTAACCTTGAAAGAATTGGGTGCCATAGTACTAGGTACTAAGTCAAAAATTGGTTTAGTTTTTTGAATCAACACATGTCTTCCATGTCCTACATGGACAAGAAAAAGTCAACCATTGGACACTTATTGTCCTTGGTGTCCTTCCAGGTCAAAGAGTTTTTGGGGAATATCCAAATTGAAAGTAGCAAGTAGGTATGTTGGTGTCTCCATCCCAAAAGAAGCTTTTTTCTTTTTGGAAATGTTTTTGGATTTTTATTTCTATTTATTGCGGGGATTTGTTAGGCCGGCAATGGGCTTCCAATTTTCAAAATTGCTCTTGAACTCTAAAAGAATTGGGAGCCTTAGTGTTATGTACTCAGTCAAAAATGGTTCAGTTTTTGAATCAACACACAAACTCCATATTGTACACAAACAAAAAAAAGTGCAAGAGCAAGACGTAATTGGAATGATTGTATCGAGGAATTGTTTTCTAAAGCAGCTCACTAGCAACTCTAAGTATTAGCTTTGAAAAGAGGCAATAACAATCATGCTAGGCCTTTTGCCTTTCTTTTCCACATAATGCATTGTCCTTTTGTAGCTTTGTGGGCACCTCTTTGTGACTAATAAATTTTGGAAATTTTAAATTAATTTTTGGATTAAAGAACCCAAATTAGCTTAGAAAGATCACAAAATTACAACTTGACAATTCTACAATAGGTCACAAGATTTATACATTTATTTGCTAGTTGAAAAATTTGGAGGTTTTGCCCTTGCAAACCTCAAGACCAAATGAGGTCTAGCCGTGCCTAAATTGGTCTATTTTAAATAATGGCACCATATACAACATGAACTAAATTTTTTAAGCGAGTGTCAATTGTTGGACAACTACTATAATTGAAAATAGAAATTGTATTATTGATGGATTTTTGAATTTAAATCTTCAAGAACAATTTGAAACAAATGTATAAATATTTCCTAAATTTGACTGTTTGAATAATTTTTACTTTTAATGCTTAACATTATCTCATTCGACTCCAAAGTCATGGAACTTTTATTTAATCATGCATTTGTATTTTATCCAAGACCCCAACTCTTTAGAAAATAAAATATACGGAGCATAATAGAATTGTATTTGAATTGTATTGAAAGTCATGCAATAGAATTCTTATTTCAATTTTTTTGGTGGAGGAGGCAATAACAGCAAGGCATGGTTGCAAATAAATTTGAAAATTTTAGGTTATATAGGAAGTTAGAAATAATTTACATTCTTGAAAAAACCCTCCAAAGGTTTCCATTTTGCTTGGGGTAGAAAGTGGGGACTTTTTTTTATTTTTTAAATAATATAGGTTGCCCACCATAGGCCTAGAAGAATTAAAGAATAACTTTCAAACTTTTTAATTTAAAAAGAAAGAAAAAATACCAACTTTAAATAATACTTGCAACATTCAATTCCAAAAACACAAACAATCAAGTGGTTACCAAAAAATTTAAAACTATTATTTCTATTATTAATAATTTTTTCATTTATTTGCTGATTTATTCATTCACACATTTTGGTGTAGAAAAGAGGGACTTTTTCCATGTAGCAACAGAAGAGGTTCACCCTTCTATACAATTATTGTTGGCGTTTGTTGCAATTTGTTTTTAGATGTTTGTGTTGTGAGGGGGGGGGGATCTTTTTCTTATACAAAAAAATGGAGTTTCTTTATTGAAAACTTTTGATTTGATTTTTATCTTTACAAAAGAAATGACATAGATGCTTCAATTTGTTGAACTTAGTTGTTTATGTACACTTGTATATAATTGTAGCGGTGGCAAATAAAGACAACAATGAAAAGGCCCAATGACATTGACATTTGTCTATTTCAATTGTGTGCATCTTCCAAAGCTAAATGCCATGGGTGGAACAAAGCCTTTGGAATATATTGAGCCTCATACTACATATGATTGGTACAAATGCTTAATTGTTAATGAAATGACCTAATATATTATTTGTGAGAATATTGCGTACGGATTATGTTGGATAATATAAGTCAATTCATATGTTGTAATGAGACCTAGATACCTCATATCTATACTTAAAAGATGTCAACAAGCATTTCAAAAAATTCCATTATATAATTTTTGAAGCTAAATTTGAGAAATGCATATATTAAAGTCCATTTGCTCCAATGCTATTTGTGTTCTGTAGGCACTAAAAATTCATCCAAGATTTGGGGATGTATTTTACACGCACTGAGAATTTACACAACAATATTTGACTTGTGCACAATTATTATTAAGTACAAAGGATTCTACATTTTTACATATATATTTTTCTAACATTTTTAGTGATTATTATAGAACATCACTTAAAAAACCCATGGAATTTTGAACACTTGTACATCCAATAGCACATGCAAAATATTCATTTATTTTCATTTGAACCTGATATAAAGCCAAAATACATGATTAGTTTGTGGTAGATTTACACCTAAAAAGTTTGTGACTGTAAACATCATGTTGATGTAATTATCTATATTCAAAATTATATAAATTAATATAAAATTTAATGAATTATGCAAAAATATGTGCTATTTTTAATGTTATGCTATAAAAATGATGAAATGAATATATTTAGAAATTTATAAAATAATAATATTAAATAACAATACAATCTCAAAAAATCATTTATGTAATATTAAATAACCAAAAAAATTGTTATAAGTGATAAAACCAAACATAAAAATATAGATAGAGATCCTTCCTAGAAAATATGTATTTAATAGAATTTAATTTTAGTTGACCAAATTTCTTCTAATCTCATAATATTAATATTTATAGTAACCAACTAAAGTTAAAATGTATTTAGATTCATTTTGAACAAAAAACTTCTTTTCATTAAAGAAATATATATATTTTTAAAATCAAACTTAATTTGATAAGCATTTTCTTATGATTTATTTTGCTTGGTTTTTGTTTTTGAAAATAAAGTAGTCTCTTATTTGTATAATTTGAGACTTAACCTCATTGTCTCAACCACTCATCAAACACAGAGCATATAAGTTGTGCAATGACTATATATTAATAACAACCGGGGAGCTAGATTTTGCCTATTTTTTAAATTATTAAATTACTTTAATATTTTTTTTAATGCATAGGCAATTGGAAGTAAATTCTAAAGCATATAAGGATGTATTATTTGATAACTGCTTGAGAAAAAGTTTAAAATATTTTCAAGATCACTAGAGATTGACATTTTTTCAAACTCTAATAAATAACATTGGGCAATTGTCTATTATAGCATCAGTAGGCGCCAATAATTATTCTTCATTGTTATGTCATTTAAAGATGAAGTGTGAAGTGGACTTCTACATATTTTGCTTCAAAGGAATTGTTTGTTTGTATTTCAAAAATTGATTTTCAAGTCAAAAATTTAAACCTTCTAGTTAATGGATAGTTGACTTCTATTAGAAAAATCATCCTCTAAACCATTAGCAAAGTGCACCTTACTAGTGCAACCTTTGCAACTAGTGCTACCCATATATAGTTATATATTCATTACAATAATTCCATCTTTTATAGGATTGGATCAAAACTTAACAAATTGATTATTTATTAAAGCTAAAACTAATAGTTTTTACATTATTATTAGTAAAAAAATTAGTAAACTTTAAATCAAAATTTATAATTCTTTCTTGTGAGCTAAATTGTAGAAAACAAAAATAAAATCAATATTTAGTATTTTGAATTTTGATAAAACCTAGATTTGAAGAGCAAAATAGCAACTTCAAAAAAATAAAGATTAACAAGTCTTCAATGAAAATATCTTGGATTAAATTTAATATTGATATTAAATTATAACCACATAAATTAGAGTTTATCTACATAAGAATGAAGTGAAATCAATTAAAATGTACTGAATTATAAATAATCTTTATATTTATGTTTAAATTGGACAATAATTTGAATATGTAATGACTTCAATAGCAATCTTTTATTTTTTTGAATAAAAATATTCCAAAATTTAATATAGTCACATGTATTTATTGATTCACTTAGAAGGTTTTATGTTTTTTGTTATAGAAATTAAACCTTGTTGTTGTAAAAGTTCATTGCGAAATAATTCATTATCAATGCATAGCTGGTTGATAGCCGCCCAACATAACTAGTAACACAAATCATATTGAAGATTAGTTTGATTTTTTGTTTCATTTATAAAATATTTAAATTTATAATTAGGTATCCATGAATTTTATTTTATATGATTTTAACCATCAACAATTTTTTTTTACCATATGATATTTTAAAATATGATAGATAGAAAAGATTTATAGAATTTTATGTAGAAAGTGTAACATAAAAAAGCTATTAAATGTTTTACCTCAAGTTCCATACTGTGTTCACGACATTGTTTTTCAACTCTTTCAATTCCTACCTATAAACCAATTATATCTTAGATAGAAAAATAATGAAATTTTAAATAAATACCAATAGTGTAAAGCTTAGTAAATTTTACAAATTCAAAATAATTATGAAGATGTTATTATAACTTACACAAACTTGTTGGCTATTATTTGATAGTGTCAAATATTTCTCTTCTAAAGTCTTCACAATTCTTTGAAGACTTGCAAAATCTTTAATAGATTCTATTGTTTGCATGTTTCCTTGTTCATCCCTGAAATAATATTCAAAAGCATCTTAGCTTCAAATTATAGTACATTCTTTTCTTAAAAGAATTCAAGTACAAATCCCCTCAATTATTTTTACCTTGAATCTTTTTCCATTGAACAAATCTCTGATTTGTAATTTGTTTCTTTAAGAACTTGATTCAATTGATTTTTAACAACTTCTAATGTTTTGTCCGACCTAAACAACACAAATTTCCATCAAAAAGATATAATTAAGCTTTCAATCATTTTTGCAATGATGGTAATTAGTTTCAATCTAGTTTTACAATACATTTCTTCAATATAATAATATCTATCATGTTCAAATACAATGAAAATCTCGTTATACTAAATGACTATATTATAAATCATTGTTTATCATTTGTTGCATACACTATTTTAATATAAATGTATATAATCACCAGTGTCAAAAATCATTTGATTATCGTGTTACAATGTGAAATTAAAAAATCAAATTTTATTCATTTGGTACAATTATTCTATGTCATTTATGACTTTTTATCAGTCTAATGTATAATTTAAGTGAAGATTTTTTAATATGATAAAGTATTTATGCATAAATTATAAGAATATTAGATTTGATTTTTGATTTTACCAATTGCACACCTTGCTATACGCTGCTCAAAATTAGAAAGAAATTGCTTCCAAAATTTGATAGTTGGTTTCTTATCTGGTACCATTTTACATCTTTTTTGTTGCTGAATGCATTTCAAAAGTAATGTTAAAATCAATTAATGGATTAAAAAAATTTGAATTCATTTTCTTATTGGAATCCTATTTTTTCTAAAAGCACAAACATATAATTAAAAATGACAAAATTATCACCTTAGATGTTTTAGGGCAAAACAATGTTTACCCGCCGTCGAGGTCCTCTTTGTAAACACTGCATTTGTTGCAACATTTGTTGTCCCACTTGCACTGCTATCATCTCTACCACATTTTTCATTGCCTTTTCTTCATTTGATGTTTTTTCTTCGGTTGCATTTCCAAAGCTAGCAAACTTTGATAACAATAATGGAACATCTTGTGCTTCTCTAGTTCTAATTGGTGTTGCAAATGATTGCAAAACTTGAGTGCTCTCTGAGCTCCTACTTTCTGGACAATTTTTATCTACATGAAGATTTGTGTCTCTTCTTAAATGTATTGGTGGTTTTTCAATTAATTCCAAATTACTCATAATTGTTGAAGGATGAATAGGAGTACCAAATGTTAACTCTCCCTCTGTTGAAAGCAATTTAATATTATTTGTATTGGCTTGTTTGGATGCCAAATAAGATTTCTCCAATGATTTTAAGCTTGAGATTGAGTGGTTTTTTTCCATTTGTGGTGCAAATAATTTGGGCGAACTATTTCTACAAAGTAATGAGTTGTCAAGATTTTGTAAAATTTCATCAAGATTTTTGAGTTTGTTCATAAGTCTTTCAGTAGATTCGTCAACAATTAAACATTCTTGTGCCATTGGTGGTGTTTTCCTTATGCGCATTTTTTTAATAAGGTCTTGAAGGGTAGCTAGGCAAGGACCATCATGTGAGTTTGATAAAGTTGGTGTATTTGATCTAGTGCTTGATGGTCCTTTGTAAGCAATCTTATTTGGTGTAAAGTATGGCCCTGAGGAAGATTGACGTTCATAGCCACCTACAATGGATTTCTCCGGGACTTGGTGGAAACTTGAAGGATGTTTTGTACTTGTCCCATTTGGAATAGCATATTTAACAAGAGGACTAGAAATTAGACTTTGCAATTTCTGATACGCAATTTTGATATCTTCTAGGGTTGGATGTGATTCCACAATGGGAGTTGACCTTATTGAAGAAGATGATGCAACAAATGGTGCATGCAAATGAACATCCATATTAGCCATCTTAGCACAAATTTCAATGCATGAAGTTAATTTCTCTTCAAGGTTTTGATGGATAGATGTAATTGTTGTTTCTTCTTCACAAGCAATACAAGAACATTTACCACATTTGAAGCAAAAACAAAGTCTTTGCATCAGATTTTGCTTTCAAATATTCTCTTTAGGCCTCCAAATTTGAAGTTGATAGATCTCCAAAACTTAAAAATAAGTCATTTATGTCATCCATTGTTAGATGTTTTTTAATTATTTCAACTTGAACTTTACAATGAAAATTATCTTTAAATATTTATCAATTCAAAGAAGCTCTATAATAAATGGGAATTTCTAGCAACTTTCAAAAGTATTCTTCTCCAAGAAAATTAAAATGCATTGATTGCACTCCTGAAGATGGATTCAATATTGAAAAGAAATGGTAGTGTAATTTAAATGTCTTTAATGTAATGTTATTGCAAAGTCTTTCCAATTTTCTAAACCCTATTTTTTAGCTACACCAAGGAAGACATTTGGTATTTAAATAAAATATAAAAAAGTTCACATAGAATATTAAATCTATTAATGATAACCAGACTTTTACCAAAATTTCAAAGCATTTCTATTCTTGTGGCATAGGTTAGTTGTAGAGCCCCACCTTGCTTAACTAATTTATAAAGAATAATGATCTACTTTTGTTTCAAACAAGTAGGTTGTTTGTGGAGTCTTGAAAAATAAATGATTTTCTTCTTTTAATTTGGTTTTTTTGATGATATAATTTTTTAAATTACTCTTCTTCCTTTTTATATATATATCATTATATTAATACCAAAGAAAAAATAATTTTTTTTGTACTCCAACTTCATTTAGTTTAGTAGAAATACAATAAGAAATTAAATTTATTCTCAAGGTGCACCGGTGAAAAAGTTAAGAAATGATATGAATCCAACCTATATATATATAGTGATTAGGATCTACAAAATTATATAAGAACATATTTTTGAAATATTATAGAATAATTTTATTTTTAAGACATTATTTATAAAATGCTATAAATACCCCTTGGATGCACATGTTATCGAGATTTACATGTATGTGCCTCCCCCAATTTTATTTGGAATTATACTTTGATTATAAGCATATCATTTCACCCTTAAATACTCGAGTCTATTTTTGAGCTTTTTGAAATTGCTCTAATTATTTGAACAATTCTAAAGCTTTAATAAATTTTATCATTTTATTATTATTTATAATTGTACAATCTCAAAATAGAGGTGCTACAGATCACTCTAGAAAAGAAAACACAACTATATCACTTATGGATTGAAAGATTCTAATGTTTGATCATGATGTGGTTAAAAATTTCAATGAGAATTTATGCCTCTTTTAATCCACTTTTGACAAGACAAATCTAAAGTCGTGGTCTTGTAAGAAATATGAGGTTCAAGGATATCATATGTAAAAGTATAATAAATTTACAGCTTCTCAAAATCTACTCCTCAAAAGATTTAAATTGAATTTCCAGTGTAATTTTCCTCCAAGATTCAATTGTATTTGAGGTTCATCTCCAAGAGCCTTTAACATTAGAAAATCAAGATGTCCAATGGACACCCATGCAAAAATTATTGAATAAAAAAATCATAATTTTTTTTCAAAATTGGATTATTGATGCTAAGAACAAATCTTAAAAGGATTTTTTTTTAATATTAAAAATAATAATCTAATAAGATTTTATTTAACTTTGAAGTTTTGTGAACCCTAAAATTAGGTACAATGGACATTTAGGGGATAAGACTCATCCTTGATTCATCATATATCCTACTTTTATTGCCCTTCATGCCCAAGGCACCACATCTTGACATTGACAAGCTTTGAGGTTAAATGAAATCCTATTAAAGTATTGTTTTTGTATTTTACATTTAGATATATAATTGCTCATGCACATTTTTAGAATCAAAATCAATTTTAATGAGGAAACACTATTGATTATTCTATTCAAATTTTTTGAAAGGTATCTATTGCTTTATTTGATAATTAATCTTGAAAGGTCTCAAATTGATTTGGAACCTTAAATACATTAACACTTGAAATTAAAATCACATATCATACATTTATTAAATTCAATTTATTTTAAAACTTATAAACTAAATTCAAGATAAGATAGATTTTTTAGAATTACGTTTAGTGTTGAATGGAAGAAAACTACCTTCCATCCAAAGTATTGAGACAATGATGAATTTGTGTTAATCTTTTATGACCAAAGGGCCTTTGAATTAAACTTAGATGGGCTATAAAATACATATTTTACAATTGTTTTTTAATTTTTACGTCATGCATCATATTGAACATTGATTTATACTTTCAAACCAAAGAAAATTAACTAATTTTTTTCAGAATTATTTCAAAGCAATTTGCTTTTAAATTTATTAGAAATACAATTTGTATTTTTAGTATGTAAAATTTTGAAGGATTGGCTACATTTTCATCATTAATTGACTACTACAAAATGGTCATAGTTTGACAATGAAATAACCTCAAATTTTAAAGCTACAAAATATTAAACATTATATTTTAATATTCTTAAAAAAAAAAGATAGGCAATAAAGATTTGAATGAATGTTTTGTAATAATCCATTTTCTTATGCTCAAAATTTTAAAAAGAAAACAAAAACATTTTGGTGAAAGTTCTACCCAAAGATTCATAACAACAACAATAATGCGCAAGACACTAGAGGTTAAAGCTTATACAAATTGAATTAAAACTAATACAAATTTTGTACAAAACCATTTAGACAACAATAATTTCCAACTCGTTGTTATTTTTTTGAACTCCATTATTTAAAATGAATATAGTTTTGGATTTGATAAAATGATATGGAGATAGAAGATTTAAGGACTTCAAGTCGATTTCTAATTCTTAATGCTTTTGTGATTAAACATTTTAAACTTTCAATCTATGAATGATATTAGTATTCTTACTTTTTCCATGTTAATAATGCTTAACAACTCTAGTTTATAATGATATGGTTACAATATAAAAATAACACTTAAAACTAGTCAATTTTTTTTTTGTATTGAACATGTTTCCAAAAGCTAAAAGATGAAGTATATTCTATTTAATATGACTAGTGTCATCCAAATAAAATTTGTAGATACAAATCAAAGTTATGACAGATTTGAAGATGAAACCAATTTAACTAAATTATACTCCGTAAGCAGTTTTTTAAATTTGACTAGGATTTAGTTTAAATATAGTTCATTGACTATGATTCCTCAACTCCAAACTGCTCAATGCCATTTTTGAACTCCTTGAAGTTCCTCCAAATTAAAACAAAACTCCAAGTTTTGCTAAGTTTCATCAATTTTTTTGAACTGTAACTACACAAGTTTAAACTAGACGTAGTATGGATCACATAGGAAAAGAAATCTCAACAATATTATAAATGGATTGGAAGTTATAATGTTTTATTATGAGGGTGGTAACCTTGTGAAAGTGAATTGATGTCTATCAATCTTTTTTTAACATGTCAAATCTGAAATTGAGGTCATTAAAATTTACAAGGTTGAAAGACATAACATATATAATCACAATCACTTGACGACTTCTCAAATCTATTCTACCCCTTTGTTTCTAATTGATACTAGTTTTTTTTTTGTAAAAGCACAAAGGTAAGACCAGTATTATTTAGAAACAGAGGAAGTACAATTTATAAAAATAAAATTCTAATGTGATTTCCCACCCTACCTTCTAATGTATTTGAGGCTCATTCCTAAAAGCCTTTAACACTAGAGTAACAAAATAATTTGCAATAGATACCCTTGTACAAAATCGTGAATAGAGAAATCGTGAACATTGTTTTCAAAATTGGATTTTGATGCTAAAAATAGAATTTAAGGAACATTTATTTAAATAGAAAGTAATAAAAAAAACAATTTGATGATATTCTATTCAACTTCAAAGTTTTGCCAACAACAAAATATGGTGCCTTCAGTTGGGCATTTAGTGGTTAAAAACCAAGCATACAAAATTTGAAAGATGAGTGAATGCAAACATATCTTATTGACTTATAAGCTTGTATTTTCATTCAACAAAATGTTTATAGATTCTTCTACTAGTTTTTAAACATTTGTTTGATAAAAGGTCTCAAAATTCTTTTCTACAAATATTCTAAAGTTCAAAATTCACAAATATGTTTAATTTCAAAAACTAAGTTATTAAGTCAAGAGAACGCCCCTTTAAAATATACTTTAAAAAAAAGCATTACAAAAATTCTTCAATCTACAATTAATTTTGAAAGGAATTTTGAATTTTTGGCTTAAAATTTAATTGACAAAATATTTGTTAGATCCAACCATATGGATATGACCTTTAACTCCTAAGAATCCATAAATTTAAAAGCGAATGTAGGTTTTAAGCTTTTCTGGCATAAAAATAGTCTAGACATTAAATCTTCATTTTTGAAAGTTTTCTATTTTTTTCCATCTCTACATGAATTCATTCAAAACCTTGCACAATAATCCAGAAGCAATGAGAGACCACCCTAGTCACATTGTTGCTCACATTGTTGAAGAACATAAAAAATTGCTTTTGCAACATAATTAGATGAATTTCATCCATTTCAAATAGCTTCTACAATGAGCTCTTGAAAACATTCATAATCCACCTACTGTATTAGACAATCATTTCCAAAACAAGACCTTTTATGAGGACATGTATACTAATATGCCTATTTAAACTACAAATTTCTAGAATTTTAGAATTTAAAAAAATGTATGTGTGAGAAATAATAGCATATGGTCAATCTAACAAATATTAGAAACAAAAATACAAATTCAAAACATTTCCAAAAAGAAAAGCTTGTTTAAAGATGCACACTCTATTGTAAATACCTATTAGCACTTTAAATTTGAATATTTTGGAAAAAAATCTTTTAATCTTAGAAGAATGTTGCTCAAGGCCCAAAAGTAATTCATGAATGACTTTTCAAAATCAGTGTAAAAATGAAGAATGAATCTAGTGGTCCAGAAATAGGATTATTTTTGGCAAAGTACCTTGGTGATAGGTTTTGTCTTTTTAAGTATAAAGCGGTTTTTGAAAAATTGAAAGTCCATTACCAATCTAACAAGTTCATCAAATAAATAAAAATAAAAATCCAAAACATTTCCAAAAAATAAACTTGTTCAAGGACGCACACTTTTGCATATCTACTTGTACTTCAAATTTGGGTACTTTGGAAGATCTTCTTTAACCCCAAAAGGACTTTGAGGCCAATTAATGGTTGATGGATGATTTTTGAATTAACATAGAAATGAAGAATGTACTTATTGGTTCAATAATCACATCATCATTTCTTCATTCCTACATTGATATGGAATGTCATTTGTCAATTACTTTTGGGCGGCAACGTCTTTGTATGATTATCTTTAGAAGGACGCCAAGGACAATGAGTGTCTAATGGATGAGGGTTGCTATTACGTGAGTATAGGAGTGTGAGCCTATAAGCCTAGAATACTACACATCTATGTTATAGGTGTATATACTATGAAAATCGTCTATGATTATAGGGTATATATGTTACAAATATCCATATTATAAGTGTTTATGATACATACACCTTCTACAGTATGTGGTATCTATATTATAGGTACCTATATTATAGGCTCAATGCTCACAAGCTCACATTCTTGAGCTCACATACTAGCACCGTTGTCTGATGGATGACTTTCTCTTGTTAGTGTAGAATATAAAATACACGTATTGATTCAAACATTCAATCATTTTTTACTAAGCACCTAACATTGAGGCGGCATGCTTTCAAGGCTAAAGCAATTTCGAAAATTGGAAGTCCATTGCCAACCTAACAAAAATTCCAAATAAATAAAAATAGAAATCCAAAACATTTCTAAAAAAATTGTTCTACAATGCATACACTAGCATACCTACTTGCTCTTTAAGTTTTTGTATTTCAAAAAGAATTCTTTAATGTTAGAAGAACGTTGAGGACAATAAGTGTCTAATAAATGACTTTCTTTGTCGACGGAATATATGCCTTGATTAAAAAATTGAATCATTTTTTTGATTAAAATTAATGAAAAGATGAAAAAATGTTCAACATTTTGATTTGCCAATAAGTGCATTAATGAAAAGATGTTCAACATCTTTTCAAAGTTTAAGCGGTTTTGAAAATTGGAAGTCCATTGTTGACTTGACAAATCCTCCAAATAATTAAAGAGAAATAAAAATTCAAAATATTTCAGAAAAAAGAAGCTTGTTCTATGATGCACATACTAGGATACTGACTTGCCACTTCAAGTTTCGGTATTTTGGAAAAAAAATTTGACCGTGGAAGGACGTTGAGGACAATAAGTGTCCAATGGTTGATTTTTTCTTATTAGACTAGAACACAGACTACATGTGTTGATTTAAAAACTAAATTATTTTTGACAGAGTACCGATACCTAATACCGAGGTGGCAACTTTTCAGGGTTAAAAGGAATTTTGAAAATTGGAAGTTCATTGGCGATTTAATAAATTTCCCTAATAATTAAATAAAAATCCAAAACATTTTTCCAAAAAAAGCTTGTTCCAGAACGCATACATTAGTGTACTTACTTGCACTTTAAATTTTGGTATTTTCAAAAAAATTCTTTAACTATAGAAAGACGCCAAGGATGACTACCTTTATTAATAAAATACATGTGTCCAATGGATGACTTTTTTTTGTCATTGGAATACACGTGTCTTATGGATGTCTTTCTTTGTCATTGGAATACACGTGTCTTATGGATGTCTTTCTTTGCCATTAGAATATACGTGCTGATTCAAAATTGAATCATTTTTTCAAAGAACCTAAGACCATAGAAACATCCTTTCAAAGTTAAGGTGATTTTTTGTTGGTGAAATAAACGTGTCCAATGGATGACTTTCTTTGTCTGTGGAATACATGTGTCCAGTGGATGACTTTTTTTGTCATTGGAATACATGTCTTGATTAAAAAATTGAATCATTTTTGACTAAGTATCTACACCAAGGCAACATCTTTTTCAAGTTGAAGTAGTTTTGAAAATTAGAAATCCATTGCTGACTTAACAAATTTTCCAAAATAATAAATACAAATAGAAATCCAAAATATTTATAAAAAAAATTTATTCCAAGATGTATACATCAGTATACCTACTTGCCAATATAAGTTTTGGTATTTCAAAAAAAAATCTTTGACTATGGAGTATAGAAGGACATCAAGGACAACATCTTGTGTGCAATGGGTGATTTTGTCTATTGGTGTAGAACATGAAAAAACGTGTTGATTCAAAAATTGAATCATTTTTTACCAAGTTCCTAAGACTAAGGTAGCATCCTTTCAAAGTTAAGGTGGTTTTAAAAATTGGAAGTTGATTGCAAATCTAACAAATCCTCCAAATAAATAAAAAGTAAAAATCCAAAACATATTAAAAAGAAGAAGCTTGTTAAAGAAGAAGCTTATTCAAGGACTCACATACTAGCATATCTTCTTGCCACTTTAAGATTCGGTACTTTGAAAATCTTTAAACTTGGAAAGACATTGAAGACAATAAGTGTCCAATGGATGACTTATTTTTGTTAGTGTAGAACAAAAAATACACATATTGATTCAAAACCTGAATCATTTTTTACTATGTATCTAACACTTATGCGACATCTTTTCAAGGGTTAAAGCAATTTTGAAAATTGGAAGTTCATTGCTGAAGTAATAAATCCCTCCAATAAATAAAAATAAAAAGCCAAAATATTTCAAAAAAGAAAAGCTTCTTTCGGGATGCAAACTCAAATGTACCTATTTGCAACTTAAGTTTTGGTGTTTTTGAAAAAATTCTTTGACTCTTGAAGGACACGGAAGACAATAAGTGTCCCATAGATGACTTTTTTTCTTTAGGTAGAATACGGAATGCACGTGTTGATTCAAAAATTGAATCATTTAAAACTAAATATCTAACACTAAGGCAACATTTTTTTAAGGTTAAAGAGCAATTTTGAAAATTGGAAGTCCATTGCTGACCTAATAAATCCCTTCAATGAATAAAAATAAAAATCCAAAACATATTCAGAAAAAGAAGCTTGTATTAGCCGGACAACGCAAAGGACATTAAGTGTCCAATGATTGATTTTTTCTTGTTAGTGTAGAACATAGAATTATACACGTGTTGATTATACCTTGTTTTGATTGAGTACTGATACCAAATACCAAGGCAATATCTTTTTAGGGTTAAAGCAATTTTGAAAATTGGAAGTCTATTGTTGACCTAACAAATCTTCTAAATAAATAAAAATAAAAAACCAAAATATTTCCAAAAACAAATGCTTGTTGGCTAGGATGTAGACACTAGCATACCTATTCACCACTTTAAATTTGGGTATTGCAAAAAAATTCTTTGACCTTGTAAGGACACTAAGGACAATAAGTGTCCGACAAATGACTTTTCCTTATCTATTTTGAATATGGATTGCATGTGTTGCTTCAAAAATTGAATCATTTTTACTAAGTACTTGACACCAAGGGTAGCATTCTTTTACAATTAAAGCATTTCTTAAAATTGGAAGTCTATTGCCAATCTAACAAATCCTCCAAATAAATGAAAATAAAAAATCCAAATAGTTCCAAAAAAAACCCTTCTTCTGAGATGTACAGCTATTCATTCAACAAATCGAAACAAAAATCTAAAAACACTCCCCCCCCCCGAAAAAAACCCTTATTGGTTGTGATGTAGACACTAATATACTTACTCAACACTTTCAGTTTTGGCATTTTTGAAAAATAATCTTTGACCCTAGAAGGACACTTAGGACAATAAGTGCCTAATCAATGACTTTTGCTTGTTTGTGTACAACATGGAATGCGCGTGTTGATTCAAAAACAGAACCATTTTTGACCAAGTAACTAACACTAAAGTGCCCAATTCTTTCACGCAAGCGTATTTATTTGCCACTTTCAATTTTGGTATGACTCTTTATCATACCATGCCCCAAAGACAAATTCAACATCTTTTATATTTAGTGATACAACAATGAGTTCAATTACTTAGACTTGCCAAGGCTTAGTTGTGCCAACTAGTCATATCATATCCCAAAGACCAATTCAAGATCTTCTATATTTAATGATACAACAAGAGTCCAATTACTTCTTGCCAAGGCTTAGTTATGCCAACTAGTCATATCGTACTGTAAATATAAATTCAACATCTTTTATATTCACTTGCTAAAAAATAGGAATATTATGTCAATATTTTACAAAATTATTTTCTTGCCCATATAAAAATAAAAAAAATTTACCAAATTAATTATCAAACTTTTTAGCATCCCTTTTTAGCATCATTTTTTTCCCAAAGTTGACTTCAAGGAAGGTATTCAAAAAATGAAATCAAAATTTATAACATTTATTGGTCGCAAGGAATCCCCACAAAGCTATGAAAAGACAATGCATATGTCATACTCATTCCAATTATGTCTTGCTAAGGCTTGATGTGCCAGTTGTTGCCCCAAAGGATATTGTTATAATAAAATTAGTCCAATTATTGAACCATGTGTTGCCACCTCCAAAGACATTGATATGACTGATTGAGTCCAATTACTTCTTGCCAAGACTTGGTTGTGCCAATTGGTCATAGTGTACTCTGAAGACAAGATTAACATTTTTATATTCAACAATACAACACTAAATTCAATTACTTCTTGCGGAAGCTTGGTCGTGTCAACTAGTCATACCGTACCCCAAAGACAAGTTCAACATCTTCTACATTCATTTGTTGAAAAGTAGGAATACTTTATCAACATTTCACAAAATTATTATTTTTCCTATATAAAAATAAAAAGATTTGCAAAATTAATCATCAAAAAATTTGGCATCCCTTTTTAGAATTATTTTTTGTCAAAGTGAACTACAAGTGGGGTATTTAAAAATGACTTTGAAAACTTCAAAATGATTCCAAAAATTAACTCAAAATTTCCAACATTTATTAGTCGCAAAGAGTTGCCAACAGGTCCAATTACTTTTGGCCAAGGTTTGGTCATGCCAACTAGTCATATCATACTCTGAAGACAAATTCAACATCTTCTATATTCATTTGCTGAAAACTAGGAATATTTTGTCAATATTTCAAAAAAATTAGTTTCTTGTCTATGAACATAAAAATAGAAAAAGATTACCAAATTAATTATCAAATTTTTTGACATCCCTGTTTAGAATTTTTTTTGGCCAAAGTTGACCACAAGGAAGGTATTCAAAAAATATAATCAAAATTTCTAACATTTATTAGTCACAAAGATTTGCCAACAAACCTATGAAAGGACAATGCATATGTCATAGTCATTCCAATTACATCTTCCGAAGACTTGAATTATTAACCCAAAAGACAATAATATTAGTTGAATTATTGTGCCACCTATTGCTACCTCCAAAGACAATGATACGACATTGAGTCCAATTACTTCTCACAAAGGCTTGGATGTGCCAACTAGTCATATCATATCTATCATATCTAAAAAGACAAGTTTAGTACCTTATGTATTCAGTGATACCTTACTTCTTTCCAAGGCTTGGTTACGCCAACTAGTCATACCGTACTCCAAAGACAAGTTCAACATCTTCTATATTCATTTGCTAAAAACTACAAAAATATTTATCAATATTCCACAATATTATTTTCTTATCCCTGTGAAAATAAAAAAATTTATAAAATAAATCATCAAAAATTTTGGCATCCCATTTTAGAATAATTTTTTTGCCGAACTTGACCACGGGATGTACCCCCCAAATAAATAATTAAATAATTAAATAATTAATTAAATAAATAAATAAATAAATAAATAAATAAATAAATAAATAAATAAATAAATAAATAAATAAATAAATAAATAAATAAATAAATAAATAAATAAATAAATAAATAAATAAATAAATAAATAAATAAATAAATAAATAAATAAATAAATAAATAAATAAATAAATAAATAAATAAATAAATAAATAAATAAATAAATAAATAAATAAATAAATAAATAAATAAATAAATAAATAAATAAATAAATAAATAAATAAATAAATAAATAAATAAATAAATAAATAAATAAATAAATAAATAAATAAATAAATAAATAAATAAATAAATAAATAAATAAATAAATAAATAAATAAATAAAAACATTCTTCATCCACCAAAAATACCGGCTCGGAATAAGGTCCGTCCACACTAATAAGCTTACCACACCTTTTGTCGGACTTTCATCTCATCTCTCCCCATTTGCGTCGACCTCTGATTTTGAGCGATACCATGATTGTCGCTGCATCGTGGAGGACGCCGCTCGCTCCGGGAGACGGCAATGCTCTCTTCCACCTTTGAGAAATCCGTGCAACACTGAACCGACTCCCGCGATTCGAGGCTTGTGAGGAATTCGTGAAACTCTCTGAAGAATTTTTTTTTTTTTTTTTTTGAGGATATTTGGTGAGGATTTGAAGCTGGAAATCATCTGTTTCGAATTGAAGCGCTGCACACAATGTGTCCCTCTTCATGGGCATTAGGGTTAGGCGCACGAGCATCAGCAGTTGTCAATTGCTCCAGTATGGGATTGCGACCAGCAGTACCAGCATTCGCATGTGACCGGATGACCCCCGCGCATTCACAACCATTTCACCATTTCAAATACTCGAATCAAGCTCAATTTTCTCAATTCTCCCAATTAGGGTTTGACAATCCCTCCCTCCGCCGTGTAGTAGAATTTAGCCCGTTTCGATCGAAATTGCGTCCTAGTTCGGTCCTTCTTTGTAGAGCGACCAACAAGCGAGAGTATTCCCTGGAACGGAGCGACAAGGCGAACGAGGAGCTTCTCATGTTCTTCTTCCAAATCGACCTCACCACTCGCCTCCAACGCGCCTTGAACCAGGACTTGTACGAGGCGGCGCAGGGGTTGCGGGAGAAGATCGCGGAGGTGGAGCGGGAGATGGCGCGGCAGCGGAGGGAGAAGATGACCGGCAGGGGCGGCGGCTCTTCGTCGGAGCAGGACACGGCGATCATTTTGTTGCAGACGAAGGCGAAGCTGCAGAGGTTGATTGCGGAGGAGGATTACGAGGCGGCGGGGAAGGTGAGGAAGAAGATCATGGCGTTGGAGGCGGAGTCGCTAGCTGCGCAGGCGAATACGATGATTTTTCAGCAGAGGAGCTTCGGGTTTCGGTTGGGGCAGAAGGTGAGGCATCGAGTGCATGGGTACAGGGGAGTCGTTTGCGGGATGGATGTCTTGTGTTGCGAGTCGGAAGAGTGGGCGAAAGCTGTTGGGGTGGAGAAACTGCCCCGGGCCAGGAATCAACCGTTTTATCAGGTAGGCTTGCTTCCCATTCCCTGCTCTCCATTATCGAGTTTGCAATTGTCGACATTACATTGAAACTTTAGCTCTTCCAGTCTGGATTTCCATATCGTTGCAATGCTACTTTGGTGTCAATATGGAATCAGTAGTGGAATCAGTACGCAATGTCGAACTTCCATTCCCGATTCCCTGTTATTCGTTATTCTATTCCTATTATTCAGTATCGAATTTGCAATTGTCGACATTGCATTGAAACTCTATCTCTTCCAGTCTGCATATCCCTATCGTTTCAATGCTAGTTAGGTGTCAAAATGGAATCAGTATCGGAATCAGTAAGTACAATTGAACTTTCATTCCCTATTCCCTATTCTTCAGTATTGAATTTGCAGTTGTCGAAATTACATTGAAAGTCTATCTCTTCCAGTGTGGATTTCCCTATCGTTTCAATGCTACGTTGGTGTCATTATGGAAACAGTATCGGAAGCAGTATGCAAAATTGAACTCCCATTCCCGATTCCCTATTACGGTATTCATTATCGAATCAGCGGTTGTCGACATTATAATGAAACTCTATCTCTTCCAGTCTGGATTTCCATATCGTTTCAATGCTACTTTGGTGTTGATGTGGAATCAATATTGGAAGCAGTACGCAATTTTGAACTCCATCTTTACTGGTTTCAATACTGAACCTAATGCTTGGGACTTTCCCGGTGTTATCTTAAAACCCTATCCCTGTTTCTCAATTTCCAGCTGCGAACACCCTTGCGTGAGGAGGTACTGTTACATGCTGAGAATTTATTGACTATGAGTCGTTCCCATTGCCCCCACCCCCCTCCCCGCTGTAGCACTTTCTTGCTTAAATCTGCAGTTATTTCTACAGAATTTAGCAAGTCTTCACACTGCTATCCAAGGTAATTCATAGTCTTCCCAAATGCATTAGTCCACCGCGAATAAGTTTTTGAATAGATACTTTCACGGGATGGCCTGCAGAATCAGTAGCTATGCTGACCTTTTCGCAAGCCGCACCATAGGTTTAGTGATTTACTGATTTATGCGGATCTTTGAAGACCTCCCTAAAGTCTTCATTTGGGGTTCTTCAAAACATGGAGCTTGGAGGAATTAATCCAATCTAATGAACTAGTTTTGGTGCACATTAAGTAAGTTTCGAGATCATAGTCTTATTACAAACCCTACTTGCTCTGCTCAGTAGGGCTTGTGTTTTACACGGGTCTTCAGATAGCACTCTGAATCCAGGCTAGGGGTCTTCATTTTCTGGTTTTCAAAGCCTAGAGGATGAAACCTTGTAGTATGCTGGGTTTCATCTTCCAGGTTCTGTTCGGTACAAACTAAACTCTTTTGTGTTTGTGACACCAATTTGCCAAAGTATCACTATTTTATATTAGTGCAGGCTGAAATATTATTCCAGTATACTTAATTCAAAAAATAAATAAATAGTGCAGTGACACGAATGTTTTATTAGGTGATGCTGATTTTGCACCTTACTAACAGGATAAATCAATCTAGCCGAACTAGATTTGGTGCAAATTGAGCTAATGTTGACATCTTTCATTCCGCATCCATTCATTTTGTTCTGATCCCATAATTTCGATAATCTGCTGCTACAGGTGTTGGTGGACATCCGGGAGGAGCCGTCCGTAATGGTGACCTATGTTGCGGAAGATAATTTAGCAGCCCCTGAGGAACCTGATTTTGAGCAATTTGATCACCCGTACGTATATTTTCTCTTTTATGGAATGGATGGTGCTGGAGACTTCATAGCTTGTAAGCAACTGAGAGAAAAATACGATGCACCTCGACATGAATTACCGTACGACAAGGAAGGTGATTGAGCACTAATTAAATTGGTTGTTTGATATTTTTATTTGTAACACATGGCTGTAATATATATTCAGAAAGACGGTTTACAATATCGTGACGCCCCAGTTTCCCACCACTTCATATTTGTGTTTTTCTTCAGATTGATTGCCGCTGATCTTGTATTTACTTCCGTCTGATTGAGGTGCTAGAACAGTCGTTTGTGATTCATTTCCTTAACTGAACCGTGTAAGCTTACTGTTTTTGTTGAAGTTTGTTGAGAATATTTGCTTGTTTTTATATTTGGAGGGGGTAACCGACTGCCCTCTTTCATGCACAGGTGGCACCTTTACAATGCATTCAAAAGATACAAACAGCTATGAATGAACTTGTCTGGCTTGGCACCCATCTGTGACACCTCTCGAAAGCATGGAATATGCAACTTTGAGATCGTGGGGAGAGATTTTTATAAAGTGGTGTGGGAGAGCAAAGGAACCCCGATCGATGGTTAATAATGTGATGTAGACTTTTGGAAAGTAACCCAAATGCCAAGTCATTATCCTTTTGTGGAACTTGAGATTTTGTATTCCCACACAAAAAATCAAGTTAAAAGAAAAATTGATACTTAAATTTGTAGAGTCCCCATTTAAGAGACATGTAGGTCCTATTCAATTGGCATTTGTAAATGCACATTTCAAATTTTCAATCTCAAATGCACATGAGTGAAATAGAAATTTATTATTTCATTTCTTTTATAATTCAAAATAAATAATCTAGTTGTGCGTGAGACCATTAATTTTGAAGGCCATAGGATATAACACTATTCAACAAGGCAAAGGGTTCTTCTTTAAGTAATATCAAAGGTAGAATGTTTTGGAGTTGTCCAAGATTGAAGATTTAACAAACAAGTTAGGTGCGAAAAAGACATCGCTATCTTGCAATTAAGAAGTATATAGAGAAATGTCAGCATTGAAACCAACAAATAGGTAGATAAATGTCACCATCAGAATCACAAAGTATGTAGACATGTGTCAACATTGGAACCAAGAACTATCAATGGAGCAAGCATCAACATTGAAACTAGGAAGTATGAATAATGTATTAACATCAGGAGCAAAGTCAACATCAAAACCAAGAAGTATGTAAACATGTGTTAACATCGGAACCACAAAGTATGTAGATAAGTGTCACAATCAAAACCAAGAAGTATATTGATAAAAGTCAATATTGAAACTAGAAAGTATGTAGACAAGAGTTAATTTAGGAGGTGGATTGAAACCACTTGCAAATGGGTTCAATCCATCAATTATAATTTGCATAGAGTGTCTAAATTATTTGTTTTTGGATGAACCAAAAACCTGTTAAAAAGACACCTTGCTAACATTGTCAAACTTTGTTTCTCAGTCTATATTGAATATAAAGTATGAATATTTTGGAAGCTATAATTTGATAAAATGGGTTTGGCCAAAGTACATCTAAAGGCCTATATGGATCATAAGTGTTCAATTAAAGCCATGAAATTCAATCAAACTTGATAAATAGGAAAAATAAGTAAAAATCTTTTAATGTTATTGATGCTAAAGTTAGTTCAAGATCAATAAACATGATTGTTTAAATCATTGAAATCATGTGAAATTTTTTTGCATTTGGACTAGGGCCTAACTTGTTCCTTTTAGATGTGCAAAGTTTACAAAAAAATTGAAGCCAATCCCTTTGTGAGGCTACTAATGACATCATTAGCTTTGCAATTAGAAATTATAGAGAAATGTAGATTTCCATTTAAGAGACTTGTAGGTTCTATTCAATTGGCATTCATAAATGCACATTTCAAATTTTCAATCTCAAATGTAGATGAGTGTAGAAGTATATTATTTAATGTCGTTTACAATTGAAATTTATATATAAATTAGTTGTGCGTCAATCTATTAATACTGAAGACCGCAAGACATACTACTATTCAACAAGGCAAAAGGTTCCTCTTCAAGTAATATCAGAGGTAGAATGTTTTGGAGTTGTTTAAGGTTGAAGATTTAACAAATACATTAGGTGCAAAAGAAACATTGCTATCTTGTAACCAAGAAATATGTAGAGAAGTGTCAACATTGAAATGAGGAATAGGTAGACAAGTTTCAACTTCAAAATCAGAAAAGTATGTAGACATGTATCAATATTGAAACCAAGAAGCATGTAAATATATATTAACATTAGAACTAGGAAGTATATAGATAAGCGTCAAGATCAAAATCAAGAACTGTATACATAAGCTTCAACATTGGAACTAGGAACTATATAGACAAGAATCAACATTAGAAGTGGGTTGAAATCACTTGTAAATGGATTCCATCCATCAATTATAATTTGTGTAGAGTGTCTAAATTATTTATTTTTATATGAACCAGAAAACTTGTCAAAAAAACAGCTTGCTACCATTGTTGAATACTATTATGGATAAAACCTATCAAGATTTATATTCTCAATCTACATTGAATACAAAATATGAATATTTTGGGAGCTATAATTTGATAGAATGAATTCGGTTAAAGTACATCAATCGACCTACATGGATCAATGAGAGTTCAATAAAAAGCTATGAGATTTACTTTAATCTAAATTTTAATATGAAATCAACCAAACTTGATAAATAGGGAAAAAAATTCTTTTAAAGTTAATAATAGTAAAAGATAGCTCAAGATCAATAAACATGATTGTCTAAATCATTGAAATCAAATAGAAAATTTTTACATTTGGACTAGCTAGGGCCTAATTTGTTCTTTTCAAATGTACAATATCCACAAAAAATTGAAGCCATCCTCCTCATGAATTACTTCTTATATCAATAGCTTTACAATTAGAGAAATGGGGTGTAGAATGGTGAAGTTTCAATAAAACATTTATCTTGTTTTGTTTGTGATGGGTTTAAGATTAAATTCCCAAATAAAATTATCTAATCGTGATATTTATTTGACCTAATTGTAACACAAAATATATTGGCATCGAAAATCTGAAAATCAAAATGAATAAGGCTTTAGATGTATCATAATTAGGTGAAAAAATCTTAAAAGTATCTACTGTAGGTATGGGTGCCTTAACCCCTTTTTGTAAAGACAAAGACAATCAAGAAAGGGTGATAAAAAAACATCCAACCGTATGCTTGATTTGGATTTCACTTACTAGGTCATACACTTCAAATCTTTTACAAATAATTTTCTTTGAAAAAAAAGACCAAATGGCATCAAAAAATGGTATTTTTTAGACTAATTGAATTAAGTATGATATACATTGAAGTTGAAATAGAGAGATGCTCTAAAATTGTCCTCAATCTGAAATGGCCACTTTGGATGTATTGAAAACGCCAATGCATTAGATGAGAAATCAGCCTTGTGGAGGGCTGCGTGTTCCCAGCTTGTGGGAACTGCCGAATTCAGGGCTGCGGCAGCTTGCTAATGTGACCGAGTGACTGCCACGTCGGAAAAAAATATTTTAAAAAAAAAAATGAATTTTTTTTTTCTATTTTTTTTTTCATTTCAAGGATAATTTTTTTTTTGAAATTTTTTTGTCGAGAACAGCCGTTCCTTGAAACTGCAGGGGGACTAGCGTCGGGAACGGGTCTGAAACGGCCCTCCCGACCCCCCAAAACTCATCTAATGTGTATTCATTATCAAAATAACTGCACCCAAATGTGCCTTCTTCCATTTTTTACCATCTTCATTTGGACCATGAATGTCCACACACAATAATCCAAATCCACATGACAAGTTTTCAAAAACAACTAATTAGAAGTTTCTTATAGATTATAATGGCATCTATAGGTACTCTATGTTTTCAACTTTGAAAATTTACAAAATATTATTTAAATGCTGAAAAATTACAAAACATCTTGAGGGTTGAATTTCTCTTGATGTCGCCAAAAATTTCATTAAGTAAAATTGGAATTTGGCAATAGGAGTTTGTAGAACCATAAAATGTGGCACATTAGGATACTTGTACCTTGTGGAACAATTTTAGCAAGATTAGTTGTAGCACACTCCATGGTTTTAGAATACCATAATTGGTGGTCAACATTGACAAAAAAATATTTCTAGAAGTTGATGCTAAAATTGTTGGGAAATTAAAAAAATCGGAAAAAAAACAAATTTTGTAAGGGAAAAAAACAAATCCTTACATTTTAAAGCATCTACCAAGTCACTTCAGTCTTCAATGTCCAAATGGCAAGTTACTTAAGCTTAACCAAGGTATTAGAGTTACTCGTAAAGTGTATGAAATGACGGACCAGGAGCCAAAGTTTGAGAATAACATAGGACGAAACTTCTTGAAGCACCCAAACTAGGATTTGGTGCTATTTTTCTTTTGTATTATTCTTAATTAAATCTTCCAGTGACACCCTTGTTATAAATTGGAGAGACCTTTACAATTAACTCTATTTTTTATGCACTATTTTTTGCCAGTTGGCTATAGCCAAAAGATGTTTGTTATCTTTTGTAAAAGAATTTTTTATTTATTTTTGTCGAAATAGCTTACAAAAAATAGTGCAATTGGATTGCCTTAATGATTAGGTTACCTTTGCGAGAGAAGTTACCTCATGATTCATTGCTTGTCCACATGGAAATGCATGCAATTCTTAGAAACCCAAGCCATGAACCAATGCACTAACCCATGCAACACACATGGTTCCTACATTACTGCATCTTTCTGTAGTAATTGTACAAGTTTATATGGTGTAAAATGTCGAGAAATTAGTGAGGGGCAACCTAATTTCAGACCTATTTTATGTAGATTACTGTTGTATTTTAAGACCAATTGACAAATTTTACATAAGTATCACCTAGTTTTGATGTAAATATTACCAAGTATCACCCAAGTATCACATGAGTATTGAAGAAATAACTGTCTACTTCTCCAAAATGATAAACAAACACACTGACTCTGACCACCGGGGACGGTATCAAATTTAAATTCAAAAAACTTTCAAAGAACAAACAAACAAGAAATTCTCCAAAATGGAAGAAAACGCAAACTGGAGCCACCACCTCGTGCTCAACGCCGCACTATCTAGCCCGTTCCTAGATTCCTCAGCCCTTTGATTGCTAGCGTGCTCCGTCTCTCGCCCTCAACGTAGAATATGTCTGCGCTCTCTAAGTTCTGTCTGCAAGGTCGGCAAGATTTCGTGGCGATGGCGGAGCTTTCCGCGAGCTCATTTCTCAGATTTAGGGTTTCGGTTTCCTGGATTCCAAATCATGAAGCTTCTTCGCGGTCTCGAAAATTCACTTCGCAGTCGCGATGCCGAAGCATCGCCGAGTGCGAGCTTCGGAGCACATTTTAGGGTATCCCCGTAGCTGGTAAAGCCATGAAGTGATTTAGGGTTTGGTGGTTGCAATTTGGCCCGCCATGTTGTCCTCGGGGCTCACCCGCAGCGAATCCCGTCGCAAGGAGCTCGGCGGATCAGACTTGGACGCGAGCGTCCCGGAGTCTCCGTCGTCTCCCTCGTCGATTTTCGCCACAGTGATCACCAAGCCGCACGAAGTCTCGACCTCCACGCAATTCTCGACGCTCATCGAGCACGCGTCTGTCGGGGACCCGTACTCCACCGTGGTGCACAAGGCGGCCGAGAGTTTTCGGAAGGAGCCAGGGAGCTTGCAACGTCGCGAGAGTGGAGGAGGGGGGAGGAAGAGAGGAGCAGCTGCAGCTTCTGATGTTCGTGACCGCACCACAAGCCCGTTGCAGGAGAGTGTCGCCTTTGAGGATCCGTCGTTGAAGTATGAGCTTTTGAATGAGCTCGGGAAAGGCTCCTACGGCGCCGTGTACAAGGCGCGCGATCTGCTAACCTCGGAGCTCGTGGCTGTGAAAGTGATATCGCTAACCGAGGGAGAGGAGGGATATGAGGAAATTCGTGGAGAGATTGGGATGTTGCAGCAGTGTAATCACCCGAATGTGGTGCGGTACCTCGGGTCGTTTCAAGGGGAAGACTACTTGTGGATTGTGATGGAGTATTGCGGAGGGGGGAGTGTGGCGGATTTGATGAATATTACGGATGAGGCGTTGGAAGAGCAACAGATTGCGTATATTTGTCGGGAGGCGTTGAAAGGGTTGAATTACCTGCACTCGATTTTTAAAGTGCATAGGGATATCAAGGGGGGGAATATTTTACTTACTGAGCAGGGAGAGGTGAAGCTGGGAGATTTTGGAGTCGCGGCTCAGCTTACTAGGACGATGTCGAAACGGAATACGTTCATTGGGACGCCTCATTGGATGGCTCCTGAAGTTATACAGGAAAATCGATACGATGGCAAGGTACGCCCTTGTTCTGCATCACCGCACTGGTATTCCAATTGTTATTAGTGTGCAATGACGGCACACTCTTCGGCCGTTACTGACTTGGTCTTGTAGAATTACTAGTGTTTCGACTTGCACCTGCTGATTTTGTTGACTTTAGGGCTAAGTTAATACCCTTGTCTGGACACTCTAAATTCCTGCATTCTCAGTTTTTAAAACTACCGTAACTTTGATGCTTATTATGAACACATTCTTACTTTTAAGTATGCATGAAATAATACCTGGCAGGGTAGACTACTGATGGCAAGGTCTTATTAAGTACTCATTTCTCTTTCTCTTTAGTCATCTTTGTGTGCAATGTTGAAAGGGTGCCTACTCATTTGAATGTTTGCAGGTGGATGTGTGGGCTCTTGGCGTTTCAGCAATTGAAATGGCGGAGGGTTTACCTCCTCGCTCGAACGTGCATCCCATGAGAGTGCTCTTCATGATTTCTCGAGACCCAGCTCCAATGCTGGAGGACAAGGAGAGATGGTCCTTGATATTTCACGATTACGTCGCGAAGTGCCTGACAAAGGAGCCGCGATTACGACCCATGGCCAGTGCCTTGCTTAGTCACAAGTTCATCGAGAAGTGTAAAGGAACTGCATCGTCGATGCTCCCTCAAATCGAGAAGGCCAGGCGGGTCCGAGCTGAAATGGCTGCCCAGGCTGCGAACTATGCGCAGGAGCAAGGGACAGCATCGTCAGGTGGGCAATACTCTACTTGGGAAAAAGGGCAGACAGTGAAGATGCATGACACCAGCGCAGGAACGATGCTCGTTCGTGACACTGTAGTCAAGGCATTTAGTGAGACGTCTCTTGATGAGGCTACGGGTACAGTAAGAGGGCCTATATCAAGTGGATCGACACTTCTCTCGACGCCAACTTCTAAGCCTTCATCAGATACTATGGATCAAGAAACCGACCAGGTGCGGAGCTTAACCCCTGAAAGCACGGCGGGTTTGAAGAAACATGGCTCAGGTCTGACTCTTGAGCCACTCACTCCCTATGCATCAAGCTCTCCTGCCTTCTCTCCCATGCCAAACCAGCCCCTAGGAATCCACTCCTTCGTATCACGACGGAGTCACTCTTCCATGGAAGCCGCTCTTGGTCCTGGTACGCCTGTTGGAGGCGGCACCCGTCCAGGTTTCGGCATACAAGACAAGCTGTTGTCCGTCTACGCAGCTGGCAACACAGTTCCCATCCCCTTCTTAAAAGCGACCGACCTCTCACCTTTAGCGCTCACCTTCGACAGAATCTTCACAGATGGCCGCTCCGACCGCAGTGGGAATGTGGCGATGGAGGCCATTCAGGACCTCTATGTGGGCGAAGGACCTGTCCGGCGAGGCAGAAAAGTTTTCAACGAAATGCCATTACCAGCAAGCGTCCACCAGCGAGCTGCCACGAGCACCACGTTGCCAAACCTTGCGCGCGCTCTGGCGTATCACAAGCGATGCTATGAAGAGCTACCGTCGCAGGGATGTCAGGCAGCTCAGGAACAGCAGATCATTCACAACTTGTCAGATACACTGAGGACAATTCTTCGTCTGTAATTGTTCGACTTCCGTGTTGCCATTTATTGACAGGCAAGGCTCCAAACTCAAATCTCAGTTCTGTATTGTTGTGAGTTGGAAGAGGTGAGAGAATGGTTTAGAATTTGGTTCACTACATGACTATTTCCGTCATACTGGAATGGCGCATTTCAGTGACGTTGGAGCCTTTGGAACACTGGCATGCGAATTGCAAATCGGGCATATGCCTAGTTCGTAGTTCCTGCTCGATTTTTATGTAATTTCATACAATGTACAAGATTAATATATTTGACGGTACAGGTGGCACATTTGACCATTGGCATTTTCAACTTCTAGTGTTAAGTTAAACTGCTAAACTGCTTACTCGTGTATATGCTTACAATCAAAATGTGAGGTACTTGCGGGTAGTGATTATTTGATAATAGTTGTAACGATTGTGGCTCCTTTTTTGTTTTAGTTTGAGAGGTTGGTCCCTAAATGGGCGAGGATAGTTCCTGCAAAGGGAGAATAGTCCAAAATTGCCTCTAGTACAGTACAGTACAACTGGGATCCCTGCAACTGTATCCAATTTAACTTTGTTCCATCCCAATGTAATCAAAATCACTCATTTGCACATACATTTAGGCTTGGGGGTGGAATGAGAGTTGGCTTGAAAATGATTTTTTATGAATTCAATGGATTGTGACATGAGGTTTATGGACATGGCAAATGGTCATTCATTTCCTTTTGGTGATTCTTTTGGATCATCATTGCTATGTCAATGGGAACTGTCTAGCTTGACCTATGCCAATCATTGACCTCGAAGTTTCTGAAATTTCATCTCCTATTTTGGATTTTATATGAAAAGTCATAAATACAAGTTCTTAAAGTTTGCTCATTGAATTGATGAGGTTTTAGAGCTAGTGTTAAAATTATTCTATTTTGTGAAATGTTGCAAGTGAATTTTTTTTGTCTCGGTTCTTCACCTTGACCAGGCCTTGGCAAGATGTAATTCAACTCATTGTCGTATCATTGAATATAGAAGATGTTGAACTTGTCTTTAGGATACAATATGACTAGTTGGCATGACCAAGCCTTGGCCAGAAGTAATTGGATTCATTGTCATATAATTGTCTCTTGGAGTAGCAAGAGGTGGCACAACAATTGGACTAAGATTATTGTGACTCACATTGTCTTTTGGATCAACACCAAATGGCACATCAAGCCTTTGCAAGAAGTAATTGGAATGATCATGTTGTGGAATTGTCTTCTATGCTCACTCAGCATTGGAAACTTTAGGGGCCTTGAGAAGAGGCAATAACAATCATAGCCTTGTGCCATTCCTTTCTACATAATGCATTGTCCTTTCATAGCTTTGTAGACAATTCCTTACAACTAATAAATTTTTGAAATTTTTGAATTCATCTTGGGAATCAAGGACCCCAAATTAGCTAAGGAAGAGCATGAAATGCCAAATTGGCAACTCCACAGTAGGTACTAGTTTAAAAATTTGGAGTTTTTGCCCTTCCAAACCTCAAGACCAAATGAAGTCTAGCTATGTCTAAATTGGTCTATTTAAAATCATGGCCCCATATATAACATGAACTAAATTTTCTTAAACAAACGTCAGTTGTTGGACAATTGTTATATTTTAAAATAGAAATTGTGTTATTGACGAATTCTTGAATTTCAATCTTCAAAATCAATTTGAAACAAATTTATAAATATTTTCCTAAATTTGGTTGCTTGGATAATTTTTACTTTTGATTCTTAACATTATCTCATTCAATGCAAATGGCCAAAAAGTCATAGAACTTATATTTAATGATGCATTTTTGTTTTATCCAAGATCCCAAGTCTCTAGGAAATAAATTATATAATAGAGTTGTATTAAATGTTATGCAATGGAATTCTTATTCAATGTTTTTTGGTGGGGGATAGAGATGACAACAAGACATGATTGCAAATAAATTGAATTTTTTGGGTTGTATAGGAAGTTAGAAATAATTTACATTACATCCACAAAAAACACTCCAAAGGTTAAATGGTCTATACTTGTATGTGCACGAATGGAGTTTGAGAGTTCTTTTTCTTTTTTAGTAGTTGCCCTATTGTGCTTGGGGTAGAAAATCGGGATTTTATTTTATTTTTTAAACAACATAGGCCAAGAAAGATAAAAGGATTGCCTCCAATTTTTTTTAAATTATAAATAAATAAAATACTAACTTTAAATAATATTTGCAACCTTCATTTCCAAAATGCAAACAATGAAGAGGCAACAATTTTTTTTAAAGTATTATTACTATTATTTATCATTTTGTTTCATTTATTTGTTGATTTATTCATTCACTCATTTTGATATAGAAAAGAGGCACTTCTTCTATGCAACAATACAAGAGGTAATCACCTCCTTATACAACTATTGGTAGTTGTTGCAATTGGTTTTTAAAGTGTTCATGTTGGAAGGAGAGGTTTTTTTCTTGTACAAAAAAATGGAGTTTCTTGACTGTCAAGGTCTACAAAAAATAAATTTTTAAAAAAGAAGTTAAATTTTTGGAAAAATAATTTTTTGTACTAAAAAAATATGGATTTTGAAAAGATATTCCTATATTAGGCCTCCACCAAATTTGATTTTCAAATTGTAATTAAATATTCAGCATGAATTGCAGACTTGATAGTCGGGTTCATTACTCTTCTAATTTCTATTGTTTTCAAGAATGAAAATATTGAAATATGCAAACATTCTGTATGAACATAAAGTCCAAGGTATATATGATGAATGTAACATAATATTGCTTATTAGCCTAAAAGCTTTCCCCAAGGAGATTGCAGAATCCCCTCCCTATGTACTACATGATGGTTTCTGTTTAAATTGCCCACATTACAGGAAATTTCAGCCCTCGAAGGGGCCGCGAGTTTTGAATCCCCAGTGCAATTATGGAAAAAATAAAAATAAAAAATTATTTTTTATTTTTAAATATTTGGACACTGACGAGGCAATACTGGTGTCACGTCAGTGCCATGTCAGATTTTTAATTTTAATTTTAATTTTTTTAATAAATTCTTTTCCAAAAAAATTATTTAAAAAATAAATAAATTATTCTTTTTGTAATTGCACCGAGGGGGTGCTGGAAATGAAAAGTTAGCGGCCCCTTTGAAGGCTGAAATTTCTTGTAATGCTTCCATTGGCTTGCTTGGATTGACAAAGTAAATGGATCGCACAACGTCAAGTGGCCAACCCCATCACTTTGTCTTTATTGAAAGAGACATTGTTAAGGTCCCCTAAATTCATGGGTAGTAGAAGGACATCTCCAATATTGGTTAATCTTTAAACAACAGACTCAACCCAAGGCTTGGATTTTCAAAGAATCTTTAAGAAAGCTCCTCCAATATTCAATTACATGTGAACTTTTTAGGTAGATGCATCTTTTTAGGACAAACCCAAAACTCAGATTGCACTACAAGAAAATGGGGGGTATAAATGACTGGGAAAGAATGATTGCTTGTCCGATCTCACTAGGAAATGACTGCATCCCCTCTCATTGCACCACTTGTGGAACCAAAACCCATCCCTAGTCATTTCGGAGTCGGGACGGTGATTGCAGGATGAACAATTGACGAAAAAAGACCATGAGACTAACATTCTCGTTCATTGCGTCGTCGATTTACTGGCGGGAAAAGGGAGAAATCCAACGTGGCTGGCAAAGTCATTTCCAAGTCATTTTTCTGTCATAAATTTGACTGAGCCTCACTTGCGAGCAACACAAGAGTGACTACTGAATCACTGGCACGACTCTTTTAGAATCCCTAGTTAGTTTCACGGTTTGGACCTCTTCCCATACTAACACGAGCAGATAGTCCTTTGAATCTTACAGGCTGGAAAAAGAAATAGATCACTTTGAATTTATACAAAGCCGTTCTAACCCAACACCACACTGCACTACAATGGGCTAGTGATTGCTTGCAATCTTCATTTTCAAATGTAGAACTATTAGATCTCCCTATCAAGATCACATTCATCATGCATTTTCTGACCATTGCTATGTTCTTGCACCTATTAACGGCACCCCGAGCATCTATAACAGCACCTATCAAAAACAATTCCTATAATGATGCCCTAGTATACCTCCTATGCTAATAGGTTCTCCTTCATCAACAATTCAATGGTGCCTACCACTCTTCTGTGGTTCATTTCCTAGACGCAACTACACTGCTGATTATAAGCAACTCCAGGACAAGGAGGACAAGGCTCACATGCATAACAGTACTTTGAGGGGACTCTTTGAACGCTATTTTGTAGCCTACACTCCTATGACTTCAATGTGACTTCGTCATAGTCATTTAAAAGTCGCGATAAAAGACTTTATTGAGGAAATGATTCAAAAATGACTGAGAATTAACTTCTACACTACTAGCAACCGGACACTCAACCCGGCATTCCCATAGACTGCACATTCAACAATTTTGGAAGACTGTGGACATCATGTGTAGTCATCATCACACTTTCCTTGCATGAAGTGAGGAGACCTAGAACAACTATATATGTCCATGTTTTGGAGAAGTCAAATAGGTGACCCTAATACTCTTCATGTACCACTAGTAGAAAAACAACGACCTAATCAACAAAACATCAACAAATTTTTGTTGAAGTAGGTACTGTATTCCTGGGGGGGTAACTAGAAAAATTTAGCATGTTATGTGTGACCAAAGATATGGTACATTTTATTCATTGCTCCTAAATTTTTGAAAAATATTTGAGATAATATATCATAGAAAAAAATAGGTAATCACAATTATAATAAATATATGGACATAAATAATCTTGCCAATTTGGTTTTTTAGATCTAATGTACCATGAAGTAAAAGTATCCTAGATTGGGGCTTTAAGTAGGGTTTGTATGAATGATTCAATTGTATATCAATGTCATGTGAAGGTTGTGTTACATGTTGAATTTGAGTTGATTTGTTATTCTATCTTGGTGTTTTGTATTGTTTGGGTGCAAGAGTCACATTCATTGTAGACACTCAATATGTTTTGAATTCCTATGCAATGGCATTTACATATGATAGCCTCTATGTGTCCACAACCTTTATTTGTTACTCAATTTGTTAGGTGTTTAGCTATTTTCTATGGTACCACTAATATTAGGTATTTTGCAGTATTTTGTTACTTATAAAGTAGAATTTTGTTACATATAGAATGTTTCCAATTCAAGATCCTTTAATTATAATGAAATAATGGTATGAAAAATTGGACTATCTTTCAAATTCAAAGTAAGTGTATGGTACTTAAAATTATGACAAATTAGAAAATTAGGTAATGATATGGTTTATTTAATTAGTCCCCTCTATCAAAATACCCCCCAAAATAATATCTCTCAGCCACACGTGATATGCAAAATCCCTTAAGAGTCACCCCTCCGTGACTAGATAATCAAACGGATTTTTCAAGGTGGAAGTTATTGAAAAATCCATTTGCAATTTTGAGTCTTCAATCAAAAGTTATAAACAAAGTTCAAAGAGCGGTTGAAATGGACATTTTTGAGATTTTCGAACATCCTCTCTGAATTTTGTCCATAACTTTTGATTGAAGATTCAAAATTGCAAACGGATTTTTGAAGGTGAAATTTAGCTTGATTGTGCAACTTTTGTTAGTTCAAATTTTTTCAAATAAAGGTGTTTTACTATGCTCAAATCAGCTCTGAAGTCTGCTGAGTTCATAATTCAAATATAAAAAAAGCAAGAATTAGTTAAATAAATTCGTAACTCCCACATGTGCATGCAAGTGAATGCATGGTGCATTGATTGAGGGCCTTGCACCACAAGCAAGGGGTGTAAGGTTCAAACCCCATCAACAACCCCTTGCTTGTGTGGCGGCCGCCTAGGTGGCATGCCTTTGAGGCGAGGGTTGCCTAGGTGGCATGTCCATGTGGCGGAGTGTTTAGGTGGCCTTTTAGGATGATGTGGTAAGTGCCACATGTCATTTGTTGATTGGTCAAAATTTGAATTTTTTTTAAAAAATTCAAATATTTTGAGTGACCAAATTAACAAAAAAATCAACACTTTTATGTTCAGAAGTGCCCAAATTAACTCGTCCAAATCAACAAAAAAAATCAACACTTTCGTATTGAAGTTTTGTTAATTTGATCATTGAATTTTCTACTAGTGTACCAATCATTTCCAATCCATTTAGCAAATTTGTCTATAACTTTTGATTTGAGGCTCAAAATGTAAAATGGATTTTTGGAGATGAAAGTGAGATTGATTTTCTAAAATTATTAGTTCAAATTTTTTTTGGAAAAAATTAATCTATTATACCTCAATGTGTCTAAAATATTATTTGTAACACAAATCCTGCATTTTACATATCCCACATGGTTTGTCTTGCCTACTACTACCCCACTTCTATAAAAGGCTTGTCATTCCATCTCTTCATACTTACACACTAAGTGGATTTGGAAGCCATGCAAGTCATAAGCCAAATATGGTGTATGTTGTACGGTGTATTGTATATATGGCATATTGTATTTGGTGTATGGTGTATTGCTGTGGAACTTTGAATGTACTCATATGTGGTTGTAGAATGACTAGTCCCTATCTATTTGTCATTATATTCCTTTTTGTACACAATGCATCGCTGCAAATTGAAAATGATAGGAAAAAATGACTTTCCCTATCTTTAGAGAGTACCCTAAACCCTAAATCCACGTCACTTCAAAACGACTACAGGCGGCACTTAAAAATGACTGGACAATCTTGAAAGTACATCCTACAAATGACTACAAAATGATTGGACACGTGTCAAAGCATCATTCTTCCAGTGAAGATAAAACCGCAACAATAACAAAAAAATGATTGGACATGTGTCAGCCCCACATTGGTCGACACAACTCCCTCACGACTGCAGAATGACTACAAAATGATTCACGCAAAGGTCCACGTCAACAACGGTCGGCCAAATTTTTCAAAAAAATGGGCAACTGCCCGGCCTTTCCAAAAAAATTTGTCCCCAAATCTAAATGCCACGTAGACCATCCCATCCATTCTTCATCCAAGTCCAAATTCATTGGTGATAATAGAGCTATAGTCATTTAAAGAATGACTTGTCCACAATGATTGTAGGGCCCAAAGTTGCACCCGAGTCATTTTTGTCCGAAATGACTGTTTTAGAGTCATTCTTTGCAGTCATTTATACCCCTGTTTTCTTGTAGTGTTGATAGATGTATCTTCCAAGGAAGTTCACATGTAATTGAGTATTGAAAGAGCTTTCTAATTCAAAAGTTCACATGTAGTTGAATATTGGAGGAGCATCCTTGATTCAAAAGGCAAATCATTTTTGAGAATGTACCTTGGTGATAGTTCTCATTCTTTCAAGGTTAACAATTTTATGAAGGTCCAAGGCGCTTTGATATAGGGCAATGCCCGAGGAGGAGGGCATTGCGCGATGGAAAGGACCGATGAGGAGACTCTTTCATTGCTCAATGTTCAACAACAAGAAGCTTTGCCCGGCGTAAACCCTGGGAAGGATGAAATACAAGATGAACAGAAACAATTGGAATGAAAAATGCGTAATGCCCAATTATCCAGACAAAACCACGTATTTGGGCAATATGTCCTGATTGTGTCACAAAACTTGCCCTAAAAATGAATGGGACATTTTCTTCCTGTGATTTACAATGAAAGTAAGATCCAAGGCGATCTAGATGAATGCAAGGTTTTATGACTTTCTGGAATAATGCAAGGTTTTATGTCTTTTAGGATGAACGCAAGGTTTTATGACTTTCTGGACGAATGTAAGGTTTTATGTCTTTCAGAATGAATGCAAGGTTTTATGACTTTCATTCTAGATGAATGTAAGGTTTTATGACTTTTGGATGAATGCAAGGTTTTATGACTTTCTGGATGAATGCAAGGTTTTATGACTTTCAGGATGAATGCAAGGTTTTATGTCTTTCAGGATGAATGCAAGGTTTTATGACTTCAATTTCTGGATGAACGTGAGGCTCTCGAAGATAGAACCCATCCAAGTCATAGTTGTTACATTGGACGGACATTCCGTCCAAACCATCTGATTTGTCCCCCTATCCAGAATATTTGATGACCTTAACTTGCCCATTGTGACTACTTTAAGGTAGTCTGAGAGGTAGTCACATTCCATGTCCGGTCTGCTCAAACTATCTGATATGTCCGCCCATCCGGGACATTTGATGATCGTAACTTGACTGATGTGAACAATGGTCCAAGAGCTAAAACCCAAAACCCTGCACACAGCCCTAACTCCCAACCCATCTCATGGAGCACCTCGCTGCCGAAGTTTTCTCCGATCAAATCCTCCTTCAATTCTTCTTTCAAATCCTCATTGAGGTTTTGTTTTGCTTATTTTGCTTATGCGGTTCAGGGAATGTGAAGTTCATGTTGTGGTTATGTGTATTCTTTTTGCCGTTTTGTTGTACGTTGGAGCGGCAATTTGTCCGTGGTGGAGTTTGTTTCGCGTGGTGTGGATCGACTAAAGAATATGCAGGAAGCTCAATTATTCTTGATTCTATTTTGTGTTGCATTCTTGTTCTTGCGTCTTATTGTGATCTACTAATTTTGACTGTCAAAGAGGTTCGATAGGTCATTTGCTAGAGGGATTGTCTGTATCACCTTGTAACAAAAGTCTTCTGGGCGGCGCACCGTTGTCTGAATTCAGATCTAATTGTAGTTTGAATTGCCTTTGATGCTGTATGGAAGGTGCCTCGGCCTGGCGGGAATCTCACAAGCGTGAGTCTCTTGACCACAAGGCAGTGGCTCCAGCAGAAACTTCCCTATGGTCCTACCGAATTTGGTGCTACTCCCAGCAAGAGAAATTATCTTCCTCCTTCTGTCTCATTTGTTGCTTTGTGGGACACTGTTCCTCGTGTTGCCGATCATTTTGTTAAACAATGCGAAGGCTCTATTCCTACTCAGTTTCCATTTGAACCGCACTTTCCTAGGTTCCGTGAGGTAGGCGAGCGCACTACGTCGAATAATTTCTTAGAGCTCCTTAGGAAGGTTGGTTGTGTTCTTGAACACGACTTGACCCTAGATCTAGAGGCGCTAGCGAGTAGTTCTCCGGGGCTTGATGTAGGAGCTGACCAGCAAGCGGTGATATTGGCAGCTTCACTTGTCTAGAGAGCTAACTATGCAGTGTCTGTCAATGATAAACTAATTTTGCTGATTGAAATGAAGAGGCTTGCCGTCTTCAAGAAGAATGTTCGTTCGCCCATACCACTTTGCAGGAAGTAGGAAGCAGGGTTTGTGGGACTGACACTACAAGAAAAAGTTGTCCGCCACAATCGACTAAAGTATTATTAGGTGTCCTATATGACTAAGCTACGACTGGAGCTCCCTTATTTCACATCGGCTAGCTCTTGTAGTAAAGGGCAGTCATTCAACAGTCATTCTGCGTGAGACCGGATGAAGTTTGTTGGCAGGGTCTCTAAACAATGCGTTCATCCGCTCCTTTTTGGTGATAGTATTGTTGGATGTCGTGACAAGGACAAGTGAACCCTTCCATCCACCTACTCAGTCATACCCTAGTTATTAAATGACTGCAGCGTAACTGCGTTTGACTGAGGGAATGACTGTAGCGCTACTAGGAAATGATTGTCCGATGCAGTCAGAATGAACTTTGGCTTGAAGTGATGTACATTCAAGGGATATTACTAGAAGGCATCCGGAGGTCTTTAATTTTAATATGAATACAATGTACGGAGACTGAAATTGAAACTTAGTCATATGAAGACATCAGATCTCTTCTTTTCCCTTTGTTAAAGCACATGAAACAGTGTGAGTACAAAGGTAAGAACAAGACAAAGCCTAGGTCCCTAATAGGCAGCTTGTGCTAACAAATTGTCTTCAGGTGATAATTCGTAACGTGGACCTCTGAAGCACTGCGGTCCACCGTCTTAGTCATAGATCAATTGCGGTCCGACTACGCAATCACTACCTGTACCTCCATGAACGACTACGACATTACTCGAAAATGACTGCAGAGCGCAAGTATGAACTACCGTACTTAGGCAATCAATTCCAATCCATTTAGCAAATTTGTCTATAACTTTTGATTTGAGGCTCAAAATGTAAAATGAATTTTTGGAGATGAAAGTGAGGTTGATTTCCTAAATTTTAATAGTTCAAAGTTTTTAGAAAAAATTAACCTACTATACCTCAATGAGGTCTGAAATGTTATTTGTAACACAATTCTTGCATTTTACATATCCCACATCGTTCGTCTTGCCTACTACTACCCCACTTGTATAAAAGACTTGTCATTTCATCACTTCATACTTATCCACTAAGTGGATTTGGATGTCATACAAGACATAAACCAAATATGGTGTATATTGTATGATGTATTTGTATATGGTGTATTGTATTTGGTATATTGTGTATGATGTATTGTATATGGTGTATTGTATTTGATATGTGGTGTATTGCTATGAAACTTTGAATGTACTCATATGTCAAAGCATCATTTATGCATTGAAGATAAAACTGCAACAATAACTAAAGAATGACTAGACACGTGTCAGCCTTGCATTGGTCAGCACAACTCCCTCACAACTACAGAATGACTCACGCAGAGGTCCGCGTCAACAGCGGTTGACCAAATTTTTCAAAAAATGGGCAATTGCCCGACTTTTTCAAAAAAAATCGTCCCTAAACCTAAATGCCACGTAGACCATATCATCCTTTCTTCATCCAAGTCCAAATTCGTTGGTGATATTAAACTTGTAGTCATTTAAATAAAGGACTCGTCCACAATGACTGCAGCGGCCAAAAAATGGAAACAGTCATAGTTGTCCGCAATGACTACAAACGTAGTCATAAACGCGGTCATAGAATACTGATATTTTGTAGTGTGAGCCTCTCCTTGAGGATGTTGTGAGGTTTGAACCTGTTCTACAACTATATCAGTACATGACCAACATGAATTTGGAATATGGAATACTTTAGTCATTCGACTTGACATATGTTGTTCACCATCAAAAGATATATGGTGAGACGTTATTCGTTTCAGAAGGCATTTGTAGCACGGATTCCAGATTCCTTGGTATTCTTGCTTACATCTTGCAAAAAGCAATCAATGAACCAAAAAATTTCAAGAGGATAGGTATGAATTGTGGTATTTGATTTTACCATGATTCCATTTGTTATTGAGTTTGTTGCACAGTATTAACTTTTTGATAATATTAACAAGTTTGTGTTTTTGTAGTTCCCAAACCCATTTTGCCGACCATTGCTCTAGGAAGTTTGAAGAGCTAGGGTTCTAAAGGTGACAATAAGGGAAAGGAGAAAAAAGAAAGTGGTAAAGGACAATCGGGGCGTATGCAGACTCAATAAGTCACCAGTATGTTTTGTCCTTGCCCAAACGTGTTATATTTGAGATTCTTGTTGTCTTTTGAAATTTGTGAATCAAGGGAGTCCATTAATTCAATCTATTATTGTTTATATAAATTTTGTTGGTACATTTGTAATTTGATGTTTGAGGATCTGAATTTTGTAATTATTGTCTATTATGTGGCTAGGTCAATTATCCATATAGTGAGTTACTATAATTATCTTATGATACAATGTCCACTATGTTCTTTTGCAGGAGCCAGAACTAGGAACATGTCTGTGATGGTTTGCTAGAGACTCCAGTTGAACTTCTGCATTTGGCACGGCAACACTTTACTACAGGTTGGAGTGGCAAAATTGTTCGAGGCACCTATGAGGGCCAAAGCATTGTTGTTAAGCTGGCGCCTATTGGTTCACATCGTGCTGAGGTGAGACTCTTTGTGAACCATTTCTATTTTTATGAAATCTATGTCTATGAAAGCTTTAGATGTATTTGTTCCACTTATGTAAATTTTATTGTTTGTTCAAGCTCGCTTAACAAAGGTTGCGGCCTATTACATGTTGAAGGAATTTTGGGGCAAGTATGTACCACAACTAGTTTTATACAGGACTACTATTGGGGGAACAATTGTGTACATTACCACGGAGGAAATCAACAGTCACGAAATTGGAATGGATATATTACTAACCTTGCTTTTGTGTATTGCTTAATAGTTAAGCTTGTTTATTGCTTATTGTATGTTGCATATTAAAGAAGCTTATACATTGTCAAGAAGGTTATTGGTTATCGATTATTGCTCAGGAGGGCATTAGTTTATTGTATGTGATGTAGTTGGATACTTATACATTTGAGTACGGGTATGCAATACCTTTGTCCCAAGAAGTGGTGGAGGATATATTTGATGCTTTTGGTGTTGTGCACCAGTGTGGGATTCTTCATGGCGACATTCAACCTAGTAATATCTTGGTTACAAAGGGACATCGGGCAGATGTCCGATTGTTGGATTTTGGGTGTGAGTGTTTTGACACCAACAATGAGGGGTGCAAGAGAGAATATGCCCAGTTGGAGTCCTTAGTGAGTTCACTTGCTTAGATGTTGATGAAACCTCCCAATATCAGTTGGATCAAAGTCAGGTGGTCTAGAAAGCTTAAAATACACCACTTTTGAACTTTTCTATTGAATTTGTTTTAGTGTGAGCTCAAAGAATACACTATTAACACCGTGATGTTTATAACTATCATCTCATATATAACTAATGCATTTTGGTAACCATTATGATTTTTTCTCAAATATTACTTTGAAAAATCATATAAATTTTATTTTATGCTTTTAAATATGGAAAAATAATAAATTTTGGATATGTATAATTATTACATGAAAAAATATCAAATTTCTGAAAGGTGTGTTTTAGTATAGAAAACTAATGAAGCTTAACCCATAAACGACTCCACGGCCATTTTTTTGTCGATGAATGCGAGAGAATCCTTCTGTGCAGGATAGAATTGCAACTATTCATCCTCAAAATTTTGTGTGGAAAGGCAAGATTATGAACAATAGTTTGACCTCTAGTGAGCACTTTAAAATAGATGATGTCATACAGTGCCAAAAGGGATGATTTCCAAGTTCACCAGCCCAGTCTTCAAGGATTAAATGCAAGGTTTTATGAATGTAATATTTTATGTATTAGATAACCGTTGAGCCGCGCTAGCGGTGAATAGCCGATTATCGGACGTAACCGGTTGTACATTTTTCAATCACAACCTTTGATCTTCATGATCCAAGGGTGTAAGAAGCAAGTTGAAAGGAAAGAAGGTTATGAGTTGCAACTTGTAGTGACAACGGTGACGGGTTGCCAATGGGACAGTGCCACATCAGCGTTGAAAAGTCAACAACCGGTTATGACTTCCTGGATGAACGTGAAGCTCCCGACGACAGAACTCGTCCAAGCCCTAAAACCCTAAACCCTGCACACAGCCCTAACTCCCAACCCATCTCTCCCTCCTGAATGGAGCGCCTCGCTGCCGAAGTTTTCTCCCATGGCGCCCTGATCAAATCCTCCCTCGATTTCTCCCTCAAAAGAAATCCTCATTCAATTTTCTGCATCTTCTCGCAGGAAGAAATTTGAAATTCTCACAACCATGGTGAGCCGCGGTGGCGCCAGTTTGGTAACCCGGGACCCCGTGTTCTCCAAAGACGGGAAGCGCCTGCTGGTGTGCACCTCGTGCTCCGTCACCGTGTTCAGCGTCCAAACAGGGGAGGTTCTCGCGGTCTTGAAGGGTCACAAGCGCCTGGTGACGAGCGTGGTGGTGGTGCCCGTTGCCTCGGTTTGCCATTGCTGGACTGCGGGACTGGATGGGACCTTACGGTTTTGGGACTTCGCCGCTGGGGTGTTGTTGCGAACCCTGGAGGTCGGGCATCCGGTGCAGTCGCTCGTCATTCCGGAGCTTTGTAAAGCTCGGAAGGAGGAGGAGGAGAAAGGAGAAGGGGGGAAGCGGAAGGCGCAGCTCCTTGGGTTTGTGTCTGTTGTGTGGGAGAAGAAGGTCAGTCAGTGTGGGATTTTATTTATTTATTGTTGATGAGATCAATTGATGGAATTTAGGTCTGGTTTTTGACTGATGATTCTCGAGTGGTGATGTTAGGTAGAGGTGCTAAAACTGCACCTGCTTTAAATGCGTCCCCTAGGCAGTCGAAAGCACGGGCAATCTTAAACATGGAGTGATGTTGGATTCTTCAATGTGGCAGTGGTGAATGTTTAAGGGCGAAACGATGAACATTCTAGGGTGGGGTGCCTTTAGAACGCTAGGTTACATCAACTTCCACAAGAGTTCAAAGATATGAACAAAAGTGGATTTCAATTCAGAACTTTGTAACTAATTGCACAAGAGTCTGAAATATGAAAAAAAGTGGATTAGGGCGCCTTTTGATTTGTCATTCAAAAACATTGCTGTTAGAGGTGCTAAAACTACCCCTGCTCTAAACGGGTTCCCTAGGCAATCTAAATCATGGAGTGATATTGGATTCGTTAATGTGGCAATTGTGAACGTTTTAGGGCGAAAACGGTGAACATTCTAGGGCGGGATGCTTTTAGAGCGCTATGTTACTTCAACTTCAAAATCTCGTAAGAAATTCCACAAGAGTTCAAAAATATGAACAAAAGTGGATTTCAACTTCAGAATTTATTGTAACTAACTGCACAAAAGTCTGAAAGTCTGAATAGAACTGGATTAGAGCGCCTTTTGATTTATCATTCAAAAAAATAAAAATTACTTTTAAATGTTTTGAGGTATCCAGCCCCTCCGAAAAGTTGGATAAGTGGATTTCGACTTCAGAACTTTGTAACGAATTGCGCAAGAGTCTGAAAATATGAATATGAGCGGATTAGAGTGCCTTTTGATTTATTATACAAGAAAAAAATTACTGTTTTGAGGTCTCCTGCCCCTCTGAAAAGTTGGATCAGTGCTTAGAACTACACTTGTTGATATCTCTATTGGACTTTCTGCAGAAGAGCGAGGGCTTCCAAGGTCGTGTTCTTTGTTATAACTTGACAACTAAGAAGCCAATACCAGGTCATTTAGCGAAGACGCGCTTTCCCGAAGTGCTATACGTGAGTCCCGGAGGTGGCGTCGTGGGCATGGTCGATGACCACAAAGCCTGGGTATGGATGGTTCCCCAGACGTCCATTGATCTCGCATCTTCAGTTTTAGTTACAATCTTACACCACACCAAACGAATGTCGGTTCTGGCTTTTGACAATACCGAAACGCGAGTAGCTGCAGGCGATGTCACCGGGCGTATTCTCGTCTGGGAGAATGTCGGTGACCGAACCTTTACCCCCATCGGAACTGTTGGCGAGGTACTTATAACTCCCATCCTCTTACCTCCATTTGCAACTTGCAAGTGCATTCAGATTCTAAGTAAGCCTTTCTTGCAACGAATTTTCATTCATTTGCTCCTAATTAATTAATAAAAAATCCTGGTTTGAATTTAACCCAGTCACCGTGTCACCGGATTCAGGTGCGTATTGGTAAACTAGGAAGAGGGCCACGCGGTGCAGGAGTACGCGGAAGAGACGATGCGAGTGCTTTAACAACGCATCACTGGCACGCACATGAGGTGAAGTCTCTCGTTTTCACTATTGACGGAGTTTATCTGCTCTCCGGTGGATTGGAAGGCGTGCTGGTCATGTGGCAGCTGGAAACAGGGAAACGAAACTACTTACCTCGCCTGGGTGGCCAAGTGTTGTCCATTGCGCCATCCCTGCATCCCTCGCTCTTTGCTATTGCCTGCATGGACAACTCAATCAAGCTTCTGAATATCGGTACTATGGACATTGAGAGGACGATTCAAGGGATATGTCCTGGTTTTCCTACTCCCAAGGAGCTGACGATGCGTCCCTGCATCGTATCGATCGACCCTGCGGAAGGGCAAATCGTGGTCGCGAGTCATAATCTCTCCTTGCAATTCTATGATAGTGCGAGTGACAAGCATGTCGCGGAGGTGCAAGTCACTGCTCGGAACTATGTCAATGACAGTCGGGATGACGCAGAAGGGCCGTCGACGTGCGTCACGCATGTGGCATTCTCAGGGGATGGATCTTGTATGGCAACTGTTGATGTACGACTTCCAGAGCAGAGTATTGGTGGGGGCTCTTGTCTAAAGTTTTGGGATCGGCAACCTGGGAAGCTGAAATTTTCTGTTAACACCCAGATCGATGAGCCGTACGGTGAGTATGTTGTGTGGTATGTTGTATGCAAAACCTTAGGTGTGTTGTTGAGAGAACTTTGTGCGTAAGATAGAGGATACTATATGCAATCATGTAACATATGTGGGAGTGTGATGTTCGAAAATCTCTAGAGCTATTGAGAGATCACTTTGGGTACAAGAGGTGAGATCACGTTTTTGTCACTCTATAAGAATTCTTAAGCAATTTCCATGTGGGAGGTTGTAGACCACTAAAGATGGGACAGTAGACAGCCCCATTTTAATTCAAAGTTGAGTGGTCATAGACAATGAGCCAAGTCATGCTTACACCACTTGCTTGTTGAACATCAAACTGAGCTGGTGAGCAGATGAGTTGCTGGTGGTAACAGAGGTCGAAATAGGAGATAGGATCAGGACCTTAATGGTTATAGTATCCTCTACCTCATCATAGTTTTCTAAGAGAGAGCCTGATGGAGTTTCTTGATCAGTGAGAAATCTAAAATACCTTTAGAAATGCGATGGTACTATCTTGTTGTTGATTTCTTTCTAAAATCGAGTTTGTTTTTGTCTCCTCAGAGATCTCTGCTCTCTCCTTTCGCTCACGGGAGCTCATGGCTGTAAGCTGCTCCAACACGGATTTCAAAGTATGGGTGCCACATGAACGGAGAGCCTCCAAAATAAGCTGGAGGTGTCGTTCGGTAGGATCTTACAGGCAAAAACCCATCTTGGCAGCTTCATTTTCGCCAGATGGAAGTATTCTAGCTGTTGCAGCCTCGGAATTTTTAACACTTTGGAATCCAGCCACCAATGGTTTGATTAGGGTGCTATCCAATTCAGTCCTTCAACCGATCCAGCCTATTAGTCACTTAGCTTTCGTGAACCATTCAAATTGCTTGGTCGCAGCTTCATCAGGTTTAAAGCCCCTTCTGACAGTATGGGACATTTCGACCCTCTCAGTACGCTGGTGTCAGTCAATCGCCGTGGACGCTTTGTCTGTGGATCCTGATAGACCAAGTTTCGCTGTATTGGCTAGTGTGGCCTCGGCAAGCAAGAAAGGAGGTAAGTTCATTTTTTCTCTGCTCCCTTTGACATTGAGCTCGGATTGTAACTGCATTTCTCATGTTTCCCGTACGTCATTCAGTCTGCTTTCATGTTCAAAGCGTCTCGCAGTTACTGATTTGCTATGTTTATTACTTAAGACCTTTATTAAAATCACAACCGTTCATGTTGTATAGATGCTGTCGTAGCTTTGTTTGATATCGAATCTCCAACACCACAGCAATATTGGACTGTACGAGATGGATCAGGAGGCGCACTCTTTTTCAACCCAGTTTCAAAAATAGTAGGTGGCTTGAAAGGGGATGACAACAAGATTACAGATTTAGTACCTTCCGTGGGTAAGCTTACTTTTGTCACTTCTGGTCGGGAGTTTGTTGTGTTTGATCCTTATCAAACAGAAGAGGAACTAGAACAGGCAGTGGCGAAGGATGTATCAGTACCGGAGGAAGTCTCCTCAGCCTTTGCAGCTGTGTACGGTGAGGCAGTGCAACCAAAGAAGAACGATGCTCCTCCAGATGTTCTTAGTGCTTTGAGTCGTGCTCCATGGGGAACTTTGTTAAGTGGACCCTCCCATGTGCTACCTGCACTTAGTGTAGTAGCTATTCCGTTCATGGATTCGCTCATGATAAAGAGAAAAGAGCAGTCATGAATTTATTCTTTTGCAGAGCTGGCCTTCTTAGTTAGCTATTAAATTTTGATACTGTAATGCCTTGTTGAAACTGCGGTTAACACTTGAGAATTGAAATTGAGCGACGAGATTTAAGCATCTGGATCTTCTTGGTTCTGTGGATTTTGCCAAATAAGGGTTTGAGCATGGTTCCTGTTATTGAACTGGAAAAGATTTTGTTTATACAAGCGAATTCAATTATAGTGAGGTGCTTTATTTCCTTATATTGTACTTTTCTACTATAACATAGTTTATTTTCAATATAATAATGACTTTAGGTAATAGAAGATATTTTAATCATCTTCAAGTAGACACTAAACAAATCAAAATAAACTGATTTTTAGTAGAAAAATGCGGTATAAAACAATTGGTGTGTCTTACATTAATTGAGTTAACTTGTATAGTCACAATATACCCTACGTGAAGGTCAGATTCAGACATAAATTAAGTGTTTTTTGGAGTGTTTGAATGTTTGGAATATTACAAGTGAAATGATTGAAATGTTGCAAAAAAATTCATCTATATTGTTTGAATTTTACAATATCTCTGAACACCTACATCACGTCTTAAGCCCTGTATAACAGGTTTTCTAAAACAAGAAAACCTAGAAATTGCTAAATACAAAAAAAATTCAAGTGCCAAAATGTTGAATCTCTAACACCAATAGTTCCAACTACCAAAATCATGCGCATGCAAAAAAGAAACTAATCTGGCACTTTGGTGTCAAATCAAACCTTTACGTATAATAGATTGTCTTTGAATGCATTTTTGGACATCATATGAATAAATTATAAAAATTTTAATGATTGAAAATAGGTGTATGTGAATCATCCTAAAAAAAATGACTTCATTTAAGGATAAAAAAAAAAAAAAAAATCTACTTCAAGTTTTCATGTCCTCATGAATAAAGGTTTTATATTTTAAAGAAGAATTTGTATGGGTTGGATTAGAAGCATGTTTTTGAGTGCAACTACTTTAACCCTTGACTACTTACGCAACCATATATGGTTGCTCAAAAATTTCAACTCATTTGTGTGTAGGTAGTTAAATTTCTTTGATTGTTCTAAAAAATTTATGGGCAATATTAAAGGTTAACTATTAGAAACTTTACTTTTTATTAGAAAAAATAAATATTTGATATTTGAGAGGTCCTCAAAGGTACATATGTACCATTAGTGCAAGAGTAAAGTTTGCCAATTTTACTTGACTTCTTGACTTTGAGCAAAGCTTGCCAATTTCATTTGATTTGAGATCTAAGATATTGTACTTATCCATTTGCTTTGAAAATGATCCCAATCTAAAGTGTAAAGTATTATCATTATTTTCACCATTGAAAATTTAAACATGCAAATGTTGATTTGGAGTTTTTTACAATTTTTACTTTTCAAAAACAATTGCAAGGTGGATTATGTGTTGAACTTGATGGATCTTCATTTGAACTCAAGGTTTTGGGAAGTGCATTCTAATGCGCTTACATAGTTTCTAGTTGTTCATGTCACTTCTAATCTCACAAAACTCTTGCATGCAAATTTCTCAAACATTGTAGAGAAGGGCAACATACTAAAAATAAGATATGTACATTTCTCTTGTTATAATCTCACAAATCTTATACAATTCCACCCACTGTCAAGGTCAGCAAAAAAATTCTATATGCAAAAATTTTGGAAAATTATTTTTTCATATTAAAGAAAATTTGTCTGAAACTTTCTTTTTTTTAAGCCATCTACTAAGTCACGCTTTCCAACTTTTATAAATTATTCCGAAGGATGTGCCGACCTTAATCCGGCATCGGGTACATATTCTCTCATTTAAATTACAGACAGTCTTTGATTAATTGCATTAAATGGGAATTATGAATGCACAAACCTTAATTGGTAATGTTCAATTATAGCAGTCATGGTTCCATTAATCCTTTTTGTAACATGATGGGCTGCTGCTACGAATTGAAATCAAACGTGCCATGAAGGTTGCCAGCACATTTGATCAATTCATACCGAGGTAAGACAGTCCCCTAAATGCCCGAGGCACCCAAATCTGGTGTTTGCAAAACTTTGAAGTTAAATAAAACTTAACCAAGTTGCTATTTTTAGTAGTGTATATTTTTAGAAAGTTCTTCTTGAAGTCTAGTTTTAGCATCAAAAATCAGATCTTGAAAATAAATGATAGTGATTTTTCTATTCAAGATTTTGTGCAAGGGTACCCAGTGCAATCTTGACTTCCCGTAGTGTTGAGAGCTCTTGGAAATGAGCCTCAAATACACTAGATCTTGGAGGAAAATTCACATTCAAAATTCATTTAAAAAAAATTATAGAGTAGATTTTAAGAAGCCGTAAATTGATTGGGGTTATATATGTTAGGCTCCTTAACATCATATTTTTTTGGTCACCAACTTTTTAGATTTAACTTTTGAAAAGAGGATTGAAAGACTTCGCATCACTTTTGCAGTTTTAACACCCTCATGGTCAAACACTATAATCTTTCGCTCCATAAGTGATATTGTTGTGTTTTCTTTTCCTATGAGATCTCTAACATGTCTAGTTTGAATTTGTACGGTTACAATCCAAAAAAAATTGATTCAACTTATCAAAATGTTGGCATTTTGTTCAAGTTAGAGCAAATTCCAAGAAACTCAAAACAGGCCTTGGGCATTTAGGGATCAACCCCTTTAGGATGTGGAGACCCTGCCTGGGCCTCGGTTTCCAGTATTTGACATTTTCGTGCTAATTTCCTTATGTATTGGACAAAACATGAAACTAGAAACACCTTGGCAAAGTTGTGGAGCTAATTATGAGATTAAAAACTAAAAATAAGAAATTAAAGGGTAGAAGCTATGCTTGCGTAAAGAGCATGTTCAATGTATTCGCAGTGAATACAAGGTCTTTCCTATAGAAGGCATCGTATCAAGTGTACTATGTTGGAAAGTATGCATACTTCTTTGGCTATCGGCAAGACCAGTTAAGAACAGTTGCCCTACGTGATCCACTGCATTGTAGAGATTGTGTGTTGGCAAGCAAGTTTGCCTTGAATTTTTCAATGCACTTGCTTGAAACTCCAAATTTATTAATCATGGACATTCTTTGTAATTGAAAGTGTATTGGCTCGCAGCCAGTACTTGTTTATTTTTAATTTAATTTTAATTTAATTTGATCCAAAATGATGATTATGATCCATTTTAACTCAAAAGTGTATATTTGGACTACATTTATATCATATTTTCATCATTTAATAGCAAATGTGATGTTAATTCTGAACTGGATAGTAGTCCATAATTAGTTAAATTGGAAATTTGAGTTTTATGATGGAATTTTTTGAAACAAATGGGAATTTGAAAAAGAAGAAATGTCATGGAGTCACATACCCGCTTCTAATTCACATGCTTAGTTCATCCAATTGAAATCCAACGATACTTTTTGAGGATGTCTAGAACCACCATTTATCTTCAATTATTATAAATGAGAATTTTAAACAATGTGGGTGAATTTAAGAATCCAAAAGTATTAGTATTCCAAATTAAACCATAACCTATGAATTAGGGAGTTTTTCATTAGATAATGATGGAAACGTTTGGAATTTAGGGTGAAGAACTGAAAAGTGCAAATAGAAAAAAACAAAAGAAAAATTGTAGGGAAAAAATAAGGTTTTCAAAATTAAAATTACTTTAAGCAAAAATTGGTAAAGTGACCAAATTAGGCAACGGAGGAGTGGTGATAAAATGAAAACAAAAATTTAACAATGTAGAAAAATGAAATAAGAATGAAATAGGAAACCCAAAAGATATCAATTACAAAAAAATACAAAACCAATTTGAAAACAAAAGACTATAGGTAGCAATCGTGTTCAATGTAGAACTTTAGACCTAATTTTGGCATGATTGGATAATTTAGTTCAAAAAACTTTGAACTAAGAAAAGTTGGTAAATCACACTAACCTCCATCTCCCAAAAAGCATTTGAGGTTTCGAGATTTGAATAAAAAGTTATGAACAAAATTAATGGACATTTTCTTTGACATTTTCAAACACCCTCTCTGAATTTTGTCCATAACTTTTTATTGGAGGCTCAAAATTACAAACGGATTTTTGGAGATGAAACTTAGCTTGATTATGCAACTTTTTTAGTTTTTGAAGAAAGTTATTCTACTATGCCAAAATTAGGTCTGAAATTGTACAGTGAATACAATTCCTACTTTTTGACTATGAGTGGCTGCATGTTCAACTTCTCCCATATCTTTTGAGGATGGCGGACTATGGCATTCAATGTAAATACAACCTCTCCACCCAACACTTCTCATTTGGAATACATTGAACCTTGTGCTTGGCATTTTCTTAGGAACGAATATCATTGTTTCCCCCAGAAAGGGAGCAACCATGTTGTCTATAGAAAATGCAAACTACAAGAGTACATGTACATTCCTACAAATATTGACACCTTGATGAGGTGGATGGAAAAGTTAAGAGTTTGTTTCAAACTCTGCATGTTTAGGGTTCATGCACGCTTCGGCGACGTCCCGTTCCATCCAATTGCAATCTTTTGGTGTTCAACATGATGTCATTGTCTCAATTGAGACAACCTACTATATCAATAAATACAATAAAATTATATTTCAAGCATTTTTGCTATTTATGTTTGGATTCTTTTACATTCAGATGTATGCATATTTTTTTAATGTATTCATCATTGCATATACTTCATTCATTAAAATTGATATTCTACATTTCAATGTATGCATGTTTGTAAGAAAATTTATATGAAGATTTTAATAGTTTTTAATTAGAGACTTATTGAAATTTTTACTTTGCATTCTATTTATTGTATGAAATTTCTAATAAAATTAGAATAGTATGGTAAATGCATAGTGTAGCAAGCGCCAATCACTAGTGTTGTGTAGAAAAAATGCAAGCTATAAGAGTATATGTGAATTAGCCAATAGGATTTAATTTTTTTTGAAAGATTGAGGTTGTGTCTATGATTCAATTTGTATTTTTGAAACAAGTTCGGTTTCGGGATTGAAACAACCTAGGTTCTAGATTTTTTTTTCCTTTTTTGGGAGAAGGCTATGTTTGCATTCATTTTGTATTTTTGAAAGAAGTTAGTTTTGGATTTTTTTCCCCATAACAAACAAGGTTTTTGAATCTTTCATTTTTTGGTAAGAGGTTGGGTCTACATTTCCCTTTTAGGATGTGTGTTGGAAGCCAGGTTTGTCTTCCATTATTCAATCCACTTGCTTACTTTAGATAATTTGTATTATTTTTCTAAATTTGAATTATTTGAGACTTTTCAAAGTTCAATAGTGATATTTAGCATTTTTTTAAATTTTATTGATAATTCATAAGTTCATTGGAAAAGATGGTTTTTCAGAACTTGATAAGTATTTATGTTTCAATTATTATAGTCATAGTAATAATTCTTTTCATAATCCTACAATTGTTACTTCCTTTCTTTGTATTTTGTGAAAAGTTGGATTTGCATTTCTATGTCAATTAACTTCTGCCTTCATAGATTTTCAATTTCATAAATTCCTCAACCAAATTCTTACAGCTAAACCACCTTGTTGCATGGGCTACTGTTGTCCTTGTTGAAGCTCCATTTTCCTTGGCCACCGGTACATCCGGTCCACCTTGACCTACCACCGCTATAAGTGCGTCAGACCAAGTGTGAGGGTTGTTGAATGAACGATTTCGTGTTGGTTTTCCCTTATTCTCCCACTTCATATAGTACGCTCTTCGTATGTAGAGCACCAGACACCCTTGCACAGTCACTAATTTTTGGCCGGATCTTATTTTCCTCAAAATCATTTTTGATTTCAGAATTGTAAAGCACACTTGCAAGCAGTCGTTGTGTAAAAATCCCAACTTAAAAAGATGTGTTTAGGAGTTACCAAATGGTGATTATACAACAATGGCCCTCAAAATACGTTGAAATGGCTCTCGTATGCCATTCTGCCAACATCCTAAAGGGATTAAACTCCTTGAAACAATTTTTGGTAAATTTTTCTAAGAAGAAAAATGGAATTGGCATCTAACAAAAGTCATTTCATATTTGTTGGACCTTCATGGAATTCGCTACAAATTTTTGAAGTTGAAATGCAGTGGTCACTAAAAGCGACCATCTTCTAAAATGTACACTATTGGTACATTTTAGAAAGCAAAATTTACCTCTATCTTAGTGGTCATTTTTTGAGTAGCCGGGTCGCTCTTGAAGCACCCTAGCAAAGTGAAAGACATCAATTATTATTCTTTAAGACTTTGGTTACCATGTACATTCACTTTTATTTGAAAAATATCATCTTAGATTTACTAATTTTCTAAAATGATTGTCCGGGTGTAACTAGACAAGTAATAAGTTGTGAATAGGCACATGCCTTTGTATTTGTGGTTTCACTAAAGTGGATACCTCCAAAATTGCCATTTTTTGCTATTGTGACTATTTACTATTATTAGATTCATCAAATTTTCATATTTGCTGTTGGGATTGATTGGAAGTGAAAGGAAGTTCTAATGCATTAAAGAACACAACATTTGGACAACAAAAGTTATATATGAAGGGTCAAAGTTCTTTTTGGTAGATGTTTTGATATTGTTCTTCTACAACATATGTACATATTGATTTGAGAAATTGATTTTAGGGAGGGTGTAATATAGCTTATACACATCAACCTTTTCAAAAAAATCCAATGGAATACATTTGTGAGGCAATTTTTTTGTAAAATCATTAAATGTACACTCTTGAATGTAATGAGTCACTCAAAGAGCCGCAAAAGGTTTGATGACTAAGTGGCATCAAAAAATTAAACTTAGATCAAATATACAATAATTGACATTGTACTATTATAAACAAAGGTACAGTATATTATAAGTGTCTTTGTAAGTGCCAAAACAAAATGTATTGGAAAGACCTTTGGTAGCATGAGTAAGTCGTGAAAAGTTTTGATAACCAAGTGACATGACAAATGAAACTCATATCAAGTGCATGCAAGAGGGCATTGTAATTGATGGAGTATTATTATAAAGAAAGGTACAATACTTTAGAAAATGTAGGAAGAAGTAGAAATTGTAGTGAAAAAATGTTGGTAGTATAAACAAGTCGAGAAAATTTTGATGACCAGGTGACACAGCAAGTGGAACTCAAATCAAATGCACAATAATTGACAATGCACTATTATGAACAAGGGTACTACAAGAAATTAAAAGCGTAGGTACAAAATGTACAGAAAAGAACATTAATGGCACGAATTAGTAGTGAAAAGTTTTAATGACCAAGTCACCGGTTGTTTCTTCAAGTAACAGAGTAATAATGACCACGTCACTAGCTGTTTCTTCAAGTGACATGCTACTAATGACCAAGTCACTAGCTGTTTCTTCAAGTGACAAGCTATTAAGTAGTGTCAAAATAAAATGTATTGGAAAGAACTTTGGTGGTATGAATAAGCCGTGAGAAGTTTTGACAACCAAGTGACATGACAAATGAAACTCGTATGAAGTACATGGAAGAGTGCACTGTAATTGATGAAGCACTATTATAAACAAAGGTACAATATATTTGAAAATGTAAGAACAAGTAGAAATTGTAGTGAATAAAATGTTGGTAGTATAAACAAGTTGAGAAAAGTTTGATGACCAGGTGACATGACAAATGGAATTCAAATCAAGTACACAATAATTGACAATGTACTATTATAAATAAGGGTATTACAAAAATTAAAAGTGTAAGTACAAAATGTATTAGAAAGAACATTGATGGCACGAATTAGAGGTGAAAAGTTTTAATGACCAAATCACTTGGCTATTTCTTCAAGTGACGAAGTACTAATGACCAAGTCAATAGTTGTTTCTTTAAGTGACAGGCTATTAATGACCACGTCATCACGTCAATAGCTGTTTCTTCAATTGACAAGCTACTAGTACTCCAAAATTGCAGTCTAACTTGTGTTGAAAATTTTGCAATTTTGCCACTTCGACACTTCCTTGTGCATTGTAGGCTTTATAGAATGTTTATTCCTTTTAGATTGTATATATAGGTTTTGATTTCTATATGTTTACAAAACTTGATAATTTATGGAATTAGGAAATCTACCAAATAAAGTCTTTTTATGGCATGTTACACTTACTAAAATGTATAATTGTAATAAGAAATCATATTTGCTTCATAATTAAGTGCTAAAAATTCACTCATCTATAGCATACAAATTGTTTTAAAAGGCAAAACATTAGTAGTTACCTCTAATTCTTTGTAGAGACTCTTGAAATTCTATCTTTTGTATAAATGCCAACACAATTGCCACAAAGTTGCCACAATTGCCCTAAAGAACTACGGCCTTTTATTGGGTCAAAAATCACTCAAATCTACCAATTATATAGCAAAGAGTAAAAAAACTTAAATTTTTTTTTTTGCACATTTAACAATAGGATACTACACCTAATTAGTATGAGAACATGTGTAATAAATTTTAGAAATTTTGACCACATAAATTGCAAGATATTTGCATTTTAAGTGAAAAAAACGAGTTTTTTTGCACCTTGTGTGACTAGATTATTTGACTTTGATTGAACCTTCTTAACTTATGTTTTTTGCAATACAAAGTTTTGAGGTTTATATATATATATATATATATATATATATATATATATATATATATATATATAAATATTTTGGGTGGAGAATTGAGTTGAGAGTATAGGAAAAAAGCTACTCCGCCCCCTTAATTTTCATTCCTAAGAAAAACTGGTAAGTAGAAGTAGGTACGAGATAGAAAGAAAATCTAAATTATTAATATCTCTAAGATGGAATTGAAATACACTAATTCCAATGGTGAAATTATTCTAGGAAGCAAACTAAACCATATTGATTTAAATTTATTTTTTTAAAATTCAAAAACAAATCCAATACACTATTTTCTCAAGAAGTTGCTAAAATTGCCTTTAAAATAAGATGCTCCATGATTTTCACATCACTTATCCAAATGGAATGAATAAAAGCTTTTTATGTAGACAGAAATATAATCTATGAATTTTTTTAAATTCAAATTATTGTAAATTTTTTTTGCTGCTCGATCTTCCATATTTTGAGCTTATTTGGTATAATTTTTGCTCTTGGGCACTAAATGAAAAAAAAATGTATTTCCAAAAGCTAATGTGTTTTTCTATCTTTAAAAAAAGTTTAAGAAAATCATGACAAAAATTAAGACTGTAGTTACTTGCCCAAAATTCAATTTGCCCCCCAAGGGAACAATGGTCCTTCAAAGATTAACCTCGGAAAAAAAGACCCATTTATAAAACAATCACTAAGAACAAAAAACTTTGAGGTCTTCATGGTGACAACAATTTTAATTTCACAAACAAGAAGTATATTAGATTCTTTTATTTCATTTTATATACTCTATTCTAAAAACATTATATGACCAAAAAATAATATTTTAATTGATCAATGCAAACAGGGTGTCTTCGGTGAACAATGTAGTTCAACGAAGAGTACATATTTAATCTTCACATATAACTACCCTTTAATTTCTATATAATTCAAGTAGTTTTCTAAATGTGTATCTATATCTTGGGTTGCATTTCTCTTATTTGAGCTTGCTAATGATCTCATCAAATTTTTTTGGTCATTCAACTTTTGAGATTAGGTAGGAGATTCTAAAATTGCTCAAACTCTAAAATTGCCCACCTCCTCAAATGTACACTACTTGTGCATGTTGCTTTTTTGTAGCCTTCAACAATATACAAACAATGTACGTTTTAGGAGGTGGGCAAATTTAGAGCCCTATGCCATTTCAACTTCAAAATTTTATAACTAATTCTACAAAGTTCCAAAAAAATATAAGATGACTAGGGTTAGATGACAATTCCACTTATCTTTGAAGGAAAGTTTATTTAAAAATGTATTTTAAGACATTTCACCTCTCCAAAATTTAGTTTCAGCTCTTAAATGAGCTATTTTTGGACCTCCTACCTTAGTGGGACCAAGGAAACTGTTGCTTTTAGGTGTTTCTACCTTAGACTCCTTTGATTCCTTCACCCCATTGGTTGAAGATTTTGTACTCGGCTGGAAGGGCGAGTACCCTTTCTCTGAACCACTATTCAAATCTGCATCCCCCCCGATGCCCCGGGTCTTTCCCCGGGTATATATACCCAAGATTGAGAACCTCGTCGAGATCTGGGTCTCCAGTGCGATTAGAATTGAGACCCGGACCTGTCCTCCCCGGGGCTCCCCCACGTTTAGGTCTCCGTCGCAGTACGCCAGCACATTCAAGGCCCATCCGCAAGCACTGCGTGCATGCCTATGCTGCCTGTGTTCTGGTTGCTTGATTGTGCATCTTCTCCCCTTTCCTTTGCGTCCCCCCCTCCCCTTTGCGCTCTGGCTGGCTGGCTATGGCGGGGCTGGACCTCAGCACTACCAGCGACACCAGCCGCAAGGTCTGCTGGAATTCCAAGTGCGGCACCAGCAGCTCCACTACCTGGCGCCCCGGCTGGTTTCTACGCAATGGTCGCACGGCCGAGCTTTGCGATTACTGCGGGTTTGTTTTCGCACACATTTCCTTCGCTTCGTGCCCGGCCTTGGAGCTTAAGTCTAACGTCTCAATCGTCCATTTTCTAGTGTGTGTTGCATTCTTTTTTGTAATCAGCTCCTTAAATCGGTATCCTCTAGCTGGCTTCAGCTTTTTTTTTGGTATGCATGCCATCATTGATTTTAAATTTCGGCGTAGGAGCAATCCTGCTTGCAACGTTGCAATCGTCCATTTTTTAGTGTATGTTGCATTAGTTCTTGGAAATCAGCTGCTCAATCCTGTATCCTCTGGCGTCAGAGATTCTAGCATGCATGCCGTCGTTTGTTTTAATATCTTAGTTGCAGATATCCTGCTTGCAACGTCTCAATCGTCCATTTTGTAGTGTGTGTTGCATTATTTCTTGGAAATCAGCTCCTCAATCCTGTCCTCTGGCGTCAGAGATTCTACCATGCATGTCGTCGTTTGTTTTAATATCTTAATTGCAGATATCCTGCTTGCAACGTCTCAATCGTCCATTTTCTAGTGTATGTTGCATTATTTCTTGGAATCAGCTTGTCAATCCTATCCTGTGGCGTCAGAGATTCTAGCATGCATGTCGTCGTTTGCTTTAATATCTTAGTTGCAGATATCCTGCTTTCAATGTCTCAATCGTCCATTTTCTAGTGTGCGATGTATTTGAAATCAGCGCCTTGATCCTATTATCAGGCGTCAGTCTTATTAGTATGCATTCCGTCGATTGAATAGTTTCTTTATAGCTGCAATCCTGCTTCCAACGTCTCAAGCGTCCATGTTCTAGTGTGCGTTGTATCTTCGTTTTAAATCAGCGCCTCAATCCTATTATCGGGCGTCGGTCTTTTTAGTGTACATGGATGTCGTGTGTTCTTTCTTGAATCCTATTTTTTTTTCCCTACTTTTCTGATGTCCACGATATTCTCTGTCTTGCATACCAGCCTTTGACGCCGCAGTCGTCCAAGTTCGAGTTTATGTGGCATTATCGCTTGAAATCAGTGCCTCAATCCTATCACAAGGCGTAATTGTTTTTAATAAGCATGAATGGATGTTGTGTGCTTTTTCTTATTATTTGTTCGCTTTCTTGTTCTTTCGAAAGTCTACGGTTTTGTTAGACTCGCGTACCAGCTTCAGACCTCTCAAATCGTCCATGTTCTACTTTGTTGTATCGTCTCTTGAAATTAACTGGTGCGTTATTCCTATCATTAGGCGTCAGGGTTTGTAGTTTGCATGCATCTCGTGTGCATCGTTCTTCTAAATATTCTTCGATTCTTTTGATTCCTAATGTGCAAGGTGGCTCTCAGACTCGCGTACCAGCAAAATTGCTTCTGCGAGACGTTTCATAGCGATGATGCGGGATGGAGAACCTGCAATTTCTGTAAAAAGGTGGATGCTTCTTCCTTGCGCTTTGCTGCGCACGACTTATGTTTCTTGGAGAAATTGTTAGAGACTGGGTTTTCATTGTTTCAAGGCTCCGTCTGGGGACGAAATTCTTGAGTTAGAAAATAGCGAATGCCTGTTGCAAACTGAGGATTGGCTGATGATGTGTGATGCGTGATGATGGTTGCAGCGCGTACATTGTGGTTGTGTAGCATCGGCGTCTGGGTTAATGCTACTTGATAAAGGTGGAGTAGAGTGCATACGGTGTTCTCAAGCTCATGATTCGGCTACTCCCATCTCCGTGGTACGTGTGGTTTGGACTTCCTCATGCATGTTATCAGTTTTCTGGTTCGTGGTATGGCTTCATCCTAGGTGGAAGGTGTTACCTGAAATCTTTGCTAATGCATGAAGTTGACGATGCAGGTCTGTTTCAGCAGTCACAGGCATGTTTTGAGCTCCTGGCCTTTGTCTTTACATCTGCATCTGAGTCTGATTGGAGGCAATTGATGCGGCAATCATTCTCGATTTTTTAATGACTGCAGTAATTTAATTGATTGAGGTTTGATGCGTTAGTGGTGTCCAAGCATTAATAGATGTGCCCCGACCACTCCTCTATCGCGGAAGTGATTTCATGATTGCTCGCTTGATTGTTAAATTTGCAGGTTGGTAAGCATGGACAGCAACTTCTTGCACCGGCCTCCTTGGAGAGCGGGAAAGTTGTTGACCCAGCTGTTAGAGGCTGGTGCGAGGGTTTTGGTGCTGCACTGGCTGTATGTAAGTCGGACGCTGGTGCATGGCAGCCCTCATCCGGTGCCAGGACTTCTCAGAGTCCCCCTACTGTACTGACTCGACCTTGGGGTACTTCGGAAACTGACCTTTCAATTAAGAGCAAGGAGACTGGAGATCCAGTGTCGCGAGAGCAGACTACGTTGGAAGTTTTGGAATGCGGTGGAGAGGGTACCGAAATAGATAGAAATGCTTCTTTAGATCGATCGAAGGCTGTCGGAGCAGGTGGTGGCGGTAGTTCACAATCAGCTGGACAGGTTTGTTTCCTTTGTTTCATGTCAAATGGTAATGTGGAGGCGTTGTTTAACCCTCGCACAACGTTGTAAAACCCTCGCACCAGCCTCTAACAGCTCGTTTTAACGTGGCTGTTTAAAGGAATGAAATAAGTCTCCAGGTGTGAACGTGAAAGTACCACTAGGATATTTATTGCTAATTTTCCATTCAGGATTCCCTTATTTCCTCTACTGAGTTATCTAATAACAGCTCCTGTCGTGTCTTCAGGGATCACTTCGTGTAGCGCGGCCACCTGGGGAAGGAAGAGGCCGTAACCAGTTGCTGCCTCGGTATTGGCCTCGTATTACAGATCAGGAGCTGAAGCAGATCAATTCTGGAGAGTATCCTCTTTTGAGATCCTGAGTTTTGTCCTTGAATATGTCTACTGTTTCTTTTATACGTCTACAGTATCTTTTATATGTCTAGCGTCTGAGGATATGTTGCACTTGACAAAGCTGCAGCACACAAACCGTCATCACTCCGTTGTTCGAGAAAATGCTAAGTGCCAGTGATGCTGGCCGGATTGGTCGATTGGTGCTCCCGAAAGCATGCGCTGAGGTATGCGTGAAGTAAATGCACCCGGAATGCGGGGTTGGAGTGGGAGAGCTATGCATCCTTCCTGTTGTTGCTTTTGTGATGTTCAGGAAATGAAATCACATTCAGATTTTCTAGTATGTATGTTCAGCTTTTCTGCTCAGAATTTGGGGTGGATAATGTTGAATTGATAGGGTCTTCTAGTTCTTGAACTTATGCGGAATAGCAGCCTGTCTGAATTAGTTAAGAGTTTTTTTGACGCCTATTCTTGTAGGCCTACTTTCCTCCCATACACCAGCCGGAAGGATTGCCCTTGAGGATTCAAGACGTCACAGGAAGAGATTGGGTATTCCAGTTTCGCTTCTGGCCTAACAACAACAGTCGAATGTACGTGCTCGAGGGTGTCACGCCATGCATTCAATCTATGAAGCTTCATGCAGGGGACACAGGTATATACATTGAACTTCTGCATACTCGTGCCCTGGTCGATGTTTTTGCTGTTTTGTAATGAAGTTTTATTAATTATCTGTCTTCTTGCAGTAACTTTCAGCAGGCTTGAAGCTGACGGAAAGCTGGTGATGGGATACCGCAAGGCTCCGACATCCCTCTCCGCTCAGGTTCGTGCTCACCTGAAACATTTGATGTTGAAAATGATTCAGAGCGATACGATTGAGTAGTTGCTTTGAATGGATTCTTCTTCCTGAGACGTCCTGCACTTTACCTAAGCAACTAGCAGTGCTGTCAGCACGTTTATTTTGTAGCCTTGTAAGCTACGTTTGGCTGTTTTATGTGGGAGTAATGTGAATTTAGTCTAGATTGAAGTGGATGAATTCTTGAAGTGGATGAATTCTTGAAGTCTGATGAATTTTTATACTATGGGTTGCACCAATTGATTGGTCGTGTACTTCAGTCTTCTTCTTCTTCTTCTTATGTGAATTTAGAGTCGATGATGGGAATATCTGAAACCGTCCTTATTATTGCACAATGCTTTTATAAAGTAAAATCCAGAGCTGGGAGCTGAATTAAGGTTGGTGATTTTCAGGATGCTGGCGCTCCCAGGGTTGCAGCAACCGTTAATTCTGGGTTATCAACTCCGAGCAGCGCGGTCAACCAATCAGCAGATGGTTGGGGTTCAACCATGGGAGCCTCCAAGTCAAAAGAAAGTGGTATGGGTATTGGTCAGTTGTGGTCTTCGCAGATGGATCGAAAACGTGGGCGTCCTTTGGGCTCCAAAAGTAAGCGCCTTCGACTCGACAGTAACGATTCAATGCTTCTAAAGTCCAACTGGGAGGAAGTTCAAGAGCTGTTGCGCCCTGCCCCCTCGGCTATTCCTACCGTGACCACTATTGATGGTCACGAATTTGAAGAGTACTCGGTAGCTACAGACACACACTTGCCATCTTTTGTTTATGATCAATGAATTTCTCCATAACAGTTGACTATCCGCATTTCTTGTAGTTTTCAGGTAATAGGATCTGAAACTTTTTAGTTTTGTTTATCTGAGGAGTTAAATTTACTTCAAATTTGTTCTCGTTATGGATCTGTTGCAAACTTTTGAGTTTGTGAACGTCTCCTCAATAATAGAACTCATGTGTTGTTAGTGATTGTCGTTATATTTGCCAGGAACCACCAGTTCTTGCCAAGCGAACTTTTTTGACCAGCGCATCCTCAGGGTAAAGCATGTTTTTGCTTGCTTAAATTCTATCTTTTTTAAAGTTCGACTTGCTAGCAAGAATGTGCCTCAAGAAATCTCATTATAGTTTTGGTATAGTTTTGGTATGAGATTTGAGTTGTAGCTCACGGAGTTTGCGGAAGAACAAGAGAAGATATTTATTTCAGTCGTGTTTCAACAGACAAGTTTCAGTGCCGGTTTTGTTAATTTTAAATTTTGTGCAGGGTCCAGGAACAGTGGGCTCAATGTGACGACTGTGGGACATGGCGTCGTTTACCTGCCGATGCTTTTGTGCCCGCTAGGTGGTCGTGCTCCCAGAATAGTTGGGATCTGACAAGGTGATCGTGGGTTCTTGACACACAGTTAATTCCTCTTGGAGTTACTGCTGGGTGATGCTCCTGTCTCATAGATTTAGTCTTTCATCAGTATAATACCGGCTCTCATCTTTTCCAGCGTTGATGTGTGCTCGTAGGTTGTGTAGTTTCTTTTGCATTGGTGTCTGTTATCGTTCCAGTTTCTTGGTCGGTGTGGTTTATTTTCACTGTTCGTTACATCTTTTAGTGCTCCTGTTTTTTCTGACATTTCTTTCATGGTCCTTTTCCAGAGCACTTTGCAGCGCAGCTCAAGAAGTGAGTAGTGACAAATTAGAAGTGCTTCTGGGTCCTGGTCCCACTGCAGGCAAGTCTGATTTCCTGTGAAATATTTCAATCGGCCAGGTTTACGGAACTCGATGCTTTCTGTTGCAGTCTTAGGTTGTGGACGGAGGGTGACAGCGCCTGGGTGGTGGGGTGTCTGACATGATGCAGAGGGTGGGAAGCAGGAATGCGCACCTAAGGTAACCACCTCCTGCAGGGAAGAAAATGCTTCTGCTACAGCTGCGGCAGGCTTAGATACTTTGGCACAGGCAGCATCGACGTCTCTGAGTCCTGTGCGGACCACCAAGCATCCGAGACATCGGCCAGGATGCACATGTATCGTTTGTATTCAACCTCCAAGTGGCAAGGGACCCAAACACAAAGCTACATGTATCTGCAATGTTTGTGTAACCGTGAAGCGTCGCTTCAGAACGTTAATGCAACGCCGTAAGAAGCGACAATGCGAGCGGGAGTTCGAAGTGTTCCGTAATAAGCGAGAATGGCCTGAAGAGGATGCTTCTGATTTTGCAGTGCTTGATGTTGTGGGTAGATCCGGAACAGCAAACGGTACCAACGTTGTGGATGATAGCCTTCCTACCGCTTTGGTTCGTCCCAGGGATGGAGGTTCAGAGGAGGGACCCATCAAGGGAGCCATTGACTTGAATATTCAACCCGATCATGAGGAGCGCATTAGCATGGAGCGCATTAGCATGGTACGCTTGCTTCAGGATGCCACTCTACCACTGTCTGCTTATCTTCGTCAGCAGCGGCTTTCTACTCTTTATATTGGTGATCATGTTTCAGATCATGTCAGTAATGATGCCACTAGCAGCCACGAGGATACTCATTCAGAATCTTCTAGCAAGGCTGAAGCAGATAATGGGCTAGAGGTGGCTGATCATGTACGACATGAAGCTCCGCGAACTCAGACATCCCTTGGTTATGTAGAGCAACCAAACTTTTTGGAGAGCTGGGATGCAAGAGCAGTCAAACCTGCGGAGTTTTCCGGAGATTCCGTCCACTCAAGCTCATCAAAATTAGAGCTTAGCATGTTCAATAATGGCGTTGCTTCTACAACATCTGCGAAGAAGCATATAACTGGAGCAGGTCGTGGACGGCAAATCTGTATTGGGTGTGGTGAACCAATCGGTTCTGCAGCTAAGGTGATATATCCACCTGTTGTGTGATTTCTTTCTGTTCAGAAGTTTCGAGAGTTTGCTGAATTATCTAACACGCCTTGCATCTTCATCCGTGTCCTCCAGGTTTGCAGAAGATGTGGTACCTGCACTGCTTTTGGTAAGAAGAAGCGAGGGGTGCCCCTTTAGATTCAAACTTTGGTCACTCTTCGCTCTGCCTTTTTGTATCTACAAGCTCTAGGTTGGGGACATTACCCATTGCTGTTCATAGGTACCAATAAGGCCTGCTGAGGGCTGTTACCTATCACAGCTTTTTGACCACTTTTTCCGTTGGTTGTAGATTAATCTAATTGGTACTTGTTACAGCTCTATGGGCATACTATTGATATTCACCACTCGGTTGTGTAGGAGAGGAAAAACTTAGATGCTGAGCTTGGACAGAAGTACATGTGTCGTTGTTATCTATGCCTATATCTGTAATCGAGCTTCCTCCAGATAATTTGAGGCTGCCTGTGCCTACACCTTTTTGTTGCATCATATTTGGACAGGTATTTATCACTTTTACATTGTTCAGGTTTGAGTCTTATTGTCAAGGGCCTGATGCACTACATCTTGTTTTGTAATATCATCACGCTCATTTTTTCAAAGTGCATAATGTTAGTTTGCAAAGAAGAAATTCTCGGTGAGTTCTTTCTGTGTTAGTCTCAGATTTGCAATGATCAAGATTCAGTTCAGTATTTCACAATATTTCAAGCCCTCAACTTTTGAGCTTTAGGAACATGTGCTCACCGTCTAGCTTGAGCACGTCACACTTGTGTTTTCTCTACCGGAATAATGGAATGATCATCTTTCAGCCAGTTTTTGCTTGTTTCATTTGTTTTTGTTTTGAATCATGTGGACGTCATCTGCATTGTTTTGTTTTCCGTTGTCTCAGTATGCGATTGCAGTTCTGCTCTTGCAGCTACTGTTCTTATGGTATCGTCTTTTCAAAAATGGAGTCGAATTTTATTGTAAAACATTTTAAATCTAATCCAAAAAAATTGAGAACCCAAAACGATTGTAAGGATAAATTCACTAATACAGTAGAACCTCTCTTAGTGCATAGTGTTGGGACTATGCACTAAGAGAGGTTTATGCATATGGAGAGGTTCAATACTGTTCACTACCTAACATGGCTTCTAACTACAGGGCCTCCAACCACATGGCTTCTAATTACAAGGCCTCCAAGCACTGTTGAGCAATAAAGGTTTCAAAGTACAATCTCTCTTAGTGCATATTATGCACTAACAGAGTATGCACTAAGAGAGGTTCTATTGTAGCATGGTAAGAGTTGCCAGAAAATTGTAAACATGAGATATTTATTTTTGTTGTTGACTATGGAAAGTTCCTATAAGTTAACTTTTAAACACCTGCGAGGCCATAAAAATGGCCTCTGGATGACATTTCGTACCACTGGGAGACCAAAAGAAGCAGTTTTTCATCCAATTTATTTGGAACTTACATGAATGTTTTTTCAAGAAGGTGGTACTGGATCATTGCGCACAATTCCACGTATTGGTTTCACATTTATTTTTTTGCAAAAGAATGGCGAATCAGGGAACATTTCACATGCATTTTGGTCAAATCATTTTTGGATAAGGAAAGACAAATTTTGGAGCTATGCTTTTGGACCATTGAGCAACTTACTTGAGGGAAAGATTTTCATTTTGAACTGCTCCCTTTGGTAGGCATTTAGTATTTAGCTTTGTCAATTGATCTATAGTAAGTCCAAAGGATTGGTGTGCAATTTTGTGTGGTCGGGGAAGGTGTTTTTCAAAGCTTGGGCAAAGGTGAGTAGAACTGAGAAGTTTGAAGCAAACATGGTGCTATAGTACTTTGGTTGGAATGAAGTAGATGTCTTGCAGCACATGCTTGAAAAGTTGGGAAGAGCACATATTTGCTGGTCCAAAAAATGCAAGGATTTGAGTTGGGAGTTAGGATTATTGCTCTTTTGGGAGTGGGGTTTATGCAAGGAATCCCTTGCAAAGATTGCAAGGATTCGAGTTGAAAGTCAAAAGATATGACTCTTTTGGAAGTAGGGGTTATAGGAGGAATCTCTTATCAAAAATAGGGCATTCAATATATCATTAGGAAGCTAAACAAATAAGGATTCTAGGATGCTCAAATTCACAAAGAGCTCAACTAGAAGTAACAAGTTATGGGCAAACAATGAAGATAGAATTCCGGAGGTTTATACCTTTCAAGGGACTCAAGCTTTTAGAAGGCCACAACTTGCCCACTACTTAACTTCCTTGCATTGTAGGATGATTTAACCCTTAAATGTCAAGGCGGACGTTTTGCGGCCAATGAATGACAAGAGAATCTCTTATTTAAGACATAAGTGCAATTGTTCATCCTCCAAATTTTGTGGGGCAAGGGAAGATCATCTTCAGTAGTTTGAATTCCAATGAGTGCTTTTGCATTATTTTAATCCAACAATCCACACGGTGACAAAAAAGATGATTTCCATGGTTATGGGCATGTTGTTTAAGGGTTAAAGTAAACTACACTTTATATTTGCTTTTGAAATTTTTCATGAGTGAATATAACATGATATACTTATGAATGATGAAATCCTCATTTTTGTATAGAGCAAAAATTTTATTCTTCATTTTAACATAGACAGTTAAATGATTATAATATGGACAGTTTATGTATATGTATTAAAGTAAAAATTGACCTTACAAGATGCCTAAATATTGTTTTCAAATACAAATCTCATTGAATATAAAAGTTTAGGGACACTTTAGGAATACATGTTAGAATATTTGACATAGACGGTTTAGATACACATTCTAGAGTAGCTAAGTTAAGTGATTCTAACATGGACAGTTTAGATATATGTATTAAAGTACAAAACTGATCTTATAAGGTGCCTAAATATTGTTTTCAAATATGAATCTCATTGAATATGAAAGTTTAGGGCCACGTTAGGAATACATAATAGAATATCTGACATGGACGGTTTAGATATATTATCTAGAGTAGTTGATATGGACGGTTCAAGTTCACATCTCAAAGTATCTCACATGGACACTTTAAGTAAACATATTAAAATAGAGGATTAACCGTATAGGATGTCTATACATGATTGACAAATAAGAATTTGATGGAATATGAAAGGGACAATTTGGATACACATATTACAATATCTAACATAGGCGGTTTAGGTGTACACATTAGAGTATAGGATTGGCCCTAAAAAGTGTCTAAATATGACCACAATTTAAAATTTGATTGAATTTTAAAGGGACAAATTAAAGGATAAATATTAAATTACAAAATTGAAACTAGGAAAAATATGATTCCATTATCTTATTCATCTTGTCTATGTAAAATTGCATAGATAATGACAATGGTGATAAGCCTATCATTTCAAAGTTATCCCCTTAAGGACCAAAAATAGTCTAGATTTTCAAAACTATTAAGATGTATTATAAATTGCAACTTAGAATAATAAATTAATGATGTCTATAAAACAATATTGTCAACTGTAATCGATAAATCATATCCATATAATTAGATCAATTGGTTAGTATACAAACCAATATTTTTCAATAAAATTTGAAACCAAAAATTTAAAATTCCTTCTAAAATTGATTATAGATTGAATATTTGTGATTTTGACAAGATTTTTCTTTTTGAAGTTTCAAAATGTTCACTTCTAATTATAGTAATTTTTGAATATTTTTATTTTATTTTTTTAATTCAAGTTGTTTTAAAAGGGTCATTATTTAAACTGGAAAAATTTATATTTTGAAACCAAACCTACTAGTATCCTTTGAGTTATAAAATATTTGCAAAGCAAATTCTTCAAAATCTATACCATATAAATGTTAAAGATCTAACTCAAGAATCTTGAAAAAACAATGGATGAAAAAAACACATTGTTTTTGTGCTTGGAATGTGCTTGCAATCATCCATAGTTCAAAATTTGAAAGTTTGGTCTTTTAGCGGTTAAACCCTAAAGGTTAATTGTGGGACAAAAATGGAGAGGCCTTTGACCCATAAATTAAGGATCAAGGGTAATTGAGATTTCCAACTTGTGAAGATGTTTTATAAATTTTGAATTACAATAATGATTTAGGAATTAATTTTAAACACAAGATTTATAATATGATCCATACAACTAGATCAATAGCTGCACTTACCATTATTTTTCAATAAAATTTGGAATCTAAATTTAAAATCTTTCTACAATAGATAATATATTGAATAGTATTTCTAATTTTCACAAGACTTTTTTTTTATTGTAGTTCAAATTGCTAAGGTTTAAATATAATAATCATTTAAAATTTTTGTTTTATTTATTATTTCAAGTCATTTAGAAGGAGCCTTTAGTTGGAACTATCAAGCACACTTGTACACCTTGAATTACAGAATATTTGAAATAGATTGTTTCCAAAATCTATACTGTTCAATTATAGGAGAATTAACAAAAGAGTCTACAAACATTTAGATGGAGATGAGAAAATCAAGGCCCTATGTGCTTGGAACATGTTTGCTTTCATACAATGTTCAAAGTTTGAACATCTAGTCTTTAATCCTTAAAGGACATTTGACGTTTACATTTGGTCAAAATTCATTAGTTTTCTATATTAAAATATTTTTCTAAAATTCTTACATAGTAATATATATATCCAATATTTAACTTCATTTTTTCATAATTTAAAAGAAGTAAATGAAATTTGCAAGGTATTTTTTAAATTACTTATGTCTAAAAATTGTAGTAATTATAAAATTATTATAATAGCATAGAAATTTGAGCAAAATTGGAGATGATAGTGATAAACATCATGACATAATTGATGTACTCTTTAAGCCAACAGTGCTAGTATGTGAGCCTAAGAATGCGAGTTTGTGAGCATTGAGCCTACCTATAATATAGATATCACTATCTATATAAGGTATATGTGTCATAAACACCTATAATATGAATATTTGTAACATATATACTCTATAATTATAGACGATTTCTATAGTATATACACCTATAACATAGATGTGTAGTATTCTAGGCTCATGGGCTCACACTTTTATGCTCACATAATAGCAACCCTCCTCTTTAAGCTCATACTAAGAGAAATTTGATAGAAAAGTTCAAAAGTGGAGTATTTTAATCTTTCAAGATGCCACCTTCAAAGTGTCACAAAAATTACGATTATAGCAATTTAAAATTAAAAAATTGTGTGAAATGTAGATTTGACCCTAAAACTGTGCCGTACAAGCATGTTTGTCCTTTAATGGATTAGTTTATTCCAACTTCAAAAATGGTAGGAGTTACTTTTTTCTTTCTATTCCATAAATGATTTTGAGGAAAGTTATAGAAATAAAATATTGGATCATTTTCTACTGACGAGCTTAGCAATACTTAGGCTCTTTCCTTTCAAGAAAAAAATAACAATTAGTTATACATTATTAAATTTTGTTGTTTATATTCAGATGACTTTTGCGCCATATGTTGTTGAAAATCACCTCATAGCAGTATTATAGATTCTTTATACAAATAATCTTTTCAATGTATTTTATCAACTTTTGTACTATTTTGCTGTAGATCTCAATTTTAGCCAAAAATGATCATTTTTGAATTTGGAACCAACTAAATGAAATGAAGTTATTGAAGTCTATTTTCTAGTTCAATCGAAAATTTGAAAAAATGCAAAAAATTAAACTATTTGTAGCAATTAAAATTTTGCCCTTGTAATCACATTCTGTAAATTTTTTAATTACAATATGATATTGAAACTGATTTTCCATCGTGAAATTTCAGACTGTGATATATGTCTACAATGAAATTTTTATTTAAAAGTTATAAGCGTTTATTGTATTTGATATGATTTTTCTTCACTTTACTTCAAAAATTTACGATAATTTCAATTTTTACCAAATTTTTAAAATATTTACCACTCATGTCTGAGTTAATAAACCTTATTGCGGCAACCACCTAATGATGCAACCTATAAGAATATTTCCAATACCAAACACTCCCCAATTCTAAAGGATTAGAATATCGTATTGTGCTATTTAGGATATATTTGTACATGTTTTATCTATTATGTCCTACCATTGAACTTTGAAAAAAATACAAAAAGAATTCATTTGTCATCAAAATAAGTTGATTTTACTTACAATTGGTTTCTGTCCAACTTCTTAATTCATGAAAAATTTTAAGCTACAAAGCAGCTTTTCCAATGTACACGATAACAAAATCGCTTAATAATAAGTATTACATATCAAAGTGGAAATATAGAGCACCCCAACCAAGGCTTTTATTTTCTGGCAAAATTTCGCCAAATTCTTCCAAATCTGGCCACTGCGGCTCTATCCCTCCAAAAACTAGGCGGTGCAATGGTGCCACAGGGAGGGACGTGGGCCCTCCAAAAAGGCCCTGACCCCAACATTCAACACATTTTTTGAGTTTTACCAACTATTTTCCTTTAATTCCTATATGAAATTGTTTTTTTTAAGTACCAAGTTTGTTTTTTTACTCTAAATATTAATTTCATAAATTTGTTCATGAGTTTACTTCCAATGTTTTCCCATTGCAACCAATTTTTTTCCCAATTCCACCGGCTAACAATAAACTAACTAACACCTCTCCCAAAGCAACCCAAAGCAAAGGATATTGAGGTTGTTCACATGGTGGCATAAGCTCGGTCCTTTTTTTTTTTAGGGTTAAGCCAAGCCCGTGGAAATTCCGTCGTCCTGCTGCGAAGAAAGTTTGTGTGAGCTTTTGCATTGTCCGAGGTTTATGGCGGAAACTGGCTTCGCTCGCCTGTGCCGCGAAGAAGCCTTTGACTTCAGGGTTTTAACAAATTCTTAGCGAAAAAAAACAGACTCGTAACGAAACAGAGCTTTTGTTGTTCGTCGATTTTTTCGCACATCATGTTCCAGGTCGCGCATCCGCTCTCACACGACGACCTGGCCATGGCGATGCAAGCCATGCCCATGCCTCCCCGGCCTTCCACTCCGGCGCCGCGTAAATGGGTGAAACGATGGTATTTCAGCAATTTCCCTTATTCAATTTGGTTGAAATTGGCATTTTTTGATTCCCTCCTCCCATCTCTGTTTTCGATTAGGGTTTGTAGCGCGGTTTTTGATGTGAGCAATGAATTTGCAACAACGAGAAGACATGAAACCCTAATTCTTCAATAACAAGAGGAAATAATGCACGGGTCCCGTAGTAAAACCCTAATTTTTTGACTCTGTGTAGCTTGATGTGTTGGTGTTGAGTTTGTAATCTGCTGGAGTTTGGGTTGGTTGGGAACAGGCAGACGCAGGACACCATCTTGAATTCCGGGAAGTTGACGCTGTTGAAGTGGGTTACTGGTCAGTACCTCGACTACTTTTGTATGTTGTGGTTGAGTTTCTATGGTTTTATTTCTATTCGTTTATGGCCTTTCAGGATTTGGCATTTTTCTTGCGATGTTGGCCTTATATTTTGCTATCTCGTATGCAGAGGATATGGTGGCTCAATACACGGGCGTCGCTCCAGCCATGGAGGAACAGGATGCCGAAGAGAATGAGGTTTTGTACTTGTGTACTTTTGAGGGTTGTGGCAAAGGATTTGCAGATACTGGTGGTTTGCGGAAGCATGCTCATACTCACGGAGAGAAGCAGTTTATCTGTCACTATGATGGCTGTGGCAAGGTGAGCGGTGAATGTGTTTGTTCTCAAGGATTTATGGTTATTGAATGACCAATTTAGTTGATCATATTGTGGAAATTGTAATTCAGATAAGAGCCTTCTTTTATATCACTACTGTAGAGGAAGTGCACAACATTGCATGTGTCGGTCAAAAAATAAATGAGAGATTTCGACTAAAGAATGTTCCCTTATGACATACTCAAAACTGCTAAACAAATATTCCTAGAGTGTCATCTAACACGAATGATTCGAAGGCATATGTGATAGCCATGGAAAGCAGTGTGACCGTCTAGTATATGTTCATACCATCTACTTGTAGCAAGTCTAAAATATGTCAAATTGGGAGTTGGTTTCCTCCCTAGATTCTAAAACTGTAGGTCAGAAATCTTTCTACTTTTTACCTTGTTTGTTTCGTCCATTGACTTATTTATTTTGGCGTTTGCTACTATGAAGCTCATTGACGTCTATTTATTTCTAAATGCAGCGTTTTGTTGATAGCTCAAAGCTGAAGAGGCACTTTTTGATTCATACTGGGGAGAAGCATTTTGTTTGTCCATTTGAAGGCTGTGGCAAGGTACTCCTCTAGTCTTTTAGGCCTGTGACAGTCCTTTTTTATGCTTGTTCAAGCTCCGTTTTAACGCCTGGAATACGAATGTCTGCCGGTTTTTCATTTGGAAGAGATGGTTTCTCTCGGCTCCGCAACATGTCATGTCTGACATGACATTGTGTCTTGCAGGCATTCTCTTTAGATTTCAATCTTCGCTCTCACATGCGCACGCATACAGGGGAGAATTATCATGCTTGTCCGTATGAGGACTGTGGCAAGCGGTACGCCCATGAATACAAGCTTAGAGCCCACATGAGAAACCACCACGACAAGGTTTGTTTATGATTTCCTCCCCGCCCTATTCGTTTGAGGTCGTTTATCACCATATTTTCCTCCATGTCGTGATTGTTGCTTAATCTTTGATGCTCATTTCCACTTCTGTGAGCCTAAAATTCATTTTTGGGATAAGGAGGGAGCTGTGAGAAATTGAATTTAGCCTCTTGGTGAGTTTAGGCAGCTACATCTTCTAACCCCTGAGCGCACAAGCTAAACTGTAATGTCTGTTTTGGAAGCTAATGTAGTCGATTATAGTAACTTTCAAGACATATTTCCACTATTCAACAATGTATGTACTGATTTATTCTTTCCATTTTTCCATTTTTTAATCTTGAAGCTTCCTAAATAACTCATCTCTCAACTCTGTGGGAACGGAAGTCGTCACTTTGGGGTGTTTGGGCACTCAGTGGCAGTCATTTTATTTTCATTTTGGAGAAGGAGCCAGCTAGTTCTTCAATACTCGTGTGATATTTGGTTGATACTTGGTGATATCTATTTGAAACGTACGTGATATCTAGGTAGAATTTGTTTATTGGTTTAAAAATACAGCCGAAAAAAAGGCTATTTTGTAAGAAAAAAGCGTAAATTTCCTTTTAAAAAAAAAGACTTTGTGTTCTCTCTGTAGCGAAGTTGTTGAAAAGTTTGAAATGCTTTCTTACTCTTGTAGATGACTGGAATTTTGATGCAGAATATACCTGAAATGTCCCCTCCACCCATGCACATGGAACGAGATCAGGAACGAGACCAGGAGTTAGAAATGGCGCGTTACAGGGACATGGAGCGAGAACAAGAACGAGGCCGAGAATTGGAAATTGAGAGGGAGGTTGCCAAGCCGCCCAAAAGTGTGCCTCCTCCCCGTCAGACAGATCCTTCAAGTGCCGCCTCCGACCGACCCTTCGCATGCCCACATCCAGGATGCACGAAGCGATACATTCACGAGTACAAACTCAACCTCCATTTACGAAACTCCCATGCAGATGAGAATCCCCTTGAGTTTGAAGAGAGAGCAGACAGTGATGGAGAGGAGGACATTGATGAAGGCTTCACCCCTGCAAGTCGAGCTCCTGCGAGAGGCTCCGGAAGAGGGAAGCTGAAAATCATCCCCAAGAGGGAGCCTGTAGTCGAGGCCAAGCAGAAGAAGAGGGGGAAGATGCAGAAGGAAGTTGATTTGAATCTGAGGATGAGAGTTTCGAATGAACCGACTTATTATGGAGGGGGGCCAGTGAAGAAACAGGCTGCTCCTGATAGTGAAGAAACGGAAGAAGATGATGCGGAGAATACCGAGGATGAAGGCTTTCGGTATTATCAAAGTAGAGGAGACAGGAATATGGTGGACGATGAGGATACGGAAGATGATGGAGATCAATTCTAAGGTAGGGGAACCTAAAATCGTCAGTACAATATCAGCGTTTCAGGGTCTTCCGTGTGGCCACACCTTGAAATTTTTGTTCAACTGAAAGATGTTGCAAGTAGAATCTGAATTTTCTGCTACTTGGAGGATATGTTATAAATTTTAAAAGCAACATGCTGTAGGCTTCTACACTGGGTCTAGACTCAATAGATTATTTGACCAAAAATAGGAGTTTATTTTTGGTACCTAGCAGTTCAAGGTGCCATTACCTTAGCTCTGTTTGAAACTCTTTTGCGTTGCTACTTTTATGATGGCAAATGTTAGCAGGTGGAATTTACCTGCCATTCTTTTCTGAGACATGTGTGCGTTACTTGGTCATATGAAGGATGTTCTAGAATTAATTTTTAATGTTGTTAAAAAACTACCATAAATAAATTAGGAGGGAAGAATAGCATTCCCAGGTAAACTATAATCTTGAAATTGGTGGTAGAGTTTGTTGGAGCTTGTCCTTTGGGAAGGGCCTCTATTGTTTTGAGGTCCAAAATCAACCTTAGCTCTAGTTCCAATTCAAAGTTTCACGAGTTTCACATCTATACTTATAATGAAATTTAGTGTTATTTTACCCTATCTTGTAACTCACTCTAAATCCCGTTTGGTTGATAATTAATGTTCATGTTGAATTTTGATTCAGTGCAAGGTGAACTACTTTGGTTTTAATTTCTTTTTTTGATAGAAATTTAGTTGACACTTAGTGTTCATGTTGACATTTAGTGTTGGTAACTTTAGTGGCATTGTTGTCATTTATAGTTTGAGTTCATAATTAGTATTGCAAATACTAAATTTCATTATTAGTGTAGCATAAAACTATCTATTTGTTCTTGTAAGGTAAGTACAAAATCATCATTAACCCCTCTATGTCACATACAGAACAATGGAAATGAAGGATTTGGAGGAGAATTCTAGGAAAAAAACAATAACTTGAAGAAATAGAACAATGGAAGTGAAGGACTTGGAGGGGAATTCTAGGAAAAAAAGCAATAACTTGAAGTGTCCAAGGCTTGGTTACTAAAGTTGTCACCATAGACATTTCAAGGCAACTTCCAAATGAGTGAAGATTTGTAGTTTTTGAAAGAATCCATTGTATGGATACAAATATTATAAAATTTGATGGACAAAGTCTTCTGGAAATCCTGGTCCTTCTTTGCGTTTGGAAAACGTCCACTCTGACGTTTAGGGGTCAACCCAAAACAATCACATCTAGATTCTTATCTAGAATGAAGACATTTATTTTGAGGATGTATAAGATTTAAATATTAGAATATTGAATCTTGATTTGCAAACGAGTTAGTAGTTTGTTTTTCTTTTTCTTGCAATGCAATTATTTGTTTGCTCAAAAAAAAAAAAATTGTGTTGATTTATAGTACACATATCACTAGCGCTAAGCAAATTTGTAATTTACTCATACGCTGTCCAAATAATGCATTCTAAATTGTATTGAAACTCCTTTTCATTTACTAATTAAACCCAATAGAAACAAATCTTGCCATCTATGGGTCATTGCAAGAAACACTTTCCATTTTTTAGTTCAAAACGGCTTAAGAATTGGATTACTACGACTTTTGGAATAATTTTTTTTTAAATATAATAAAATATGGATAATTAGTAAAGCATTCAAAATAGTCTACTGCATGTATAAAAATTTAGTCCTAGAAAAACATATCTCTAAAAGTTATGCACAAGGAAATGCAAGAAAATAGAAATTTTGGAATTTGATTTTTTTAAAATAATTTTTTTTTTTACTAATTTAAAATTTAAATTAAAAAAACTCTAAACTAAAGATACTCCTTTTCAACCAATTTCATCTTTTTAAAAAAAATTTGTTGACTGCACTTGTGCAAAGGTTGTGCGCTTAAAGCACATGTGGAAGGCGGACAATTTTCTATTTAAAAAAAATCTCTTTGTAGGATTGTGTAACTTTAGTAGAAGTCCTTGTTTTCCAATTTTGAGCTTTAAATTCCTATTTTTGGGTCAAAAATAGTACTACTTCCCCCCCCAATGGCCAAGGTATACATCCAATCAGTAGGTGTTTAAAAATATTAAAATAACTTTTAAAAAATGCAAAAATTACTCAACATCTACAAGTTGGACATGTTCCTCACTTCAAATTTCAGCTAAAGAAGTTGAGAAGTAAATCTGGGTGACATCATAGATGCTTGCAATCGTGCATGCAATTTTGTGGAACAATCCCATCTTAGTCGATTCAATGACAAAAACAAACGCAATATGAAGTTGCTCGACATAATCACAAGCACGATCGCAAGCATCCATAGTTCCGTGAACAAAGATGCCTGACCACCGTGACTAGTTGATTGCATCTGCAAATGAAAATAATATAATGTCAAATATACAGATGCAACTACGCAACAACTTACATTTTTCAATTTAAAAGACAAACTCATAAAAGAATGTAAGCAAAATTAGTTTCTGAGGTCATAGGTAAGGTTACAAACCTCCCACAGACTGTAACTTCAAAACACAATGAATTCTAAATACAAACACAAAATATACTTATTACAATGACGTGCTCAAACGATCTAAACAGAGAGAGATCAAGCTTTCAAGCTCCGTCTTATATATTAGAGACTATCAATAAAGACTATTAGTCTTTAAGATAGACTACGACTTCTTTTCTACCTTTAGCTTTCTATCCTTGATTCTATTTAACCCCTAAAATACCAAGGCATTTTCTGGCTCCAGAACCACTGAAAACTGCCATTTCTGCTGTGATCACTCCCTAAACCCCCCATTTTTTTTTTTTTAGAATCTAACCATAGGATCTTGTACTTCACTTGTCTCAGATAATGTGGTAAAAATTTCAAGACATTTGACCTTTCCGATTGGAAGATATTAGCATTCAAAGTTGGAAAAAAAAAATTTGAACTATTTCCAGCAATTTTAGATGACTTTGACGGCCATTTGTGGATTTTTTTGCACTACATTTGAGTTGAGAGTCGGGGAAAAAAATTTCAGAATGTCAAAACCTTGATTTTCACATATAAAAAAATTATTAAATAGAAGTAGGTCCAAAATTGAACGAAACACTAAATTGTTAATAGCTCTTAGGTGGAATTAAAACAACATAATCCCAATGGTGGGATTGTTCTTGCAAACAAACTTGACCTCATCAAAAAAAAAAATTGAAAAAATTTGAAAATTGCATTCAAAAATGAATTCTATGAGTTAGTTTTTTTGAAGGTGCTTAAATTGCCCGAAAAACAAGATTGTCCATAACTTTTTCATTATTAGTCCAAATAGAATGAATCAAAGCTTCAAATGTAGACAAAAACATGATCTTTGAGGAAAAAAAATTTAAAAAATTAAAAACTTTTTTTTTTTTTTTTTTTTCTGCCCGCCGAATTGCTTTTTTGCTTTAGGATGGCATAACTTTTGCTCCCTGGCACTGATTGAAAAAAAATTATATTTTTAGAAAGCTAATGTGATTCCCTATCTTCAAAAAAAGTTTCAAAAAAACAGATCAATATTTGAGGCCTGCCCAAAATCTGAAGTGTCCCCCGAGGGGACTTTAGTACTTTAGGGGTTAAAACCATCCACTAAAGCAAAAGTCTTAGCTATACTTCTCCAATCATATCTTATGCAAATCTTGATCTTCTACTTGGAGTTATCTAACTCCAAATTCCAACACACTTGTCTTTATTGGAGAGTTGTCTAACTCCAATGCTCTAGTCATCCAAGTGGAGTTGTCTAACTCTACTACATAAATCCATCTTTTGCAGATATCTATCTCCAATGCCCTTGTCATCCAATTGGAGTTGTCTAACTCCAATACACAAATTCACCAGCTGAAGGTATCTATTTCTAGTCAATCTCTGCTTGTGCATTTCATCATGAATTAGTTCATCCATTAATAATCATGATACAATCATCATAAATTCTTTCACCTATCATCCATTAGGCATGAGAAAGGGTCACAAGGATCATGACATAAGGACAAAAAGCAGGCATAGCAAATGGATATGTCAATTGAGGGTTCATCCGGCCTCTGGGCTTTGCCTTGCATCATTAGTGTTGCAACTTCTATTTTGTCCATCCAACTCTAAGGTACTTTGTATTTCTATCATGTTACTTTGTGGGATGGTGCCACGTTAGCGTTGAAAAGTCAACAACCGGTATTTCTATCATTATGTACTTTTCTAATGTGGTTCATTAACCCCTAAAGGACCAAGACCTTTTTCTTGCCAAAAAACAGTCAAAACTGCCATGTCTATAGCAAAGAGTAAAAGAATTGAAAATTGTTTTTTTTTCACATCTAACCGTAGGATCTTACATCTAACTAGTATGAGAGTGTGGAAAAAATTTCAGAATTTTTGACCGCACAGATTGCAAGATATCTGCGTTTAAAGTGAAAAAAGCAAGTTTTTCAGCACATTGCAGGACTAGATTTTTTTACTTTGAACATTTTTAACTTAAAATTTTTGCACTACAGAGTTTTGAGCTTTAATTCTTTATAGTGGAGAACTGAGTTGAGAGTCTAGGAAAAAAAAATTCAAAAAAACTTAATTATCATTCTTAAAAAATTTGTTAAATAGAAGTAGGTACAAGATAGAAGGAAAATCTAAAATATTAATATTTTAGATGGAATTAATCCCAATGGTAAGATTGTTCTAGCAAGTAATCAGACCATGAAAAATTGAAAAAATTGCATTCAGAAATGAATCCTATAAGTTATTTTTTTCAAGAAGATGCTCTAACTGCCCGAAAAACAAGAATGTCCATAACTTTCTCATAACAAATCCAAATGAAATGAATAAAAGCTTTCCAGATAGACAAAAATACAATCTATGAGAAAAATAATATTAAAAAAAAATTCAAATTTTTGTCCATTTTTTTTGCTGCCCAGGCCCTTGTTTTGAGCTCATTTGGTCATAACTTTTGTTTCCAGGCACCAATTGTGAAAAAAGTTATATTCCCACAAAGCTTATCAGTTTTTCTATCTCCAAAAAAAGTTTCAAAAAATTGCAACAAAATTTCAGCCCGTAGGTACTTGCCCAAAAAAGCTTTTGTTCCCCGAAGGGACAACGGTCCTTTAGGGGTTAAAGGAGGGAGGTACATTAACTGTAATTTCCAATTGCAATGAACATATCATATGCTACATTAGTTCAATTTTTTTGCACTACTCACAATTATAGAATTTGGTGTAGGATTTAGGGTCTACAATTAAAGGGCTTCTTAGCGCTGCAACATCTAGAAGTTCATATCTAATTCCACAAAGCTCTAAAAAATATGAACAACTTAGGTTAGAAGCCAATTCCATTTGTCTTTCAAGGATAAGTTATTGGAAAATATTTCAAGAAGTCCAAACCATATATTAACCCTTGAGTGCCCCAACACCTAAAGTTTGGCCTTCCAAAATTGAAAGATTGCCTTGTTTGACTATTATAATCTTTTCAACGGTACAATCAAATTAATCATTTGTCCATGTTCCCACAACTTCAAACTTGTCTCCACTACTAATTGATATAGTCAATTTTTGTGGATCTCGTTTTTGGTGACATTTTGATTGGAATGAGTTCAGAAGGGTCTGGATTTTGGTAAACACGCGTTAGGTGCTCAAGGGTTAAGAAGGATAAAAACACAAACAAAACTTGATAGTTTCAGATAGATTGAGTGAGTATAAGTCATCTTTGACAAAAATGCTCTATTCTAAGCTAATTTTCTAGAGAATAATAATGCTTATGGGAACACCAAACAGAGGCTAAAAATGTAAGCCCTAGTTGAAGAGAGAAGATTCAAGCAATTGTGCAATTTCAAAGCTTTGTGATCATGCAGTCTAAAAGCATTTTGAGCTCGTTGTGAGATACAAAGTCCTTTGTGACGAAATCAACATGTAAAGTAGTAAGTATAGATAGTTCATGTGGTTCAAGCACTTACTTAGGCAAGTCCAACATACCACCATGGGGCCACTTTGATGTGAGAATATGGTTAATTACACACAAATCAAGGCAAATAACCCATGTGACCTCCAAAACATATAATGACTAGATCAAGAATCCTTATTAATTAATATATGATGTGGTTATGAACCTAAGCCTCATCAAAAATTAAAAAGAGGCCAATTAAAATGATCAATAAGGTAGTTTATTCATACGTAGTTGTTAATAAATATAGCACATACTCAAATGTGCTTGTGAAAAGTGTGGGTTAAATACAGCATAGACTACATGTGGTAGGTTGATGACCCTCATTTAATTCTCAGACTAAGTCTGGTATGTAAGTTAGATCATTAGAGCTTAATCCCTAAAGTTCCGAGGCTTATTTTCTTCCAAAAAATAGTCAAAACTGCCATTTCTATAGCAAGGAGTAAAAAAAAAATTTAATTATTTTTTTTTACATCTAACCGTAGGATCTTACACCTAACTAGTATTAAAAAGTGTGGAAAAAATTTCATAATTTTTGACCACACAGATTGCAAGATATTTGCGTTTAAAGTGGAAAAAACAAGTTTTTCAGCGCATTGCGGGACTGGATTTTTTGACTTTGAACATTTTTAACTTAAAATTTTTGCACTACAGAGTTTTGAGCTTTAAATCTTTATAGTGGAGAATTGAGTTGAGAGTCTAATAAAAAAAAGAAATTAAAAAAAACTTAATTATCATTCTTCAAAAAATTGTTAAGTAGAAGTAGGTACGAGATAGAAGGAAAATCTAAAATATTTATATATTTGAGATGGAATTAAAATACACTAATCCCAAAGGTGAGATTGTTCTATCAAGTAAATTAAACCATGAGAATTTATTTTTTTTGAAAAATTGCAAAAATAGCATTCAGAAATGAATCCTACAAGTTATTTTTTTCAAGAAGATGCTCTAATTGCCCGAAAAACAAGAATATCCAAAACTTCATCATAACAAAGTCAAATGAAATGAATCAAAGCTTTCCAAATAGACAAAAATATAATATATGAGAAAAAAAATATTTAAAAAAAATAAATTCAAAATTTTGCAAAATTTTTTTGCTGCCCCCTGTCCCACGCATTCCAAGAAATGGCATAACTTCTCGCTTGAAGGTTCGATTTCAAATTTTTTTTCCACCACGTACCTCTCTCAATTCTTCACATTCACAAAAATTTTCAAAAAATTAGGAGAAAATTTCAGTCCGTAGGTACCTGCCCCAAGTCCCATTTGTCCCCCGAACGGACAATGGTCCTTTAGGGGTTAAAGAGTGTAGAATAAAACTTCAATGTAGTGCAAATGTGGGGTTGAATACTAGCCCTAAGCCTATAATTAAGACTTTTGTCCCACTGAATTAATAAAAAAGGATGTATCCTAAGTCTAATTTTTCCTAATGCATCCCAGTATTTAACATCCTATAGTATTTACAATGCCCCCAATGACATTTTACATACACTATAGTATAATGGCAATCAATTTATAATTTTTAGCCCCAGTGTTTTTTTGGCACCCTACACTTGTTTGTACCTATATTTCTACTTCTACCGCTTACTGCACCCCATGAGCACTAAGCTTGGCAAAAAACAGTATATTGACAAGCAACACTTGACTGGTATCATTTCTAACAGAAAATGAGAAATATTGAATACCGTCTCAGGCATTGATGTACAAAAAGGCTCGTTGATCAACTGATATATGAAGGAGCCAGTATGCATAAAAAAATGTCTGCACGCATATATTCTTCAAATTTCAACTTCTCTTTCATTGTAAGGTAGAAGGCTCAAACTCCGACCGGGCATTTTCAACCACCCCTATAATAGTGTCATGAACAGAATAGTTCGCAGGCTAAATGGAAGAGAGTTTTTCTGAAAGCACATAATCATTCTCAGTGCGTGATTATAGGGTACTAGTGAGGTGGCAAGTGATATTGTTATGAGCAGTTTTAGAAGATAATGCAGTCTATAATTGCGACCTACATGTGTTTCTGTTTGCAAATTCCTCGTTAATGCATGTCAACTCTGAAAATTTTGGAAAAATCCCCCACTCATGTCTTCCTCACTTCTCTTTTGGACAAAAATTTGCAAAAGTTTTGGTGCAGTCAGCTTTCTACAGACCTCTGTTTTTACTTAAGCTTAGATGGTCCACTTATGAGCCTCCTACCTTATCGTTGGTTTTGGCAATCACTGATACCTGTGCCAACACTTCCATAGCCAACTTCTTGCATAGATGCGCTGCATCCTTGAACCTCTTCTCCTGCAACTGGTGGTCATTTTTCAAATTATGAAAACAATCATCCAAAATCATTTAATTAATTATAATTAGCTAGAGTAACATAGAGGGATAGTGAACAATTTATGAGTGTTGGTTGTTGTAGTAGGGTTTGACATTACATGATGAAAAAGACATGCAAGAACAAAAAAGTTCAATTTGTATTATGATATTGTGATAAAGTCAATTTTGATATAGAAAATGTAGTGGAAAATAAAAAGAGTCATTCCATGACAACAAAATGAATTTACAAAATTGAAGTATTGAATTTTGGTGGTAGTTGGTGAAAATATTTTGAATTCCAATTTTAGATGATGGGATGGATGTAGATTCATCTATTATATTAAGTTTGTAATGTCACAATCCACTAAATGTCACATATTCATCTATCTGGATGGTTTGTTTTCATCTTTACAAGTTTTCATCCAAATATTAGAACTACCATTGACTTAAAACTTAAAACCCATTTCCTAATTAGCTAAAGAAAATGCAATGGTTTGTTGTTGCAAATGTTGCTACTATTGTAATACTAATAATTATAAAATACAATTGTAAAAACTTAAATATCTAAAGTTGGAGATTACATGGCTCATGTGAAAGTAAATATGCCACACTATAGTATAATGACTTGTATAGTAGAACCTCCCTAAGTCGATCCTCTCAAAGCTGATAAACCTCTATAAACGAATAGGGCCAGGCGGTCTTGGCTTTGGGAGTAAGTTTTAGCAATAAATGAGAGCTTTCCAAGGAATTGTGGTGGACCTAGACCTTGTCAAAAGAAGGTAAAATATTCTTTTCAACAAGCTTCTTGGTCATGATGCTTCCTAAAAATGTGGCGCATGTCCCCCTACGACACTTTCTTGTGTAGTGCAAACCCTCTTTGAAGAAATTAACCTCTCTAAAGCAATCTTGTCAAGCGGTCCCGGCCCAATCAGTTTAGAGAGTACTGTACAAGGATGAATTGTTGAGAGTATAATAAAGTTTCAAATTAAACTTGAAATGTACAAACTCTTCTTGCAAACCTAAGCCTTACCCAAAACAACTCTCTTCAACTTCTGCAACTTCAGTTATAGTTCACAAATATTGCAGTATGATGTGTAATGTAGATTTTGCCTACTCGACAAAACCCCAAGACAATAAATATAGGGGGGTAATTCCTCTAGGAAAGGTCAATAAGTCTAATGTTTTATGACTAAAGTCACTTGTTTCGTATTGTGGATACTTGTTTACTTCGTTTTGTAGTTTGGTTTATAGACATCAACCCAAGGAAATAATCCTAATGTCAATTCGTCATGGTCCAAAACCAAATGCTAAATATAAGATACAATGTATGGCGTCCCAATTCTGTCTAGTGTGTGGCTCACGTCAATTTCCAAGTCAATTTGTCCGGGAATGTCAATTTGTCTTTGTGAGTGTATGCTCTAGCCACTTAATAATATTATAATATAACTTGCAAGTATGTTGAATTCAATCCTCTTTTCTTTCTCTCCCTATTCTAACAATTTTCACAAAGATTCCTTAATTATTGAAGGAAAGGAGTAATTCTTCCCTTTTTCTTGGCCAATCTTGTCGTCAGCCAAGTTGCTCAAGGTCTTGTAGGTCAAATTGACTTGCTAACCATTTATGAATTATACAATAGAGAAATGGAACCTATAACCATCATTTAGTCTATTCACTAATGCATAGTCAATTTGCTACATACTACAAGCTACATGGTCGACTTGACTAGTACTTATAGAATTTTCAATTGGACCAAACTAACAATCACAAGAACAGATCTCAACTACTATATATGCTTGCTAAGAGATTTGACACAATGGCAAACTTCAAATGTAAGTAGTCTTTATTCAATTTTACAATTGAGTTTTATCAATTTGTCTTACAAATTTCTTTAACCTGCTACTAGACACAGTCAATTTGAGAACCAGTAATTCGACTTAACCAGTTTTCCCGTCAATTAGATTTAGCTGGGACTTTAACCAATGCAGTAGTTCACTGTTGTAGCACTTAATTTAAAATTTACAACTGGTCAATTTACTCATCTTTAGGTACATATGGACTGACTCACATCCGTTAGTCAATTGCCAGAAATTCCAATGATATTAGACATGATCAAAACATACAAGATGCAAGATTAAGTTGACGGTATTTCTCTGCAAACAAATTAGATAATTCACATGAATTCTTAGAATAGAAATTAGATTCAAATTCTATCTGTCAATTAGACTCTAATAGTGGATCAGTTTGCCATATTATGTGTTAACCATGTTGAGTTGGGGCAATGCATCAATTTGCAATTGTGCACGCACCCGTCATCAATTCAACATATTAGCAATTAGACTTGGAATATCAAATTGTACACATAGAGAGACCTGTTTAATTCATTAATTTTGCCAAAGTCAATTCGACGAGGCTCGATCTCCCGCAGTGATCACAAACCAACTTACAAACACAAGTTAGAATTTACGGTCTTCATATCCAGATCACTCACAATTTATTTCAGAATTACTACATCAATCAATTTGACCTGGCCTGGAATTCAACTCGTAATTCATATAGACATTCTAGATTCAATTCAACTTATCATCAAACACTCACCATAGTAAACCATCGATCAGACAGATGCATTCAGCAATTAGATCACAATTCAAATAGACCGGTAACTCAGCATTTGCATACAAAGTTACTCACAGGCAAATGGACAAATAGTTATACTTGATCTAATTTAATCAGGCAATTTGACTCATAGATCACACTTCTATTGTTCAATATAATTCACAGTTTCTCAAACAGTCAAATAGACCGGTGTTTCACAATTTGCGATTCAATTCATTCTTAATTAATTTCATTTGCATTCACGGCAATTCTCACCGCAGCTCACAATCAAATTGACGAGACCCTTTCTCAATCACTTATTCCCCACTTTACAGACTCAGTCAAATAGACGATAACTCCACATACACAGTGCTAGATAACAATTCCTCAAATCATACATTCCACACCAATTTGAGAACACACAGAATCACACACAAGGAACCAGTTAACTTACTCGTTCCGTCCCAAGTCGACCTGTTCGTTCCTCCACGCATGTTACAACACAGCCAATTCACTCAGCCGATTTGACAATTCAACAGCTCCACATGCAAGTAGGCAGGCAAACTTTCTCCAACGAATTGACACAGCTCACACATGCAAAATAGACAATTTGACAAATTGAAGGCTCACAAAATATATTCACATAAGCGCAAAATTCACAGGTGAGTCATACAACTTTGGTATGAACTGAAAACAATGAAATTCGACCTTTGGACTTATAGTCCCAAAACTAAAAGACAATTCTTCACGGGAAGAGCTACCTAGGCAATTTGACTCTTTTCGTATCATGGCAAATTGACTCTTTTAAATCTTAAGAAATCCACCGTTCTAAGTCTTAAGTATTATTTACACATCTATTAGACTTGCAAGTGGAAACAAGACAAAAGAGTAATCCTATTTACACTCTAGAGTCAAATAGACAAGAAAAGCTAAAAAAAATGAAGACGACATGATGAAAGTTTGATATTTTACTATCTTTAGGGACTCTTTGATTCCTTGAAGTTTCATGCAAGTCTTCAAGACTTAGTGCTATCATTTGAAGGAGTTGAAACAAAATGCCCTTTGTAATATTTCAGTATGTAAGATAATGTTCCATATAGTCAACATGTATATTAAGTGTATGGCCATGAACTCTTCATTTTTTTAAGACCATATTTTTTCTACCTTAGGATCAAGCCCTACATTAGCAAAGTGTAAAAAATTTATCTATTTTTTAACCCCCAAATTTTTTTGACTATGTTTCACCGAAAAACACTTAGAATGGGTTGTTTTGAAGGCAAAGGCCCTTCCACAATGACATATGAAATCTTGTTGCATCTAACCATAAGATCTAGTGGTAGACTACTTTATTGTGTTGTAGTAAAAGAATGGGAGGTTTTGACTCCATACAAATTGTAAAATTATAGTGTTTGAAGTTGAAAAAAATGTTTTTTGGGAGCCTCCAGATTCCATACAACTTTGATTTGGAGAGGCTTTAGCACAAGTTAATTTCACTTTTTTTCTTGGACTTTTTTATCTTGATTTTTGTGATAAAATTGGCCATATGCTGAAAAAATTTCATAACATTTCAAATTGGGGAACATGTACTAAAAAATTCTAATAGGGAACTAGCTTCAAGAAAAGTCTCATATAGATCCCTCTTTCAACAATTTATGGCTTGCACATATCGGAACATTGATTTCTTGAAAATATGAATCGTGGAGTTTTAGGTTTTAGCTAGTTCTAGAAGAAGAAAAAATAAAAATAAAATTGTCCAAAATATCAAACTTCGGATGCTTGATCAATTTGTATCCAAGCTAAAGTGAAGGACAGTTGGACATTTTGGGCATGGCATGGAAGGAGGTTGCGTCCAAGGCTAGCAAAGGCTGACTCATCACAAATTATGAACACTAGATTACGTTTTCCTTTATTTTGTATATCTTCTCCTTCCATTAATTTTGAATATGTTCTTTGCTCTATGAACTATAATTTTAGAATATTCAACATTAAATTTCAATGATATCAAAATATAAGGCAATGATTTCCCATAGCTTGTAAAGCTACATATATTGTGTATACTTAATGGAAAAAAAAATCTTTATACAAGTGGTGTAGTAGTAGGTAAAACAATCCATGTGGGATATGTAAATTAGAAATACTAGAAGCTCAATCACTCATAGTTAAGTGAAAAGTAGGAATTGTATTCAAATTAGAATTTTAGGCCTCATTTTGGCATTGTAAAATAGCTTTTCCAAATAAATTTGAACTAAGAAAAATTAGAAAATCAAGCTAACTTTTATCTCCAAAAACTTGTTTGAGATTTCAAATCCCCAATAAAAAAGTTATGGTCAAATTTCAGAGAGGGGTTGGAAGGGACATTTTCACTGACATTTTCAAACATCCTATTTGAATTTTGTCCATAATTTTTTTTGGAGGCTCAAAATCACAAACAGGTTTTTGGAAATGAAATTTAGCTTGATCTTCTAACTTTTTTTAGTTCAATTTTTTTTTAAATAATTATTCTACTATGCCAAAATGAGGTCTGAAATTCTACTTTGAACATAATTCCTACATTTTGACAATGAGTGGTCAGGCTCTCATCTTCAAATTATCCTGTACCCTTTAAGGATTCATGATAGACAATGGATTTGAATATAAAAGCAACCTTTCCACCCTTCATTCCTACAAATGTCAGAGTAGCAATTGTTTCAGTAAGCCATCAAAAATTTTGGATGGTAGTTTGTCAAATGACAAATTGGTAATGGATTTAATGGATTCTTTGAGTGTTTTTCTATTTTTTCAAATGTGTCAATTAGGATTAACTTGCTCGTTAGGCCAAAAGAAGCAATAGAGAAACCGCATCCCTACCACCACCTCCTTGTACAGTACATTGTGTCAAATTTATTAGTCCAGAAAAATGTCAAAAAAGTACCTCAGTCTAAGTCTAGGGCAAGAGGCTGCCTAAAGCCTTGCCCAAGTTCTTTTGGGCTTTGCCATGCAAATTTTGTTGTAGTGTGAGACACCCTATTTATGTTGCCCCCCGTCCATGAAAAACGGCATTTTTTCCATAACTCCTCATGGGCACATTCGATTGTAAATAAATTTGGTGGAGCAGCAAGGTACTTTTTGTCCCTACATTCAAAAAAATTCAAAAAATATAGTGAATTTTTTCATTCATAGCGAGTTCCCCGAAATTGCCATGTTGCCAAGAAATATGTATTTTTGTAAAATTTTGAAAATATTTTAGTTCATTTTGTAATTGGTATGATGTTTTTCCACCCACAAACTTCAAAAAATTGTAGTAATTTCAAGAAACTTTCAAAAATCCATTCAAACTTTGAAATGACATAATAAAAACATAAGGCATTACCTCAAAAAATATGAAATAATAATTTGTGTTCATTTCTAGTACAATCTTCTATCTTCAATCCTATAAATGTGTTAAAATATGCATATACATGAAAAATTCCAAATTCAACAAAACATGGTGTCTATTTTGGGTGCGCCTTTATTTTAAAAGCATACGTTTCAAAACAAAATGTAGATTCAAGAAACTTAACATGATTTTGTTTGAATTTGGTTACATAGGTTGTGTGAAGTATGCTCCATTATTTTCACCAACATTCAAAATTTCTTACTAATAGAGATTTGTCAATTGACAATTCAGGTTCTATATGAAATAAAAGATTCTTTATACCATTTTGAGAAATTGGAGCAAGGATGCTTTTAGATATTAATTATATTAGCTTTCAATTTTGGCCCAACATTGCTAGGGTAGAACTTGAATCTTGAACACTTTGAAGATTAACCAACTCAATGATAATAGATTGCAAAAAATCACTGGTGTTTTCAAACAAATAATAACAAACAAATAACTAAGTTGGACAAAAAGTTTAAGCCAGAATTTAATTCTATATAATTAAAATTATAATTATAAACATTAGTAAAAGATTCAAAATGTGAATTTAAAAATAGGACAATCATTACTATTGAAATTATTTATTTATTTATTTATTTTTAACAAATGATAGAATGATTAGTTTTTTTTTACCATTGCCTTTAAAGTTATGCCAAGTTGCCAAGAGACATCAAATATATTTGATTTTTAGTCATTTTGTGTAGGATGTGACATACTTTCTATTATTATGGTAACAACAACTTACTACAAACTTTATTATTCTATGTATTTATAATTTTAAATATAAATATAAAAATCAATTTGTTCTTAGATTGTTGATTTGATTAAATTTTATTTATGTAAATTTCATACTTTTACTTTTATATTTATATTTTGTATTTTGTATTTTGTATTTTTAAAAGTCCACCTTTTACATTCCTATTTTAAAGCCTCATCCATTTTTTTAAAGCTTATATATATTACATTTGATATATAATATAATTTATATAGAAATCATTTACCTTTAATTACATTATTTATTTTTACAAGTGTAACTTTTATACTCCTATTTTGAAGTCTCTTTCATTTTTTAAAGTCTATACGTATATTCCTTCTAATCAACTAATTATTCAAAATACAATGATGATGATGATGATGATGATGATGATATTGGCATTAATGATATATTATAATTTTACTGATGACACTAATATGCGTTCAACTTTGTTGACTATATAGGAATCTTTTTTTAAAATATCAAAATATAACCTAATATGTTGGCTAGTACTTATAGTTTGTATTGTATTCATCAACATAGTTGTCCCATATCTCATGCACATTTACTTTATGTGTAAAAAAGCCTATATAGAAAAATACCTCCAAAAGTTGAATCACTAGATTTAAATTTTTGCAAGTGGTTCAAGAAATTCAAGAAGCCTTTACAATGAAAGATAAAGACTTATTAATTCAAAAAAAATCAATAAATGGAAGACAACGATTTAGAAGGTCAAGACACTTGGGTGGTAGTTGAAACTACTACAATGGTAGAAAGAATACAAATACCTCGAAATGTTGAAATAAACATCAAATTCATAAGTGGAGGAAGAATTGACCAATGAACAAAGTTGAAGCAAATATACATTATTATATCACTTGCAATATAATGATTGGAGATTTGGAGGTAGACATATTTTTTTAAAATCTACATTCAATGCATGAGGTAGTTTTTATTTTAATATTATTAATTATTAATTATTAATTAATTATTAATTATTAATTAATTATTAATTATTAATTAATTATTAATTAATTATTAATTATTAATTAATTATTAATTATTAATTATTAATTAATTATTAATTATTAATTAATTATTAATTATTAATTATTAATTATTAATTAATTATTAATTATTAATTATTAATTAATTATTAATTATTAATTATTAATTAATTATTAATTATTAATTATTAATTATTAATTAATTATTAATTATTAATTAATTATTAATTATTAATTATTAATTATTAATTAATTATTATTAATTATTAATTATTAATTAATTATTAATTAATTAATTAATTATTAATTAATTAATTATTAATTAATTATTAATTAATTAATTAATTATTAATTAATTAATTAATTATTAATTAATTAATTATTAATTAATTAATTATTAATTAATTAATTAATTATTAATTAATTAATTATTAATTAATTAATTAATTATTAATTAATTAATTATTAATTAATTAATTATTAATTATTAATTAATTATTATTAATTAATTAATTCTTAATTAATTCTTAATTCTTAATTCTTAATTATATTAAAATATTACTACATCAAATCCTTTACAATTCAAATTATATTTGAATTATTTTTGTAGAGTTTTGGAAATGTAAAATATCTTCTTAAGCATTTTCAATTTGAAAAAAAAAAAAAAACATTATTAGAAATAAATTCTATATTAATTAATTTATTTTATAATTTAAAAACTAATTTGGAAATTAAGAATATTAGCTTTGAAGCTTCAATATATTGTGTGTTCACAAACTTATGTACAAAACTTGATTGTATTAGAAATTTGACCAAAAAAAATGTTTTACCCACATTTTTTTTGAGAAAAATTTGAGTTTTTTATTAGAGAAATCAAGCCTTGCTTCATGTAAAAATCATTCCTTACTTTCCATCAACATTCATATCACCTTCAATGAATCCTCAATGATTATTACTTTTATGTTGTTGAAACAGTGTAGAAATGGATACTTTAGTCCATTAAAGGACTAGAAATCTAAGAATCTCTTAACATGGATGGAAAGTTATTTCAATGAAACATAATTTTAAAGTACTTTATTCATTATCTAAAAGATGAACTTTATGGCACTTTACAGTTAAGTATTCATATTTTGAACCATTAGAAATCACATTTAAAAACAACATATTTCTTGAATGGTTTTTGATGTTGCATCTCTTAGAGACAATTCAATAAATTTAGAATCTTGACGTGATTGAAGTTGTTTATTCAAAACTAAAACATTCAAATTTTTTGTTGCTATTAAAACAAAGAGCTACCAACTACAAATGACTCTAATACATACAATTATAGCATTGTCTTAGCTTTTTCCTATTCATTGGAGATATAAAATAACCACACCAAATTTATTTTAATAAACTTTAGTCCTAAGAGGACAATTGTCTATAATGTGGACAATTGGAAACTTGGGTACGTTAATTTGAAGTTAAGTTTTTGATAGATATTTTCTAAATTTTGAGATATTGTTTAAACTTGTCCAAAAACTTCTTTGCGGGAAGTAGAAAAATTTGAGGATCAAGTGCCCAGATCAAAAGTTATGCTACTCCAAGTTTTTTGGGTAGGTCAAGTAGCTCTGGCAAACTTGTGCAAAACCCTCTTTTATTTCTAAAATTTGGCATGTAGATAACTAATATGATATAGAATGGATTTTTCAAAAAAAATAATATCTTTGATGCAAAAGCCTCTCTCCAAGATGAATCAAAGTCTTGTTGATCATGTTGGCCAAGGTAAAAATAAACTTTTTCTTCTAACTTCAAACGATATAATCTTTCAATCTATGAGGTCAAAGTTTTTTAAAAATTTTCTACACATTGCCATTGTAGTCTGGTGCAATATTACGTATATAATTGTACTTCAATATATTCAATTATACTGAATAATTATTTTGTGTAGTTAAATTTTAAAACGCCCTTTTTTTCCCATTTTTTTCCCATTGTCCTAGAAAGTGGCAATTTTTGACAATCTATGTCTTTTAGGGATTAAATCTATGTGCATGCATGTGAAAGAAAATAAAGGATAAATAAGTTAAAACATTGGATCCACTACCATTTCAAAAAATCTAGAGTAAAGCAAAAATATTTTAATTAGCATATATTTAGTGGCAAATTTCTTCAGAAGGTGAAATATTAGGGAGAATCTTTTGTAAAATTGTTCTTTTTGCCCAAAAAATCATCATTTTATTGTCAAATATCAAATATCAATAGAATCATCAACGTTAGTGAATGATTAAAAAATAATGGAGATGAAATATAATTTCTATTAAAAAATGGAAACATGATGGATTTTGTTTTTGCCATTAACTTCAAAGAATTTCTTATCACAAGTTATTGGTTTTTTAATTCCTAAATTGCCAAGGTCTTTTTTTTTTGTCAAAAAACATGATTCAAACTGCCAATTCTATTGCAAGGTGCAAAATCTAAATTTTTAAAATCTTTTTTGTACATTTGATCACAGGATCTTGGACTAGACTAGTATAAAAATTAAAGTATGGTAGAAATTTTGGAAACTTTGACCGCATAGATTGCAAGATATTTGTGTTTAAAGTGAAGAAAATAAGTTTTTTTGTACCTTCCATAACTAGATTTGTTTGCTTTGAATCTTTTTTATTTAAAAATTTTAACTATTGAATTTTGAGGTTAAAATTTTTTATGTTGATGATTTGAATTGCGGGTTGTGTTCTTTTTCCTTTGAAAACACAATTTGATTTTCATTTTTCAAAAAATTGTTAAGTAAAAGTAGATCCGAAATATCAATTGAACAAATAACTATATTCTTAATATTAGCTCTAAGATGGAATTGAAATATAATAATTCCAACAATGAGATTGTTCTAGCAAGCAAGTTTAACCTTATCAAATAAGTTTCTTGAAAAATTGTAAAAACCACATTTGAAAACAAATCTAGTAAAATAATTTTTCAAGGAGTTTCTACAATTGTTTGCAAAACAAGATGCTCCATAACTTTTATATTACTAATCCAAATGAAATGAATCAAAACTTTCCATATAGAAAATACTATAATTTATGAGAATTTCTTTAAATTTAATTTCAAATTTGTTTTCCTACACGGTTGAACTGCTTTTGGAGCTTATTGTGGCATAACTTTTGCTCTCGGGCACCAATTGATATAAAAATTATATTCTTGTAAAGCTAACATGTTTTTCTATCTTTATTAAAAAATTCAGAAAATATATAAAAAATTGAGGTCACATGAGCTTGTCCAAAATCCCTATTGTCCCCCAAAAGGACACTTGGGTCTTTAGAGGTTAAATGCAAGATTTTGGATAGTGCAAAGACCCTTCACATTAATTTAGATGAATGCTGGATGGATTTATCTAATAGTGTGAACATTCTATTGAAATTTAAATAAAAGTGGATGAATGTAAATGAAAGTGGACAACTTGGATGAAAGTACAATTGACAATCTCACTATTTGAGATAGTATGAAAATAGTGTAGACCATATTGTATCTAAAATATTGTGAATTTTGGATTAATGCACCTTCTAAATTCATATAACTCTGAAATTAGTGCAAGTTAGTTTTTCTATGAGGCGAGGTAGGTACACCTGAAATTGCCCGCAACTTAATTGCAACTTCCAATTTAGTCTACCTATGTGGAACAACCAAAGGGACAACAATGGGTCATCTTACTTTAACCTTGGAAGGAGAGGCCCGCGCACACGACCATTGATTTCAAGCCTCAATGTCCATCACTTTGTTTGCTTCCATTTTGCAACTAGATAGAAATAAAAAAAATTATATTTATTTTTCAAAGATGAAATTGTATGTCTAATACAAGTTAAAAAAATTTCAATTCTTGGGAAAAAATTTGAAATCATTGTGAGTTTTTTCAAAAAAAATATAAAGAAATTCATATCAAATATAAAACATACTCATATTTTGGCCAGTTCTTGCTCTCCATACTCATGACATGAATTTTAGCCATAAAAATGATATTTTTTGATTATAGGATCAATTATTGAAATGAAGCTTATTAAGTGTAGTTTCTACTCCAATTGGAAGTTTTGAAAAATTCATATTTTAGTATGTATATAGTATAGATTCATATTTTGTAAACAATGTCTTTAATTGGTTATATCTTTTTTCCAACTGGCTACTTACAATCCATTGTCATTTCAACTTTTAAAACTTAACTTCTAAAACCTTCAAGAATATTCATTTTTTTCATATTATTTCTAGAAAAACAAGTGTGTGAAGGTTTTCAATGAGATTTAAAATTCAAAACTTGTTTATAGCTTATTGCTAAACAGAATTTAGATTTTAGAATTTGGTATGTGTGTCGATAAATTACCAATTGAAATGAATCCGTGTTGTACATTTTTGGTGCCAATTATGGTTCAGTATAAAAACCACAAAAAACAAACCAAAAAAGTGTTTGAGCTTGGTTACTATTTATATATATATTTAGTTAAATCATTAATTGTTGTTCATAATTGAATAGCAAAGTATGTGCATGACCATGCACATCATTTCAAGGACACTAGTTGATGGGGTACTTGGGTGAGGTGAGGACGTTCATTAAATTAATCATTGCATGCATTTTTCTATATTAGCTCTACATCGGAGATTCTAGTTGTGCAATATTTTGCCTTAGTTCATGTAGAAGGGGTTGTTTCAAGGATGCATTAATTATTGTTGAAATGCAATGAACTAAACCATGATACAATGCTTGAGGTGTACACAAATAAAACAACCTACGACACTCTTCCTTAAATTTATGAGAATATATTTGCATTGGAGAGAGCCGAAGTTTGGACGAGCCAACTTTTGGATTTTCATTGGTATGGTTTCTCACTTGTTCCAAGGCTATCTCTAATTCCTAAACCAAATATGCACTCACAAATTGAAAAATTCTTTTTACTCTTGCAATTCTAGTGACGTCAATTCTAGTCCCAGAGATTTACACAATTTCTTTAAAGCTTCAATAAGATGTTCACTAAAATTGCTTTATCAACATGACTTTCATTCATTTCTAAATTGACTATGGTTGTGATTGCTTGTTGTTGATGATATAATCAATTTATGTTCTTGCTATATTTGCAGGCTCTGACTTGACACAACTAGCAACAAGGTATGTAATTATCCTACTACCTCCAATAAAATGAATTATTTGAGTCTACTGTTAGTTCCTGATGAGCCTTTGATGTAGTTGAATTAGAATATACATATAGTTCAATAATTGAGTCAAAAAATATCATTTTTATGGCTAAAATTCACAGCATGAGTATGAGTAGAGCAAAAAATAGACTACAAGGGATCTATAGATTAAGCATCTTCTTCTTCATAAAAGTCAATAATACCATGATGAGGGAATTTACAATGCTATTCACTAAAAATGTACGCAAGCAACTTCAAAAAAACAGTTGTTTGAAAAAACATTTTTTTTTCCATCCTACAGTCTCACGTGAAGTCATCCAAAGAATGTTTTTCATCTTCAGAAGCGTTTCAAGATTTAATTGAAAGAGCATAGTGTAAGGTGAGCTCTCCCAAATCAAGGTTTTTTTTTTTCATTTTTATGAAGTGCCAAAGTAGTGATATAAAATGTTATAGTGGTGCTCCAAATTTCAGCATTCATCCACATATTGGATAGAAAATATCCAATTAGTACATATCACATATCTATAATTCTGTTTTCATTTATAATATGGCAATTTCATCCAAGATTTTTTTTTTAATTTGAAATTTTCTAGCAAAAAACTTCACAATTCTTTGCCATTTTTTACCCAATTTATTTTTTTCTGGCACTAGAAAACGCCCCAAAAAAGCCCTGACCCAAATGGACCATTGAACCTAAAACCGCCTCATCACTTTGGATACATCTCCAAAGTTAGTATGTACCTATATAGAAATAACGATTTTAGCAAAAGAAAACTTGAACCTTCGTAACTTTTGCATATTGTATCCAATACCACGTTCTTTGGTGTGTTGGAACCTCCTTTCACGTACCAACAAGAAAATATGAAAATTTGACCAGTCAAATAATAGTAACTGCAGTAGGCACAATAGTAAAAGGTGTCGGTTTTGGGGGGTGCCCACCTTCCGCACGGAGCAATAGTCGCAGGGTTGTTTCCAAGCAGAAGACGGAGCTCACTTGCCGAGAGAGCGTTGCGTTGCTGCTTCGGCGCCTGCGCATGGTTGGCGTGGGGTGCTAATTTACCTTCTACGCTTTGTTGTTGACAACGATCTTGAGGTTTGTACACAGCAAGCTTTCTTGCTTGTGAATGCAGCTAGTCTAGGCTTCTCCCCTGGCGTGTTTCGGCGCTAGTTCAAGGGTTGGGGTTGCTCTGTTGTCTGTTGCCGCTCTGAATTCCAGCTTGTGATGTGGGGATTGCATTGTGGACCTCGTGCATTGCCGAGCTTCGTAATCGAATCTTGGTGCTTGAAGTGTGGTTGGCTTGATTTGATCAACTTCCTGTTTGATTCTGCTGAATTCAACGTTTGCTCTGATTTCGGAAGATTGGGTAAGATCGCTTGTCGTGGTAATGAACACTTGACTGTAATTTGGTGAGGGAGGCCACAACCGCCACATGGCTGTGAGAAGTTTGAAGTTGGAGTTCGCTTTTTGTGGGTGTCGTTGGGTGGCTCCTTTCTGCTAGAGACTTTCACATCCTTCTTGTATCTAGCTTCCATTGCATCCCCAGAGCTTTGATGACGTTGTTAAGCAATTTCATGAGACCCTAATTATGCGAGGTTTGAGGCATGGGGATGAGGAAACATGCGAGAACAATCGGGTTCTACGAGATCTCAAGACTATTGTGTGCATTTTGATGATCTGCTTCTGGAGTGGCGTTCATAACGGCCGTTGTGACTAAGGTAGAAACGAGTACGTGAATATCGTGATAATCAAGTGAGACGACTCGTGGGTGCATTTTTCCTGGAATTCGTTATCGCAGATTCTTCTTTTGTTAACTGGCTCAGAGGGCAATCTTGCATGACTTCGTAACGCCGGCACTTCATTTGTTTGGTGCACTCTATGAAAAGTCTTCGTGAGTCGTCGAGGATGCTCCTGTTTTAGTGAATTACGAGGTCATGGATTAGGCCGCGTTTGTTGGAATTACGCAATTTTGTACGTTTGTGTGGCATCCTTCTTGCTGGATATCCTTGTCCTTGAGTTGAGATTACACTCATGTGAGGCTTGGTCCATGTGCTTTGCTCTGCAAGAATCATCGCCGTGTGCATAAATTAGAGCTAAGTTTTTTATTAAATTTTTTGTCTTCATCAGTCTTGGGGGGTCTGAATCGTGCTTAACGAGAAGTTGAGCTTTAGCAATAGGGGCCTGTTGAGCAGGGGGAGTACTAAGGTAGAACCAACCATTACCAACCAAGAGCCAATTCCCAACCTGTAGGGTGTTCTATTTCCAACCAAGGCTTAGAATGTTTTCTTTTTCTTTTTCAAGGTTGGGATTAATAAGGTCATGACACACGTCCCAAAGTGTCATAAAATATATGGAAAATACTGAGTGGAAAAGTAGTTTTGGCTATGATTGGATTTAGAAGACTCTAGTGATTGGTAATGGGTTTGGAACACTTTAATTTTGCCTTCCAAAATTCATAGAAATTTTAGTTTTGTGTATAAAATTCTGAAAATTTGGCAATCACAATATTTTCTATCTCCCTACTCGGGAAAAATTTCCATCGCACTCAACTACTCACCATTTGTTCCACAGTCGCTTAAGTGATTACGTATAGGTGGTTTGACCTTAGGTGTAGTTAGTCTTAGAATCATGTTAGATTTTATAATATATACTTTTACATTAGAAATAGCAAAAGTAAAAGGCAATTGCTTATATAAAGAACCTCAACAGTTTTTTCCAGGCATTAAATTTTATTAGTTCTTAAATTTTATTGAAGAACCTTTTCAGGATCAAAGGACTCATTTGGTACCTTAGGGTTTTGACGTTGTGACCTAGGGTTGGGTTGGGAGACTTTGTACCATTTCTTTTTACTTTTTCTTCCTCTAGTCCTAACCCTGCCTCTTATTCACATCCTTGGGCTTTTAATTCGTGCAGTTGGAAATCATGACTCCGATGATAGAGGTTGGCAAGGTCTATCTTATAGGCCTTTCCTTTCCATCATCATTGATTGATCCATCACCAGTTCCAGGAATCCCTTTGGTGGGTGAGGGGCACACTACTAGGGATGGATCTACAACGATGGAGAATGTGCGTAGTTCGGGACGACAACTTGGCGTAGTCCTCCGATACGAGGCATCTTCTCAACGTGCGGTAGTTTTATTAGGGACATCAGCACCTCGGGACAGTGCACATCGATTCATACCTTGGAGTGGCACCAAAAGACTTCCTTTCCAAACACGTGAAGTGTTGTCCTTTGACCCGGTTGATGCCTTTGATAGATTTCTTGGATATCTAAACTTCACCCATGCCATTTATGTTTCAGTAGTTCAGGATCATGAGGTCATGGCTCGTATGTGGCCTGCCTTTGCTCATGCAATAGATACACCCCTAGCTAGTGAGGTTATAGATGTCAAAGTGCCTCCTTTTGAAATAGAACGGTTGAAGAGATTACACTCATCATACTGGGAAGGGAAGAGATACGCAGAGGATGGTACACTTGGCATTGATGGAGGTGGTAATGATGATGGTGGTGACATCAGTGGCATAGGTCGTGGCGGTTTTGAGGTGGAGAGGGACCCATATGAAGTTCATGGATGGACAAGATATGTAGAGGATGGTGTACATGGAGTTGATGGAGGTGACAATAGTGGCTTAGATTGTAGCGATTCTCATATAGTGATTCCACATGTTTATCTTATTAAGAATACTAGAGAGGATGACACTCTAGTATTCCCGGTAGAAGTGGGTGCCAGTCCTCTTTCTCCTTGGGCTATTGAACTAGAAAAAGACTACCATTATGAAGACTGTAGAGCCACACAAGTGCAATTGTTAGAGGATTTGGAAGACTTGGTTGACTTTCCACCACCTCATATTTCTTGCTTCATGGAGCTACTTACTTTGGGTAGCCTTCATGAAGTATAGTTTGTAGTTTGTAGTTCATGAAGTATAGTTTGTAGTTTTTAGTTTTTTTAGTATGTATGTAGTATAGATTCATATTTTGTAAACAATGTCTTTAATTGATTGTATTTTTTTTCCAGCTCGCTACTTACAATCCATTGTCATTTCAACTTTTAAAACTTAACTTCTAAAACCTTCAAGAATATTCATTTTTTTCATATTATTTCTAGAAAAACAAGTGTGTGAAGGTTTTCAATGAGATTTAAAATTCAAAACTTGTTTATAGCTTATTGCTAAACAGAATTTAGATTTTAGAATTTGGTATGTGTGTCGATAAATTACCAATTGAAATGAATCCGTGTTGTACATTTTTGGTGCCAATTATGGTTCAGTATAAAAATCACAAAAAACAAACCAAAGAAGTGTTTGAGCTTGGGTACTATTTATATATATTTTTAGTTAAATTATTAGCTGTTGTTTATAATTGAATGACAAAGTATGTGTATGACCATACATAGCATTCCAAAGACACCAATTGATGGGTTACTTGGGTGAGGTGAGGACGTTCATTAAGTTAATCAATGCATGTATTTTCCATATTAGCTCTAAATCGGAGATTCTAGTTGTGCATTATTTTGCCTTAGTTCATGTAGAAGAGGTTGTTTCAAACATGCATTAATTATTGTAGAAATGCAATGAACTAAACCATGATACAATGCTTGAGGTGTACGCAAATAAAACTACCTACGACACTCTTCCTTAATTTCATGAGAATATATTTGCATTGGAGAGAGCCAAAGCTTGGAGGAGCCAACTTTTGGATTTTCCTTGGTAGGGTTTCTCACTTGGTCCAAGGCTATCTCTAATTCCTAAACCAAATATGCACTCACAAATTGAAGAATTCTTCTTACTCTTACAATTCTAATGACATCAATTCTAGTCCCAGAGAGTTATACAATTTCTTTTAAAGCTTCAATAAGATGTTCACTAAAATTGCTTTATCAACATGACTTTCATTCATTTCTAAATCAACTATGGTTGTGATTGCTTGTTGTTGATGATATATTAAATTTATGTTCTCATTGTATTTTGTAGGCTCTCACTTGACACAACTGGAAACAAGGTATGTAATTATCCTACTACCTACAATATAATGAATTATTTGAGTCTACTATTAATTCCTAATGAGCCTTTGATGTAGTTGAAATAGAATATATATATATATATATATATATATATATATATATATATATATATATATATATATATATATACTTTGTTCAATAGTTGAGTCAAAAAATATCATTTTTATGGCTAAAATTCACAGCATGAATATGTATAGAGCAAAAAATGACCAAAAATAGACTACAAGGGATCTATAGATTAAGCATCTTCTTCTTCATAAAAGTCAATAATACCAAAATGAGGGAATTTACAATGCTATTCACTAAAAATGTACTCAAGCAACTTCAGAAAAAAGATCGAATGAAAAAACATTTTATTTCCATCCTACAATCTCACGTGAAGTCATCCAAAGGACATTTTACATCTTCAAAGCGTTTCAAGATTTAATTGAAAAAGCATAGTGTAAGGTGAGCTCTCCCAAATCAAGGCTTTTTATTTTTTCATTTTTAGTGATATAAATTGTTATGGTGGTGCTCCAAATTTCAGCATCCATCTACATATTGGATAGAAAATATCCAATTAGTACATATCACATATCTATAATTATGTTTTCATTTATAATATGACAATTTCATCCAAGATTTCTTTTTTTTAATTTGAAATTTTCTTGCAAAAAACTTCACAATTCTTTGCCATTTTTTACCCAACTTATTTTATTCTGGCACTAGAAAACCCCCGTAAAAGCCCTACTCCGAATGGGCCATTGAACCTAAAACCGCCATCATCACTTTGGATACATCTCCAAAGTTAGTACGTACCTATATAGAAATAGAAATAACAATTTTAGCAAAAAAAACTTTGAACCTTGATAACTTTTGCATATTGTATCCAAATGCCACGTTCTTTGGTGTGTTGGAACCTCCTTTCACTTGCCAACAAGAAAATATGAAAATTTGACCAGTCAAATAATAGTAACTGCAGTAGGCACAATAGTAAAAGGTGTCCGTTTTGGCAGGGTTGTTTACAGGAGGAAGACGAAGCTCACTTGCCGAGAGAGCGTTGCGTTGCTGCTGCGGCGCCTGCGCATGGTTGGCGTGGGGTGCTAATTTGCCTTCTACGCTTTGTTGTTGACGCCGATCTTGAGGTTTGTGCACAGCAAGCTCTCTTGCTTGTGAATGCAGCTAGTCTAGGCTTCTCCCTTGGCGTGTTTCGTCGCTTCTTTTGCAGTTCAAGGGTTGGTTGCTCTGTTGTCGGTTGCCGTTCTGAATTCGATCCAGCTTGTGATGTGGGGATTGCATTGTGGACCTCGTGCATTGCCGATCTTCGTAATCGAATCTTGGTGCTTGGAGTGTGGTTGGCTTGATTTGACTTCCTGTTTGATTCTGCTGAATTCGACGTTTGCTTAGATTTCGTAACGCTGGGTAAGATCGCTTGTCGTTGTATTGAACACTTGACTGTAATTTGGTGAGGGAGGCCACAACCGCCACATGGCTGTGAGAAGTTTGAATTTGGAGTTCGCTTTTTCTGCTGGAGACTTTCACATCCTCCTCGTGTCTAGCTTCCATTGCATCCCCAGAGCTTTGATGACGTTGTTAAGCAATTTCATGAAACCCTAATTATGCGAGGTTGAGGCATGGGGATGAGGAAACATGCGAGAACAATTGGGTTCTACGAGATCTCAAGACTGTTTTGTGCATTTTGATGATCCGCTTCTGGAATGAAGTTAATAACGACTGTTGTGTCTAAGGTAGAAACGAGTATGTGAGTATCGTGATAATCATGTGAGACGAATCGCGGGATCTTTGCTCCTGGTTTTCGTTATCACAGATACTTCTTTCGTTACCTGGCACAGAGGGCAGTCTTGACCTCATAACGCCGGCACTTTGTTCGTTTGGTGCACTCTATGAAAAGTCTTCGTGAGTTGTCAAGGATGCTCCTGTTTTAGTGAATTGTAAGGTCATTGATGATTAGGTCCCACTTGTTGGAATTATGCAATCCTGTATGTTTGCATGGCATTTCTCTTGCTGGATATCCTTGAGCTGAGATTATACTCTCACTTATGAGGCTTGGCCCATGTGGTTTGTTTGGCAAGCAAGGTTAATTCGCTCTTGAGATATACATCGTATGCGTGAGACACATAATTGTCTGTGTTTTGAATACCCGGGATGCGGAGTCGTGTTTCATTGCGCTTTGAATGCATTCGGGATGTGACTTACTCTGAGACTTAGTGGTTGACATATCTCGTATGTCGTCATTCACGCATTTCGGTTAATACAATCGGTGACTTCGGCGTTTCACAAGTTTTTCTTCTCTAAAAATTCTTCGTTGACATCCATTACCCATGAATTTATAGAACCGGTGATTACGGAAGAAATGTCACATCTGTGTTGATGGCTGTGCTTGCAGAGATTTCTGGAATTCCCATCGACATCGCATGTCCATGTAGTGTGGGTGTAGTTCGGAACAGCGATGGGGCAGTGGAGCTGGCGATCGGCGGCGGCGCTGCTGCTGCTGGAAGTGCTGTGTGTCGCGGCGACGGTGTCTTCTGTGTATGCAGAGGACATCGATGAGAAGGACGTGCTGGTGTTGGGCGGTGGCAACTTCTCGGACGTGGTGAAGAGCAACAAGTACGTCTTGGCGGAGTTTTATGCGCCGTGGTGTGGGCATTGCCAGACTTTGGCTCCCGAGTACGCCCAGGCCGCGACCATCTTGAAGAAGGATGGTGTGGTGCTGGCCAAGGTGGATGCCACAGAGCATGCAGAGTTGGGCCAGGAGTACCAAGTTCGCAGTTTCCCGACCTTGCTATTCTTCGTGAACGGTGTTCACAAGCCCTACTCGGGCGGTCGCAAGGCGGACGAGATCGTGAGCTGGGTGCAGAAGAAGACTGGACCTGCGGTGCAGGTTTTGAAGTCTGCTGCCGATGCTGGAAAGTCGTTGGCGTTGGAGACCCCGATTGCCGTGGCATTCCTCGAGAGTCTGGAGGATGAAAACGCCAAGGCGTTTGTTGTCACGGCGGAGAGCGAGGAAGGCGTGGCGTTCTTCATGACCGACGACAAGGAGGTGGCGAAGGAGTTTGGTCTGGGCGAGAAGACGCCGTCGCTGGTGGTGATGAAGAAGCAGGCGGAGAAGGTGGTCGTCTTTCAGGAGGCGAAGTTCTCGGCGGAGAGCTTGAGCAGTTTCGTGGCGAAGAACAAGCTTCCTCTGGTGATCATATTCAGTCGCGAGACTGCGCAGTCGATTTTCTCGTCCGACATCCAGAAGCAGTTGATTCTGTTTGCCGGCAAGGAGGAGTACACGAAGGTTTCTGCGGCGTACGAAGAGGCTGCGAAGTCTTTCAAGGGGCAGATCATCTTCGTGCTGGTGAACCTGGCGAACAGGGAAGTGGCCGCCCCCGTGCTGGAGTTTTTCTCACTGACGGGTGACACGACAAAGCTGATGGGGTTCGTCCCGGAGGGCAGCGGTCTGAAGTTTGGTTACGAGGGCGACTTCAGTGAGAAGTCTTTGAAGGCGTTTGGGGAGAAGTTCGTGGCGAACGCGCTGGAGCCTTACTTCAAGTCGGAGGAGATTCCGGAGACAAACGCCGAGGCCGTGAAGGTGGTGGTGGGCAAGTCGTTCGATTCCATCGTGCTGGACGAGTCGAAGGACGTGCTGCTGGAGGTTTACGCGCCATGGTGCGGGCACTGCCAGACGCTGGAGCCCGAGTACAACAAACTGGCGGAGCTTCTGAAGGAGGTGAAGTCGATTGTGGTGGCGAAGATGGACGGCACGAAGAACGAGCACGCGCGTGCGAAGATCGAGGGCTTCCCGACCGTTTTGTTCTTCCCCGCGGGCAAGAAGGAGAGCGAGGAGCCTATCTCGGCAGGCTTGTACACCACCGCCGGCTTGGGCAAGTTCCTGCAGGAGCACGCCGCCATCCCCTTCACGGCCGATCTCCCGGAGTACGTGGAGCCCACGGAAGAGGCACCGGAGGAGGGCGCTGAGGTTGACTACAACGAACGCTTGGAGCAAGCAGTGGTGACAGACTATTCGAAAGACGAGCTGTGAAAGTCTTTATTTTAGATTTCACATAAGTGGCCGCATCTTCGACAGGATTCCCTGTTGGAATCGAAGAGCCTCGTTTTGTAACTACTCTAGCGTTGCTAGAATAGGACTTTGCCATAACTTCACGCGTGTGTGACGTTGAAGCTATGCTTATCGCGTAGAAATGTATCTGCTTCTGTAGCACTCGCTAATTGTGAAGTTGAATTTGACTTATCCTCAAAACTAGGAATGTTGTCCAAGGAGTGAGCATGCCCTGCCTTAGTATGAATGCCTTAAATATGTGCATGAATGGTGAAGAATGGCACAATGGTACTGTATACCACCAATAGAGGAAGCCATAAGAAGTCATTGAATGTGTGCAAAATGTGAATCCATCAATTATGTGTGCTGATCATATTCGTTTGCGAGCATCTCAGAGCGCCGTGACGCGCCATTGCCGCCCTGGAGCGAGGCGGATGTGCAGAGTTATTAAGTCGGACCTCGTTTATGGCCCGCAGCTCATCTGGTACACACTTCCCTTCCCTGCTTTAGGTTTCGTGTGCATCTCTCGGCCTTTCCAAATTCATTTCTTTCCACCCTTTGCTCGGTCTTCGAAGCTCAATGGAGTGGAGGTGCCACTCCTCCTACCTCCAGCTGCCGATGGTGCTAGAGATTGTTCCTGCCGCCGTAACGAATTTGTTGAATACGGATTCATGTCTACTTTGCATGCTTAAAATCCGTTATGCTGCTATGTTCGTGTAAAGTTGCTGCAGCATTGATATTTTCTGTCTCTCTATTCAGGTCAGAGTGATTTGAGTTCGCAGATAGCTCGTCCGTCAAGTGCCAGCTGCAGAGCAATTTGCACATCTTTGTGTGCATCTCAATGTCGAAAATACTAGTTGTGGCTTGTTAATCATTTTAACATATGTAGGAGTGTGATTTCTGGGAGACACTACCGAGTTGTCGAGAGAGTACTTTGGGTACTAGAGTTATGTCTGTAAAAATCAAATTTTTACCACTATGTATGAATTTCTTATGTAGTTTTAAAAGTGGGAGGTTGTAGACGTCGACAACCCCATTTCCAAAGATCAGTGGCCATAGCCATTTAGCCAAGTCCTGCTTACACCCGACTTGCTGATTGAAGGCCAAACAAGTGTATGAGTAGTTGACTTGCTGTTGGTAACAGAGATGGATATAAGAGACGGGATCAGATCACTAACGGTTTTAGTGTCCCTCTACCGTATGTGCATCCAGAACTTGCAATCACATACTTGCAGTTGATTGTATCCACACTGCAACGAACTTAAAGGAGCTTTTATTCTGTTTCGGTCAGGGCCACTGTCTTGAACTCTTAGGTTATAATGGATGTGACAGATTTGGAATGTCAATTTGTATGCTTGAAATGCAGGTGAGGCAGGGAGCTACCATTGAATGTCAATGTTGGGGCAGTAGTGGTTTAGCTTTCAGGTACTCCAAGAACGTTCCTGGAGCGTTGCGCGCTTTCATGGGGGTGCAGCCATGAGCTGGGCAGTGGCCGAGGAACTTGTGCCAATTTGCGCTTAGGTTCAACTGCATGGACGCCAATCTCAAGTTCTTGGACAGGTGGGAACTGCAGCAAAAATAACAATTAGGCCTAGAGTCTACAGCAATGAGGAGGCTTCAGTTGGAAGAAATTCGGTCGGACCATTTTCCGAGTGGGTATCTTTGTCATCCCCAACAGGAATTGGAAGTATGCAGCTTTTTATCAGGTACTCCCTCAGTCTCAAAATAAATCAAGGGTTTCCAAATATACTTGTCTCAAATTAAATTCGGAATTGGCTCTCCATAACTTGATGGACAACAATTGAAGCTAGTTCGAACACCCCGAAGCAATAGAATCTGTAGATGTTACACTCCAAAGACTTTATAGCAATTCAATCGTTGCAAAGGAAATCGAAATGCAACTTCTAACCAACCAAAGGCAAAGAATTCAACCCAAAACTATACAAAAGCAGCTACTAACAAATCTCTTGTTGAGAATTTCTTGGAGTTGAATCACAAGACATTATTGGAATTGAATACAATGGACATCAATGAACGTCACTGCACCAACATTGATTGAAGAATGATCAAAATTAATACCACCAGGGCTTTTTTTTTTGGCTTTCTGGTGCCAGATTGCACCACAAAAAATAATTTGGCTAGAAAATGCCAAAAAACTTGGATGAAATCGCCAAAAAAACTTCAAATTAAAAATATCTTGGATGAAATTGCCAATTTTTTTATGAAAAACATATTATAGACATGTGCTATGTGCTGATATGATATTTTCTATCCAATATGTGAATGAATGTTGAAATTTGGAGCAACACTATAACATTTTAAATCACCACTTTGGCACTTCTTAAAAAATGAAAAAAAAAGCCTTGAATACCACTAGAGCAATTCCAAAAAGGACAAAAATTTGTCACTTTTGCCGCTTGTTTTCAACATGTGCCGCTTCACTTGTAACTTCCATTCTTTCACATCTAGTGGGGTTTAGTAGAAGCTACAATATCTCCACAATCCCTTGAAAATAGGAACAGCTCATGCATTAATCTAGCCATTTTTAGGAAACCCCGGATTTATTTCGAGACGAAGGGAGTAGCATTTTGGTGTAGGGGAGGTTGTGAATGCAGAAAGTTAGGAGCCGCAGTAAGGAAACAAGGCACTGGGGATTGTTTTCTATTTTATGTTGCATGATTTCCTAAACCTTTGAAAAGCTGGTAAAGGCTTGTAAATACAAAATTGGTGCAGCTCAGATTTAATTTCGCACTCATATGGGTTTGTTGCACTGACAAACGAACTCGTCACTTGTGATCGCAACTTGACATATGCATGGGAGTTGTCCTATTAGATGTGTACACAATATCATGACAGTATACTGGGAATTTGAAATTTGAGGATGGTGTCGAATCTCGTTGCCTGCATTTTTGCTTATCTAACTTGTATCTTGATCTAAAATCTCCTATCTGGTAGATGATCACCATCATGGCTTAAACACACGTTCCACTTGCTCTTGTGGAGCTGCATAAGGAAGTGAATTAAGGTAGGTGCACCCACACGTGCCCCTTTTATGTCACATGAAAATCGCAAAAGGAGGTTTCGATTATTTTTGTGATTTCTACAGAAAATGTGACTCGTACTCAGGACAGTGCAATGTGCTAATTTTCAAGGTGAATTGGTCTATGAGACATTCAGTTTTCTCACCATAAAGTAGAAAGTGGGCAACTCATTTTTTAAACATCTCTAAAACATGTGGAGTCTATGTGTTGAGATGAACAAATGGTCATGTAGGACTGTCCATTGACGCCCAAGAACTGGGAGAATCCAAAATTCAAAATTTAATTTTGCAATCACACACACTGATGTCTATACTAGCGTCGCCTAATGTCTAAGCAATTTATAAGATCAAATTATTTGCATTTGACCATAACCAATTATCACTTGGCTCATGATAAGAGCGCTAGTATTTGACCTCACATTGTAGATTTGTTGAAGAAGTACTCAACTATTTCCAACCCCCTAATCTAAAGCTACATTAAAAATGGGACTATTAATGAGCTCATCAACTCTAGTCTATGAGTCTCTCAAGTGGAAATCTTGCGAATTTTTGGGAGTACTATTTGGTCTTCCAAATCAATATCAGGAAAGGCCCCTCCAAAGCAATAGTTGAGAGGTTTCCAAGCACTTTCTTGTGCACCATGAACTTGCGTAGACTTGAAAATGAGGTAGATTATCATTAGGTATTCACCATACCATTGTTTAGATACACTAATTGTCCCTCACAATAAATAGAACAAGGTCAAATACTCTTTTGACATCCATGTTTTCAAGCTTAGAAATTGGCTTCCAAAGGTTTTGAAACTTTAGACCATGTTGTAACTATGTTGAAAGGAGAGTTAGAAATTGACATTGTGATTTGGTACATGTCAAGCCTTAATGACTCTTGAAGACACCTCTAGCTAGCTCATTGCTGAATAATTTTATGCTTGTTTATGGACTATACATAACTTTTGAAAACTAGGATGGAGAAATTGCAGCATCTTGGCTACCAAAAAACACCAAAGGATGGTTGTATAGATTCAAGCCATGGTCAATCAAACCCACATGCTGTTGTTGACAAATTATGGCGATCAATATTGCTCTGGAAGCTCTCCTTTCGCAACCTGAGGTCGAAGAATTGGTCGAGGCTCAAAGTCCTCTACATCCAAATGATTATACAAATTCACTCTCTTGAATCCAATGGTTCAACCTCAACAAAGAAGAGTGAAAAAAGCATCAAGCACGCATGTTTGATATTTGGTGCACAGTCATGAAATTACTAGAAAGAACAAAAGATATGATTCAATGTATGTACCAGTTGCTCATCTTCCTCGTAGTCCTCTCTTTTGAATGTCAATTGAATATTGATGAATATGGTTGCATCCGTCTTTAGTTTAAGGAGTGCTTGGTCTTGGCATCTAGTGAGTGAAGGAAATCATGAGATTCAACCAATTATGAAGATGAAAGGCTTTTGGATGGCACATGTAAACGTTTACAGGACAACAAGGCAAGTGCCATAGTCGATTTGGGAATTTGTCACAACTATGTTGACAAAAGACTTCAAGCCTACATTTTACTGAAGTTTTACAAAAAATTGTGAAATTAGCTACAATAGAATTGATATCACTAGAATTGCAACAATAAAAGGAAATTTTCAGTTTGTGAGTGAATATTTGGCTCACAAACTAGTGATAGCTCTAGAGCTTTTGAAAAATCATACCAACAAATATCCAGGAGTTGGCTCCTCCAGGCTTTGGCTCTCTGCAACACAATATTATTAACACTAACAATTAAAATAAGGAAGGGTGTTGCGGGTTATTTTCATGGCGCACAATTGTGGCATTGTATCATAATCCAATTCTTTACTTTTTGAGCCCTAAACAGCTTCTTCTTGCAAAAATAGTACAAAATTGCAACATCTTGCAATATGTGGCTACTTATGTGGAAAAAATGCATGAAGTGATCATGCTCAATGAGCTTGCTCACCTCACCCAAGCGCTCCATTGATTGGTATCCTTAAGGTACTATGAGTGGCCTTGCAAGTATTTTGACATACTTCCCTTAGGTTGCTGTGCCATTCCAGCCTGAATGACTGTCTAAGCTAGGGCTGAAACTTCCCTAATTCACTTCTACAAGTGGTTGAATCTTGTTGAGCTTTAAATGAACATCTAGACTAGAACAGAATTGGCTGAACAAAGGATGTCAATGCTTGACAAAACAAGAGATGGACAAGGAGTGAGCAAAAGGTGAAGTAGTGAAGAAAAATGAAGAGGACATTTGTTGCACTTGCCTTTATAGGACGACAAGCAAGCCTCGGTTGTAAGAGATTGAGCATCACTCGTGAATACCACACCTAGTATCGAGAATTTTCAATTCATGCTTCGGTAGGCAAACAATGTGAATCAAACAATATGCTCCACAAGCAATTCATGGCGGACAAAAATGCACTATAAACACCCATTGCTTTGTGTAGAAACTTCACCCTATTGTTGAGATTTGGGCACAACTGGTATTAATTACCACCAAGGCTCTTGTTATATGTGATCGCAACTTGGCATGTGGGAGTTGATGCATCAGGTGTGCACTCAGGATGACAATATATTTGGAATGTGAAATTATAGAGTGTGAAATTTGAAGGTGGAATGTACAATTTCGATGCCTGCATTTTGCACATATCTAACTTGTACTTTTATTCTTAGCTTTCCTATCCTATAGAGGGTCGCCTTCGTGGCTTTAAAACAAGTTCCACTTGCCACTTGTGGTGTTTCGTAAAGCAACTCATTAAGGTAGGTGCATCTGCAATGCTGTGTTTTGTTGCCACATTGTATAACTCTTCATTTCAGAATCTAAATCTGGCGTGGTCATTCACTCATTCTTCTATGTAGCACAAATGTTATTTCAGACAGGATGGAGAAGTTCCCTAGGAGACACTTTGTTTCACAACACGTTCTTAATCCCACATTTCTTTCTCATGCACAAAACAGAATCATCTTCACATGTTTCTCTATTCTGTCTAGTGTTTTGTAGTGCCAAATGTTAAAAAGAATATTTAAGTTTTAAGAGATTGAAAAATGTGGAAGTCTTGGTTGTATTAGCACGGTTTTCTTTGGGGATTTGTTACTTGCTCAAAGAATCTCACGTAGTTGTGCTCTTTGTACGAGCAGGCCAAACATTCGATCATTGATTTGCAGTCTCATACACTTCAGTTTGGGCTCCACAAATGGTTCAGTACTGTTTGGAGCTGGCAGGAGGCGGCCACGTGAGATTGGTGCTTTACAAATTACAATCATCTAAATTCACGATTTAATGTTGTAAATCCAATCTGGTTTTGATTCATTTCCTTAAATGAATCAAAACGACTTCCAAAGCGAGAGTGAGGGCTTTTAACTGCAGCTGTTGAAAATGAGCAGCATCACTTAATTTGCTTTAGTTCCCGCCAGTACATGATAAGGTAGTCTGTTCTTAAAGCGACTATTTCAGCCTACTAAACTCATCATGGACAGTAATAGATATTTCAAGCAACATGTCACTCATTCCTAGATAGGGGTCGCTTTTAGAGCATACTATCTTAACCTTTTTCTAGCATCATATAAGTTAGAAGATCTGCCGCCAAGATTCTGGTTTCTTTTGACAAATTAAAGGTTGATCCCCATCAACCTAAAGAGTCACAATATTATTAAGCAATGGATTGGGGGTGTCTTTGAAATTCAAGCAATAAAAGTGAATAACTTATATACACTTCACATTCAAGGAGAAACTAACCTAAATCACAGTTAGAATTAAGAACTTGACAACTGGAATTCAATGGACACAAATTGTATGTTACATGATGCCTACTGCCCTGCTTTTATAATGTTGAGTTCTACGTCTAGCACTAAGGTAGTCTGCTCTAAAAGCGACCCTTATCTAAGAATGAGTGACATGTTGCTTGAAACATCTATTACTGTCCATGATGAGTTTGGTAGGCTGAAATGGTTACTTTAAGAGTAGACTATCTTATCATGTACTCGAGGGAACTAAAGCAAAGTGATGCTGCTCATTTTCAACAGCTGCAGTTAAAAGCCCTCACTCTCGCTTTGGAAGTCGTAGGCTAAGGAAATTAATCAAAACCAGATTGGATTTACAACATTAAAGCATGAATTTAGATGATTGTAATTTGTAAAGCACCAATCTCACGTCGCCGTCTCCTGCTCCATACAGAAGGTACTGAACCATTTCTGGAGTCCAAAGCGTATGATCAAGACTGCAAATCAATAATCGAATGTTTGGCCTGTTCATACAAGGAGCACAACAAAGTGAAATTCTTTATGCAGGTAACACATCCCCAAAGAAAACCGTGCTATTAGAACCAAGACTTCCACATTTTTCAATCTCTTAAAAACTTAAATATTCTTTTTAACATTTGGCACTACAGAACACTAGACAGAATAGAGAAACATGTGAAGATGATTCTGTTTTGTGCACGAGAAAGAAATGTGGGATTCAGAATGTGCCATGAAACAGAGTGTCTCCCAGGAAATTTCTCCATCAGGTTGATCCTTACTTACCAAGCATCTCTTTGACCGGTAGCAAATGTTCAACCAAAACTGCGCATGCATCTCGAGCTGCTGCACATGACCCCTCACAGCAGACGTTGTGCTCCCACCATCAAGAAATGTATTCGGTAAACTAAACAATTGTGTTGAAGGACCTGGATCTTTGAGACTGTCTACCAACGTTTTTGTTTTGGACTATAGCAATCACCATGCAAGGAATACAAGATGGTCCCTCCAGAATTAGACCTCTGTGAATGAGCCACTACACTAGAGTTTGGCACTTAAACGCCCCCAAAAAACACCCTAATATCTACATCTTTCTTCTGCAACCATGTGCAACATAGCTCACATTGTAATGCTCAAATCCTTTTCTGAATATTTAGATTTTTTTCTTATATCTTTGTACACATATAGCTCTCACCTCAGTTTCATCAAATTGGTCATAAAGCAAGGATCATACAGCAAGAATCAAGCCTTAGTTAGGATGCATGAGTCTAAGCTATTTGAACAAAGTTTTGTTCAAAATATGTCTCGAGTAGACCAAGCAAAAAGACCCACAACTATTCTGATTTGTCATACCAGGACAAGTTGGACTAAGTGTGGGTCTTGAAGCTTGGTCTACTCAAGCGTGTTTTCTACTCGTTGGGGAAGCATCAACCCAAAGCTTTTCAATAGTCGTGCGTTCTCGCTTAATTTTTTAAACAGAGCATGGAGTCGTGGACTGGTCTTTTTTGTTCCAGGTCTTCAACTGAGGCGTTTTTTTCATTTTCAGCTTCTCATTCTCCTCATTCATCGTCATCCAGAACATGGGCTTCAGAATGCTTCGTGATTCACACCACAAAGGAATGGAAAACAAGGCCACATCCCAACACTGTGAGTCCTTCCTTTTTCCAACTAACTCCTGGTTCCAAAGAGGACTGAGCAAGTATGGTACGCAATAGCCTGTCTCACTTTGGTGTACAAACACCTGCCCCATCTCCAGTTCTCCACCAGGGCTTTTTTTTCATTTTTGAAGAAGTGCTATAGTGGCAATATAAAATATTACAGTGGTGCTCCAAATTGCAACATTCATCCACTTATTGGATGTATAGTATGGTTTTAATCCACAATTAGGCGATTTCATCTAATATTTTTTTAAATTTCAAAGTTGTCTGGTGATTTCATTCAATTTTTTGGCATTTTTTATAACCTTTTTTAGCCAGATTTTTTTTCTGGTGCAATCTGACACCAGAAAACCCCAAAAAAACCCTGTTTTCCACCCCTCCCACTTCCGCCACAATCAACCCATCTTGGAAAATGCTCATAGTGGCCGCACAGGGAATCACAATCACATGGTACAAATGCATTAAATTGGCGATATTTGCACAGTCAAATATTGTGATGTATATCTTCACAAAGGTCTAATTTCAAGTCACAAATTAGGGTAGGTAACTGCAGAGTTGGGGGTTCATGCTGCTTGTCTTGAATTGTGCCAAAGTATTGGAATATTGCTAATTTAACAAAATTGATTCGATGAGAATGCTAGTGATCTCAAGGAAAATTCCAAACAAAGTAGCTTCATAAATTTTCAAAGTCATATTAACCCCTAAAGGACAAAGGTTATTTTCTGTCAAAAACCACTCAAAACTACCACTTCTGTTGTGTTCACCCAAGAAAAACAAATTCTCTTTTTTTTTGTTAGAATCTAACCATAGGATCTTGTACTTCACTTGTCTAAGATGATGTGGTAAAAAATTCATCAAATTTGACCATATGGATTGGAAGATATTAGCATTCAAAATTGAACAAAAGTTTTGTCCAAGAAGATGCTGAGATTGCCCAAAAAATAAGATTGTCCATAACTTTCCTCGTAACTTTCTCATCACTAGTCCAAATAGAATGAATGAATGAAAGCTTCACATGTAGACAAAAAATTAATATTTCAGGAATTTTTTTTTATAATTATTTTGACTTTTTGTGATTTTTTTTGTGTTGCCTGTCAACCTTTGTTTTTGGCTTATTGTGCCATAACTTTTGCTCCCGGGCACCAATTGAAATAAAAATTATATATCTATGAAGCTCTCGCAAAACCACATGTCTTCAAAAAAAAATTAGAAACATTCACTTCAAATTGAGACAATAGGAACCTACCCGGACCTAAATTGTCCCCCGAGGGGACAAACAATCCTTTAGGAGTTAAGTTCTAAAATCTTTAAAGTTGATATCATATGGTACCTTCACACTAGACTCCCCTGAAATGAAAAAAATCCTTGAAGCAAAAAATGCTACAATTCTCACAAATTCTCTCAAATAATTGGTTTCTCTTAAAAACTTCTAATTGTTTTGTCATTTCCATTTGGTGCCAAATCTAAGTGTTGATCCTGGATTGAGGTGCACAAAGCTTAGATCTATGATCCCTAAGGAAGAGCCACTTATGCATCACATATATATTTTGCAACTAGAGAATTTGTGCATACCTAATTTGGAATGGTGTTGGCCACGAACAACCTTTGGCACCTTCGGGTCCTCAAATAGACGTCTTGGGAACGTCGTTGGTGCAGCACACAACGGATTTCATGTTGAAGGTGCCATAGTTGTACTTCTTCAACGAGGTGGTGATTGCCCCTTCCAGAATGTTGGTTGCATCTAGATACCACCAGGGTTGTCATACCGAACGGACGGCCGGTTTGCCCGTCCGATAGAGGTCTCACCCGTCCGATGTGGTCAACACTAAGTTGACTTTCTTTAATTGAAAAAACAAGTGATATGGCTGCCACTTTGATGCCACCTAGCTGCCAGATAGGATCAAGGGCGCGGACGTCACCGGTAGGGGCGCGGACTTTAGTCAGGGCGCAGACGGAAGTCAGGGCGGGGACGGAATTGTGTCGGGGCGCGGACGAATGTCAGGGCGGGGACGAGAGTGGGTCGGGGCGTGGACGGTAGTTAGGTCGCAGACGGAAGTAGTTGGGGCGCAGACGATTTTTTAAAATTGGAGCCAAATTGAATTAATTTATGAAGGGGGTCCTTATACAACCAAACCATATTTTTTTTCATTGGGGCCAAGTGGAACTAATTCCTTGTGAATTTAAAAGTAAAGGAAGAGGAACCTTGCTCGTATTTTTTTCCCTTGAAGGCGAAAGAAATTTAATTCATTCTCCATTAAGAAGCAATAAAGCGGCCCTCATTCAATTAAACCATATTTTTTTGCATTGTAGGCAAAAAAGTACTAGTTCCTTTTGAATTTATGAGCAATAAGGGGGGACCCGTGCTCACGTGAATCACATTTTTTTAATACCTAAAGGATCACTGTCCCCTCGGGAGGCAAATGGGATTTCAGGCAGGTACCTACGGGCTGAATTTTTGTCCTGATTTTTTGAACTTTTTATGCAAATAGAAAAACTTATAAGCTTCGTGGGAATATAATTTTTTTTTCAATCGGTGCCTGGGAACAAAAGTTATGCCCAAATAAGCTTAAAACAGGGGAGAGGGGTTTCAGCAAAAAAAAATTGCAAAAATTTGAATTTTTTTTTTTTAGTTTTTTTTGCCATAGATTATATTTTTGTCTATTTAAGAAGCTTTGATTCATTCCATTTGGATTTGTTATGAGAAAGTTATAGACAATCTTATTTTTCGGGCATTTAGAGCATCTTCCTGAAAAAAATAACTTGTAGGATTCATTTCCAAATGCAATTTTTACAACTTTTAAAAAAAATAAGTTCCTTGTGGTTTAGATTTTTTGTTAGAACAATCTCACCATTGGGATTAATGCATTTTAATTCCATATAAAAGATATTAATATTTTAGATTTTCCTACTATTTTGTACCAATCCTACTTCTATTTAACAATTTTTTTAATAATGAAAATTAAGGTTTTTTGAATTTTCTTTTTTTTGCTAGACTCTCAACTCAATTCTTCATTGTAAAGATTTAAAGCTCAAAACTTTGTAGTGCAAAAATTAAAAGTTTAAAATTTTCAAAGTCAAAAAATCCAGTCCCATAATGTGCTGAAAAACTTGTATTTTGCACTTAAAATGCAACGATCAATATTTTTTATAATTAACTCCCCACATCCTACTATCCTAGACATAGTAGTCTTCTTTTTTATACGCTTCTATTAAAAATTTCAAATACATCCCATACACAAAAAAATATCAAAGTGGGAAGATTCATAGGAAAATTTCATTGTCAAAACATTGTTAGGCCTTCAGGGGTTGAACATAACTATCTGCAATCTACTTGCTCAAATTTTCAGGAATTTCGTCCAAACATTTTTATACTAGTCTAATACAATATCCTACAGCTAGATATGGAGGAAAAAAAAATTCAATTACATACAATATCTAAAAAAAATTTAAAAAAAATTTATCATCCTGTTTTGAATTTTAGAGTAGAAAGAGGAGCTCATTATATACATATGAGGTGGTAGGAGGTACAACAATCCACATGAGATATGTTAATTACAATTAGTGCTTAGGAGTTCCATTGCTCATGGTGAGCTCAAATAAAAGTAGGATTTTAGAGGTTGAAAACTTGATGTACTATCCTATTACCAAATCCAAAAACGTTGAACTTTTCTGCAAGCAAAAAAACAATTGTATTTTACTTCAATTCCAAACATAAGTAGATGTCTAGATTACAATTATTAAAGGAACCATTTAACTTGAATCCGAAAATAAAACAAAATGTATTCAATTTTTTTCCAAAACGATTCTAGTATCCAATTTTTTTGTTTTTAAAAACAACCTAAACCCAAAAATAAAAGAAGAGGTATTTGATTTCAATTCCTAAATCCAAATATAATTAGACTCTTGTTATTGAAATGAAGCATTGAACGTTTGAACTCGAATCCAAAAAAACAAGTAACTTGAAATTGATGACAATCCCTAAACCCTTGCAGTAGTTTTATCCTCCAATTACAAAAATATAACTTGTAATTGCTAATTACATAAATTGACCCTTGGACTAGAATTGAAGATTTTCCATTCTATATTTGAATTGAATACCCAGCCCTTGTAGCCTTTGATTACAGAAGTAGACCATGCAAGGCTGCAACTTAAATCCCCCAAAACTATATCTTGTATTTCATAGGAATTCTAAAATCTTGTAGCCTCTACGTAGTACTTACAAAAGTAAACCTTTTAATCCTAACCAAATATAAAATCACTTGTATCTGGTTTGAATTTCCAATCCTTGTATCTTCCATTAACCCCTGAACGGCCCTCGGGCTCTTGCGATACGGCACCGTATCCAGCAAATACGATCAAAGCCGAATTTCAAGAAGTGTGTGCGTTCTCAATTCGGACTTCCAATCGTTCTGATTGCAACCAAGTGTGCTTCAGGTCACACAGAAATTTCTACGTTGAACAACGTTGGTGCAATGCGTCGAATTGTGCTAAGATGCGTCGATTGCAACGACGCACGGTCTGCAGCGGCACGTTCCTTGTTTATTTGAAATTCCACCGTCCACCTTTGGGAGATCGCACCGGTGAGTGGAATGGCAATGACGCAAAAAAAATTCACAAAAATTGCCGACGCCAGATTCGAGAGAAAGTGCCAAACGAAAAAAAAGATTCTTCGTATGCAGCCGACGCCAGGTCGCCCGGACATGGGGTGGGCCAATTTTGCATACGCGCCTCGTCGGCGTCCTCCTTGGCTTCAGTCTGGCACGCGAAGCCTCGACAATGTGTCCAGCGCCCCTCCTCGTCGGAAGAGAATCCAAAGGCAAGAGCTTCCGCCAAAATGGAGTCCTCCCGCCTCCACGTTTGCAAAACCAGACCCGCAGCTACATCGGGTTTGGCCAATGTACATACTGACGGGGTTTCGTATGCCGAAATGCATATTCTCTTCCGATTGCAACCCGAAACCTTGTATTTTGTCAAATGGACAGCAGCATTCGACACGCAATCCCCCAAACCTGCAACTTTGTTGTCCAATGCAAACCCCAATACGACCTCTGCATTGCCCTAATACGTGAAAAACTCAAACATACGGCCAAAGAGGGCCTTCAGGCCATTCAGGGGTTAACACAAAATCACAAATGAACCCTTGAAGTAGAATCCAAAAATATTAACTTGTATTTGAAGGGATTTCCAAACCCCTATAACCCATACTTCAACTTAAAGCCCTTGAAGTACAAGCACATAACATTTAACTTGTATTTGATTTGAATTTTAAATACTTGGAACAACAATTTACCAACACCATAAAGGCTTCAACTATAACTAAACAAAACATAATTTCTATTTGATTTGAAATCAAAACCCTTGTAGCATCCAGTGACAAGATTAAAGCCTTGAACTTGCTTCAAAACCACTAGAACTTGCATTTTGTTTCCTTTCCACATCCTTGTAGCCTCTATTTTCAAAAATAAATCCTTGAACTACATTTGAATACATTGTAATACGTTAATGATGTTAATTCCAATTTCCAAACCCTTGTAGCCCCCATTACCAAAAATAAACCCATTCAATTAGAATTCTACAAAATACAAGACGTGTTTGATTTGTTTTTTGAACTCTGAACCCTTTTAGTTTCTATTTGGAGAATTTGAAAATGCATCCTTCCACTTGAATTTTAAAAAATGTGTACCTTGTCTTTCGTTATAAATCCAAAAACTTCTAGCATCTAATTTCAAATTTTTTTCTTGAAGTGTGGAAGTTAATTTTCATTTTCTGAAATCTCCTTTTTGGGGGGGTGGGGACTAATTCTCAAGTCCTTGGGGAAGCCAAGAAGGACAAGTGCGGCACAAGAAAGGAGCCACAACCTTCCATGAATTGTCTTTGAACTAAAAAAGTGGTTGGACCTCTTAATGCAGCCATTGACTTGCAGATATTCCCTGAACTCAAATAAAGGGCTGGCTGCATTAATGGGTTCCCCCTCTCTATGGGAAAGAAGAATCCCATGCCAATTTCAAATGTTGAAGTTGAATTTCACTCCCCTTTGTTGTTATGCTCAACGTGCGCGCCCTTGCAAATCGTCCACGGCCCTGTAAGACGTCCGCGCCCCTACGTCCTCGCCCTGTCCAGGCGTCTGCACCCCGACCTGGGCGTATGTGATGAAACTTATCCAAGTGACAAACTTGAACTCCCTCCAAGCCAAATTTGAACTCCCTCTATGACAAACTTGAACACGCGAACTCACAAACCTTAACACACAAATATCTTAACTAGTACTTCATTTCAATCCCAAACCCTCTAGTAGCCCCTTACAAAAAGAACCCCTTGAAGGTGAATTCCAAGAAAATCTGAATAAGTACTTCATCTCAATTCCAAAGCCTTCTACAATCCCATTACCAAAATACACCATTGAACTTGAATTCTAAAATAACTTTAGTATTTGATTTCAATACAAAACCCTTTCAGACTTTCAGTATCCCATTACACAAATAAAATTTTCAAATGGAATGATTGAATTCCAAAATAATATGACTAGTATTTCATTTCAATCCCAAACCGCTTTGGTATCCCCATTACAAAAAAGTACCGTTGAATTTGAATTAAAAAATAACTTAAGTAGTATTTGATTTCAGTACCGAACCCTTCTAGGATCCCATTATACAAAGAAAATTTTTAGTTGAATGATTGAATTCAAAATAACTTGACTAGTATTTCATTTCAATCCCAAACCGCTTTGGTATCCCCATTACAAAAAAGTACCATTGAATTTGAATTAAAAAATAACTTAAGTAGTATTTGATTTCAATCCCAAACCCTTCTAGAATCCCATTACACAAAGAAAATTTTCTAGTTGAATGATTGAATATTTGAATTCCAATAAAACTTGACTAATATTTCATTTCAATCCCAAAACAGTTTGGTATCCCCATTACAAAAATAAACCATTGAACTTGAATTCCAAAATAACTTAACTAGTATTTCATTTCAATACCAACCCTTTTTGGTATCCCCATTATAAGAATATACCATTGAGTTCTTGAAGACCCAAACCCTTGTAGCCTTTTTTTCCGAAAACAAACCCTTCAAGTATATTTCAATGCATTATAATTTGTATTTGATTTCAATCCAAACCCTTGTAGCTATTTATTTCAAAAATAAAGCCTTGAACAAAAAGCCAAAAAAGTCATTAGAGAAAAAATCAGCCCTTTGGAGGGCTGCTCCGCAGTGACATGTCAAGCTATTAAAATGCTTGGCCTGTCACTGCAGAACTGGCCCTCGGTGAGCAGTCAGCTTGGCTGACTGCTCGCCGAAATCGGATTTTTTTTTTTTTTTTTTAATTTATTTTTATTTAAATTTTTTAATATTTTTTCAAGACTAAAAAAAAAAATTTTTTTTTTTTTTTTACTCGTATATTTCGTTTCCTGCGCCACTGTCGCAGCAGAAACTGCTACGTGGAAATAGGGGAAAAATTGATTTTTTTGCAAAAAAAAAGTAAATTTCAGGGTCCTCCGGAGGGCTGTGGAGCAGCCCTCCGGAGACCCCAGATTTTCTCTAATGTATAAGTTGGTTATGATTTGATTTGTAAACTCCAAACCTTAAATCCCAAATAGGTTCTATTTAGAAGAATAAAAAATGAATCCTTGAACTCGAATTTAAACAAATATGTACCTTGTCTTTCATTAGGACTCCAAAACCTTTGGGATTCTACTCACACAAATTTTGTCCTTCTTGTTTGGAAGTTAATTTTCATTTTCTGAAATCTCCTATTTTTGGGGGGGGGACTAGTTCTCAAGTCCTTGGGGAAGCCAAGAAGGACAAGTGCGGCACAAGAAAGGAGCCACAACCTTCCATGAATTGTCTTTGAACTAAAAAAGTGGTTGGACCTCTTAATGCAGCCATTGACTTGCAGATATTCCCCGAACTCAAATGAAGAACTGGCTGCATTAATGGGTTCCCCCTTTCCATGGGAAGGAAGAATCCCATCCCAATTTCAAATGTTGAAGCTGAACTTCACTCCCCCTTGTTGTTTTGCTCAACGTCCGCGCCCCTCCAAGACGTCCGCGCCCTGATGGAAACATCCGCGCCCAGTATAGTCCCCGCCCTGACAATGACATCCGCGCCCGTCCGTCTGCGCCTTGCATTGACGTCCCCGCCCTGACTTTTACGTCCGCGCCCTGATTCCAGCATGGACCGCCAGCGTGGAATCGACTTGCCAATTGGAAAACTTCAAAAATGAAAGGCGTCCGAGCTGTCCGAACTATCCGTCCGTCCGACCCGGTTCGCCCGTCCGTCCGTCCCGTCCGATCACCTTGACCCGTCCGATATGACAACCCTGGATACCACCCTCCTTCCATCAACGTGCCCAATTTCAAGGCCATGACTTTGCCCATCTTGGTGAAGTGGCCATCTTATATGTGGTCTCTATTGGTGACCAACCCGTGATCATTTGCATATCTGTAAAGAGGTCCAAGACAATTGCACCAATCCTTGTAGCTCATACACCTCTACAGCCAATGCTGATGATATTTGCAACACAACAAATTACTGTCCAACTCGATGGACTGGCTATCCAGAGGATGGACATGGAAGAAGGGTCCAAAAAAATTCATGGATGCTTCTTACCATCTAGGGCAAATATTGGATTAAATTTTTTTCCATTTGACAGGCATGTCTGGCCAAAATCCAAATCCATCAACACCCATCACGACTAACGCTTCATGACAAATGAATGCAAATAGACCACGTCACATCGAGATAGAAAACCATGATGACGGTGATAGCAAAGGCTTAGATCATGGCAGTGCTCATGGAGTGATTCCGTATGTAGAATGCTCGCCATTCTACCTCAAAGTCTTAGTTTCGTTGGATTTAGATCCAGCGAGAGTGTGGAGGTGAGATTAGGTCACTTTCAATCTTTCCAATGAGAGAGGATGACACTATCAAAGCACAAGCATCACTCTATATACGCATTACCATTGTTTATTAGACTAGTAAAAGAATTTTTTTATTTAGACCGTAGAGCCATACAAGTGGAGTTGTTGGATGATTTGGAAGACTTGGTTGACTTTCCACCACCTTCTATCTTTTTCTTAATGGAGTTGCTTATTTTGGCTAGTCTTCATAAAATATGTAAGTGAGTTTGTAGTTTTTTTGAGTATGTATGTAGTGTAGATTTATATGTTGTAAATGATGTCCTTTAATTGATTGTAATTTTTGAACATTAGTATGCCCGTCATAATTTCATTTGAGTGTCCGTCAAGATAGAATATTCACTGTTAGGGGATAATTTAATTACTACAATGGACAATTTGGATAAAAATAGTCACGACGTAGATGGACCAGATTGTTTGATCAACGGCTCAACAATTTCTAAGGATATAATAGCTTGACAACATGCCATCCAACTTGACAGACTAGCTATCTAGAAGACGGGCATGGAGGACAGGTCCAACAAATTTCATGGATGCTTTTTACTCTAAGACAAATCTTGGACTAAAAAAATTAAATTTACATTCCTATAATATTTTGATGTTTTTTTGCTTTGTGAAAGCTGAAGGGGGTCCTTTAGTTTTTTTTAGCAAACAACGTGCAACATAATTTAGGGAGCTATTAATTCACAATGTCCAAAAATTAGAAAATACTTTGAAGTAATATATGGTGTTGAAATTAATGTACTTTCACTTTGAAGTAAGATACCTAGGTGTTTAATACTTGATATTTTAAAAATTAGATCTAAGATGCCCTCTAAGAAATGAATCCAAGGTATTTATTGTTAGTAGGTTCAGTTATGAGTCTGCTAGTTTTCTGGTGTGGATGGAAAAACTTCGGTCACTATCCGGAAAGTACTTTCTATCGCAACAATACTACTATTCAATATTGATAAAGTACTGTTGCAATATTATAGCATTATGGACAATATTGATGCAGTATTGTTGCAATATTGTTTATTAATATTGTTCATCAATACTGAATAGTAGTACCATCAAGAAAGTACCCCCCACCTGCAACAATACTACAACAATTTCAGTATTGATGCAGTATTGAAATTGTACTTATGTAATACAGTAGAACCTCCCTAAGTTGTTCCTCTATAAGCAAATAAACCTCCATAAACCAATCTGTAAGACCGGTTTGGGATTGGGCTGCATAACAAAGGTTGTTACTAAAAATGACCCTCCAGAAGCCAATAAACCTCTATAAAACAATCTATCAAACTAGTCCGGGACGTAACGACTTAGGGAGGTTCTACTGTATTGAAAAGATTGGTATTCTTACAATATTGCAACTTTTGCCTGAATTGCAGTACTGACAGAGCAACTAACATGATTGTAACAACACTGCTATAGTATAACTAATTGAAACTGTCTTGTATGTATATTGTAAATGTACAGTTTATAATAAGTATTTTTTATAGAAACTATACTACATAAGTATTGCAAGAATATTGATTTTGATCCCTAAATGTCCTTATAACCAAAAAATTGGCATCCGCCTTTGTTGCATATATTAATGTTTTTTGTTCAACTTCAATTAATCCTTCATTGCCTAAGGTCCAAACATGCTTAAAAGCATCCTGCCTTTGCAAGTGTTAAAAGTCTAAATTTCAGTAGGTTATGAAACTCTCAACCATACAATCTTGTTGTGTGCATGTTGCAGATGGTGTGGAACAAATTTGGGGTCATTTGACCGTATAGATTGAAAGATTATAATGTTTTAGTGTTGGAAAAAGGTGCTGAAATTTTCTTAAAAACATATTTGGAGGTGAAATTTGATTGCTGAACCTACTCAAATGAAAAAAACATCAAACTGCCAAGTGATTCAAAAACAAAATGTAAACTCTTTGGTGAAAAAAAATATCATTCAAATGACTCATTGTGTTTGCAAAATGGATTTGAAATGTTAAAGAATAGTGAAAAAAGTAGCAAAAAATCACATCTATTGCTGGACTTCCTTCTACTAAAATGCTTCTCAGTCACTCATAACTTCTTGGATCAATATGAAATTGTAACCACAAAAACTAGACTAGTATGCGCAACTTTTACAACAAAAATTATTGAAAACGGACCATGTATGAAGAAGTTATGAGCCGACAAAATTCAGTGTAATACAAAAATGTTTGTATTTTGAACTTCGAATTGCTCTCAAACATTCAAAATAGCTTGGATTGAAATGAAAATTTTACCTCAATAACTAGACTTTAAAGAGAACAAAATCCAACAAATTTTATTGAAAATAAACATTGATGAAAAAGATACAAGCCCCCAAAGTTGCAGCCATGACAATGCAGTGTGTTGAACTCAAATTGAACCTGTGAACTTCGAATGGCTTTCACAAACTCAATTAGTCTTATATTGATTTGAAAATTCTACCACACAAACTAGACTAGTATGCGCAACTTTTACAACAAGTTTTATTAAATTTGGACATCAGATGAAAAAGTTAGAGCACTTCAAATTGGACTGTTACAATGTGTGAGGACACTTTTTGTCCCCTTTGACAATGAAGGGTTAACAAAATGAAGCTTATCAATTGTACTTCTTCATCCATTTTAAAATTTTAATAAACTCTCTATACTGAGTAAATTGTTGCAATTGTAAATTCCCGGGGAGATCACTCCTTGTAATTTAAGGTATACACCTGAGTTAAGAGGGTATTTGATGTGGGGCTATTTACCTTAATTATTGTATTTAAGATGACCATATTTTTATATAAAAAGCTACGAGGGGCATATATCTAATACCCTATGATTTTTGTAAATTCATTCATGAGGTTTTTTAAGTGGGGCTATTTTACATAAAAAATTTAAATGTCTAATTGACCAAGTGGTAGTTTTTAACCCCTAAAGACCAATTGTCCATTGGATGAACAATTAATAACTTGGGTAAGATCCTATGAAGTCAATTTTGGTTGGATGTTCACAAAAATTTGATACAAGGTATAAACATGTATATCCTTAGTCAGAATATAAAATAGTGATTGATTGATTATTCAAATCAAAATTCATATTGCCTTGGAACAATTTTGGCAATTTAGGCAATTTGGGCATCTTTGGGGCACCTTTTGCAAAAATGCGCATCAACTTTTGAAATTTGGCATGTACATAACTAGTAAAATATGGCATACAATTGTCAAAAAAAAATTTACTTTTCAAATCACATACTAAGAGGAGTCAAACTTTATTAGCTATATTGAGGTGGCTTCAAGAAAAAACATTTTCTTCTAACTTCAAGCCCTATTATCTTGCAATATGTGAAGTCAGAGTTCTTTAAAATTTTCCCGCATATTTCAAATGTTTGTCTTTAATTTTTTACTATTTGGATTTTAAATAAAAATTTCCTTATTGCACAAGAAATCATCAAAAAATGACTAGTATATGTCAATGCACTTAACCTCCTTACATTGCAGGTTGATTTAGAGCAAGCTAAACTCCATATTAGCTTTTGAAATTTTTCATGGATAAACCTAACATCATATACATACGAATGGCCAAAATCCTCATATTTTTGTAGAACAAAATTTTTATACTAGTCTGTTGACCTTGTTTTGCAAGAATAAAAAAAAGTTTTTTTAATCACTTCAAACGTTATTATCTTTCAATCCATATGGTGAAATGAGCTGAAATTTTTTCCACACAGTGACTTACTTGTTTAATACACTTTAATATGGTTGAAATTCAAAAAAAATAAAATTGGATAGTGCATAAAATATGGGCACTTTTGGACTTTTCCTCTTCCAAAACATCCTCCGGCCTTTAGAAGGTAATAACAAGTTTTCCTTTGAGCACTTCAAAATCCCCACTGAAACTATTTCGTAAACATCCCATTCAATATGAGTGTGTTTAACATTTATGACTTGAAAGCACAAAGTTAAACAGACTATAAACTCTATCCTCATATTGTACAATTTTAGTTTGTTGAACCCACTACTTAAGGTAAACCTCCCTATTTGTGCAATGTGACAAACTGTTACTTGTAGTCAATGCCTTTTGTTTACACTTAATTTTTTTTATATATATACTACTAGTACCGTGGCACAATTTCAATCAACCACCTTTCATTGTAGATTTTCTTGACCATGTCCACTTTATCATCCACTTGAAATTATTTGTCCACATCATTCTATATTCATCGTACTATAAATAATTTGCACGACCTCTATTTGTCAAGGCTAACTTATTAATAAAAATTCTACTACATAATGTTTTTATATACCCTAATTAATATATAATAGAGTATGTAGCATTTCATAGACCCTATAGTAGCCCTACATATTATATAAAATTTCTTTGCTTTGAATTAAATGGACCTATCTTTTAACTCACGTAGTTTTCTAAAAAATCAAGAGTGATCTCCCCGGGTGTAAATTGTACATTTCAAAATCCAATTTTGCAACTTTTCAGATTTCTCTTTTTCCAAATTTCTACTTCCAATTTTTTTTTTTAATTTCATTTTTCAAATAATTGTTCTTCATTGCCCATAAACGGTTTGGGCGGAAAATTCACATTATATATTGTCATAAATTTTTTGAATGATAAGTATGCATTATACATTAAAAAATCACAATAATTTTGTTTCTCCACTTATAAACATGAATAATTTAACAATCACAATGAGACCTTATATATTAAAATTACCAAAATTAATGATGCCTTGAAGCACTCTATCCATCATCCAAATATGAACTTTAAAGCTCTTGCAAATTAATGTTTATGTTTTCAAATGTACAAGCTTGACAATCCAAGTACAAACTTGTCATCATTAACTCGCAACCTTCAAGAACAATAACTAATGTTTGCAAAATGGATGTTTCAATGAAATTCAACACTTTGTACCATCACTGCAGGGCAAGCTTAATGAAAAAGTTTCAAACTAATGGTTTACAAAAACCATGTGGATTGAATATAGGGGCCCGTTGCATGTACTGAAAATTGCCTTCTCAATAGATACCCCATTTTTTTTGGCTACACCTTGTTGTGATTTGGTTGTTGCACGTGCGTGGGTGTCTAGGTTTTCTATTTTTTGGCTACACCTTGATGATGATGTGGTTGTTAAGTATGCATGATTTCACTAGTTTCCTTTTTTTTTTTGAAGTCCTATAATCTTCTAGCTATGATAAAAGCATGGTTTCATATATTTCCAATTTTTTTTTGGCTCACTCATGCTGTGAATTTGCTTGTTATGGTACTAAGTTCCATATTATTAATCTTAAGGTGGAAGACTTTTTGTCTTTAATCTTTGTGTTTGGCCCTTTTTTCTTTATTTTTTTTTATTGTAACAAATGAAGGATTTCTAAAATTGCCCACCCTTTCCAATTATAAGTAATTATATGGGGGGATAAAATACCCTCAATTAGAAATTACATAATAATAGGGACTACTTAAATACTTTGAGTCATCAAAATACCCCCTAGAAATAATACCCCTTCGCCACACGTGGTACCTCTAAATTCCTATGGAGTGACCCCGAGTGACCCCGAGTGTGAAAGCCTATATATATTACATTTAATATGGTGTTGTATATGTATTTTTTCCTTCTAAGTGAACTAATTATTCAAAATACAATGAATATGTATATTGAATTCAACATTGGTGACATATTATATATTTACTAATGACGCTAAAATACGTTCAAATTTGTTTGCTTTACCAATATCTTACTTAGAAATATTATTACATTGCCTAATATTGGTATGTTTGCTTGTGTTTATAGTTTATATTGTATTTATCACTATAATTGTCCAATATTTTGTGCACATTTACTTTTTGGTAATGAATACAAAGTCTAAAGAAACCAAAGAAGGTTGTGATGAAGCTCCAATTAGGAAAGAAAAAATTGTAGATGTTACACAAGACCTTCCAAAGGCACAACGGAAGGCTTTGTTGTAGCATACCCAAATTTGGGAGTAGTTCAAGCCCAAAAAGCCCAAATGATGGTAGGCCAAGATATTGAAGTGATGCAAGAAACTTTGATATATAGTAAATGACCTAGACATAAAAATGAATAGATTTAAATCAATTTTTTGCAAGTGGTTCAAGAAGCCCCCAAAGCCTTGAAAATGAAATATAAAGACTTAACGTTTACAAAAAATTAATTAATGGAAGACAAAGATTTAGAATGTCAAGACACTTGGGTGATAGTTGAAACTACTACAATGGTAGAAGGAAATCAATACAAATACCTCAACATGTTGAAACAAACATCAATCAATCATGAGTGGAGGTAGATTTGACCAATGAACTAAGTTGAAGCAAATATACATTGCTACATTATTTCCAATATAAATGATTGAAGGAAAATATAAAATTTTAAAATATTAATTTAATATTATTGATTCTTTATCATTAATTATATTAAAGTAGTACTACGTCAAGTTTTTTGCAATTCAAGTTATATTTGAATTATTTTTGTAGAATTTTGGAAATGTAAAATAATTTCTTAAAAGATTCAATTAAATGAAAAAATAAAATACTGCTAAAAAAAATTACACAAAAATTCATTTATATTACAATTTGTAAATTAACCCCTAAAGTTCCTTGACTATGTTTTCACCAAAAATGCTCCAAAACTGCCATTTCTAGTACAAGTACCAAATTTTTAGAAAAAAAAATTTTAGACACATATAACCATAAGATCTTATAGTATTCTAGTTTTAGAAGACGTGGAAAAAATTTCAGAATTTTCCACCATGCAGATTGGAAGATATTAGCATTTGAATTGGCAAAGATCCTTTTTTTGTCCTTGCGAAAAACAGGGCAGCTACACTTCACAAGGTTACATTTGTATGAAAAAATGTCAAAAATGGTGGTGCTTCTTTGAATTCTTATTTCTAAACAAATTGGCTACATGCTTAAAATTTTCAAACCATTTGGAATTGTACAACATATAGGAAAAAAATAGTAAATAGAAAAAAATAGGGAATGATTCAAAACACTAAATTGTTAAGAATTTAATTATGGAATTGAAAAATTTCAATCTCAATGGTTTTAATGTTGTAATAAACAATCTATATCCTATAATTTTATTTTTTTCAAAAAATATTGAAAATTGAGTGAAATAAAGGACTTTAAAGTTTATTTTAGAGTAGAAAATCCATAACTACCCGCAAACTAAAATTCCTCATAATTTTTGACTCATTGATCGAAATGGAATGATTCAAAGCTTTTCACATATATATAAATTTAGAATACCAATTTCAAATTTTTATTTTTGAAAAAAGTGATTTTTTCAAATCAGCCCTAACTATCCACTTGGTGAAAAAAGTAACATATTAGGCCATAACTTTTGACTCCTATTTTGAAATGTCATGAAATTTAGTGCACATGAAAGATATTCCTCGTCCCCACCTTCTATTAAAATTTCAGCTCAAAATATGAAAATCTCTAGTCACACGTACCTGCCCAAAATCGCTATGTTGCTAAAAATAGCAAGCTGGTCCTTTAGGGGTTAAAGATACTAGCTTCCAAGCTTCATGAATTTTGTGTTCACAAACTTATGTGCAATTTTTGAAGTAGCCTATACAATATATACCACATGTCAATCTTTGGTAGTAATAGAAATGTAAACAAAAACAAAAGTTTTACCCACATTTCTTTGAAATTTTCTAGAGAAAATTTGAGGATTTTATTGGAAGAATCAAGCTTTGTTTCATTTGGATATCACTCCTTACTTTCCATAAACATTCTTATCAATCCTTAATGAATCCTCAATATTATTTTTGTATTGTTAAAACAATGTAAAAATAAACACTTTGGTCTATCTAATCTAGCCAATAAGCGACTAGAAGTCCAAAAATTCCTTTACATATATGGAAAGTTATTTGGATGAAACATAATTTTAAAGCATTATATTCATCATCTAGAACGTAAATCTTGTGGTATTTAAGAATCAGGTATTTACATTTTGAAATCAATAGAGTGCAATTTGAAACAATATATTTTTTGGATGGTTTGGGGATGTATCTCTTAGAGAAAATTCAATAAATTTGGAATCTTGATATGACTTGAAGTTGTTGATTCAAAAACAAACATTCAAATTTTTTGTTGTTATTAAAATAAAAAACTACACTACAAATGATTATATTACATACAATAGCATTGTCTTGGCTTTCTCATTGCAAATATAAGGTAACCATACCAAATTTATGTTAATAAGTTTTAACTGCAAAAGGATAATTGTCCACCAAAACTCATGTAGATTACTATGAAGTCAATTTTTGATAAATCCCTTTGAAATTTTGAAACAAGATGTGGACATGTACGTCCTTTGAGGAAATTAAAAATTTGAGGATTGGGTGCCTAGATAAAAAATTATACTATGCAAAGTTTTTTAAGCAAATCAAACAACTTTGGCAAATTTATGCAAAATCCTCTTTTACTTCTAAAATTTGGCTTGTAGATAGTTGGTGCAAAAGTCTCATTCCAAGTTGAATCAAAGTCTATTGACCTTATCGGTTAGGGTCCAGAAAAACTTCTTCTTCTAACTCAAAATGCTATAATTTTTTTCATCTAAAATTTTCGGCACATTAATTACCATTGTAGTCTAGTGCAACTTTGTACGGTTGAATTTTTTTTAATTCCTTTTTTTTGGAATTGTCCTAAAAAGTGGCAGTTTTAACAATTTCCATCCAAAATGTGTCATTGTCCTTTAAGGATTAAAATACTATGTCTATGCAAAAGAAAATAAAGGATAAGTAAATTAAAACACTAGATCCACTGCCATTTCAAACAACTAGAGTGAAGAAAGATACGTTAATTAGTATATATATTTAGTTGCAAATTTCACTAGTAGGCAAAATACTAGGAGGAATCTTTCATAAAATTGTTCTTTTTGTAAAAAAAATCATAATTTTGTTGACAAATATTATAAATAAATAAAATTTATGAATGATTAAAAAATAATTTAGATGAAATATCATTTCTATTTAAAATGGAAAGATAATAAATTTCATTGTCATTGTTTCAAAGAGTTTTCTAATAAATACTTTCAAACTACACAAATTAATTTTTGAAGTGTAAGGTTTTGGATAGTGCAAGACCTTTCACATTGAATTAGATGAATGTTGAATGAATGTATTTTATTAGTGTGAACATTCCATTGTAATTTAGATGAAAGTGGACAAACTTGAATGAAAGTATGATTGACAATCTCACTATTTGCGATAGTATGAAAATAGTGTAGACATTAGAGAATATTTCAGGCCATAGGAGGGCGGCTTTCTTACATGAAAATGTGCAATTACAGAAAATATCAGCCCAAACTGTCACACAGGGAATCAAGCTAGTGAAAGTCAATTAGTGTGCCCCGTTAGATTTTTGGTTTATTTTATTTTAAAAATTTTAAAAATTTATATTTAAAAAATAAATTACTTCACTGTATTTGTACATCTGCCAAAACTGAAATGGCCCTCCCAAGGCCTAGATTTTCTGTAATTCTACATTATTTTATATCTAAAATATTGAAATTTCATATTAGTGCACCTCCTAAATTCACATAATTCCTTAATTAATGCAAGTTAGTGTTTTCCCGTGAGGTGCACTTAGATAGGTAATTGCTTGCAACTACATTGCGACCTCTAGTATAGGATTTAGTCTTGCTTTGTGCATTCTTAACCCCTAAAAGCCCATTGTCCCTTCGGGGGACAAATGCGATTTCGGTCATGTACCTTTTTGCAACCACGTTTGTAATGTTTTTTGAAAAATTTAATGGAGGTGGAGAATGGGAAGACCTACGTGGGGACATAATTTTTTTTCACAATCGGTGCCTGGGAACAACAGTTATGCCATTTCTTGGAATGCGTGGGGACGGGGGGCATCAAAAAAAATTTGCAAAATTTTGAATTTTTTTTTTTAATATTTTTTTTCTTGTAGATTATATTTTTGTCTATCTGGAAAGCTTTGATTCATTTCATTTGGATTTGTTATGAGGAAGTTATGGACATTCTTGTTTTTTGGGCAGTTAGAGCATCTTCTTGAAAAAAATAACTTGTAGGATTCATTTCTGAATGCTATTTTTGCAATTTTTCAAAAAAAAATAAATCTAATGGTTTATTTTACTTGCTAGAACAATCTCACCATTGGGATTAGTGTATTTTAATTCCATCTAAAATATATTAATATTTTAGATTTTCCTTCTATCTCGTACCTACTTCTACTTAACAATTTTTTTAGGAATGATAATTAAGTTTTTTTGAATATTTTTTTTTCCCCTAGACTCTCAACTCAATTCTCTAACTTAAAGATTTAAAGCTCAAACCTCTATAGTGCAAAATTTTTAAGTTAAAAATGTTTAAAGTCAAAAAATCCAATCCCGCAATGTGCTGAAATACTTGTTTTCTCCACTTTAAACGCAGATATCTTGCAATCTGAGTTGTCAAAAATTCTGAAATTTTTTCCACACATTTTCATACTAGTTAGGTGGAAGATCCTATGGTTAGATGTGCAAAAAAAACATTTTTCAAATTTTTTTACTGTTTGCTATAGAAATGGCAGTTTTCAGTGTTTTTTGGCAGAAAAAAGCAGGCCTTGGGCCTTTCGGGGTTAATGTAGTAGAAACTCATTGTATATGGAATTGGGGTTGAAAGGATTGCAAATGGATTGAAAAGTTACAATTATATGACTTCAATGAACACCACCATGCAAATTCTACACTTGCAAAAGGTTCATTAATTATTCTTCCATCTAAGAGGACATTCTTAATCGAGTTTTTAACTACAACCATGTAAAGGATTTACCCAATAAGGACATTCTTAATTGCAACCATGTAAAAGATTAACCTAGTAAGGACATTGAGGACTAAAAGTGTCCAAGGAATGGCATTCAAGGAAACAATGAAATCAAGAATGTATCTATTCATCTACCTTTGAATTTGATTATTTTTGAATGCCTACCTTGGTGATAGGGTTGCATCCTTCTACAATTAAGAGAACCACATTAAAATTCAAATGGACGGGAATAGCCCCTATAGCTAATGACACTAATGAAAAGTTGTATAATTTTGTTTTGGCCACCTATAATGTATCTTTTTTTCCTCAAAAATGAATTGACTAAAACACATCTAAAAAATTCTCTAATTTATTGTTCTATTGGTAAAAAGAATAATAAATCCAATAAATCTAAATATATGCAACAACCAAAGGACAACTATGGATCGTCTTGCTTTAACCTTGGAAGGAATGGCCTATGAACGCTAATTTCAAGCCTCCACATCCATCACTTTGTTTGATGCCATTTTGCAACTAGATATGAATGAAAATTTTTACATTTATTTTTAAAAAATGAAAAAATATGTCTACTATATAAGTTATAAAATTTTCAAAGTTTTTGGTAAAAAATTGAAATTACTGTGAATTTCTCAAGAAAAAAATGAAGAAAAATCATATGAAATACATAATATATTCAGAAAATTTGAAATTTTCACTACAGATTTATATTATACCTAGTGTATAAAATCATGGAATAAACCAAAGCTACCGCATCACTCTAAAATACAAAATCAACAAACCATGATTAAAAAATCAAAATTTATATTGCTATAAAATATTGTAATGTACAAATTTGCAATTGGAGTAGAAACTACACTTTGTAAGATTCATTTCATTAGTTGGACTCAAAGTCAAAAAATATAATTTTTTATGGCCAAAATTCACATCAAGAGTGAATAGCAAGAAATGGCCAAAATATGCACTATAAGAGGGATCCATGGATTCAACATCTTCTTCTTTAGAAAAGTCACTAACACCACAATGAGGGAATTTGCAATATACTATTCACTAAAAATGCACTCAAGCAACTTCCAAAAAAACAATTGGATGAAAAAACTTTTTTTTCCATCCTACAGTCTCACGTTAAGTCACCCAAAGGACAATTACGTCCTCATCAACGTTTGATAGTTAATTGAAAGAATATGGCTTAAAGTGGTCACTCCACCACCACCACCATCACTCTAGATACCGATCTCCAAAGTCAACATGTATAGTGGGGTCCCAATCAAAATGGCGTTTTTGGAATCACAGGGAAGGAAATTTTGCATCTGCCAACTTTGACAGCCTTCCAAGGGTTCAAAAATTGATCTTTGACTATGAAATTTTTACCATAACATCATCTTTAAGTAAATTATATGTGTACCAAATTTCAAGGCCAGATGATTAATTTACACAAAAAGGATATTCGAAATATCCCAACATGTGTAGTCGTGAATTTTTTTTCACTACTGACAACTTTGACACCCTCCTAAGGACTGAAATTTTTTTCTTTTTCTATGAAATTTTTGGCATAGGACCATCTATATATTTATTACATGCGTGAAAAATTTCAAGTCCAAAAGACCCCCCAAAAAATAGATATTCAAAATCTACCAACATGTGTAGTTGTGAGAAACAATTTCACTACTACCAACTTTGACACTATCCCAAGGGTTGAAAAATTATTTATTTACCATGAAATTTTTATGATGAAATAATCTCTATGTTAATAACATGTGTGCCAAATTTCAAATTCAAAAGAATCATACAAAAAAATATATGCTAATTCTACCAACATGTGTAGTTGTGAACCGTGCTATTAGAACCAAGACTTCCACATTTTTCAATCTCTTAAAACTTAAATATTCTTCTTAACATTTGGCACTACAAAACACTAGACACAATAGAGAAACATGTGAAGATGATTCTGTTTTTGTGCACGAGAAAGAAATGTGGGATTAAGAATGTGCCATGAAACAGAGTTTCTCCCATGAAATTTCTCCATCAGGTTGATCCTTACTTAGCAAGCATCTGTCTTTGACCGGTAGCAAATGTTCAACCAAAACTGCGCATGCATCTCGAGCTGCTGCACATGACCCCTCACAGCAGACGTTATGCTCCCACCATCAAGAAATGTATTCCGTAAACTGAATGAGTCTTGTTGAAGGACATGGATCTTTGAGACTATGACAAAGTCTTTCTTCTGCAACCATGTGCAACATAGCTGACATTGTAATGCTCAAATCCTTTTCTGAATATTTAGATTTTTTTTTCTTATATCTTTAGTACACATATAGCACTCACCTCAGTTTCATCAAATTGGTCATAAAGCAAGGTCGGATCAAAAACCAAGGTTCTTGAAGAATCGAGCCTTAGTTGGGATGCATGAGTCTAAGCTATTCTATTCAAACAAAGTGTTGTTCAAAATATGTCTTGAGTAGACCAAGTGTGGGTCTTGAAGCTTGGTTTACATGGGCGTGTTTTCTACTCGTGAAGCATCACCCCAAAAGCTTTTTTTCAATAGTGGTGCGTTCTCGTTTCATTTTTGAAAACAGAACATGGAGTTGAGTTGACTGGTCTTTTTTGGGCTTCAGAGTGCTTCGTGATTCACACCACAAATGACAGTGTTGGGATGTGGCCTTGTTTTCCATTCATTTGTGGTGTGAATCACGCCACAATTGCCCCATCTTCGAAATTGCCCCATCTTCAAAAATGCTCACAATGGCCGCAAAAAGAATCACAATCTCGTGGTTCAAGTTTGTTAAATTGGCCATATTTGCACAGCCAAATATTGTGTTATATATATATATATATATATATATATATATATATATATATATATATATATATATATATTCACAAAGGTCTAATTTCAGACCACAAACTAGGGTAGGTATAGATTTGGGATCCTGAACGGTGCCAAAGTATTGGAATATTGCCAATTTAACGAGATTGATTTCATGAGAATGCTAGCAATCTTAAGGAAAATTTCAAACTATAAAGTAGTTTCATACATTTCCAAAGTCATACTCTGTATTAAGTTTTGAAATCTTCAAAGCTGATATCATACAATACCTGCACATGACACTACTCCCTTGAAATGAAAAAATCCTTGAAGCACAAAATGCTACAATTCTTGCAAATTCTTGCAAATAATTGGTTTCTCTTAAAAATTTCTAACCGTTTTGTCATTTCCTTTAGATCGGCCAAATCGAAAGTGTTGATAATGGAGTGAGGGTGCACAAACTTTAGGTCTCAGATCCCAAAGAAAGAGCCACTTATGCATCACATACATGTTTTGCAATTGGCGAATTTGTGTGTACCTGATTCAAAATGGCGTCGGCCTCCGCAGAGCCTTTGGGATCACTAGGCCCTCAGATCAACGCGGTCTTTGGAGAAACTTATTGATAAGGCACAGAGTAAATTTCACATCAAAAGTTCTATAGTCATACTTCCTCAAGGAGGTGGTGATCGTCCCTGCAAGAATGTTGGTCGCATCTGGATACTCATTAGAGAAAATTTCAAGCCTCCGAAGGGCTACTCTACAGGCCTCCAAGGTACCTGAAATTTACTTTTGGGGGGCTGAAAAAACCATTTTTCCCCTATTCCCGCCCACCTAGAATTGTAGTGGCAGTGGCACAGGAACCGAGTTTTACGAGTTAAAAAATTAATTAATTTAATTTTAATTTATTTTTTTAATCTTAAAAAAAATATTAAATTTTTTAAAAATAAATAAAAAGTAAAAAATAAATTTGCGAAATTTGATTGTTTCGACGAGCAGTCAGCTTAGCTGATTGCTCACTACAACACCTTTTTGGAGTGACAGATTAAGTTTTGAAATAGCTTGGTTTGTCACTCCGGAGCAGCCCTCCGGAGGGCTGAAATTTCCTCTAATGCAGCCTCCTTCCATTAGCATGTTCACTTTCAAGGCCATGACTTTGTCCTTCTTGGTGAAGCCTAAGGTAGATGTACCAGTAACCGATCATTTAAGCAATTTTGGAGCAGATCGTTTGCAATATGAGATGGTGGAAATTTTCCCATGTAGGAAGATAAGAAATATGGGGATAGCAATATTTTCAAAATTTAATTCCCAAAATTGAATTAACAGTGAATTTTGGGAGCCAAAAAGTACTCTTGACTAGTAGCCAATGTTTAGAGTCTTTCAATTCCAATTATAGCCAAACTAATTTCTTGCTCACTACTTTGGGGGCATGTGTCATGACCTTATTAGTCCAATAATCCCTACCTTGAAAAGGACAAAAAACATACATTCTAAGCTTGAATTCTAACCTTAGTTGGAAATCGTGCACCCTATAGAGTGGGGACTGGGCGTAATTGGTTACTAGTGCATCTACCTTACCTTAAATGTAGTCTTTGTTGATGATCAGCCTCCAATCATGTGCATGTTTGTATTGTGGTCCAAACACATTTGTACAGGTATTTGCAGCTTGTATGCCTCCATTGCCACCATTGATGATATCTAAAATATAGTAGAAAATGAACAACGTACCTAAAGATGAATTAGACCAGCCATGTCAAATTCACTTGCAGCTTTCACAAAAAAAAGAACCATTTTTGGATGAATTCATTTGTATGTTAGAGTTAATCAATAAGTGCCCCCAAAAGAGGGACCAAGATGAGCTTGACAAACAAGACACCCTAGCTCAATAGACATGTTGATTGTCGACAGATATGTCGTCTAGTTTGACGGACTTGCTATCCAAAGGACGGACACATGCAAACAAGACACCCTAACCCAATAGATAGGCTGATTTGTCAATAGACATGTTGTCTAGCTTGACGGACTTGCTATCCACACAACGGACACAAACAAATATGACATCCAGCCCAATAGATAGGCTAATTTGTTGACAAACATGTTGACTAGCTTGACGGACTTGCTATCCACATGACGGACAGGGAGGACAGACCCAACAACTTCATCGACACTTTTTACTCCAAGATGAATCTTGAATTTTTTTTAAATCAGTCTTTTTCCATTTTTTGACTGTCTATATCCGGATGCAATTTTGACTTATCATGACTAATGCAAATTAACCAATGCAAAACCAATGCAAATAGCCCACATGAAGTTGGGCTAGAAAACCATAAAGACGGTGTCAGTAACATTTGGCTTAGATTGTACCAGTGCTCACGCATTGATTGACGCATTCCACTTATGAACGATGTGAAAGAAGATGGCACTATTGTATTAGAGGCGAGCAATCTGATCCTATTGACTCTACATCCGGATTGCGTTTGACTATTAGACTAATAAAAATTGTTTCATTATGAGGATTGTTAAGTGACACAATTGGAGTTGCTAGATGAATTAAAAGATTACCAATTGAAAGTTGACTTTCCACCACCTTCTATCTTTTGCTTCATGGAGTTGCTTACTTTGGCTAGCCTTCATGAAGTATGTTAATGAGTTTGTTGGATTTTTTTAGTATGGGTGTAGTAGTCTAGATTCATATGTTGTAAATGGGATCTTTTAATTGATTGTAATCTTTTCAAACATTCAAATATGTCCGCTATAACATCAACACTCAACCCCAACGTCCGCCAGGTTAGAATATTTATTGTTAGGGAGTTAATTTAAGTATTACGACAAAAAATTGAGATGAAAACAGTTGCAACCTAGATGGATAAGAACGTTTGATCAACTGGCTCAACAACATGTGACAATAGACTAGCTTGACAAACATGCCGTCTACTTGATGGATTTACTATAGAAAGGACGGACACGAAGGATGGACACAAAAGACGGACACAAAAGACAGACTCATTGATCTTCAAGGATGAATCTTGGATGAAAAAAAATTTAGTTTACAAGTTTACCTTTTACCTTTTTATAGAATTTTGAATTATCTTCTGCTTTTTGAATGCCTATGTGTATTATGTTTTATATCTTATTGTATTAACATTTTTTCCTTTGAAACCAACATATTGTTATGAATGTAAAAAACATGATGACATATCTATTTAGCATTGATGACATATTATATATCTCATGAAAAAATTAATCAGTTGCATTCAACTTTGGAATTGGTTGGCTTTATCAATATCTTATTCAAAAATATTAGTACCTTGCCTAATATTTTGGCTTGTGTTTATAATATGTCTTGTATTCATTACTATAGTCATCCCACATCTTGTACACATTTACTTTATGGTAATGTATACAAAATCTAAAGAAACCAAAGAAAGGTGGTGATGAAGCTCTAATAGTAGGAAAGAGAAAATCGTAGATGTCACACAAGACATTCCCAAGGCAAAAGAAGCCTTTGTTGTAGCGTAAATTCCAAAATTTGGAAGTGGTTCAAGAAGCCCAAGTGATGGAAGACCAAGGTATTGAAGTGATGCAAGAAACTTTAATTTTTTGCAAGTGGTTCAAGAAACCCAAGAAGCTTGAACAATAAAAGATAAAGACTTAATGATTCAAAAAAATTAGTTAATGGAAGACAAGGATTTAGAAGGTTAAGAAACTTAAGTGGTAATTATAACTACTATAATGGTAGAAAAAAATCAATACAAATACCTCAAAATGTTGAAACAAGCATCATTTTATGAGTGGAGGTAGATTTGACCAATGAACAAAGTTGAAGCAAATATAAATTGCTATATCACTTGCAATATAAATGATTGGATGAAAATATATATTTTTTAAATCTACATTCAATGCATGTGGTAGGTTTTATTTTTTAATATTGTTAATTCTTTATCATTTTAGAAATGTAAAATGTTGTTTTAAGCAAATTATTTACAATGAAAAAATAAAAAAATATTACTAGAAATAAATTATATAGAAATTTATAGAAATTATTTTTTAATTTGAGGATTAAGGGTACAAGCTTCCAAGCTTAAATCCTAAAATGTGATAGTTTTTAAATAATTTCTACCCAAAATGTGCCATTGTCTTTTAAGGGGTAAATACTATGTGTATGGTAAAGAAAATAAAGGATAAGTAAATTAAAAAATTGCCATTTAAAAAAATCTAGATTGAAGAAAAATACATTAATTAGTATACACTTAGTGGTGAATTTCACTAGAAGGAAAAATATTAGGAAGAATCTTTCATTAAAAAATTATTAAAAAATCCATAATTTTATTGAAAAATACTATAAAGAAATAAAATGAATGAATGATTAAAAAACAATGTAGGTGAAATATCATTTCTATTCAAAATGGAAATATGATAGATTTCATGGTCACCATTTTAAAAAGTATCTTAAATACTATTGAACTACCCAAGTTAATTTTTGAAGTGTAAGGTTTTGGATACGGTAGTGCAAGACCCTTCACATTGAATTAAATGAATGTTGGATGGATGTGTTTTATTAGTGTGAACATTCCATTGTAATTTAGATGAATGTGGATGAATGTAGATGAATGTGGACAAACTTGTCCGATGAAAGTATGGTTGACAATCTCACTATTTCAAATAGTATGGAAACAATGTAGACCACATTATATCTAAAATATTGTAAATTTCATATAAATACACCTCTTAAATTCACATGAATCCCTAATTAGTACTCCCTCCATCCCAAAATGATCTTCTTCTTGGCCTTAATTTTTTGTTCCAAAATGATCTTCTTGTTGTACTTTGTGACCTTGCAAATTGGTCAAATTTGGCTTTTGATTGCTACTTATGACCAACAAAACAACTCCAAGTAGTAGTTCCCTCTCCATCCACGCAATCATCAATCAAAAGACAAATGAAATGATTAATGGGGTCAATCAACACTATTCATTTTTATTTTTTGCATCTCTTTGAATATTGCCAAATTGGAGGAGATGAAGCTTTGGGAGGCAAAACAAAGGGCCACACATGGACTTAGGCGTATACTAAATGCCTACAAAATGATGACCTCACACTCAACAATTAATTGACCACTGGTGATCTTTGGAAATGTCCAATAAATTCTACTTTTCAATATTCCAAAACTACATTTTGAAAAGGGATTTGAATCTCAAAGTTTCTAGAATGCTATGAGTACACCAAAATCTATTTATAGCAAAAAATTGGTTCTTAAAATGTTATTTTTTGCCTTAATCTGGAATATTTTGTCTGACAGGAAGATCATTTTGGGACAGAGGTAGTACAAGTTAATGTTTTCTTATGAGGCAAACTTAGGTAGGTACACCCATAATTGTCTGCAACCATTTCTTGCAACCTCTAGTTTAGGATCCAATCTTGCTTTGTGCATTTCTAATATAATGGAAACTCATTGCACGTGGAATTAGGGTTGAAAGGGTTGCAATGGGTTGAAAAGTCACAATTTTATTACTTCAATGAGCACCACCATGCAATTTCTACACTTGCAAAAGGTTCATTAATTATTCCTCCATTCAAGAGGACATTCTAAATTGCAACCATATAAAAGATTAACCCAATAAATACATTGAAGACTGAAAGTGTCCAATGAATGACATTCAAAGAAACAATAAAATCAAGAATGTAATTATTTATCTACACATGCACCTTTGAATCTGATTATTTTCTTAAAATTACATTATTGATAGAATTTCATCCTTCCAAGACTAAAACATTAGAATTCATATGGACAGGATTAGCCCTCCTAGCTAGTGACACCAATGAGAAGTTGTATAATTTTGTTTTGGCCACCTATAATATATCCTTTTTCCTTCAAAAATGAGTTGACTAAAACACATTTGAAAAAAACTCTAATTTATTATTCTATAATTGGAGAAAAGAATAGAGAATCCAATGAGTTTAAATATGTGCAATGACTAGAGGGACAACTATGATCTTGCTTTAACCTTGGAAGAACTACCCATGAATACTAATATCCATCACTTTGTTTGATGCCATTTTGTAATTAGATATGATTGAAAAAAAATTATATTTATTTTTCAAAGATGATTTCATATGTTTGCTACAAGTCATAAAAGTTTCAAATCTTTCAGTAAAACATTGAAATGATTGTGAATTTTTAAAAAAAAAATCCATATCAAATCCATAGTATATTCAAAAAATCTGAAATTTTCAAATAGATAGATAGAAACTCCGGTCTTTTTAAAGAAGGCTAGCGTGAATAAAGTGTCTTTTTGTCTTGACAATGAGCCAATGTCCACTGGAGCAAGGGCCATTGATTCAAAACTACTCTTCCCTTTTGAGAATAGACACTTTAGTTAAAGTAACCAGTATAAGTAACCAAGATAAAAAGTATTTTTATTTATTTTTGATACATTTTCTTATTCTGGAGGGAGTGGTTGGTTGTTTTCTATTTTTCTTTTACGTAAGATGATTGAACCAGCATATTGTATGGCAATGGTGTTGATTGCTTTAAAAGTGTGTTTCAGACCGGTATCGATTAATTTGAGTTTAGTTTCAAGGTTTTTCATTGAAAGTATATGTGTTGTTCCTCTAGCTCTTCCTGTAATGACAATGAGTGGATCTACATTCCACCCTTGGGCCATGATGCTATTTATTAGTGGTTGGTATTTTTGAGTTTTATTATTTATTGTTTCTTGCGAGAATCTGTCATTAGAATATGTGAATTCTACAAATTGTATTATGAGATTGTTATCTGGATTAATTGGTGGATTGTTTTGGTAGGGGAGTCCTTTAATCCAAAGGATATCTGGTTTGAATCTAGCGTTGCAATGACATCTTTGTCTTTTGCAAGAACAAGTTAGCAGCCATGGGGGGACTATATTTTCTTGTGGTTTGTTGTTGAATGTTCTTGCATTCATGAGAGTATAATATCTACTGTTTTGGGTGGATAGGATTAGCTTTCTTAGTTCCCATACTACTTTCTTATGTCTTTTGACTCGGAAGGCATGAATATGGTGTTGCTTGCATTTTAGGAGTACCACATCATGCAAAGATATCACATCATTCTAGAATTAAAAAATCAACTGACCATAATTATAAAACCAAAGCTTATATTGCTATAAAATATTGAAATGTAGAAGTTTTTCAAAAATTTCCAATTGCAGTAGAAACTAAACTTTGTAAGATTCATTTTATTAAATGGAATCAAAGTGAAAAAAATATCATTTTTATGGCTAAATTTCACATCAAGAGTAAATAGCAAGAAATGGCCAAAACACACTACAAAGAGGATCTATGGATTGAACATCTTCTTCATTTGACTAAAAGTCAGCAATACCACAATGAAGGAATTCGCAATACTATTCACTAAAAATGCACTCAAGCAACTTCCAAAAAAACAATTGGATGGAAAAACTTTTTTTTCCATCCTACAGTTTCACGTTAAGTCATCCAAAGGACAATTTACATCCTCATCAATGTTTGATAGTTAATTGAAAGAATACGGCTTAAAGTGGTCACTCCACCACCACCACCACCACCACTCTGGATACCAATCTCCAAAGTCAATATGTACCTATATAAAAAACAATTTCAAGTGAATACCTCTATTAAATTAAACAATTTCAACACCAGAGGGTTGCTATTATGTGAGCATAGGAGTGTGAGCCCATGAGCCTAGAATACTACACATCTATGTTATAGGTGTATATACTATAGAAATCGTTTATGATTATAGAGTATATATATTACAAATATCCATATTATAGGTGTTTATGATACATACAACTTCTATATTGTGTGGTATCTATATTATAGGTACCTATATTGTAAGCTCAATGCTCACAAGCTCGCATTCTTGGGCTCACATATTAGCACCGTTGTTCAACACCTCTACCAAAAAAAACTTTGACCCTTCATAACTTTTGCATAGGGTATCCAAATGCCACATTCTTTGATGCGTTAAAACCTACTTCCACTTGCCAACAAGAAAATATAAAAATTTGACCAGATTAATAATAATAAATAATGACTCGGTAGCAAGAAGTGTCGGTTTGTCCTTCCTCACCCAGCACGAGTGACCAGAGGAGGAGCATGTGCTGACGTGGGATGGAAGTCAGGAAGAAATCATGGCCAATCATGAAAAGTGGCGCCACTTTCACTGCCACGTAGACACCTTCACTGCCACGTAGACGAACCCACTCGCCTCGTTTGTTTCTGAGACCAGTGACCAGTCCCGCGGAAGTCCACATGGGACGCCGCCACCCGCTGTTGCAAGAAAAGTACACCCGCCAATTCCCCATTGCTTTCTCCGCCACCGAATGAATACTCTAATGTCACCTTCTCTTATATCACACCCTCTATTATCACATCCTTTCAATAGTGGCTTCTGAATTGGGGGCACAAACACGGTCTCCGACCTTACCAAGTACCAGCACATGCAATGTACCTCTATCGATTCCAGTGACATCAAAATTTGAGCCCCATTATTATCACAATACGGTACAGAACTCCGTATTATCTCGTGCAGTGACAATACAGAGGTCCCGAAAGCATCACTGAACCGGCATCCCACTGGCATCAGTGGGCTGCTGCTTGGGCCGGCGGCATCATCGTTATCCCTTTTCCTTGTTTTCCTCACAGCGCCTTCAAAACCTGTCCCCCACCCTTTCCTAATCAATCATTTCAGGTAGACAATTCGCCGGAATTCTCTGGAATTTCGACAGAATTTGACAGAATTTGACAGAATTTGACGGAATTTGCTGAAATTCTTGGGAAATTTGTTCGAATTCTTGCGAATTCTTGTTGTGTTTTGGGTGGAGTTTTGTGAGTTTTGTGTTTTGTGAGTTGGGTGTTTTGTGAGTTGGGTGTTTTGTGAGTTGGGTTGTGTTGGGTGTTTGTTCTTGGTGGCGCGATGGAGGTCGGCGTGGCGGAGCTCGGCAAGGTGATGCCTCGGGTCCTCATCGTGTCCCGCCGCACAGTCCGCAAGAACAAGTTCGTGAATTTCGTCGGAGAATATCACCTCGACCTCATCGTGAGCTACGGCGCGGTCCCCGTGATCGTCCCGCGCGTCACCGGCGTCTCTTCTCTCCTTGACAGCTTCGAGCCTTTACACGGCGTCCTCCTCTGCGAAGGCGAGGACGTCGACCCGACTCACTACATGGACAGCAGCGAGTTGCCCGCCTTCACCCCGGAAGAGCTGGAAGAAATTAGAGCGACTCACAGCAGCGATACCTCCATCGACCACGCCAAAGACTCCATCGAGCTCCAACTCGCGCGTCGCTGCTTGGAGCGCAATATCCCTTACCTCGGCATCTGCAGGGGGAGCCAAGTGCTCAACGTCGCGTGCGGTGGCACATTGTACCAAGACGTGGAGAAAGAGCTGGGTCGCAAACAGGGCGTCACTGCCGTGCAGCACATAGACTATGCGAATTACGACGGACACCGCCACCCTGTTACCATTGTGAAACAGTCTCCACTCCACGACTGGTTCGCGGATTCGCTTCTGGACGACATGGACATCAATGTGAACAGCTACCACCACCAAGGCGTGAAGCGACTGTCCGCGAGGTTTCGTCCCATGGCGTACGCTCCCGACGGACTTGTGGAAGCATTTTACGACCCTGATATGTATAATCCGGAAGAAGGGAAGTTTATTGTTGGCTTGCAGTTTCACCCGGAGCGTATGCAACACGAAGACTCGTCGTTTGATTACCCGGGATGTCCGCGCGCGTATCAGGAGTTTGTAAAAGCGGTGATAGGGTACAAGAAGAAGACGGAGAAGCCGACGACGATGCCGGGGATTGAGAAGAAACGGAAAGAGCTCGTGTACAGTTTTTCCTTTGCGAAGAATTTGTACGAGCAAGAGAGGAAGGCCCACTCGGTGCATAATGGGAAAAGCGCGCTGCACGCGTTGCAGCAGTCGCCCTCGCAGCCGGAGCTCAACCTGGGAGCGCGGTTCTTGAAGTCGAATTCGCCGCTGAACAAGCAGCAAGTTAATCGCTTGCAGCAGATGGGAGCTACTGTGAGAGGCTCCAAAGTGTTTGAGAGGACGCTGGAGATTGCCAAAAAGACGGAAACGAATGCACGGATGTGGATGGAGGACATGTCGAGGGATGAGGTGCAGGAGTTGCAGGAGTTTTATAAGATGATGGTTGATGTTTCGCACAAGGTATTGGAGCACAAAATCTAATTCATGAGTCCGGAACTGTCTGCAAGCTTATGCCATTCTTCCCAGGCGTCAGATTTTTGAATAGTCTGGGCATCCCACAGCAGAGCAGATTTTAAGCACAAGCAAAGCTTGGACATGCTCTGAAATGTGAAAACATGGGCTCATGGGCTTCAGAAGCTCTCACTTGAACGAACTGAGCTCAAGTTTCAAACTAAGGTGCCAGGCGTTCCTTTCATGCGTTAGGGATTGCTATTCATGTTTTAGGGTTCCCATTTCATGCATTAGGGTTTCCTTTTCACGTGGTTGGGATTCCTTTTAATGTTACAGGGGATTCCTATTCATGCATTAGAGAGTCCTTTTCATGTAGTAGGAATTCCTATTCATGTAACTTAGTAGGGATTCTTTGCCATGTGTTAGGGATTCGTTTCTATCGCAATTCAGAGGGTTCTGCAGTGATAGGAGGCTACTTTGAAGGATTCTTGGGCAACTATAACTGTTAGGACATTGTTGAGTAACTGTAATCGTTTAGGAAATTATTCCATTTTCTACCAGATTTGGTAATTATATACTGAGGTATAGGATGTACACAACTTGTAGTGCCGGTTGGTTGGGTTGTTGACTTTGACAATTCATCAGAATCGTGGTTCTTTTAGAACTTTTGAAGGACTACAAACCTTTTTGTCTATCACCCTCAAATCTTCCCAGAAGTATATGGCACTTGCATATATGGGCAATCACTTAAAGAGATGCAGATAGCCACATCTACCTTAGTTTCCTTCTTCCATTGAAGTGTGAAACACTTCTATAAAGAGCATAAAGTTTTGAGGCATAGCATGATTCAATCGGTTTTGAAAGGTTGGCATTGACCCATGGAATTATGAGGCCGGTCCCCATTCATATGCAGAAATTTCAACACTACAGGTTTCAAGTAGACAGTGTCTTCGAGGAGATTTCTCACTTTCAGAGAGAGATGAGGTTAGTGATTGCTCACACTGAAGTCTCCTAGAGAATCTCGTGAGTTTATGATGATCAGATGTATATGTAAAGAGTGATTGCTAGGCAATAAATTGTACTCCGGAATGTCTCGCGCTGAAGTATCTCCAAAGGAGTTCAAATTCTGTAGACTTGTTTTCGCTTCGCCTTTCTGTACGGGTACTGCATACGTGTATACTTTGGAAGTGTGAAGTACTCCCTCCAGTCCCAAATTAAATCCGGGGTTTCCAAATACACTTGTCCCAAATTAAATTTGGTGTTTCAGTGGTTCACTAGTTCCATTTGTTTAGCTATGCATACAATGACGCGAGTCTTAAAGCCATTTTAGATTTCCAGTAATGTTCCAAGTGTTGATCAAAATTGCTCTATTGTTTATACTACAACTTAGAATCACAATAGAGACACAGGAAGACTTGAAAATATTCTATGTTTGAAGTTTAAAAGTTTGTGAAAGTTTTAACACTGTTGAATAAGTAGACATCGATGATAATGGTCTGATTGTAAAACTAAATAGCAATCGAATATAACATCTCTACTCAACGAACTGAAGTCAGTAAGGCTAGTCCTCTTTGCCAAGTCCCTCGTTGAGTGCATCCTTCCTAGGTTGTTCAGCATGCACTTGATCAAAGTTCCTTGACAAAAATTCCCGAAGCATTGTTGGAATTGAATTCAGAGGATGCCATCGAAGTTCATAGCAACATCGCTAGTAGGAGATTGAACCAAATTCATAGAACTAGAGCAGTTCCAAAAAGGCAGAATTTTTTTCAATTTCAATACCTCTTTTCAACACGCGCCACTTTATAGTTGACTTTCATCCTTTCATGCCTAGTGGAGTTGACTAGAAGCTACGGTAATTGCACAATCCTTTGAGAATAGGAGCAACTCACACACTAATCTAGCCATTTCCAAAAAAACCCAGATTTATTTTGGAACGGAGGGAGTATTTATTATGGGGAAGTTATAGAAGCATCTTATCCATCCTCGGGGAAATGTAAGATGTTTATGCTTTGGATCCTAGTCCTCTTCTCTTTCTGTCAGAAGATTATGCGAGGAGATGAGATGTTGCCCTTAGGAACATGAGCCCATGAGCCTAGAAGACTATACATGTATGTTGTAGGTGTTTAAATTATAGAAACCTTCAATGATTATAGTGTAAGTTATGTTATAGATACTTATATTATAAATGTTTATATTATAAATACCTTCAATGGTTGTAATATATTTATTTATATATATGCTCAAGCGGTTCACATGCTTGCATTTTTATGCTCACACACTAGCATCATTGCTCTAAGCCCTTATGGACCCTTCACACTAGTGAAAACCACTCACTTGAAATTAGCCTACAAAATTAGATAAATTTATTCAAATAATCACTATCAAAATCATAAATTTCTAATCACTTGAGGTAAAACCAATTTGAATTATAATTGTCAAACTATAAGTGAACTATTCTATTAATGATCACTTTTTCATTGCATATCCTTCATATTGTGAAATTCTTAGTTGATGCAAGATAAATTACAGTCTTTATTAAAATTGTATGAGGATAACGTTGTCATTCATCCTTGTATGATTTGTTTACCATTCCTTTACTAATCAGTAGCAAAACAAATCAATTTTATCTTCACAATATTTTGTACATATGTGGCTCCAAAATTTTCATTTCAACATCTTTCATCTAAATTTGGATATAACAAACTTAGGGGTTAACAAACAAACACCTACAAGAAAATTATCCCATAAAACCATTGTGTTTGTTTATACAGGGTAGTTTTCCCTTATTATTGGATAGAAATAAAGTTTTATCCAATCTAAGCTAGTGCCCCTAAAATGATTCCATTTAATTTGACCATGGTTGCATTGGCATTGACAATAGCTGTGGCTCTCTTAAAATATAAAAAGTATCCCAAGCCCTCTATTTAGAACAAAAAGAAGATAATGCTTCTCTCTATGAAATAATATTATGTAAAAGTTAACAAAATTTTAGAATATTTTGCACATATAGAAGTTATTGCCATTGTCAATGTAAACACAATGGCTAAGTTAAATTAACTTGTTTTTTGGGTATTATCTTGGATATTAGATGGATTGGTCTAAACCTATAAAAAAATCTTTATAAAAATCTTAAGATAGATCACTATTTTTTTAATATATATTTGTAAAATTGTTGGCGTCCTTGGTGTATGCTATATATGGAACTTAGGCCACCTATTCTATGTAAAGAAAATTTTCTTCTAAATATTTAGGCTCTCTTCAAATTATATGAGACCCTCTACAAATGGCAAATAATTTTAGGTGTGTTAAATCTTTGGCCACAAAGTTTACCTCCTTGCAATAATTACACTAAATCAAAAAACTTAGGTATAAAAATTCCAATTTTTTTACTCTAAGAAATAAATGAAAAGATATGATCCCATGGTTGCTATTATGTGAGCCTAGAATCATGAGCACAAAGAGCATATGAATCTATACACATATTTAATGGTGTCTATATTATAAAATCCTTCAATGATTATAGTGTATTGTATATATGTTATAATTACCTATATTATAGGTGTTTATACTATAATCACCTTCAATGATCTACTTACACATATGTTCAAGGCTTGTGGCTTGTATTTCTATGCTTCCATGCTAGCATTGTTGGATGTGATTCCTATTTTGGAATGGTTAGTTCTGTATTCTTCACCTCCCCTAGGTTATACAAAGTCTTCAATTTCAAATATTAATTCAAGTTTTCCAAATTCAATCCAAAAATTGATATTTTGTGCATTTTTCTCCAAGGTGAAAAAAAACTATCAGTTTGTTAATACAATGTGACTAGTAGAAGATGGCATAAATGTACAGTAGGAAGCCTCCTCCCAAAGGCCTCTCAAGTTGTGAAGGATCTACAACAAAGGCATAGGTGGGAACCTGAGCCTAAAAGATGGGGCCCTCACCCTTCTCGAGGCTTGAAGGAAGGGACTTCCTACTGCGTTAATCCCTCACCGCCCAGCAATGTCACGGCGCCTTCCATAGACCTTCACGGAAACTGTATGTTCCGATCAAATTTCCATCGATTTGATTTCCTGCAGTTTGAGGTTGATCTCGAAGGAATTACCGCAGACCTGTGGATAGTTTTGGTCCTCTTGGGTGGTAAGGAGTTAAGCAAAGAGTGGTTTGCCACTTATTTGTGCCACATCTCAATATTCTCCTTGCTTCCACATATTGGGCAATTGTGGAATATAACTAGTACGATTTTTCTGAAGTCACAGACCACCCAATGCTTATTCTGTAGCATCGCTACAATACAAACATTAAGTGTCCAATGGATGGCAAAGAATCCCTCTATATAAGACAAAAATACATATGTTCATCCTTGAAATTTTGTGTGAAAAAGGGAGGTCTTGCACAATAGTTAGACCTCCAATGAATGCTCTTGATTTTTTTAAGCGAATGATTCACACAATAATAAAAAAATGAGTCCAGCCCGGCGTTCGTCAAAAAAAGTGGACGGAGAAATGGGGTGTCGTCCGTCGAAAAGATTTCGTCAGCGTCAAACCAGTTTGGAAAAAGCGGACGGAGAAATGAGGATGTCGTCCGTCCAAAAGATTTCGTCAGCGTCAACCAGAGTTCGTCAAGGCTGCCGCTTCGGAGGGAAGTAGAGTGGGCCACCAATATCCAGCCCCTCATCTCCTCACTGGCTCCCGGAGATTATCATCAACACCTATGCCCCCCCTCTGGCTCCCTTGCTCGCGTGCAGTTTATCTCCCCTCGCAGCAAATTTTCCTCTTCTCACCTCCTTCCGCATTCCTTTCCGCACCGAGTTTTGCATTTCTGCTTCTTCTTGCGCTTCTTCCGAGCTCGCGGTTGTGCATTTTGGTGGCCTCTGGACAAGGCAACCAACTTCTTTTTTCTTGGCGAGCGCCGGGATTTCGCATTTCAATGGACATTGTTGAATACGGCGTTTGATTGATTTGGCTTTTTTCTTTGATTTCTTATTGTTGCCGATGGTGTGGACGCGACCTGTGTGCTCGTGATGGGAGGCGCGGTACCGCAGCTTCACTCTCCTGCGTGTTCTTCGGCCACTTCTTCCCCTGCGAAGCCGTTCGCAGCTGTTATTTGTGGCGGTCGTCGCAGCAATTGGCTGCGACTTCCTGCGCGTCGGAGCAATGTCGTGGTTAATCGTGGCGTGAGGCAGAAGGGGAGATATCAGGAGCAGCAGCAGCATTTGCGGCCTGTTTGTGCTTCGGCGACGGTTTCGACGCGTCCCTACGATGGAGTGGCGGAGGATAGGGAGGATTACATCAAGGCCGGTGGAGAGGAGCTGGACCTTGTGCAGCTGCAGGCGAGTAAGGTTTTTGAACAACCGAAGATTGCTGATAAGGTGAGCAATGATGAGGTGTTTGCGTGTTGCAAGGAATGCTGGCTGCTGTGCATGTCCTTCGTCTCGAATTATTTGATTGATGGATTGAGTGAGAGGAATGCTGATAGCACGCCACTGGATGTCTTCGTGTTCTGAATCATCTAATCTGAGGTCTAGCGCATCCTTCTAAGTGAATTCTTTGGTATGAGGAGACAAGACTCTGAGGACGATTTTAACCGAAGATTGCTGATAAGGCGAAAAATGTGATGAGTTTCAAATAATGCTAGCAGTAGTTTACATCCTTCATCTTGTGCTATGCGATTAATTGAAGCCAGCAAAAGTGCTGATGCTGGTGCGAGACGTCAGTGGACGTTTTCTTCCTTTGAATCATGTACTCTCAGGTCTACTGCATCTTTATTAGTAATTTCTTCAGTATGTCGGGAAAGCAAATTGACTGAGAATTTTTGGATTCGTGTCAGAACTGAAATTGGCCCTTGGTTGGTGCAGTTACAACCTCTGGCGGACAAAGTATTAGACTTGGTGGTGGTAGGTTGTGGACCTGCGGGAATGTGCCTGGCTGCCGAGGCAGCGAAACAGGGCCTTAGTGTTGGTCTTGTTGGCCCTGACTTGCCGTTCGTCAACAATTACGGTGTCTGGACAGACGAATTCGACGGTACGAATTGTTATCGAGCTACTTGTCGATTTTCAGTCACCGAATTGTCTGAGCATCATGTCTTGCATACTCTCTCTCTTCTATTGGTTACGCTAACTGGATGAAGGTCTCTTCGTTTCGAAAGTGCGGTCAACGGAGTTGAAGTGGAGTATCTTCATAGGACAGGGTGAAGACTCGTTCTTCGCGTATATTCTTGGACACTCCTACTAGCATTGCAAGCTTCCTGAAATTTTGGAGGACTTCAATTTGCATTTTGAGTAGCGGGAGACCGTAGGTTGCTCAATTGGGCACTCTATCAGTGATTACGGTAGTTAAGTTGATTCGTCGAGTATTCTACCAAAGAACGAAGATTCTCGAGATTCCTGGCAGAAAGCGGAGATGTTTAGAGGAATTCGGTTGTGTCAACGTATTTCTCTACATTTGCTTTATTCGCGAGATGTTGAGTTATGACGTCCAGATTTTCATCGTGCAGCACTGGGGCTCGAGAATTGCATAGAGCAGACTTGGAGGGACTCTGCCATGTACATAGAAGGAGGTTCGCCCATTATGATAGGGCGTGCGTATGGTCGGGTTAGTCGGACTCTTCTCAGAGAGGAGCTCATGAAGAGGTGCGTGTTTCGCGACTTTTGAAATTGAACGATCTGAAAATGCCTGGTAGAGGAATGTTACTGGTCAATAATAGTAGTGGTTAATTCTGGAAGCTCTGCAATAGGATGACAAAGCAGCTTTTGATTTGGATAACTGCAGGTGTGCTGAGACAGGAGTTAGTTTTCTTGATTCAAAGGTTGATAGGATATTGGAAATCAACAAGGACTTGAGTTCCGTTCTGTGCTCCAGCGGAAGAGCCATTAAGAGCAGGTATCACTTATTCGCCTTTCATCGTCTTGGTTTACTTAGTCGATTATTACTTAAGCAGCTTAAAGTTCCTCCTTTGTTTCAAAGTGATACCATTGCTGAGCGTGTGTCAAAAGGAGGTTCGAAACACTTTCGCCAATGGATATCCTTTCGAGACTTGTTCGCTAGTGACATCTCCTTTTGGAAGCAGACTTGTTGCAGTCGCCTCTGGAGCAGCTGCTGGCAAATTCCTGAAGTATGAGCCAGGCGGTCCAGGAGTCGGTGTCCAAACTGCGTACGGGGTGGAAGTGGAGGTAAATAATCCTGCGCGGAGTATGATACGTCTCTTCCCCGTTGAACTGATCATTTGATCGTTAAACGATTTGGCGATCATTATATCCCGTGGATATGCTCCATTGTGGATTTATTCACGAGCAGTATATACCTTGAAGTTGCAGTCGTCCAACTTTTTCATGGTTTGTTTTTCTTTATCATTGCTGCTGGTCCTCAGTTCGGAAGAATTTTACAAATGCTCACTGTTTGCTGTTGTACAGGTTGAACATTATCCTTATGATCCTGATTTTATGCTTTTTATGGACTATCGAGATTACAAATGTCGAGACGCTGGAAGTGTTGATTCTGAGGAGATCCCCACATTCTTGTACGCAATGCCTATTTCACCCCATCGCGTTTTCTTCGAGGTAAGGTCGGCTTTGTCTCTAGGATAGTGCATTCGCGTGTCACTCTCTGCTTGAATTTGGAAGGCTGCTTTTTCAGGGAGTGCTTTTCCTTGTAGCTGAAGTCAATTTGTTGGGTGATGTTTTCAGGAAACATGTCTTGCTGCAAGACCGGCCATGCCTTTTAGTATTCTTAAAGCTAGGCTGCAGGAGCGTTTAAACAAAATGGACGTAAAGATTTTGCATGTATATGAAGAGGTAATTCCAAATCTAGCACTTTGTATCAGTAACGGCTGTGCATATGGTGTTGCTATCAGGATGCTTCTCAATAGTTGGACCTTCCGAGGACATGACTTTGTTTTTTACTTATTTAATTTTTGCGGTGCAGGAGTGGTCATATATTCCTGTGGGAGGTAGCCTTCCCTTGACAAGCCAAAGACAACTGGGTTTCGGTGCCGCTGCTAGCATGGTTCACCCGGCTACTGGTAAGTGGTATGTCTCTGTACTGTGTCTGCAGATGCTACCAGAGAGCTCTGAAGTTCTGAAAATGTCCAGAACGTCGAACCTTTTGTTTTTTGGATTGATAGTGAGATATTTGAAGATTCAATGAAGCTATTAAAGGATGTCTCTGCTGATGACCACAGGTTACTCAGTAGTGCGCTCACTATCTGAAGCTCCAGTCTACGCTGCAGCCATTGCTAGGGCTCTTAAGAGTTCAGATGGCAGGTCCATTGTCTCAAATTCTCAAGAAGCTGCCTATGAAGGTACGATTTGATTGGCATAATCTATGTACTTTGTAACTTGTTGATTTTGATCTTTTGGCAGCTATTTGTTGAATTCCCAGGTGTTAATGCGAGCAATTTGGAATCTAGTCAGTCAGCTTTACGCTAAGTCACTTCGTCTTGTGCTCAGAACCGTTTGGTACTTCTTATTGTGGCTACGTCTAGATTGCGCTTATTAGTCGCATTTGGTATTGTCCTCATCAGTTGGACATGTGACAAATCCAATAAATATTTATAGTTCTAAAAGTGTTGCGATAAGCTCGCAATATACGTTTTTTCTCGAAATTCTGACGTATGATGAGAAATAAGAACCCTCGTAATTAGGCGTATAGGTATTTATGTATTCTGTCGTTGTTTTACCTGTTATGTTTCTGAAGAGGTGTTTTTGTTTATTTTTGCAGCATGGAATGTCTTGTGGTCCAGCGAAAGAAAGAGGCAGCGAGCTTTTTTCCAATTTGGATTAGAGCTCATTATGCAACTGGATACTCCTGGTATCAAAGATTTTTTCGTCACATTTTTTCGACTTCCTGAATGGTACGTCTACTCTTATTCAATGCCAAATGTGTATTTTATGATCTGGAATTGTTAGTTACCAGGTCATAAGATTAAGAATTATGTCCCTCTGGCAGGTTATGGAAGGGTTTTCTTGGCTCTAAGCTCTCATCACTGGATCTCATTTGGTTCGCTCTTGCAACCTTCGTGGTCGCCCCAAATTCGTTGCGCTTTCGACTTGTTCGGCACTTGATTCAGGATCCCAGTGGATTGCAATTATTGCAGACCTATACGGGTCTTGGAGCTGTGAGCTCTAATTCTCAGGATTTGGAACCAGTAAAGCAAGCATAGAAACCACAACGAAGGAAATGGTTTCTAGCTAGATGTCCCCAAATGTTGGGTTGGCTTCATGTTTCTTTACCGAATTAGTATCGAATGGTAATATAACGGGGGCGCTAAAATGTGGTCTTTGATAAGTTTCCTGGCAAGTATTCGAATGAATTTCAATTTATTTATTCAAGTACTCGCATGTTTAGATGAATTGTCACCTTGTTTTGGCTGGCTTGTATTGAATGTCTCGTCGAGAAGACTTCAACATCATCTCCAATTCCCATTCTGAAGTTCATGTATGACATGTCCATTATATTGTCAATGTGATTCTCTTTCATTTCTTATTCTAAAGTGGATCTTTATTCTTATTCAACTTGTATTCTTCACCAATTAATAATCGTAGTATGTATAATTTTAGAACTTCAAACACAAAAATGTAAAGAGAATTCACTTATGTCTAATCTAGAACTCTGAATAGCATTTATAGGGTGTATCCCATTCACCTTTTACTGCTGTTGATGGATGACTTTAGCTGAGATTGGAGGTAGTTGAGTACATTTTCAATGAATACAGTATTGCAAAGTCCCTCATTATAATCTTATTGACTTTTCTAGAGAAGAAAATGCTTAATCCTTGGATCACCCTTGGGCCATTTCTTGCTATTTACCTTTGAGACATACAAGTTTTATTTTTTGAATTTGAGTCCAACTAATGAATTGAAGCTTATCAATTACACTTTCTATTCCAATTGGGAATTTTGAAAAAATCTCAAATCTCAATATTTTACAGCAATATGAACTTTGGGCCAATAACTATGGTTTGTTGATTTTCTAATTATAAAATGACATGGTAACTTTGGTTTATACCATAATACTATGTACTATATTATGTGAAAATTTTAGATTTTTTCAGTATATTTTATATTTGATATGAATTTTCTTTGTTTTTTTTTAATCTCTAAAGTCCTGCCATTTTTGCTGCGTTTGCCCAAGAAAACAGAAAAATACTTTTCTTAGAATCTAACTGTAGCATCTTATGTTTGACTTGTCTCAGATCATCTGGTAAAAGTTTCATGAAGTTTGACTTTCCAAATTGGACGTTACTACCATTCAAAGTTGGAAGAAAAGTGTTTTTGAATGATGTATTGGAATTTCAGATGACTTTCACCACCATTTGTGAAAAAAAATTGCACTATAGACTTTGAAATTGCACCATAGACTTTGAATTTAAACTTCTTTATGTTGAAGATTTGAGCTGAAAGTGTAGGAAAAAAAATTCAAAAAATACACACTCGATTTTCATTCTTAAAAAATTGTCATGCAAAAGTAAGTTTAAGATTGAACAAAAAACAAAATTGTTAATAGCTCTAAAATGGAATTGAAACACAATAATTCCAATGGTGAGATTGTTCTAGCAAGTATATTTAACCTTGTCAAACAATTTTTTAGAAAAATTGCAAAAATTGCATTAAAAATGAATCCTATAAATTATTTTTTGAAGAAAATTCTTAGATTGACTGAAAACAAGATTATCCATAACTTTCTCATCACTGGTCCAAATAGAATGAACCAAAGCTTTACATGTAGACAAAAATATAATATAATATATATATTTAAATTATTTTGACTTATTGTATTTTTTTGGGTTGCCCACTAATATCCGTTTTTTGCTTATTGTGCCATAATTATTGCTCCCAAGCATTGATTGAAATAAAAATTATATTCTCAAGAAGCTTCTGTGTTTTTCTAGCTCACAAAAAGTTTTAAAAAATTACAATGAATATTGAAACCATATGAGCCTACCCAAAGTTGCATTTTGGTGCCTGTAGGGCAATGGGATTGTAGGGGTTAAGAAATTCATAGTAATTTCAAATTATTCTGAAAAAGGTTGAAAATTTTACATGTGATTTCACCTCTGAAAAATAAATATAAAATTTTTCATTCATATTTAGTTGGAAACTATAGCAACAAACAAAATAATAGATAGTGAAGTTAGTAAGAACTAAGTGGTCATGGGCATGTCCTTATAGGGTTAAATTAAAGAATCACTCTATTGATAAAAATTTATGTAAATATTTGACAATGTTCCAAATACAAAGTCATAGTTAGAAATCTTAAGCTCTTCCAGGATGATTTTTTTGACATCCAAAATAGAAATATTGTATAAACATCTAATTTGTAGATTTGCATATTTAGAAGAACCTATAATAAATCCAAGTATGACATAATTGAGGAAATTAAGGAATAAGGACGTTGAGCAAGACAATGAGAAAAGTTTAAAACGATTGATAAAGATGACAATAGGAGCTAGATGAAGGTTTCATTATGAAGCAAAACCATTGTCATTTGTAAGTTCAAAGATTTTCCAAAAAATTCCTAATTGTTTATTGTAGAAAACCCAAAATTTAAGGTTCATATTACATTATTGCCCATTACATATCATTGTTTTATTAGTAACATCATACCTTGGATTTATCAACCTAATCCTCAACAATTCTATGTCTTTGTTTTTAGATAGTATTTGATTAATTTATAGTCCATTCAATTCATTTCTTTGCACTTCAAGGGGTAAGTGGTCTAAGAAACCAATATAGAAATGTAAAATTTTGGAGTAATATTTCTCCATATAAAGAATATGAATGATATATATTACTAGAAATTATGAAATAAATACTACGGTCCCCAACTAGAGAATCTTTGATTACATTCTCCAAAAGTTCTCCAAGTTCAAATTTTTCTAAAGATTTAGATGTTCTAATGCAAATGTAGTAAACTTTGGCCAATGAATAGATGCACAACTTCCAAAGCCCTTGTGTTTTAGAGGCAATTTTCCATATAATGTTTTTTACATACAAATAAGCAAATATTGACAATGATTTAAGAAAATGATGAGGTATTTTCCTTCAAGATGACATTTATACATACATATTCCATAGTAGCTAAATAATAAATTTCATACTATTTGCATAGCATTATTGAGTTGCGGTAATAAAGTGACTTTGGAATTTATAGAATAGACGATGTATTCCATTGAATGTAGAAGAAATTATTGAGATTATTCATCGAAAAAGAGTTATTGGACTAGTATCAATTTCTTCAATTTAGGAACTTGTTTCACATGCATTATCCAAGTTTTTCATTCCCACTTCACCTACTGTATAGGTTGAAAATTTCACCACTCCAACAAATATTATCTACTATTTTTTTTATAAAAGAGTCCTTTTTGCCTTGATGAATAATCTTATGTATTGCGTATTGCCATGACATATTGAATTAAATGTATTAAAATCTATACCTCTGAACGGGCTTCAAAATTCAGGACATTGAGACCAAAAGTGGTCAATGAATGACTTTTAAAAATATTGTAGAAATGAAAAATGTGCCTATTGGTCTATAGATTGGTTTATTTTTGGCAAAGTACCTTAGTAAAGTTTAGAAAGACACTATGGACACTAATGTCCAATGGATGATATAAAATCCTTCTATGTAGGACAGAAGTATACATGTTCATCCTTGGAATTTTGTATAAAAAGGGAAGGTCTTACATTGTAGTTTGACCTCTAATGCATGCTTCTGGATTTTTTTAAGCAAATGATCTACATTATACTAAAAAGGTTGATTTCCGCAGTGATCATCCTGTCCTTCTCAAGCTATTGTACGTAAAGGTCTGATTCATCACCCAAATGCCAAAATTGAATTTCCACATCAAATTCCCAAGGGTCCACATCACACACCATCTACAAGATGAGATGTGGCACTTTCTTACAAAAATGACTTAATTTTTGCTAAATTTGACCTTTGTGTAGAATAACCTTGTAATGGTGTACCAAACCAAGGTGTCTGAAGGATGGCTTTCAGGCCACTATAGAAATGAAGAATCCAATGCAACCTCTCTTAATGCATAGTGCCGGGACTATGCACTAAGAGAGGTTTTATGCATTAAGAGAGGTTCGGTACTGACCACTATCTAATGTGGCCTTTAACTACGGGGCCTCCAACTACTATTCAACAATAAAGGCTTCAAAGTAAGACCTTTCTTAGTGCATATTATGCACTAAGAGAGGTTCTACTATACACCTATTAGTCCAAAAATCAGATCATTTTTGAATGAATACCTTTGCCATAAGCATCCTTCCAAAGTTAAGGGATTAAAGAATAAAATCTACTAATTTTGACTAGAGATTGATCTACAATTCTACATTTTGAGATCTTGATATTGAAGTAGACATCATGATGTTTCTTTGAGAAGGTAAAATAAAATAGAAGATACTAAAACCACTAGAATTTCATCCCATCTCCTATGTAGACCCTTTCAAGGGCAACTCACCTATTCATACTTGATTGACCTTCAATTAGCAAGTGGTGTAAGCATGACTTGGCGAAGTACCCAACACAACTAATCATTGCATAAAAATAGTCTCCACAGTCCCTTCACTGAAGTGATCTACAACATTCCACTTTGAAATTACATACGAAATTCTTACACAGTGCTGAAAAACTAACCTCAACAGATTTGGCTCTTACAATCAAAGATCACTTGAGCTCTATACATCTGCCCTTAACTCCCCTACATACTGGTTATAATGCTTCACGTGACACAGACAGTATCCTCTCATCCCTACACATTTCCTGCAATCAAAACCCTACGGCTAGATTTGAAAGATACTTGCAACAAAATTGAGAAATATGTAGCACATGACAAATCTGCTGCATCTCTTGCCTCCAGTGTTTTCTCTCAGCCCACCTCCATGACTAGATTCTCCTGGTAAGGATGTCCAGACGTTGATGTTGTAGCAGCGGAGCCAGTTTCATAAGCGTCGAAGATATAAAAGGTGGTGCACCTATTATCAACACTGTACCGAAATCAGCATACTAATGGGCGATACTGATTGCAAGCATTTTTAATGGATTGGAAGTTGAAAGAACAAATCATAAAAAAAATAAAAGACACAATTTGACGTTGAAATGAATATCATATCATAAGAGACCCTCGTTGTGTGCCATGTGACTATTTGTGCCACTGGGTAGCCACTATGTAATGCATTCAAAAATTTGAATGTACACTAATGATACATAGTGGCACAAATAGGGTGGATTTTGAATTGTGACACAGATAGGGTGGGTGGATTCTGAATTGTAACACAACTACAGTGGGTTCTGAATAGTGACACAAATAGGGTGGATTTTGAATAGTGACACAAATAGGGGCTCTTACCTTACCCCAAACCAACACCTATCATAACATTATTCACTCAAAGGCAGAAAGCTTCTCTTAATACAAGAAAAGCAGGCCAAATATTCAGACTTTTGTCAAAAGTTGGACTTTTCCCTACCAAGTGAACAAGTATCCATGAGAAACCAGGGTAATGCAAGTGAAACAAGTAACTGTAGTGAAGAGACATTGACATCAATGCCAGTGATTTCTCCATGATTTTCTCCACGTTCGTGACAGACACCCTGCTGCTACTACTGCTGAATAATGTTATGATGATCATATACACAAGTAGTATACTTCAAATCACTATACTTCAGATACTCCCTATTTCACAGAAATTGGTTCGAAGTGAAGTGCACCCACCTTCCATCCACTCTCTACTTCTCGAACTGCTTGTCTGCTGGCTTCGACCTTCGGGGCTTCTTGCTATGGGACGAGGAGCCGCTGTGCGAGCTGCGGTGCCTCTTGTGATGCACGGACTTCTTGGGAGAACACCACAACGAGCGCAGGAACATGAACACGGTGACGAAGGGAAGGGCCAGAATAGCAGCAGCCAGAAACCAAATGAACTGATCCGTCGCAAACTTGTACTTGCCCAACTTCTCCTTCAAGTGGCGCTCCACTTGGGAGTGGTAGCCGTAGGCAGCAGTGATGGCGCGGCGGTAGTGAGGACCAGCCAGAGTCTGCACGCGCTCCAAATGAGGGGCAGCACAGGTCTTCGCCTGGTCGATGTACGGCTTGCTCTTCACTTTCACAGACTGCACATGATGTCCATGCCACAATTATTTTAACCCAAGCAGGTGAAGCTGATCATCAAGAAGAATTGACCACATACGAAGTTGAATCAGGTAATTCAAGAAGGATCACGAATCGAAAAGGGTAACAAAAACAGGGCTTTCAGTAAAATTAAGCTGTTCCAGAAGCTGTTGGAAAGCATCATCAAGAGAACTCAAGATGAAGACTCTCTTGATGATGCTGTCTAAAACGCTCCTGGACCAGTCTAATTCTCCGGAAGCCCTATGAAAAGGTGAAAATTCAATAAGAAGTTGAAGATGATCCCCAAGAAGAATTGACCACATACGAAGTGGAATTAAGTAATTTAGAAAGAGGGCGCAACTGAAGACGGGTAACAAAAAAAGAGCTTTCAGTAGAATCATCCTGTTCCAGGAGCTTTTAGAAAAATCATCATCATCACGGTGAAGACTCTCCTGGATCACCCTAATTCTACTAAAAGCCCAGCAGAAACATGCGTATTCAATAACCAGCAAGGTCTGGTATGGTGAAGACTCTACTGATAATGCAGCGTAGAACTTCTTGGAGCAGCCTAATTCTAAAAAAAACCCAGCGAAAACATGAAAATTCAATAACCAGCAAGCTCTAATACGGTGAAGACTCTACCGAAAATGCTATGGAAAAACTCCTGGAACAGTCTACCCAAAGCCAAGTGCAAAGTTGAAAATTCAATAACCAGCAATGTCTAATGTGAGAACGTCCATACCTCCACATAGGGATTCACAGTCTTCTGCACAGTCTCCACATGCGGAGCCATATACCCCCTTCCCGACTCCACCCCTTTCTTCACACTCTCAATATGGGGCGCCACCGCCACCACCACCTTCTGCCACTTCTCCCTTATCGCCGGCTTCACCTTCTCGTGAAACGTATCAATATGCGGCTTCACATACCCATGTGCATCCCCCACCTTACTACTCGCCGACCTCTTAAACTCCTTCACCACGGGCTCCCCGTGCGTAGACCACCTTGAACTCGCCGTCTTCTGCAAACTCTCAGCATGGGTAGCAGCCCAAGGAGGTAACCACGATTGGTGAAGATCATCCAACTTTCGAGCTTTCTCCTCAGCTTCTGCTTTCGCCTTCAACATCGCTGCTTCAGCTATTTGTAACCCACGCTCTGCCTTCTGGAGTCGGAGCTTCTGATCCTCTAAAGCCTTGATGGCTTTCTCCTTATCAGATAAGTGAGAAGAAGCGGTTTCTGAGACTGTTTTGGCATGATTCGCGTGTAAGTCGGCTTCGGTTTTGAGCTTTGCGGATTCGTCTTGGAGGGATTGGACTTGGGACTCGAGCTCACGGATCTTGGACATGGCGGAGTCCACCTTGAGTTGGGAGACGTCGCGGGAACGGAAAGTGGTGAGCTCGTGTTCGAGTTCTTTGATCTTTGATTCCTTGGATTTCATGCCTTCCTCCAGAGTGTGAAGCTTGGATTTGAGGAGGGTGAGCTCGTTGGTGTCGTCACGAGGGGTGGACTCGCAATGGGATACAGTGCTTAAGGAGAAGCACAAGAGGAGGAGCAGTAGAAGGGGTTTTGTGGATGCCATCTTGAGTAGCATGAGAAAGCAAGTGGGTGCCTTCAAGGGGGGGCTCGTTTTTGCAAAACCTAGTCACTGCAGAGAGAACATCAGAGTAGTGTAAGAACATACAGAATCGAAATTCAAATGCGCGCGCAACCGAGCTAATAGCTTGTACTTGAACCACTGAGTGGAACGGTAGAACATCGAGCAATAACATACACCGCACAAATGACGGTACTTGCTAAACCCTCACGACACACCAAAATACGAACATCTAGGAACATTTAGTAATTTCTACGAGCAAAACACAAACCCTAGCTAGTAAGACATACCATGCCCTACATGACACGCACGCCCCTGAAATGCAAGAGCCTGTAAACGAAACCAACAACTAGACTCATAAACACCAAAAAATTTCCAAAGATCCCCAAAACAGACCCAACCTACACTAATAAACACCCAGCTAAAACCTGAACCCTAGATCCCACTTCCAAACCAAGACATAATCCGCAAACCCTCACCAGGGGATGATTAGCACCTCCAAAACTCACCAGGCACCTCACTCCACCAACCCGAAAACTATTACGACCTCGGACATGATAGTACCCCAAAAACTATAAGCACACAACCACGGAATCTCCGCCCAAAACCAAAGCTTTACAACAACAGAGACCAACAAAAACCTACATGAACTACACGATAAGCACGTCCCTGCAATGCAAGAGCCTGTAAACGAAACCAACAACTAGACTTACATCAGAAATTTCTCAAAGATCCCCCAAACAGACACAACCTAAACTACTAAACACGGAGCTAAAATCTGAACCCTAGATCCCACTTCCAAACCAAGACATAATCAGCAAAAGCCTCTAAGCAGGGGAATGATTAGCAACTCCAAAACTATTTAGGCACCTTCCTTCACCAACCAGAAAACTATGACAACCTCGACCATGATAAAACACCCCAAAACTCTCAGCACACGTGCACACAACCTCCACCCAAACCAAAGCTTTTACATCAACAGAGCCCAACAAAAACTGAACCTTGGATCCCACGTCGAAACCAAGACGTAATCTGCAAAGCTTCTATAAAAAGGACGATGAAAACCTTCAAAACTCACCAGGCAGTTTACATACTCCGCAAACCAGAAAAGTATTCCAACCTCAGATATGATGCCAGTACCCAAAACTTCAAGGAATCTCCTCCGAAAGCCAAAGCTTTGCAACAAGAGAGTCCCAAGGAAAACTGAGCCTGTGAAGTGAACAAAGACTTTGTTTGACTGTGAAGATTCGATACCTGCATGTAGGCGTTGCGTTGGCAGAGAACTAGTATAGAAAGCTGCGCTTGTTGTTGCAACAACAAGCAGGGCGGGGAGCCAAGTGCCTGTGTGAGGAAGACGAGAAATGAGTGACGAGTGGAAACGGGAGCGGGTCGGGTGGGCATGGCAGTGAAGGCGGAGGGTGGCACCGTCCACTGGCTGGTCCAGACTGAAGAATTTTTAAGAATTTTTTATTTTTTTTATTTTTTTTATTTTCCTATAGTTTGGGAACAGCTTCAGCTCATAATAATTCCCGAAAACAAAGCCAGAAAAGTTCAGAGATAATCTTTTCTATGTGTGTATTTTTTTTACATGTGCTTGTGGTCATGGTGGTCATGGTGGTTGAACCTCTCGAAGGTAGAAACACCTAAAAATAACATTTTTTAGATTCCAACATCTTAAAAATGGCCCACTTCTAATTGAAGACTTTGACTAAAATCAAGACTTTGATTGAGAACACAACTTTTGAAAAGCATCTAATAAGAGGTGAAGAGTTTTTTGAAGCTACCAATGAAAGTTGAGACGTTTCCTAATTCAAGGGCATTCATCCAAGGTGAGTATTGTGTTTTGTATAGGCTATCCTATATTCTCAACTTTGAAAATTTGTAAAATATTATTAGAGTGTTGGAAAATTATGAAACCACTTGGGTTGCATCTCTCTTGAATTTGCAAATAATCTCATCAATTTTTTTGGGATCAATTGGTCTTTGAGATAGTGGGACAAGAAAAAGTATTGCTTTTAAGTGTTTTTATCTTATTCAACAACAAAATAAAGATCGACAACCTTTATACTATTGGACCTAGGATTAGACCTAAGATTAAGTTCATGTATAAAATGGATTTCCTCAAATTTCATTGGCTTTGGACCAAAGGCTAGGAGGTCGCTTTGTATTGACAAATCTAAATTCATCTGTCCTCATCATGAAGGGGGGGGGATGATTGTCACCTTGATAATTAGTGTCACCATAAAATCTTGTTTTTTGGATATTGGTTCAATTTGCACGATATTTCAACCTACACTAATTCAAAATAGTGTGAATTTGATAAATTAGCATCACATGTACTATTAGGCCAAATCAATGTAAGTATATGTAATAAAGTTTGAGTAGGACTTCACTCATAAAACAAGCTGGCGCTATAGTGTTAGAGCCTTTCATACTATAGTTGTTTGTTAGAATAAATATAAAAGAATCACTAGTAGTGTGGCAAATAAACACACTTCAATATTTCTTGGATGAAAAGTGCACATTTCTTTGATGTTTGAACCTATCAAAAGATTTTTTTTGGCATGGAAAAATTTGCATTTTCATTGGGGTTAACAACTTTTCAATTATTGTTCTTTCTTCTAGAAACAGGTCATTGAGTTTACAACAATTGAGAGAATCTTTTTTCTTTTGCTCACTAGAAGCCATTTGTGACTACTAGTTGGATGTCAAATTTGTAAATTGCATACTTAGGTGGCAAAGAAGTGATCCATTTTCCACAAGGCTAACTATATATTTTGGCAGTACGAACTTTTGACAAACTACTCGTAATGCTCTAATATTGTTTAAAAATTAACCCTAAAGGACCAAGTGTCCCAATAGAGGAAAAATGATTATTTAGGTAGGCTCCTCTAATTTCGATTTTTGGCATGATTTTTTGAATAAATTTTTGAAGATGAAAAATACATTAGCCTAATTATTAGGAATAAATTTTATTTCAATTGGTACCCAGGAGCAAAAATTAAGACCCCTAAGCTCAAAATGGAGTTCACTGGGTAGCACAAAAACTTTATAAAATTTTTAAATTTTATTTATCATAGAAAGTGCTTTTGTCTGCATGAAAAGATTGAATTCATTCTATTTGGATTAGTATTGAGAAAATTATGGAGAGTCTTGTTTTTAAGACAATCAATGCTTCTTATTGAAAAAAAATCTAATAGGATTCATTTTGGAACTCAATTTTCACAATTAAAAAAAGTTCCACATAGCTTAGTTGTTTTCTAGAACAATCTCATTGTTTAGAATTAATGTGTTTCAATTCCATCTTAGAATTATTAACAATTTAGCTTTTTTTCTATTTCATATCTACTTCTACTTAACAATTCTTTTAAGGATGAAAATCATGTTTTCTTTTAAAAAAAAATTGGGGCTCTCGATTCAATTCTTTAATTTTTTTGTAAAAAAATTTCATTCAAAATCTATATTTCAAATTTTTTTAAGCTACAAAGATTCAAATCTTTAAAACCTAATTAGCCAAGATGTAAGAAAAAACATTTTCTTCAACTGAAACGGAAATACCTTGCAATCTATGTAATCAAAGTTTTTGAAATTTCTTCCACACAATTTCATACTAGTTTAGTACAAGAAAATATGGTTAGATATGCAAATATACGATAATTTAGAAAAAATTTGAACTTTGCAACTAAAATGGCAATGTTGAGTGTTTTTTGACAAAAAAAAAGGCTTTGGTCCTTTAGAAGTTAATCCCTAAAGTTCCATGACTATGTTTTCACCAGAAACGCTCAAAAATTGCCATTTTTAGTACAAGTACCAAATTTTGAAGAATTTTTTTTTTGACACATGTAATTGTAGGATCTTGTAGTATGCTAACTTAAGAACAAAAAGTGTAAATTTCAAAAATTTCTAACATGTGGATTGCAAGATATAAGCATTCAAATTCATTAAAATCATTTTTTTGGCCCTACAAAATACAAGACAACCACACTTCACAAGCTCACTTTTCTATGAAAAAATGTCCAAAATGGTGGTGCTTCTATGGATTTCTTTTCTCATCAAGTTGGCTATATGCTTGAAATTTTTCACATCATTTGGAATTGTACAACATATAGGAAAAAAATAGTAAATAGAAAGAAGTAGAGAATGATTCAAAATAATAAATTGTTAAGAATTTTGTTATGGAATTGAAAAATGCGAGTCCCAATAGTTGTAACAAACAATATACATCCTATGATTTTATTTTTTTCAAAAAATATTGAAAATTGAATAAGATAAAGGACTTCAAAGTTATTTTGTAGAAAATCTATAATTGCCCGCAAACTAAAATTCCTCATAATTTTTGACTAATTGATCAAAATGGAATGATTAAAAGCTTTCCACTTATATATAACTCAAGAAAGCCAATTTCAAATTTTTGTTTTTGAAAAAAATGATTTTTTCTTATCTACCTGAACTGCTTGGTTCATCAAAAAAGTAACATATTTGGCCATAACTTTTGATTCATATTTCCAAATGTCATGAAATTTAGTGCATATGAAAGATATTCCTTGTCCCCACCTTCTAATAAAATTTCAACATATACAATAAAATATAAAAATCTCTAGTCATACGTACCTTGCCCAAAATTTCTATGTTGCCAAAAAAACACATGCTAGTCTTTTAGGAGTTAACCAAGGATGTCTTTTGTTCAATCCTTGGAAAACTAAAAAAAATTATTTATTTGATATTGTCACCGACCTTGAAATGACTAGGCCATCACCATGATCATCAACTATTAGATTATCCTTTATCAAGATGCACATCTCCAAGCTTTTTTTTACTTGAAACCTAGAGCTATGCATTAGACATTTTGAAACCTCTACAAAATTGAGGGGTTAAGGCTATAATACACTTTGTTGATGTAACATGTATTACATCATCATATCACCAACTATAGGTTTCCACCTATCTTTTCAACTTTCTCTAGGATTACAAAACCTACATTAGTCAATTTTACTTACCTAGTAAGCTGCAAACCCCAAACTCCTAATTTTTTTTACTTTGGGAGAATTTTCAACCTAGCTAAACAATCATATTATGAAAATGTTGAATTTAAATAACAAAATTGTCAATTTTTGAAATCATGCACAACCCAAGAAAAAAATTATGAAATCATTACTTTAACTACACTAAATAGTGAAATTACGTTGCCCCACACTAATTTCTCTACATTCTACACTATATAAATATGTATTGTTTCTTTACAAGAATTTACTACTTTTTTGAATTAAAAATTTATGCATGTAGACTCATGAACCTCTATGTGTACAAACAAAAAAAATAGTAGACATATTTGTTGATTGGTTGGCTTGTAAAATGATTTTCTTGAAGTAAGGCAACCTAATTGTTAAGGCAACCTAATTTCACTATTTAGTGTAGGAGTTATGTAAAATTGAATCCCTCACTTGTAAGCTCTAAACCTCCTTTGCAACCTTCTAGAACAAAGGAAAATTGAATTTCAAGTGTCGAATGCAAGATGTCCCAAAAACCAAGCACTTATGCTATGAGAGACTGTATCCCTAAACACTGACACGCTTTTCAAATAAGGTCCTCCTCAAACTTCAAAAACATGCAGTTTTGTCAATGCCAAACCTCCTCCCTTTGGTCCGGAGTCACAAACAATTTGACGCGGGGGTATTGAGTACGACCAGCAAGCACGGTGCATGGGTCCTATTCCAGTATAAGAATCGGCACTGAAACAATAAGAGCTGGGCTCCAGAGTAACTTACTGTGGCAGGAAAACGCACTCAATTGCAGGTGAATGATGATGTCCGTCCTCACCTTTATAACAACCTTACAACAACAATCAGAGCACGTAACATAAAAGAAACATCCTCAAAACATCTTAGGCTTCAACTGACAAAGTAACATTTTTACCCATTACTGGCAGGGTTCCTTATCCTCCCATGAGAATAATTGGGACCTTACTGGTCAGATGTCAGTAACCACTTCAATTAAAATCCCTATCGAAGGATACCAGGGAGGGATATTCCATCCTCCGATGAGGTGACACAGTAGACCTACGGAAGGGTTATAGTCTATGCAGTGCCCCAATGACACCGACACTATTCCAGCATAATGCATGTCTTACAGGCAATCCTAAAAATCGACTACCTATATGGAAACTTGAAGAAAAAAAAGACTAATCCACAGTAAAAATCTGATGTCGAAACATAGAGGGTCGAAAAGTGTGACCTATGTTGAAACATCGACTGTTTCAACAAAGTCATGATTTTCAATACGTGCTTCCTTCTGGGGGTTGTTGTAACTTCCGGTTGGCTGGGCTGGCCATCTCTTTCTTCAGCTCCACCAAAATGCCCTCCATGGTGTACTGGCGGCGCCAATTCGCAAGCATTGGGAAATATCTTGGATCAACCTGCGACATGAGAGGATGAAAGACTCAGTTTCTGTAGTAAAACCATGAAAACTGTTGAAGAAAGCAAAAAATTCAAGCCATAATCACAAATGAACGAAAGCAAAGGATACTAAATCCAATACAAAAAATTGATACCGTCTCATATATTAGCCCCTCCTGACCAATTGCTAGACATGTAAACATACACTAGGTAGCAGCAGGTGTACGCATGTCATGGCAAAATGACTATGGCCTGTCATCTTTGAATAGAAATGGAGTTGCCTACTGCCCCTTCACACTGGACTACAACCTACAACGATGAATTGCATAAGAATTCAATCACAACAGATTTGGCTCTTACCATACCCAACAATGTCTCTATAGCTTTACGTAAATCTCCCAAATATAGCACTCCTAGATATGTTCAAATGCTTATACTCATGCAAATAGAATCCTGTACTTCATACAAAAAAAACAAGTTGCACAACAGGGTTCTCCCCATACATAGTGGAGCAACAAAGCTACTAGACACTAGAGACTAAATGGCTTACCATACTGCAGCTGCACTACAGATGTAGCTTATTTCATGTTAAGAATTAGGCTCATTTTTTAAGAACGTAACATCTTACCCAAACTCTCTGACGTCACTGCAGATATAACTCATGCCGACATAGGGCATCTGAAAATCAAGACAATGACTTACCAATCCTGTGTCCGAGTTGACATGTGTCATGTTGATTCGAGAATGGAATCTCACTGACGGAGGTTTTTCAGGGTAATCCTTATCACAGAACAATTTCAAAGTGTAGATGCGACCCTCGTGCACAGACTGCAGCAGTCGTCCATGAGTTAGAATATATCGAGTGATATGCCTTGACACGAACTCAACAACAAGCTCGCAGCTAGGAAACCTACAATGCTGTGAGCCTTGGTGGTAAAACAATTCACGAGTCAACCACCTGAATAACGCCTTATAATCGACAACTACCAGGCTATCGCTCAAAGAGAAGAGGAGCTGGTTTATAAGCTATATCCACTCTCTTCTTTCCAGTTTCAATTCTCACACCTGGTTTCCCAACATCTGCTTTCATCAACCAAGATCGTAGCATCCTCATTCAGACCATGCTAGGAAACGTAAATCTGAAGCCCGCTTGGGAAAAACTACCACTTGTGCAGCTCGACATTTACTATTTTCCACAATCAGGCTCTAGATTTGAGTTCCAAAATCGCTCACAAGACAAATTTCAAAACATCAACGACAGTCTCCCTCCGCCAAAAAACTCCACATCATGTGTGTTTACCCTTGCAACTCACATGATTCGGTCCAATGATGGTGCCTGTCCAAGAGCGCATAAACACATCGTCCCCGTCGTCCATGCCATAACTAACAGTTCCATCCCCAATGCCTTTCTCCCCCCTCTCAAGCTCCTCAAGGAGACGAAAGTTTCTCGGAACTGCACACACAAAAGAAACGGACCTGCAATTGGAAATGCGAAACGGATTTGACACATATGCAATACAACAGTCCTGGCAAGCTTAGTCTCTTGAGGGATCCAATCTTTTAACACAGGCCACGAAACACGAGAGCGATGAAAACGAGATAAATCCTAGGATGTAAATACATACCAACTACAGACCCGCCCGAATTCATCTCGCCAGCCCCAACACACCTGCGAATTGGCAGGCACGTGCAGTACACATAAGGCACGGAGAGATCGTTAGATAAACATCACGAACTAGAATTCCAAAAGCCACCAGAATTCTGAACGACGCATACTCAGCTGTCTTTCACTGTCAGACCACAAAACTTTGGGGTCACGTGAACAGAGGCGAAAATAGGGTTTGATGAATAAGAATTAACCTAAACATCAATTGGAACAAAACATGTGAAACTGCAGCCAAGTGCAAAGCATTAACAACCACTCTGCCACCCCCAAAACCCTAATCACAAACTCGAATTCTCTCCAAACGAAACCGACAAATGCAAAGACCAACACAGCGCAACTGTTGACAGCAATCCGAGAAAGAGAACCCGTCTGCAGTCCAAATTGGTGAAAGCGAAGCATCCCCGAACACGACGAAGGCGAGAAGGGGATCCAAGGTACCCGCGGGATGCAATTGCGGAAGACAACAGCAAGAAGGAAGCATGGGTCGCCAAAGAATGACGACAATAGAAATGGAGGCGAGGAAGTGCACTTCCTCCGAGTCGGGCCGGGCTGGGTCGGGTCGGGTCGGCCTGTCTCAACAGTATCTCCCACCCGTGAGGGAACACGGCCGCCCGCCCGCCCAGATTTTAACTCATTACGGTGGAAACACCCAAAACCTTCAATGTTAAGCAATTCAGCATAGTTGGAGGCACCTTTTCCTAATACTGATATTTAAGTAGAATTAGCGAGTGAAATCATGAATATTCAAAAAAAAAAAAAAAAAGATTTTTTGGATGTAGTATGTAATTTTTATGATTTTTCAAACTGTTGGCTCCCTAGACTGCTGAAACTGTCACGTAGGTGGAGCCAAAACTAAAATCTGCAAAAATCACTAGTCAACGAATGAGAGTTAGATATTTGTCCTTCAATTGCATCAGCGAATCAAAGTTATACATTTCAAGGACACACTAATGAAAAGTCTAGGGACAGATTTAGTGACAGTCTAAGGTACAGGAATGGGAACAAGGACACTAATGGATGTTTCTACCTTACTTACTAATGATGATCAATTTTGGAAAATTAGAATTCACTGGAAAATTGCTTAATTTGGGAATTGAAGGAAAATAATTGGTAAAACTCAATAAATTTTTCAAAATTCAGTAGATGATAACTCTCTTAACCCTTGACCATCAGTCAACTATTTTATGGTCGTTGCCCAACTTCAGGGGTTGCTTGGAGTCCCAAAATATACTATTTTGGAAATTTCATATTTTTCTTATGTAGTCCATCAAATTATCTTTCTATAGCCCAAAAAAACTTTTGATTTGGACACAAAATATGTCTTGGGTGATTTTGTAAAGTCAAACACTCCAAAAAATGTCCATTGCGGATTGTCTTGAAAGCAAAACCTAGACAATCAAAGGCCATCTTAAGGACAAATTGCTATGAGTGGGCAAGTGGGTAAGGGGTTTGATTGAATTGGTTGGAGCAAATATTGAATGGGTACAATCATGTGAAAATTTTGTTTTCCCAACTTACCTCAATTGAATGTAATGCTTTGAAAACAATCCTTCATTGATTCTGATAATTGGCATGCATGTTGTCAACTATTCATAATTGCATTTGGTCAAAAAAGGCAAACTCTTCAATCTATTGTGAAAATATGAGATATAAGCCCTCAAAGTCATCTTGTCTAGGGAAAAAAATTGTTTTTTTCCTCAAAAATTGAACTTTGATTGAGGAAATCTCAATATTTTTATCGTCAAAGTCTTTGAAAATTGGAAAATAAACCAACTCAATAGTATTAAACAAGATCCTATGGTTAAGTTTTTCAAAAATAATTCTAAGAAAATTATACTTTTATTTTGGAAACAACGGTTTGGAGGTGACGTTTGAGGGAGGAAATTCTTTAGAAATTTAGTTTAATCTTATAAATATGCTACGGTCCTAAATGGTTAGATGGATGACTTTACTAAATAAAAAATATATATATTGGTCTAATAATCAAAGTATTCTTGGTCATAGGAGGATTCTTCGATGGTTAATGTGATTGCTTAAAATACAATCATAGGAAAGGTCAAATAGTTTGAATGTAAGACAAGTATAGTCCAGTCAATAATATTGTAGCAAATGGACAACATATTCTAGAATGTTATTGAAGAGAAGATTAGATTAAAGAGGTCTAAGTGTATTTTTAAATCAAAGATCTTCGAGGAGTTTTGAGAAATTAGGAAACATTAGATTTATCAAATTTTGAAATAGTGGGTAGACTTTTATATTATTTCCTAGGTGGTTGGAAATAATAGCCCAAAATTTTGAAAGACAACAATATTCTCTAACTAGATTGGACATTGTTGTAACATTTTCTATTCTATATTATCTTAAAATTCTCCTTAACAGTATCACAAAGGAAAACAAATATCAATCTATTTTGGCTGGGATTTTGGCATGAACCATCCAACAATGATGTCAATTTTGACCGAACTCTTCTTCCAATAATATTCACTTTGATTAATACATTTAAGATACAAATTTAAGCCAAATATAAGATAAATGATCCTTCTCTTTCTATCTTAATTTCTAAATGTCCATGGAGCCATTTTATAGTCATTGCCCAACTTCAGGCAACGATTCTAGGTGGAATGAACATTTTTTTAGACACCTAGAGATGAGGTTGTCTTTCTATTTTTGAATTCAAAACTAAGATTCATGTAGTCAAACAAAAGTTATAAAAAAAGTTATGGGCAATTTTGTTAAAATGGCGGTATTCCAAGTGCCACTTTGACAGTGTGCCATTTTCACCATCTAGGACAAATATAGATTTGAGAACGGCCGTTCTAAACCATCTACGATAGATATAGATTTCAAAATAGCCTTTCTGAACTGTTTTCATGCTATTTAAGAAAAATATCGCCATTTTAACGAAATTGCCCATAGTTGCACAAAATATTTAATATTTGTATAGTGTTCAGTGTTTCTTTTAATGTTTTTTGCTTGGTGGAACAACACACACCCTAGAATGTAGGTAGGTTAGGGAAATCATCTACTTTTGCCCATCCATCCATCAATTATGTGCTTGCATCCCTAAAATTTTATAGCTTAGTAAACTTCATCCAAAATTTGGCAAACTTTGAATTCTTTTAGATGTTTTTGGCGATTTCATCCGTTATTTTGTCTTTTTTTAGTACAAATGGAGCTAGTTCAAAAATCAAGTAAGATATTCACAAAAAATTGCCACTAAAAAAACTGAAAGTATTGGAAGGTTTACTATTTGGAAAAAGTGTTGATATTTTTATTATTAAATCTTTTACCTTTTTCACAAATCAATTGAAACTACAATTTTGACCAATCATAGAAAATTTCAAATGCTCAAGATAAGAATTGTATTTTGTTGAATTTTTTAAGTTAGAACTTCAAAATTCATTTGAAGCAAATGTATAAATAGTTTTGAAATTTGGACTATACAAGTATTTTCTACCATATTCTTGATGCTTAACATTTTTATCTTCAATACAAACTTCAAAAAAGAATCTATTTTTCTATCCACTCATAGATACTTATAAAAGTCTGCTCACTATTTTGTGATTAGTAAATTTGTATTTTGAAACATCTTTTAATTAATTGGGAATCTTCAATTACTAAATAAATTATTTTTTAAAAATTGATCATCTATAATAAATATTAATTTTCTAGATTTTTTTCCAAGGTCAATATTTTGTAGTGGGCTAAAGAGGAAAAAAGGTCGGACTTCTCACACACTGCAATATTTATCTTATTGGGTTGGAGATTGTGACAAGGCTAGCTTATAGGCAATTATTTTTGGTATCTATTTGTGATTGTGTTTTGATAGCTATATATAGTAGAAATGATTTGAATAAAGGAAGTTCTGACATTTAAGGGCATTAAGCAAGGGTATAGCCCATATTGTAGTGCCCACAATTCTTGGCGCAAGATCATTCAGCTTCACAACAACATTTTAAATTGTGTCACTTTCTTGTGTAGTTTCATGCTGAGAGAATGTACAACTAGAGGTTTGTCTTCAAGTAAGAGCATCATCAATGCACATGGTAAAATGGCTCAAAAAATTAAACAATTTTTGATAGATTGATATAGAATTAGTTCTTGAATATACTATGATTGAAAGTACATCAAAAATTTCTTGAAATAGCTATAAAAATTTGGATTTGAATTATAGAAAACAAAAACAAACTCTATTATTTAAGAAGAGGTCCAAATAAAAAATTATATTTGGCAAATTAGGACAATACAAAAATATTTTAGCCAACACCAATTTAAACATATCAATAAAAGAGTCACTTCAGTTAATTAGTATCACATGTACTAATTGGATAAATTAGTGTAGTACTTTGAGTTACCTTATCTTGCTTCAAGTATGAAGACTAGTCACAAATTGTGAACATTCAATGAAAAAATTCTCTTAGGTATTTTTAATGCAATGGGGTCCATTTATTATTTAAACTATAATAAAATATATAACATATACAACTATACAACTAGAGGCTTTTTTGTAGCATTTAAAAGCAAGCTAATCCTACTAGGCACAAAGCCTCTCAAAACTTAAACCATTTTGACACACAAATGTTGAAATTGATCTTGAGGTACTACTACAATGATATCTCAACAATCATATCAAAAGTGAGTACAACTTAGATTCAAGTTGAGTACACTTAATTGTGATTCTAACAAATTAAGGTATAATTGATATGATCCTTCAACTATCATATCTCATATCAAATGTAAGTACACTTTGGATCCAAGGTAAGTACATCTAATTACAATTCTAATTTAAATGTATGAAAAATTTACAATTGCATGCCATTGCATCCCTTCTTTTATTTAGAAATGTTATACTTGTAACATATAACTTTGCTAAATGGATATCACATGCATGGAGAAATCAATGTAGTTTTTTTGACTACCGTGTCTCAATTCAATTATGAAGACTAGGTATAAATTATGACACTCAAGATAAGTTAGGTTGCCATTCAATCTCTCATGCTCTTCCTTTGCAGTGGAGACTATTTTATGTAAAATAATATTTGTTATATTTAAAACAAATAAATATAAAATATAAAATATAATATCTCTTAGAGACATTTACAATGGTATTAGCTAACACAATATGTTATTAGAAAATTGAAGGAATACTTAGTTAAATGCATTTTGCTCCTTTGGAACCTTAGAGTTTTAAAGTTAGTAAAGTTTCAAAATTTTGAAAGTTGAAATATGACATTTTATGTTGTGTGAATTCAAAATATGACATTTCTAACTTAAACCATTTTTACAAATAAATGTTGAAATTGATGCAGAATTATCATATAATATACTTCAATAAGCATATCTCAAACCTATATAATGATTCAAGTGTCTTTGGATCCAAGATAAGTATACATTGGCCCTAAATTTGACACATTTATATAACTCCATCTCCTTTAATTCCTAAATCTAAATCTAAAAATGTCATACTTGTATGAGCTTAAATCTAAGATTGCAATACTTTTCATATGAGATTTGTTTTGGTATAAGTTACAAAAAATGATGCTTGAATGTCAAACAACATTTTCATTTACTAATAGGTTCCCTAGGATTCAATCAATTTTGAAAGATAGAATCTAAATCTAAGATTGTTGTACTTGTTTTAGTAAGTAAAATTTAAATTTGTTTTTGTACAAATTGAAAGAAGTGATGCTTGAGTGTCCTTTCATTGCATTTTGGTTCACTAATGGATTCACTAAGGGATCAATCAATTTTCAAAGATTGGAATCTAAACTCGAGAATCTAATTAAATCTATAATTGTTATTCTTGTCCTATAAAATTTGTTCCAATACAACCTAAATAAAGTGATGCTTGAATGTCCTTCAACATTTTGGTTCACTATTGGGTTCATTAGGGAGGCCAATCAATTTCCAAGGACTAGAATCTAAATCCATGATTGTTGTACATGTCATATGAGATTCTTTTTAGGACATGTTAAAGAAAGAAAATGATGCTTGAATGTCCTTCAACATTTTGGTTCAGTGATGGGTTCACTAAGGGGGTCAATCAATTTCCAAGGATTATAAATTGACATATGCTCGTAGATAGACCTGACAGTGTGCATTTTATTATGCAAATGACCTCGAAGATTGTGTAACTCCTTCATTGGGCGAGCCATGTGAGTAAACCTAGAAATGCCTGTATTGGTCCATTTGTCTTTGGGAGGATATGTCTGCATACATCAAATTATGACATCACCAAATCAAATACAAGGCATATCATTATTTTATTCATGAAAATTGGATGTATTTAGTAAAATCAATAGTTCAAATAACTTAGGTATAGCTTGTTGGTCTTTCTTTACTAATTAAGAATTTAACAACTATAAATTTATTTAGCCATTTACAGCTATAAGTGGCTTGATTTGTCTAATAAAATTTGTATATTATAAAAGTGGTAAGCAACTACATCAAATATTCCAAGTCTAAATTGCACCCAATTAAACATTTGTTGTATAAATTGGAGTAATTCCAAATTTTTCATCATAGCTAAAAAAAATTGGTCCAATTTTGTATTTCTCCCACTCCCATAGCTAATTTGGAGTCTCCAAATCCAAATATAAAGTGGTAAATAATATGTTTTTATATTTTTTTTAATGAATTATGCCATCAAATAATAGCACTAAACAACAAATAGATGAGGATCCCATTTCTAAAGGTCATCCTTTCATAGTTTTCCACCTTGCTCAATAATTGGATATCCTTTCTCTTATACTTTTAAATTGAACTATGTGGTACAATTACTGTAGACTATGCTAATTCTAAAAACATGTTTTTTCTTAATTTAAAAAATATATAGCTTGAAGATATCTTTTGTCAAACATTGTAGACATTTTAAACCATAGTATAATTGAAGAAAACTAATTCTTTCGCAATAGTAATTCTGAGAAAAAGTGTCCGTGAATTCAAGATTAAGCAATGCTTCATTGATCAAGAAGATTTTAATGAAGGAATCCAAAGGTCCTATGTTTCCTCCTAGAATCATCTATTATTTCTTCTCTAGGGATCCATTCCAAGTTCTTTGAAAATGAAACATCCTTTCCATTTTTCTTCCACATTTGACAATTTCAAATGTTTTTCAAAGAGATTATGGCATGCACACCATGCAACATGGAAAACCAATTTAAAAGGACCCCTATCATATCACATTCTAACTTAATGTTATCAACCCAAACATAAGCCCTTGTATTTCATTTCCAACCTGTGTAACATTCTCACGTCGAAAATGACTAACTTCAGTCTGCGTACAATGTGTCCTTGATTTTTCTAGCTCCAATTTCCTACAGTTTAGTTAGGCACATTCAAATTCAAAAAAGTTGAAGATCATATACTACCTTTCAACATCAAAGTGAAATCTTAAGACAAAAGCATCTAAAACTATATTTTCTTTTCATGTTACATAAATTAGACCTAGTTTTGAGGATTTATATAGCAACTTTGAGTCAGTTGGAACCAACCTTTCAAAAAAAAAAACCTTATTTAGGTTTAGGGCAATTCATAAGAATGCAAAAACAATCAAGAATGGCTAGGAGAAAATTCATGATATGTACATCTCTAATTTATAAGGTTCATAGGTTTGTCCAAAGACAACACTGAAGTCGTGAATTCATACCTACGTACTATAATCGTACATATTACGTGTACTTTTACGCACTGAATCAGTGCATAAACAATAACGTACGATTGTTGTACTGATGTCAATACAGTTTAGGTGCATTTTGGATACCACATTTGTATAATTAAAGTACATAAATTGTACACTTTTAATAAAGATTTTAACAACACTGATTTAGTGCGTAAAAATGTACGTAATATGTACGATTATGGTACGTAGGCATGAATTCACGACTTCAGTACGATATCTGTTGAATAATTGTCTCCCCTCAAGTTCGAGATGTAGGAGCATGATTTATTATCTATTTATACAAAATAAAACCTCTATGTGCAATTTAAAAGATCACAATTGAAAAGGTAATTTTCAAGAAAATCTTGATGGAAGTACCTTAGGTGAAGCTTCTCTCTATCCCATCGACATACCCATGGGTGGACATCTATTTGAGTTCCATAGTCCTTTGGCACCATCTCATTCACAAGTTCCATCTCCAAAATCTATTCCAACCTCAGTTCCAACACTTGTTATAAATTCTCATACATTACATGCATTAAAGTATGTGCATAAAGAATTGTCAGTTGCAATGAATGCTTTGGAGTACATTTCAGATGACACTATTTTACAATCTAAACTAAGTTGACAAGTCCCTTAAAGTTGGACTAATTCTAATCCTATTCTTCTTTAGTCTAATCTTACTATATTTGAATCCTATTACAAGATCAACCAAATCTATTGTCTCATAAACATGAGACCATTCTTCATCAACTATAAAAAATGTGTCAACATAAAAAAGCTTAAAGTGCATTGTAGCAATAGGCACTTGCTACAACATGCTTCATTTTTGGTGCTACTACAAAATAATGACTTCCATTCTACATTCTAGTATTCTCTTATCACAAAGATATCACACAAGGAATCTAAAGTTGGCTCCCATTTAAAAAAAATTTAGCAAAAGATTGTTATGCATGAAGAGAATGTGCCTTTGGAATGGAGAGGTAGCAAAACGCAAGTGTATCTTGTAGATTCAGCAAGTGAACATACTGGGGCATCTCTTGCACCAACTTCACCACGTCAACGATATACTTGCATGGCGCCTCCAAGAACCTAGCCACTTCAATCCAAACATAAGACAATATAAAAATATTGTACAAAACCTTGATGCAAATTCCTATTAGAAAACGGCCTTATCTTGATTTTAGAACACAAACAAAGATAATTAAATCTAGTCTGAAGATCAACATGAATGAAGAGTCTTCTAGGGATAATTCAACATGAATGAAGAGTCTTCTATAGATGCATGAGTAGATAGGGAAGAATTTTTTGAAAATTTGTGAGTACCTAGTTTGTGAGTCTTCATCACCAAAGCAATACAATTTCATGTCTGTTGTTGTTTGAACAATGCCCATATATGGATCTCCTTTCCATAGTATTCCATTATTTTTAACAAAACAAACTGGACAGAAGCCATTGTACTCAATTTGAGGATGCTTTGCCAATACATCAGGTACTTTGTCTGGAGGAATGAAAACCGATTTACATCCATCTCGACTCACTATGTACCTAAAAGTTCTCCAAGTGTAACTGAAGTTAGTTGAGTAGTAAATGGATTCCTTCAGAGAGCTAGTTTGTTTATAGAGGACCTAGAGGAAAAGTTGAGCAAACCAAAGGGTTTTTCTCTCTAGGCCCAATGTTTTGAAGAATCCCAATTTCAACATCAAGTTGTTCTTCGAAGACCTTTATAAATCACAAATTCAATCACAAACTCTACAGAGTGGAGAGGGTAGGGTTTGTGAAAACGTTAGAACAATTGCTAGGCCTTGCAGGCTATCCTACTTAGGGTCTAATAAAAAACCCTAGGGACAACAAGGTCCCCTAAAAATTGACCTCATCAACCGGATTTTATAAGTAAAATAGGGTCCTGTACATTTGGTATAGAACTTCGTTGGCTTCCACACCCTTTAGAATGCAAGGTCTGGACAATGGATCTTCTACACTATATTGATATATCCCACTAGAGCATGGGACCGCTAATTTATCAAAATTACACTATTTTAAATTAATGCAGGCTGGAATATTACTATATTTTTACAAAAATAAATAAATTGTATAATGATACTAATTTTGCAAGTGACTCCAATTTTGGCACCCTCACTAATAGAATAAATTGTTGTATTCTTGTCATCTTTCCATTCATTTGTAGCTATGTATAAATTGTATGAACCTTTGAATCTGCTAAATTCCAAATTTCAATGAACATGTGCACTCTACAAGCAATCTGGACAAACATATGTTACTCAAATATTGAAAAATTAGCATTTGAATTGTGGTGGGGAGAAACAATACATGACCTTTATGAACCTGAAACCACAGACCTTTTAGTATCTTCTTTAGGAGGTTCGCAAGGGAGAAAAAGAAAGTTTTTTTGCTTTTTGTCAAGGCGTTTCTCTGTGTGTGGTGTTTCTCTGTAGAAAGGATTGTTGGCCATTTCCAGCAACGGTTTGGCAGCTTTGATTCGAGCTTGCAAGTTTTGGAATTCTTGAGCTATGGCAATGTTTAGGGCTCCTAGTGCTCGCAACTCGGGAAATACCTGTTTTTATGCTTCTATAATTAACTTGTGGTCAAATTTAATGTAAACCTAGAAAGTGAGTTAGCTACATTTGTCTCATCTTTCCTTAATAAAATTAAAAATAAAATTGAATTTTTTAGTCCTTGAAACCTTACATACCTCACTTTGGAAATCAACATCAACATCATAGTCTGACATGACCAATGTTTTTTCCTTCTCGCTATTACAAGCAAGTATCTCCTACTTACTAAGTAGATGATAAAATGCTTCTAATAGACAGAAGAAAAAACATTGGAGATGACAAGCTCAAGATTGTTAGCTATTTGAACTAGAATTTTAAAAAGTATTCTCCTATTCCTATACAACTCCTAATAACTCTTCACTACGTAATTAATGACAAATTAGTAAAGCCAACCTGAAAATTCTATATAACATTTGATAGAATCAGAATGATGTATACAAATTCTTGGAATTAGCAATATTAGCCATTTAAAGTATGTTATGAAAAAATAATTATTAGATTGATTTTTGCATTAGGAAAAGGAACAATGAGACATACCATATCACTTGGAACGACCTTGTAACTCCCAATGATCTCCAAAATTCTATCCAAATGCTCATGAGACTTTTCCAGGAGATCTGAGACAGACTCTTGTTTATCCCACAGATATTTATGGACAAGCTCCATGTACAGACCAGCCTGCCAATCACGTGGAGTTTAGAGTAAATTTCATGAAAGTTTAGTCACTAATGACATTTTCTAAGGTTAAAAAATGAAACATTAACCTCCTACATTAGAATTTTTTTCTTTTTTTGTCCACAAAATAGATTAGTTCATAGAGTATTCATAGATTCTCATCATGCCTTAGTTTTAATGTGGAAATTGATGATCAAGCTATTGAATACAAATACTTTGTTGACATAGAAAACATTATAATATTGCTTACAAATCTTTCATTAAAGTAAGGAAATGAGAATATTTGTTGAACTCGATCAAAGTTAAAGAAAGTAAGAGAATATTGACTTGAAATTGGTAAGCAATCTCATCTCGCAAGCGCTTGATAAAAATGTGATGGACTCCCATTTCTTCATAAAACTTTGTAATACACATACTGTATGCATGAATTTTGGTGTTGATGATTTCTAAAGTATCATGAATCTGAAATCCCAGATCTAATGCGTCATGCTCGTATTGCTCGTGAGGGAGTTGGAAGTGGAAGCCTCCTTTTCCTTCATATCTGTAATTCATAAAATCAATCAAATTAGCATGCAAGTCAGAACATCTATGAGTAGCAATAGCAACACCTTTTGAAAACAGTGACAATGAAGAGTAATTTAGAGCAAAGTCATATTAAATCAGTGCAATCAAAAGTCTAAAATACTCTCATATGTAATGATAACGCCGCAATGGCTTGATAACCTCTCATTTTTTAGAACACCCAAGGGAAGTAGGTTCTCTACTAGTGCATGGAATATGGAGACATGGGAAGAGATCAAGGAGTAACCGTTTGAATGTATTTCAAGATCTAGATTGCTCAGAACTAAACTTTATACTAATAAAATAATGGTTGCCCTTGACAACATTTTGAGTAAAAATACAAATTGTTTAGCAATTGAGGGACCTAACTTGTTGAAGACTCTCACGCCTATCACCACTTCAGTGAGCTCTTGTAGCTGCACCATCTTCTCCTCCTTGGAAAGATCCATCCAATATAAAAAGCCCTTCCTTGGGAAAACACTCTCCAATGCAACCTCAAGCTCTGCTTTCATTTCGTCTTCAGCTCCGTCTACCATGGTAGCATGTATGTCTACAAATTTGTTGTAAAGAATGAGGTAGTAAATCACCCTCTCTCGCAGAACCTCAGCTGTCTCATAATACTTTCGAATGTCAATCACCTAATTATAGTGATACACATGCAATGTTAGAGACAGAGGCTGAACTTGCACTGAATAAAACTATAAGATTCATGACTTCCATTTCAAAGGTTGATATAAGGTAGATAGCTCCATTGCAGAATGGCTGCCTTACCCCTATCGGATAGTTAAAAAACTTTGTTTTCACATATAGAAATGTAAGAGAAAGAACAATCTTTGAAATTATATTTTTTAGATAGACAAGGAATTTTTTTTTATGGATTTTTGAAATATGCAGTGCCAAATAGCCCAAAAGAGTCACTAGATTTTTCCAAAAACTTTATAGATTTCTTAGAATTAAACATTATTTTAAGATTTAGATTGTTGTATACTAATCTCCCCCAAATTAAACCCCTACATATACTAAAATGCTTAAATTGACAAAAATAGTATCCTTTGCCTTAGTATGTATGTCCTTGATTGTTGTTTAATTAGGATTCAATTAATTTGCTATTATTCAACCAAATACACATCACTAATCCAAAAGTTGATAGATGGTTAAAGATACATTCTAACCTTGGTGTCAATGATCACTTGCATTATACAGTCCAACTCTACTTTCTTTGAATTGTTTTTATCATCCAATTCTTTCATTGCAAAGTGAAAAGCTGCCAATGTGGTTATCTGCATACAAAACAAGGTAAATCATTGTTGTATTTTACAAATGTAGTCTTCTACATGCGGATGTCTCTTTGTAAGATAGAAACATCCATAATTGCCAGATCATAGAAATATATTGATTAAGAAAATGTAAATTACTTAAACATTGTTCAAGTGTCACACTTGGATCATCAACCAATAAAACATGAAAATCTATTAACCCCTAAAGGACCGGCATGCGTTTTTTGGCCGTATAGAAATTTTGGGCAGGTCCGTGTGACTAGAGATTTCCATATTTTAAGCTGAAATTTTAATAGAAGGTGGGCGCAAGGAATATCTTTCATAAACACTAATTTCAGCACATTTGGAAATAGGAATCAAAAGTTATGGCCAAATATGTTACTTTTTTTTGTAATTGGGCAGTCTGGGCAGCAAGAAAAATTTGGTAAAACTTTGATTTTTTTTTTTTAATATTTTTTTTCTTGTAGATTATATTTTTGTCTATCTAGAAAGCTTTGATTCATTTCATTTGGATTTGTTATGAGAAAGTTATGGACATTCTTGTTTTTCGGGCAGTTAGAGCATTTTCTTGAAAAAAATAACTTGTAGGAATCATTTCTAAATGCTATTTTTGCAATTTAAAAAAAATAAATTCTCATGGTTTAGTTTACTTGATAGAACAATCTCACCTTTGGGATTAGTGTATTTTAATTCCATCTAAAATATATTAATGTTTTAGATTTTCCTTCTATCTTGTACCTACTTCTACTTAATAAATTTTTTAAGAATGATAATTAAGTTTTTTTGAATATTTTTTTTTCCCCTAGACTCTCAACTCAATTCTCCACTATAAAGATTTAAAGCACAAAACTCTGTAGTGCGAACATTTTAAGTGAAAAATGTTTAAAGTCAAAAAATCTAATCCCGCAATGTGCTGATATACTTGTTTTTTCCACTTTAAACGCAGATATCTTGCAATCTGAGCAGTCAAAAATTCTGAAATTTTTTCCACACATTCTCATACTAGTTAGGTGTAAGATCCTATGGTTAGATGTGCAAAAAAAACATTTTTCATTTTTTTTTACTCCTTGCTATAGAAATGGCAGTTTTGATGGTTTTTTGGCAGAAAAAATGCCTTGGGCCTTTAGGGGTTAACTCATGCAAACAAAAATCCAAATAATGATTTCTTTGGCGCATTGGATTCTTCTTTCATTTGATTGCAAGAGCGGAAAGGTATAAAACTTTGACTATGTAAAATAAAAAACTATGCTTGGTGTTGAAAGTTGCGATTATGGATGTACCTACCTTAGATATCTCCTCATCAACAAGTTAGAGAGGCTCACTTCTTTTGCGCAATATCATGCAACTATGACACTAATTTGTATTGTTACTCATCATAAAAAAGATCTATACAATGCAATTCAAGTTCTTGCACCTGTAGTTGAACTGTCTCTTGGGCTGGGCAGTCAACAAGAGTCAAATGCTTAGCAACAAGCTCCACCATGGCTGCATACTCTAGTTCGCTCATCTTTGAAACATGCCTAGTAGAACAATGAAGGCAGCTTTACATTTGGATCCAAACTGAGAACCTGAAATAGGAAAATCTTCTTAACTAGGATCATTATCGATATCCATCTCTTCATACTGAAGACAACAATGAGGCATTTAAAAAAAGTGTTAAAATAGGGGATGGTTATAATAGGAACTCAAGGCTAATGGAAATCAACAGACTAAAGGAGAGGAACCTAATTGTGATATGTACCAAAATACAAGAGCCTAAATCTTGCCCAATGAATGCATATTGATTTTGAAAATGTACACCACCATGACATCAAAGTTGTTGTTGGCTATAGATAACATACCAAGAGAACTTAGAAATCTTACAACTATTGCATTTGATATCCAAATTATACCTCCTTTGGTGCATTGGAATCCTTATTAATTTTTGCTAATAAAAATGGAATGCTAATAAATGTGACCATACTAATAATAATTATGCTTAAAATGTGGTCTTTAGGTGTAATTATTTAGTCATAAACTGCATAAACACCACAACTCATAATCCTCCAAAATTCTCACCTGCAATTGTTAGTAGAGGATGACTGTAAAACTCACTTGTCAGGCCATTGAACAACTGCACAACGCAACTGAAAACAAGCAAGGGCTTCTTGGTACACCCGAGCATGTCCCATTTTCAGATATTGAGGGTGATCACGAAAACTCTGAAGCACATCCCGCACCATAGTTTTGATTGGCCTGGGATCACTGTATGGCAATGCCTTAACCACCTGATTACCACCAAGTTATTGCAAAGGTTTATTGCAAAGGATTACCACTAACAAACAATTTGTAGCAAGATTTTATTGTGGGACTTGACAATTTTTTTGCCATATAACTTTGAACTTCAAACAAGATTTTTAGTAAAATAGGTCTACTTCATAAACTTTTAGACAGGATATAATTACGAGAATTTTTCCCACAACTCTCTCAATTGTCACAATGATTGTACATGGACCTCACCTCCTTCCATTGACTATAGAAAAAAAGATGGTTGACGTAATATTGAAGATTGATGATCGTTACCAAAATAGAAGATTTCAATGATTAGTATCCTTACAATTACCAAACAAAACTATCATAAAGAAAATCATCTTTATGAATCTCCTTATGATATACAAAGGCGTGCCTAAACGTTTCTTTCTTCAATTTACTCATAGCTAAGGTGGCTCTGAGGACTGTTTGACGCTCTAAATTCTGGTTAATATTGCCTAATTTTCTAGTTATTTTGGTAGCAATGCTGCAATATCTGACGGTTTGTAACAAAGTTTCATTTTAATTCTAATTACTCACATTGTCTTCCTCGAAGACTTGTAGCAAAACCAAAAATACAAGTGACTAGTCCTGCCAAAGTACTAGGGAATAAGGATGGCTGACCTGATGTTGAAGCTTGACAATGGTGGGAGAAGAAGGCAGCCCTAGCGGCACTTTGCGATACAGAGGATACGGATCATCGTAGGAATCTAGCCACAGTAGCTTCTCCTCCTCGGGGGGCGCCGCATCTGTGGTTCTCGTCAAGGTCAAGTACAAATTCAGGTCCGGATTTCGCCAATTTGCTACATCAAAAGTACGGACAAATCCTTCCACTCGATCCTCGGGTTTCACTTCCTTGATCTGCATGGTTATGACCACTAATCTTCTCTTCTGGTGTTAAAGAAAAGCTTCTCGCAATACGTGCTACAACCACTACTTCTTGCGAACCGAAAACAACCCTGACATCGACAAATTTTCAAAATTGTTCATTGCTCAGTTCCAACGTCTCACCAAGTATTGGTTTCAATATTGGATTGATACATTCAATGGAGTAAAATCAAAATTCATTACTACAACTCAACAATACTCAATGTAGATTGCTTGATTCATTGTTAAATTTGCTTGCATTCTTGATGTATATTGATAGTAGATTCTCAACAAATTGTTGCAACCGTTGCATTTTAACAACAAATCTCTCTTATGTAGAGACGCATTTCAATCGCACAATGTTTGTTTTGTTTTGTTTGTTTGATACACTAAGATTAAAGAAATCGTGAATCCTCTAGCTTCATAAATTGTAATTCTAAATAAAGAATCAAAAGTAACAACAAAACAATGGCAAATTAAGCGATGGCAAAAATTAAGAAATCAAATTACAAAAAAAATAGTAGGAATTTAAAAAAAAAAACTTCTTCCAAGAAACCCTAATTCTTCATAAACGCACAAAATGGCGGAAAACAAATCTTGACTAGAAGAATTTGTATCCATTGTGGTCTACAATCTCAGAAGAACTAATTGTAATGCATTCGAAATTGGATGCGAGTTAGGAAATGCAATCTAGCAATACTACGTGGATCCAAAATGGAATTGTCATCAATCAAACTAGTGACTCCACAAACCCTAACAACCTCCTGAATTTTTTGAAATGCAAATAGCTCTTTTTTACAAGCAAAATCTTTCCCATTGCATTTTGCCGAAGATGAATTGCACAAGAAAATGGAAAAAATTTAGTAAGCTTATGTTAGCACTTGGTATGTAGTGGAATGATTTTTGTGTAAAGAGTTGTAGGATTGCAAGCACTAAAGTGTGCACACTTCCTTGTGTACAACTGCACATCAAGAACACGGCCCTTAACCCCTAAATTTTTTTGAGTATGTTTTCACCAAAACCACTTCCAAACTGCCATTTCTAGTACAAGTATCAAATTTTAGGAAAAAACATTTTTGGACACATATAACAGTAGGACCTTTAGTACGCTGGATTGAAAGGATGTAGAAAAAATTCCAAAAATTTCTACCATGTAGATTGCAAGATAGTAGCCTTTGAATTAATAAAAATCCTTTTTTTGGCCCTGCAAAAAATCGGGTAGCTACACTTCACAAGGTCACATTTGTATGAAAAAATGTCCAAACTGGTGGTGCTTCTTTGGATTCATTCTTCAAAGCAAGTTGGTTACATACTTGAAAAGTTTCAGATCATTTGGAATTGTACAACATATAGGAAAAAAATAATAAGTAGAAAGAAGTAGAAAATGATTCAAAACACTAAATTGTTAAGAATTTAGTTATGGAATTGAAAAATGCCAATCCCAATGGTTGTGAGTAATGTTGTAATAAACAATCTACATCCTATAATTTTGTATTTTTCAAAAATATTGAAAATTGAGTGAAATAAAGGACTTCGAAGTTTATTTTAGAGTAGAGAATCCATAATTAGAAATCCTCATAATTTTCTTTCATTAATCAAAATGGAATGATTCAAAGCTTTCCACGTATATATAAATCTTGAAAAAGAATTTCAAATTTTGAATGAAAAAATAAAAATTGAGCTGCCCGCCAAGCTATGAAACATTAGAGGAGATTTGAACCTCTAGAAGACTGTTTCAAGGCTGTTCCCAATGCTAAACCAACACCTTGTTGTCAAAAAAAATTATTAAGAAAAGAATTTTTTTTTGTTAAAATATTAAAAAAATACTAAAAAATTAAAAAATTAAAAAAAATCTGACGTGGCAATCACTTGGCCACGTTAAACTAATGATTTGGCAGCATCCCAGCGTTCCTACAGAGTTCCCACAATCCAAGAACTCGCAATCTGTTAAAGGCCCGAATCTCCTCTAATGATTACATATTATACAATAACTTTTTAACCATGTAGTCAAAAGTTATGAAAGTTGTTGGGCCTTAAAGCTACTCCTTGGGTATATGTTTTGTGAAAATTTCAAAGAAAAAAAATAAAAATTTTGTTTGTAATGAGCTGCGCAAAATTGAAATGTTGCTAAAAGATGGTGTTTGGGCATTTAGCATCTCTAATTGAATAGAACAGTACATGAAAATAGGTAAAGAATATACAGACTAACAAGTAGAACCCTAAATGATAACTTTAATAGCGCTTCTCAGTTTTCACGCAAGTGTCGACCTTCAATTTTTTTGTTTAATAAAAAAAACCTTTTTTTCAAAGTTTTATACATCTTTGTAAAAATGGAATATTTATCCCAATTTCATAAAATTGGTCAAAAAAAAATTGTCTATTAAAGATTTCAGAATTACTTTGGATGAATGAAAAATTGTTAGTAAAAAACAAGCCATTCAAACACTTTACTTATTCATCATTCTAAATACATACATTGGATTGCTAAGGGGTTGGCCCATTAACTCCTAAATGCCCGATTAACCATTTAATGATTGTTGCCCTATTTTGGGCAACTTTTTGAGCTAAATTTTTTTTTCTTCAAATTTTGTTGACAATAATTATTTTAGAGAGAGTTTACCTACAAGGTAAGAAAAAAAATTAGGTAAGAGCACCCATTTCCTTCCACGTTCCACAACCCATTCCTTGCAACAACCCATCAATCCAATCATCAGGTGACCAAGCTACAGTGATTAGGTGGTTTCATGGCAGTTGCGGACTAGTGCACGTGGGAGCGAATACTATTCGGAAATGGGGGCCTCTGAAAATGGACAATGGGTGCTTTTTGTCTATGCACTTTGAAATTAAAGAGTTTTTTTTTTGGCATCTCCCACTCTTTCATTTGCCTTCCATTCAAATATCCATTTATTTTCCACACCGGCTTCATGGTCTTCATGGCTTAAACAAACACTTATGTATTAGATAACCGATGAGCCGCGCTAGCGGCAAATAGATTATCGGACATAACAGATTGTACATTTTTCAATCACAATCCTTGATCTTTATGATCCAATAGTGTAGGAAGCAAATTGAAAGGAAAGAAGGTTATGAGTTGCAACTTGTAATGGCAATGGTGACGGGTTGCAGTGGGAAGGTGCCACATTAGCGTTGAAAAGTCAACAACAGGTTATGGGTGCTCCTACCTTAGTCGTCATTGGTTGTCGCCAGCCAAAAATTAGAATTTTTGACCTAAAACTGAGGCATACCAATAGGCCCGCGCACATGAGGCTTGCACAGCCCGTGCGATGTTGCATGTGAAGCAATGAACGGGAAGTACCGGCATCTAGTTACGACCTAGCCGAAATTTTTTGAAGATTTCCAAATGGCATAGAAATGTTTAGGATGGGTTACCGAATGAAAAAATAATATTTTCGGAAATGGACCGGGTAGGAAAATTAAACCTCGGCAATTTGGCCGTCCGTCCTAGGGATATATAGGAAAATTACCGATGTAAATACCTTTTTCTTGGCGGGTAGCCGACTAGTCATATACTTTCTAGGAATTTTTTTTAATGTGTACATAGTATACTTATATTCTTATAAAGTTATAAGTCTATCACACATTCACACCAACTCACCAATTATCCTTTGTTAAGAGGCATCAGCAGTGAATGGCTTTTACTCACTGTCAATCTGTAAAAGTGTGAAATTGAAAATCTGCAGTGCTAACCAACCTCCGGAAAATACTTGGACCCTCTTTGGGATCCTTGTATTTTTAGAAGGCTACATCCTTGGCCCTAGTTTGGTAGGGGCTTAGCCAAATTCAATTCCTGCCAAGGATACATCAAACAAAAAAGTGGAGAGCCTCCGGAAAATACTTGGACCTTCTTTGGGATCTTTGTATTTTTAGAAGGCTACATCCTTGGCCCTAGTTTGGTAGGGGCTTAGCCAAATTCAATTCCTGCCGAGGATACATCAAACAAAAAAGTGGGGAGTAGAAATAAAACTCCCCCACCGAAAACAAAAAACTGGCTCTATTTTCCACATTTAGGAAAATGGCCAAATGGAAATATAGAAATCCGACAAATTGCCTAATGAAATTTCAAAATGTAGGATTGCAACCGGAAAAAAATCCACTTCTCAGGCTGACTTCCGAGTAAAATTAAAAAAAACCGAGCCAGCTTCAAGAATGAAGGAAATGGTCCGTTTACTGTAAGGATACTTCCCGGACAGTGATGTGAAGGCCTGAAGGTGCGACTTTGCTCCCTCTCGCCCTCACGGTGCAGGGCTTACGAAAACTGCGACAGTAGCCTCTTCTTCTCTTCTGCGCCGCAGAGCTTGCCGCTGAGAGCTTGTTTCCTTAAGAGTAAGCTAGGATTTTACTCTGGACTCCAAAAAGAGGGGGCAAGTGGCGGGACAGGAGGAGAAAGAGGCGGAAAACGAGTCAAAGGTGAGTTTTCATCTTACCTAGAGCTTGTGAGTTTCTATCGTTTGCACAAATTATGCATTGGGTCTTGTAAGGGCAATACTTTGGTCAGACCAAAGCTATCAATCGCGGTGTCAAACCAGTAAGTATTCTTCTCAATTTATGTTGATTGATGCGCTGCTAGGGATGGTAATTAGTTCTCAGAATTTGTTGTATGAGATTGAATTCCTGAAAAGGCAGTTGCTGCTGCGAATTCTTGGTCCAATTGATTCTCTATAGAGTTTTAGAGTGTGTAGAAGAAGTTAGGTTTGTTTCCCTATATTTTGTATTGACGTTATAGTATTGAGAACAAATTGCGGCTGGTGTTGGTGAATTTGCACTTAACCCTAATCTTTCTTGTGATTACTTTATTGATTTCTTCGACAGTAAATTTTGAATTATCAAGTCTGTGAATGCAAATGCAATCTCACAAATTAGAATCTAATCATGCTAGTTCTGAATTTGTATAGAAGTTTACTCGTGTCTAAATGGAATAGGGTTTATTATTTTTTGCCCCTGTTATTTTGATTCTGATTTCTTAGATATTCCAAGATCTACTCCTTAAAATCTTGTTGTCTATTTTATGAAAGAGGTTCACTTCAATTTGAGAAGCATGAAATTCCAGTTTGATCACTTAAGAATTAGGTCTTTTTAAAATTATATGAAATTCAGAACCATGAGAGATGGATGTTCTACGCCTCTGCTTGAAAATATGCTAGGTTTATATTGATGATTCCATCTGTATTGTTCGGCAATTTCTTATTGCAGGTTTGAAAGTTAGAGACGAGAACTGAGAAATGCCCCCTTCAAGTTTCCAATCCCTCTTGTCTATGCCCTTGTTTTGCCTTTGATTTTGTTTTGCAGGACACACAATCTCTACCAAATACATTGATCACTTCAACACAACTACATGGAAGCTTACAATGCAATGAACCTTATTCAATACTTACATGATTTTCAATATTTTGAACATTTGACTATATATGCATCCAAAGAGGCAGGCAATCCCGCTGGCCTCTTTCTTTCTGAATTTTAATCTGTCTAAGAAGCTACATAAATACTATGGATCATAATTCTAAAGCTTTTGGGACTGGGGTTTTGGGTTCAGCAACCATCCAATAGCTTTTACGATGGAAGGCAAGATGGTGTCCAGGTTGGTGGTCAATGGAAGGAGCGACCACACAAGCATTTAGGAGTCAAGGGAGAATGAGAACAAATGCAAGTTAGGGAGGCGTTGCATGTGGTTTTAGAGCGGTTTAAGCTCGATCACCATAGCCATGATACTGAGCTTAGACTGCTTTGATACCATCTGTAACACCTTTCAAAGTTGTTATGTCCCACATTGATCCCAATTTAGCTAACTTATACTAAACTTGGAGAAACAAGGGGAGTAGAGTTCCTATACGGCCATGGAAGGAGTGACTGCGCATGCATGTAGCAGCCAAGGGAGAATGAGAACAAATACAAGTTAGGGAGGCGTTGCATGTGGTGTTAGAGCGGTCTAAGCTTGGTCACCAAAGTTGTGATACCAAGCTTAGACTGCTCTGATACCACATGTCACACCTCTCAAAATTGTCACAAAGTTGTCATGTCCCACGTCGATCCCAACATAGTTAACTTACACTAAACTTGAAGTGGCAAGGGGAGCAGAGCTCCTATACAGCCATGGGAGGAGCAATTGCGTGCACATGCAACAACGAAGGGAGAATGATTACTTTGTCAAATGGTATGATCTTGTTGCCCTTGACATTTAGATTGAAAAATACATGATTGATTTTTTATACAAATTTCTTTTTGATATATTTTTCTCCTCATTTCTCACTTCCTTGATGGTTTTGTAGCACAATGAACGTCGATTATCCTTTTGAAGCGCTAGCTTGTATTGTGAAGACAACATTAGCTATTAATCCCGAGGTATGCACCATTTAAAAGGATTTTACGTTATCACAATTTCAAAGTAATGATATTGGAAGAATTATAATTGGTTGTGAATGTTCATGTGATAGTGATGATGAAGCTAATGGATCACTTTCTTACTCCACTTTCTAGTTATAGATCACATGCCCTTGTAATTATTTTTGTGCAATTTGATTGGTATGCCCCGAGAGTTGATCTAAATTGTTCGTATTTTTGGTCCTCATTACTTTTCTCCTTCTATGTCATGGAGTTGTTGTAATATTAAATCAGGATAAGTTGTTGCTATAAAGAAAAAACTATTGATAAGTTATGATGATGTAGAAGAATTTGTTGCATTTGTTCTATAGTTGTAGCCAAATAAGGTTCAGAGGGAAATGCCAATTCAAAGGCCTCAGCTCTTTGTGTGAGTGTGGCATCTTCATAATTAGCCCAATGTCTTCATTTTATTGAGCAGTGTTGTTCTCATCTATCACAAGTTTCTACTTACAGTTCCCCTATTTGAGGTTGGATTATCCTTAGCTATATTGTAATTTATGTGAGCCAAGAGGTAGCTGTTGCTTCAGCTTTAACTGCATGCAGCATTAATGGTTGATTTTGGTCTATTTAGTGACATCAAAAAGTTAGCGTGAAGAATGACAGGCTTTGAACATTTTTTTGGCAAGACATTCACTACAATTGAAGCAAAGGTATCATTCAATCCTTTTATGAAGTTGCTAATACTTGCCACTAGGATTATTGAGCAATTTAGGCCATCATCTCTTTATATACAATATTGTCACCTAAAGCCACACATCTTGGATCTGCTATTCATTCAAATAGATCTGCAATCGCCACAGTTGAAGCACACGGTTCTTGAAGGCATCATAGAATGCTTTTAGAAAATCAACAATCCATGGTTGCAAATTCATTTTTCCATCAATATTTCATAATTTTTTTAATATTTTATGTAGAATTACTACTAAATAGTCTAAGAATATCAATGAAAGATTGATTTCCATTAGAAATCTAATACTTTTCGGACTCAAATCCATGTGTAAATTTCCATTGCTAATAAGGTCTTTTGACCCCAAAATAGGGCCCAAAAACCTTTTAGTCAGGAGTTAGTGGTAGCAAGGAGAGAAGCAAAGCCCTAGATACTATTGTGTATTCATCTTGAATCCAAGTTGTACTTATCTTCAATCTTAGATATGATTGATTATTGGTGCATCATATTAGTACCTCTAAATCAATTTTAGCGCTTGTTGTTAAAATAGTTTATATTTGAAAGGCTTTTGCACTCTAGCTTTGACTTACTTTTTAATGATAAATGATATAGGGGTAGAGTTGTTTATTTTATATAATTCCATTGATGATATTTATGTCAAAGAGGGTTTACCTATATTGATATATAAAACTTTGGTTGTCAGTGTCATTAAATTTTTTAATTATTATTTTATTTATTTGGTGTGTTTGTGCATTTGCAATGTCTCTTTTTTTTTGGGTCAAAATTGACAAATTTGAAAAAATATATAATTTAAAAAAATCAATATTCCTTACTTGCAATACAATCATTGATGGTTGTGTGCAGCAATGCAAATTTTTAGTTTATTTAATCTCTCAAATTCTAAGTCCCTTCAAATTTGATCATCCGCAGTAGTCTATGAGTTTATGCGTCATTTTCAAGGTAAACAACTCAGACTGGATGAGTGAAAAAATAATAGTTGGAATCCAAAAAGTCGTGATATGTCCTTCTTAGATGAGATAGTCCCTAGCCAAGGGCCAGGGTGAATTGACCCCCTCATTGCTTTGCAATTCACCCTTGCAGAAAACACTGGAATTTTTAATTTGCAACACATGATAAAATTTTGGAAATTTTGCATTCATATATGGAATCAAAGGCCCCAACATAGATAGAATCAATGAAGAAATATAAAATTAATCAAGCACAAAATAGGGGGGGCATTTTTGTTAATTTTTCCTTTCTTGGAAAAATGAGGGGGGCAATTCACCTGGGCCCTAAGGTAGGAGGCTTTAAAATTGCATGGGCATTAAGAACTGCCCCTACAAAATGGAAATGAGGTGGTTCTAAAATTGACCTCTATAGTCATTGAATGAATCAAGGAAAAAAACATTATTAATTGCAAGAGCCAATCATTCTCTTTGCTTTCCCTATCGTTCATTAGAATTACAAGTGAACGGTTTATGGAAGACTTAGGGTCATAAATAAGGACCTATGACCCAACTTGTTTGAAAATTCATAAATAATTCAAAAATGCTTGAAAAAATATGAAACCATTTGTGTTAGATTCCTTATCTATTTCTCTTTGCCTAAAAATGAGCTAAAAATATTTCCATCCAAGTAAATACGTGGAAAAGGCTTAGATGAGCGATTTCTGAGCCTCCTACCTTAGTCGGGCCGGGTCACCGGGTGGAATCAGAACGAGGTGGACCGACCCGGCCCGGCCTGACCTGCAGGAAGTGCATTCGTTGTCTCCGTTTGTATTGTTTGCCGACCCATGCTTCCTTCTTGCTGTTGTCTTCCGCAATTGCATCCCGCGGGTACCTTGGATCCCCTTCTCGCCTTCGTCGTGTTCGGGGATGCTTCGCTTTGACCAAATTGGACTGCAGACGGGTTCTCTTTCTCGGATTGCTGTCAACAGTGGCGCTGTGTTCATCTTTGCATTTGTCGGTTTCGTTTGGAGAGAATTCGAGTTTGTGATTAGGGTTTTCGGGGTGGCAGAGTGGTTGTTACTGCTTTGCACTTGGCTGCAGTTTCACATGTTTTGTTCCAATTGATGTTTAGGTTAATTCTTATTCATCAAACCCTATTTTCGCCTCTGTTCACGTGACCCCAAAGTTTTGTGGTCTGACAGTGAAAGACAGCTGGGTATGCGTCGTTCAGAATTCTGGTGGCTTTTGGAATTCTAGTTCGTGATGTTCGTCTAACGATTTCTCCGTGTACTGCGCGTGTCTGCCAATTCGCAGGTGTGTTGGGGCTGGCGAGATGAATTCGGGCGGGTCTGTAGTTGGTACGTCTTCATTTCCTTGGCTTGATACTCTCGTTTCCATCGCCCTGTTTCATGGCCAGTGTTAAAAGATTGTATCTTTCAAGAGGCTAAGCTGGTCAGGACCGTTGCATTGCTTGTTGGTCAATTCTTTTTTCGCATTTCCAATTGCAGATCCGTTTCTTTCGTGTGTGCAGTTCCGAGGAACTTTCGTCTCCTTGAGGAGCTTGAGAGGGGGGAGAAAGGCATTGGGGATGGAACTGTTAGTTATGGCATGGACGATGGGGACGATGTGTTTATGCGCTCTTGGACAGGCACCATCATTGGACCGAATCATGTGAGTTGCAAGGGTAAACACACATGATGTTGAGATATTTTTTTGTGGAAACTGTCATTGATTTGTTTGAAATTAGTCTTGTGAGCGACTTCGGAACTTCAATCGGGAGTTTGCTTGTGGTTGTCGAGCTGCGCAAGTGGTAGTTTTCCACAACCGGGCTTTAGATTTACGTTACCTATTAGGATCTGAATTAGGATGCTACGATCTTGGTTGATGAAACCAGATCGTTTGAAACCGGGTGTGAGAATTGAAACTGGAAAGAAGAGAGTGGATATGACTTATAATCCAGCTCCTCTTCTTTTTGAATGGCAGCCTGCTAGTTGTCGATTGTAAGGCCTTCTTGAGATTGCTGACTCGTGAATTGTTTTACTACCTAGTACTGCAGCATTGTAGGTTTCCTAGCTGCTAGCTCTTTGTTGAGTTCGTGTCGAGGCATATCACTGGATTGATTCTAACTCATGGACGACTGGTGCAGTCTGTGCATGAAGGTCGCATCTACACATTGAAATTGTTCTGTGATAAGGATTACCCTGAAAAACCTCCGTCAGTGAGATTCCATTCTCGAATCAACATGACTCATGTCAACTCGGATACAGGATTGGTAAGTCGTGACCTGATTTTCAGCTATTTTGTGATTCTCTGTGTTGATTTTCGTTCCATGTTTTGTTGACTCCGGGGGAGGAGTCCAGTGGCATCGGCACCAATCTCATCTACAGTGAAGTAGGACAGTTTAAGTAGGATGTTATGTTTTTGAAAAATAAGCCGTAGTTCTGAACATGAAGTAAGCTACATCTGTAGTGCAGCTACACCATGAATTAATCTATTTCGTTTCTAATGTCTACTAGCTTTCTAGCGCCACTTGTTTATTGTATGAGGTAGAGGATTCTACGTACATCGCTGTAAGCATTTTAACATTTGTAGGACTGACTTTTGCGAGATGTAGAGCTGTGGAGAGATTGTTGGGTATGATGAGAGTTGAATCTGTTGGGATCGAATTTTTGATGACTCTCTATGATTTCTTATGCAAGTCATCTTGGTAGGTTGTAGACCACAAATGAAGGGACAGTAGACAGCTCCATTTCTATTCAAAGATGAGTGGGCCTAGCCATTTAGCCATGTCAGACACCAGTTGCTAATAGGTTCAACCAAGTATGTTTGCGTGAATTGCAATTGGTTCGGAATTGGTAACTGGGGTTAATTTATGAGACGGAATCAGGTTTTGTAACGGTTTTAGTATCCTCTACTTTGGGATATTTATAATTCTGGTTCGAATCGAATGCCTTTTTCAACAGGATGTCATGTTTTTCCAATTGAAATTGATTCGTTCATCCTTTTATGACGCAGGTTGATCCAAGATATTTCCCAATGCTTGCGAATTGGCGCCGCCAGTACACCATGGAGGGCATTTTGGTGGAGCTGAAGAAAGAGATGGCCAGCCCAGCCAACCGGAAGTTACAACAACCCCCAGAAGGAAGCACGTATTGAAAATCATGCCTTTGTTGAAACAGGTCAATTGTTTCAACATAGGTCACACTTTTCGACCTTCTATGTTTCGACATCAGATTTTTGTTGTGGATTAGTCTCTTTGTTCTCCAAGTTTCCATATAGGTAGTCGATTTTTTAGGATTGCCTGTAAGACATGCATTATGCTGGAATAGTGTGGGTGTCATTGGGGCACTGCATAGATTATACCCTAGAGATTTTCCTTCCTTAGGTCTACTGTGTCACCTCATTGGAGGATGGAATATCCCTCCTGGTATCCTTCGATAATTGAAGTGGTTACTGACATCTGACTAGTAAGGTCCCAATTATTCTCATGGGAGGGTAAGGAACCCTGCTAGTATATGCAATTGTTACGCCAGTTGGAAGCCTAAGATGTTGAGAGGATTTCCTTTATGTTTGATGATCTGGTTATCATTGTAAGGTTGTCAAAATGGTGAGAATGAATATCAGTTACCTGCAATTGAGTGCGTTTCCCTACAACTGTAAGTTACTATGGAGCCCAGCTCACATTGTTTCATTGCCAATTCTCATACTGTTGTGGAATACCAGCCAGCTCGTATACTGTTCGTTCTGGTCAAGTGTCGAATGAATTGTTTTTAGGGACACCAGTATTCGCTGCTTGAATTCTAGTATTTCGTGGTTTGGACGGAGTCGTTCTATGCTTTTTATGCTCCTCTTCAGACTCCAATGTTTGACAATCTTCTTCATAGACTATACAGCTTGTCTTATCTCTGCATAATTATTTGTCCTTCAAAGCTTTTGTGTGCAGTGCTCTCCACCTATGGCATCTCTGCTCACTGACATAATTCCTGCAGCCTCCTTCACTCTTGCAGCAGATAACAAGGTCTGTTGCCAATGCAGTTAGCCAAAGATGATCAAATTCTTAGATGAATGGGTGTTCTTTGTTTCTATAGTTTCTTTGAAAGTCATTCATTGGACATATTTAGTTCTTGCAATGTTATTGATATTTATTTAGGGTAATTTTTTTTGGATTTTTTACAAAATTTAGCTTGATTTTAAGTTATTTGAGTGCGAGGATGACCCACTCATAAAGAGATTTGATTGCAAATTTTGAGTGATGCTTCTTTAGTTTAACCCTTAAAAGGTCCTTGCATTCAACAACTAGATGCTTATTGGTCAAAGTTGAATATAACTTTCAAAATATTCTACAATTGTCACTTGATTTATGCCATTGAAATTAACTATGACAAGGGGTTCTTTCCTTCCATTTTATAAGTTTAAGAAAATCCAAAATTTCAATGAATTATTGCAATTACACGCTATATGAGTTCAAATCCAAATTACACAATAAAGGAGTTTGTCATTTATATATTTACATTAAAATTAAACTATATTGAATGTAAATTATAAAATATTGTTTTGTAATCTACCTTTCATTTTTGTTTACAATCCTAAATTATTCTAATATATTAAAAATTGATATTACTTAATTTACACATTACACTTACAAGAATCACAATAATTTGATTTTTCCACCAAAACTTATGAAAAATTTAATATCTTCAAAAATAATATTTTTTTTTCTTGAAAAGGAAAAGATTTTGTCTATCAATTATTTGTAAGCTAAATTTGGCTTGATAGTGGATATCCGACATTAAGGTCATTGCCAAAGGTGTTTGGAGTGTATACATGAAATAATCACTTGAGAAACTTTTATACCATTCTTTTATAGTTGTTTGTATTTCATGAAAAAATTTCAAATCAATTGATTTTTTTTTCTATTCTCTAATTTATTTATTTTATTGTAAAAATTATAATGACAAATTTTCATTACATTGGTAGAGAATTCATATATAATTTAAGGCATCCATTAGATTGAAAATATGAGTGTAGTTTGAAAGGCTAATTTGAGCACAATAATGATGTTTGAATATATGGCAATGCAATAGCCCTTTAGGGCTGAGCATGCCAATTTTGGTCGTTTCAAACTGAATTTTGAGAATTGGAACACTTTCCTAGCTTTAGTTGCCTGTGAGGTGTGAATGAGATGTGAGGGCACGGGTGACAGTGGACAATTCTGTTTCTATCTAAAGATGAGAGATCTTAGACATATAGCCAAGTCATGCTTACACCACTTGCTAATGAGTCTATTAATAAATATGCAATCAAACTCTGCATGCCAGGGCCTACCGATTGTGATCGATCAATGGGGGTTATTGAACTTGGTTTCTGAAACTCTACAGGACGAATCATTTGTGTTCGTGTGGTAAATTTTTTATATTTTAAAGTTTTTAGGACACTCTCTTCACCCAATTGTACACAAGAAATTAAACTGTGGATCTTGGGGGACTCTGGAGCTTTTTAAAACTCAAGATTCATCGGGATCAGACTTCTCTCGATTGCTTTCGCGACTTGCATTGGAATACTGTACATCTAATTTGTCAAGGACTAAAAATTTTCATTGTGGTTGATTATTTGTGCATTTTGTATTGAAATACAGGTTTGAGGGTGATACTGATGAAGAAAAAAGTAACAATCAGTCCAGTCTCTCAGGCTCTCCTTGGCACTATCAGGACGAGCACAAGAATGCCAATGACTTGGGACATCACCCTAGCTTCGGCAGACAATTGACAGCCACCAACATTGGACGATCTCATCGTGGCGTTCAGAGTAATACCGGACAATTTGTAAATTGGGTACTAGAAAACTAAGTTTGCTATTCCAAGATGCAAATTGCCTTATTATGAATGCATGAGACTCTGGCAAATCCTAAGATTGAAAGGTAATGATGTATAATTTATCATTGAAGTTTGTCCTTTTTCCATTTTGGCTACAATGCTTTCCTTCAATCTCCATCCATGTTAAGCTTTCCAACATAGAATCTGCCTTTTCTTTTCTCGACACATGCAGGTATTTCCACGGGGGTTTATAAAGACTCATGGCGAGCAAATCCAGGCTTCTGTCAAATTCCAAGGAATACACAAAGATTCTCCAACTCATGTTCTAACGTGTCGGAGGGATTCGATAGATAGGCGGGATGTATACATCCTTCCTTCTGAATGGAGCAGATTTGTGAAGGACAATGCTTAAAGGAAGGGCAGTATCTCCAGTTTTCACTAGTGGTTGATTCCTGCTTTGTGGTTAGAGAAGTGTAGACTGGTGAATGTGTTAAAAACCTCAGTCATTGTACTCGCTCCTGAATACCGGAAGAAAGACTTTTCTATTGCTTTCATTTTGGTTCATTTTGATGTACCGTTTACACCGTTCAAACAACTGGTTTGTTTTCATCCCCATGTTCACACATGCACAATTTTGAGTGAAAATTCAAGGCTAATCCTTCAAGGCTGACGGAGCAAGTGGGCACTGGACACAGCATTGAGTTTCCGTTTCGTGTGGAATGAGGTAGTTTACCTTATATTCCTAGCGAACGATCCCTAGATCACAACAATTCTCATACAAAGAAGACACGATTGCACAAGTACTGAAACACAAAATTCATCAAATTCCCATTGCTAACACAGGACAAATCCCTGTGCTGTACATGTCATCCATTTCAGGCAAAGAATGTTACACAAATAAGATTGGCAAAGAAAAATGTCCAGCCCGAGAGTCTTGACAGATTTTCCGCTCCTAAGCGCTAGGTTCAATTCGCACAGGCTGAACAGGCTGATCCAAAGTTCTCCTCACGATTCTTCTCTGGTAACCATCTCTGGACTTCCACAGCCTCAACTGTGAAATCTCCTTGACACAATGGACTTGACATGTCCAGTCCATCACACTTCCGAATTATATGAAGCAGCAGCAGTGTCTGGACAAAACAGACAAAGTCAGCAATAAAACCGTGACAAATTGTCAGAGCAAATAAGAACAAGGCACATCAATGAAATGAGTCACACTTCTGAATTCTCTCAAACACGTTTGCTCTCAGACACGCCATCGGAGAGCAAAGCGAATGACATATGGCTTGTTTTTATGATGGATGAAGGAATCCATCAAAACACCAAGCCTGACAAATGAAGGTTGAGTCTCCTTCACGTAAAGCAAAGTCATATATCCCTTAAACATGGTCGCCTCTAACTCGCCCTGAAGGGTAGAAGAATGCGAAGTACAGGGCACTGGGACCATCTTTGCGCTCGGGGCAATGATGCAGTTAGTGAGGTTCTGCCAAGATGCGTCAATTGCTGGTTGAAAACTATTTCCAACCCCCTGCGGTGCCCGCAAGGGCACACCAGAATTTCTGGAAGGTTGGCCCTAGGCTCCAACCTCTGATGTAAATCCAAACGTGGAAAATTACTACGGAAATAGAGAGATGTTCATTCTTAGAATCGAGCAAGGGCTGGAAAAGGACTAGGCTGGAGTAGCAGCACTGCAGTTCTTCATACCTTGGCAACACTACCACACAGTCGGTTCATGGCTTGCAGTTCAGTCCATGTCTTCAGTCTTTCCTCTTGTCCTTCTACCATCACTACAACAGCATAGCTGCAAAAGGACACAGTCTGAAATATTTAGTAGGTCAGAGCTGAGTCTCATAGTTCGTCAAGCTTAACAATGACTCCAGAGATGAATGATGCAAAAACACTTTTGCGTGGCACAAAAGGAACTCACTCTGAGTGAACGAGAGCAGGATGATGACGGTACGCCATGAAGTCTGCGCCATACTGAATGCCAGATCGCACCACCCAGTGTTTGGCACGGAAATGAGCATATGCTATATACAGGTACCCGAACTCGGGCCGGCTAGTTTGCATGCACCTCCAGGCTTCTCCTGTGGGTACAGCCTCAAGCCCCTGATACATCAACGACAGGCTACGTGAATACTAAAAGACGTAAACCCTCTCATTGAACGCTTCATAGCACTAGCAACCACTGCAAAAGAAAACGAGGATCCAAAACAGTCTTACTTTGGCAAGAGAGATTCATGGAGAGTTCCAGAAAAAAACCTCAACGGTCTGCTTACAAATCAATATGCACCCCACATGAGAAGCCAGAAAGAAAGCCTCCTCCAATCCCAACTGAAACAACCGAGCATTGTCAGGCTCCGCGTTCACTTCAGGAATCCACGGGGAGCCTGCCAAACAGATCCGAAACAGAGGTGAAATTAAACTTTCCCGATCCTTCTCACGCATGACAGCAGCATCTCAAACCAACATTGCTTGCAGGGCACTCCAACTTTACGACAGTCCCTACAATTGAAGGAGCAGCGACAAGAAAAACGAAGCGTTCGAGACAAGAAGAGCTGCCTTGCGGGCGAACTTACGAGTGGAAGTTGATGGTGCAGAACATGGCGGCGACGTTGCAGCATATATTGGTTTTCCGAAGCAAGCACGATTCAGGACTTGGGCTTTGGAAAACTCAATACTTAAAATTACAGATGAATGGGCAAGCAGAGCTTTCATAGGCTCCCATTCCTGCATATGCTTGTACAAACTGGAGATGGGCTCCTCCAACGCAATTGCCGCTGCTTCTCGGGACTTCCATCTGACGTCCGATCCCATCTCACCGAATTTCTATATCATTTTTCAAATGCACTCCAAGTTTCTGTCACCCCTGCACAAACACATTATTGCCTATATTTGGTACCAGATACTGTAATTTCAAAGGGCTTGTGACAAAGCTTTCAACAAGTCTGAATTCCACACGGACATGATCGAAAACAGAAGCATCCGGAAACAAAGTATTTGAATGAATTCTTATATTTGGGCATTCATCTCGTTACTCAAGCTCCATGATCCCTAAACCCTAAACTACAACGACCTTGCATCCCCGCCATCAGGAAACTTTCAAGAAGTAGCAATTTCAGAAAACAGATCAAGAAAATCAGAAACGCAATTCAGAACTACACGGAATATTCCATCCTCCAGGAACCCCGGCGCCACAAGATTCGTTCAGCGGTGCGCAACCTAATCATACCCATGGACACAAAAAGGGCACAAAACTACTTGCGAAATCTCGTCAGGGATGATTCCAAGAACCAGTGACAAAGCGATGTACCGCCGACTCCGGATTGAAGTACTTTAGATCAAACCCTAAGCATAGAACAAGGAACAGCCAACAGAGTTGCCAATCTGACAAAAATTTAAGTGAGAGCAAGCCACAGTGATCGCTACCTTAAAAATTTCACCATCTCTTGCTGCCGACACGCTCTGGCTACCGACTCGCTCTCACCGACGACAGTGGCGGAACTCAAGCACCTCCATCGCAAGGGCGTGCAAATGCTCCCGCTCGCAGTCCAGTTCAAAGCTGCAATCGATAGAACCCCCACAGAACAGAAAGCTAAGCAACGATCACAACACCAAGAGAACGGAACGTAGGATCAAAGGGACGAGGGTAAACTTAGAGGAGCAATAATAGGACTTTGGTTCAGAGAAACGAGGGACGGTCTCCGGTGAACGTGGATCCCTGTGGGAATGGATGCAAGAGAGGTGGTGGGCACAGGGTTTTTCATTTCAAGTATTTATTTTGGGTAGAGTAATCCTGCTATTTATCGTACAGATTCATTAACCGGACAACAACCAAGTCATTGCAGGTGTGCATTTGAAAAAAAAAAAACTCTTATTTTGTGCCATGTTAAAATCTATGTTCTTCACCTCCAGCTAATTTGGGGCCTCTGATTGCAAATATGAATTCAGAATTTGCAAAAAAATTCACGTCTGGCAAATAAAAAATTTCAGGGTTTTCCCTTGGGACCGAGCAAGGGGGTCAGTTCACCCCAGCCTCGCAATCCATCCCAATTACCGAACAATAACCGCAGTACACACGCACGTCCCAAAGATTGGAATGCCACATTAAGAAACGAATGTATTTCAATTGGATGCTATGTTGTTCAACTTTAAACAATTTCTAGAATTTGGATGAGGAAATGGAATTTATTGCAAATGAATGAAACCCGAATTATAGTTGGATGAATAATTGGACGATTTAAAGAATGGATGAAGTGTTTAAAGAAACTCCATTGTGGTGTTTTCAGCAAAGATCTGCACAAAGCAAGGAGCTCTAGCTTGCAGAAGAATTGTGGAGCTGATTTTTGTGCTGTCAAGCTACTTCAAAGACTTTTAAGTGTTTGGGGCTTCGTCAATAAGAAAGATAATTGAATCACATTGTTTCATTTGTTCTAATCCTCATATTTTAGTTCATTATCCTAATCCGTAAATCAGCTATTAAGCTATTAAAGTATCAAATGTTTGGATGTCTAGATGAGGCCTCATCCCCCAAGAGCGTGGCAGCTTGTTGAAGCTCAACTATGAGACTAGAAAATTTTTTTTTAACAACACAGCAGGGAGAAAGTTCTCAAACAAAATTCTCTCGAAAGACTCTCGTACATCTCCTCCAAGCAAACATACAACCATATATATAGATATATATCATATGAAACACAGACATCAATTTAGAACGTCTTACTTTCCCGAGTCCTTGGGCTGCTTCAAAGGCCAGTTCTTCTTCCGTGTTTTCTATCAATGCGACAATCACACTCAGTATTTGTATGCATACTTGGCCACCCTAACTCTAGTATCTGAAATGAATACAGAAACAAGGTAAGAAGATAAAACAAGATATATCCAAATCATAATTCAAATAAAACACCCACAGAAAACAGTACAAAACTTCAGTACCAACCATCAGGAACTTCAACTCAAATTTAGTTGATTCAGTCACAGATATTCAACTATTCAGAATCACTGAAGAGAATACTACTCTCTGCACATGATGACAATCACCATTGCATGATAAGTTGCTAAAAAGGAGTATTTAAATCGTGCTTAGATGATGCTTAAGTAGTAATGAGTCCGTTTCGCCATACTGACCTCAAAGAAACAGTGACACGGAGTAAGACCGATGAAGGGATAGGACTCAATATAGTGTTTATTAGCCGGACATGCCAGCATAGATACAATCAAGGCAAAACAGGATCTTCGGACCTAACAATTCGATCCTCAAATTAAATCGATACGATTAGGCGAGTCATCTCCGATGTAGCACTCAAAACGCCAGCCAAATTTTCTAGAAGTGCTTCATATTCTTCACTGAAGGATACCAAGCAAGACCTAATCGCGTTGAGCGTAACAGACTTTCAGATCTCAAACTGATTTCACCTGGCAACAAGTTTAAGAGCTCGAGAAAGGGAGAACAGCAGAAAACGTTGTTGCACAATCGCACCTCCGCAACGCTCAGACACCTCGCGGAAACAACAAAGACGAAAGGCTTGAAACGGAACCCCGTTGTGCGAAAGTGCAAAAGCCGAAACCCTAACTTAGTCCTCCCTCGTCTCCAGCCAGCCTCGAAAGACCCAATCAACTATTTTGCAACTACTTGATTTTAGGTGGAAAAAAAATTTCAAAATTTATTTTTTCTATGCTAAGTAGATTGAGTTGTCTTTCTATTTTTATATTCAAAACTAAGATTGCTTGGGTAAAAAAAACTTTAAGGAAGACAATACAAATTGTTTACAAAGTAGTATTTGATTAGTGTTGTAAAAATTATTGTTTCAATGGATAAAGTGTTGATGTTTTCATTGTTAAATTTAATGCATTTTTTAATAATTGATTAAAACTACAATTTTGGCCAATCATAAAAAATTCAAGTGCTAAAGATAGAAATTATTTTTTTGATAAATTTTTGAACTTAAATCTTGAAAAAACATTTTAAGCAAAACTATAAATAATTTTAAAATTTGAATTATAAGGATACTTCCTATTCTCAATGCTAATATTATCTCCTTTGATGCAAACTTTGAACAGTTATGGAGTTTATATTTTATATTACATTCCCAATTACATTCATGTTCAATCCTAAGCCCTTGAGCCTTTAGAGGTTGAGGCTTAAATTTTTACAACTCTTAAATCAAATGGAATATTGATGTTTTCTTTTCTTAACCCCTAAATGCTCAAGGCACCAAATTTTGGTGTTGACAAAACTTTGAAGTTAAATAAAACCTAACCAAGTTGCTATTTTTAGTAATTTATATTTTTGAAAAAATCTTCTTGAAGTCTAGTTTCAGCAACAAAAATCCGATTTTGAAAATGATTGATTATGATTTTTCTATTGAAGATTTTGTGCAAGGGTACCCATTGCAATTTTAACTTTATGTAGTGTTGAGGGCTCTTGGAAATGAGCCTCAAATACACTAGATCTTGGAGGAAAAAACACATTAGAAATTCATTTAAAAAAATTATAGAGTAGATTTTGAGAAGTCGTAAATTGATTGGAGGTATGCATGTTAGGTCCTTTAACCTCATATTTTTTTGTTAACCAACTTTTTAGATCTAGTATGTGAAAAGAGGATTGAAAGACTTCAAATCACTTTTGCAGTTTTAACACCCTCATGTTCAAACATTATAATCTTTCAATTCTTAAGTGATATTGTCGTGTTTTATTTTCCTATGTGACCTCTAACATGTTTGGTTTGAATTTGTATAGTTAAAATTCATAAAAAAATTGATACAACTTATCAAAATGTTGGCCTTCTTGTTCAATTTAGAGCAAATTCCTAGAAGTTCAAAAAATGCCTTGGGCATTTAGGGGTTAAAAGATCTTTAAATTCTTCATTGTGATAGTGAACCTTGAAAAGACAAATCCATGAATATAAAATTGAACTTTAAAATCCTTGAATTCATAATTTCTTCTATTGTGAATTTTTATGAATGAAATTTTTTAGAGATGAAATCCTATGCCTTGTATACCAAAAACATATAAAACTTTATGAGAAAATTTAAAATTACTATAAATTTTTGAAAATTAATTTAACCAAAAAATATTAAATTATCTTTTAAAATCCAAATTTTCTTTACATATGTAAATGTTAGTGTAGAATATTATTTTGTAAACCAAATTTTTGTGAATTTCTAAAATTTGAATATGAGTGAACTGTAGTTATATATGTAGGATTCAAATTGCAAAAAAAAACATTTAGTTCAACTAATATTTAAATTTTAAAATTAGAATTGAAATTAGACTTGAAGGATATACTACAGAAATTTCTATTGTTTGTACCATTCCCATGCATTGCTTTAAATATATATGACACATTATCCAATACGTTTCATAGAATTTTTGTGAGCTAAGGCTATAAGCACAAAGGTACTTACATTGTTTTGTACTACTGTTGCTTCAAAGAGTAGGATTTAGGAATTACATTAAAAGAATAAAAAAAACATATCATGTTTATTCCATATTTGAAAAAATATTGTAAACATTAATAAAAATTATCAATTATATTCATATTTCATTTACAAAAGTAACAAATAAAATTTTGAGTCTTCACACAAATGCAAATATAATTGGCCAAAAAAATCATTCAAAATCTAATAATAAATTGGAAGATAACAAAGTTGAATTGCCATATAATGGAAACAATTCCATATTATCAAATTGAATTTTAATATAAAGGGATAAATAAGTGATTCTAAAAAAATACCAATATTGTGAAATTTTACTACCATAATATACCTACAATATACATTCAATAGAAAAGCTTGAAACAATACAAACACTATATGATATAGTACCATGGACATATTGTAAAATATTAGTGAAATTACACTATATCATATTGGCAATACAAAAATATACCAACTTGAGTGTGTATCACATATAGTTTTGTGAAGGATATGCATGGTGAGAAATATACAAGACATTATTATCTTACAAAGGTGTATTGTGAAAGTAAGGAATTGATGAGATGAATGCATGGATGTGAATAAGTATCTTTCATTCGTACAAAGGCAAGATAATGACAGTTGGATTCAGTTCAGCCGACTTCATACTTGTCTATGGAGTCCGGCTGACATTGTGTTATCTTCCTCTTTCCAAACTTCATGCCAAAGCTGTCTTTTGGTTTACTTTAACATTCATTATAGCTTCTCTACAGTGGCAAGTGGTCACTTTCATCTACGAGTGTGATCACTTGCAATAGCAATCAAAAAATTCTATTTATATATATACAATTGATCAAACTTTGAAAATTTGCAATCTATTCAATCTTTGTAGTAAATTTTAGTTTTGGATTTGACAAAGAAAAATGAAAAATGTGTGAATTCAAACTTAGTCAACAATTCTAATGAATCATTTTCACTCATTTAAACTTGTCATAATTCTTTTCACAATTGCATAACAACTCATTGAAAATCATCACAAGAGCTTATCTTCCTATCAAACTCAATTAATTCATTTTTCACCCACAACAATTAACAATTATAAATGAATAAAAAATTACTTTAATTTTAAACACAACATTATTATTTTTTTAAACTTTTGAACTTCAAATACAATTAACAATACTAAATGATAATTTCCACTCACTAATTTGATTTCTCACAACTTTTTCAATATCAATTTTCAACAAGTTCAAAAACATTGTAGGCTCTTATCTTCTTTCCAAATTCAAACAAACTCATCCTTTATTATTTTGCTTGATTTTACAAATCCTTGATACCAATTAAATAAGAACTCACAAAAGTCTTGTCTTCCTTCCAAACTCAACACAAGCATCCTTCATTTTTGAAAGCATGAGAAATCCAAAACACTAAAACAAGAAAAGCCTTGCACAAAATTGGACAAATTTGCATAACATGCACAATTTTTTTTTAAGAGTTTGTCAAAATAGTGTACTATTTTAATAGTGTGTGAACATTTTGTATACACTATACTTTCCCGCCAGGATCAGCAATTTGAATTTTCCACATTTTTATAGCCACTTGCTTTGCTTCCGGACGATGGACATGGCAAGCTACAATTGCAACGGGCACGACGGCGATGGCGACGTGAAAATGGAGCATAAGCATTTGGAAGGTCCTGCGGTAGCCATGGACGCCGCGGAAATTGCTACAGGAGGAGGAGGAGGAGGTCGCTTGGAGTACTGGACTCCCACAGGAAAAAACGTGAATGCATTGTGCGGCTCCATGATCTACAACGACGACATGCTTCCGAAAGTGGACTCGCTTCACGGCGATGTCCGAAGCTGCTGGCGCGATCTCACGGGCGCCAGCCGCACGAACTCCGGCACGAAACCTTTCGGTCATGGCTGCAGTCTGGGACAACAGCAAGCGCAAGCAACGGTTGAGGAGAAAGAGTATCATGGCCGGGTGATTAAAGTTGGTGGAGACGGTGAAGAGGCGGCTCATGGCGGGTATGCCGTTAATGCCAATGGATTTTTAAATTTTTTTTAATGTTTTCTTCCTTTTCACATTGAGATTGTTTTAGAAGTTCCTTGAATTATTGACTTTCTTGCAACGATGAGAAGGCGTAGTTTCGAACAACAGCGTTCGTGATTTAATTTCTGCTCAGCGTCAATTCTGAAGTTTTTCCAATGTTTTTTCCAACGTATTTCATATTCATCTGAAAGGTTACAGCTTAAGAACACAGGATGTTGGAAAACAAAACTAGACGAAAACGTAAAACTGGTTAGCAAAAGTGCAGTCCAAAAAACTTGCGTCCGGAATTTTTTACCGTTAGAAGGAATGCGAGATAGTTCCAAGTTCATCTGCGACTTCAGTTAGTTGTGGTAGATCCTAATTCTCTTTTCGAGACGTTTAAATTACAATTGCTGTGATGTGAATTTACTTGTGACTGAGGATTTCTATTAAGATGTCACGAAATCTTTTGTTCGGGTGGAGGATTTTAGTTTATCTCCTGGAAAATGGGAGATTCTCGTTATCATGATTTTTAGATGAGTTTCTGATTGCCTTACAGTGCACTCTTTTTCGATTCTGTCTTGAAGGACTGTTCTTAAGCTGTAAGTACACATTTAACGCTCGAAAAGTGTCAAAAACTGTGCAAATTGCTGTCGAGTTAGCAACCAAAGAACTGGAATACTCCGATTTCCGTAATGTAGCGTAGAGTGTACTTCATCTGTAAATTTTACAACGATCTGTTGAAAATTTCCATTCAATTTCGCGTGTCGTTACAAGTCATTTTGGTTTTGAAAATAAATTTATCTTTACCTTGTTCGATATGACGCCAGTATACGCATTCGTTAGTAACATTCTTCTTCGTGAACTAGAATTACAATAACAACGGTGATTATTAGGCGATGACTTTCTGAAGTTTAGCGTTTATGGCCGGGGATTATTGACGTGGTTTAGGGTTGTGGTAGGTGGGAGGAAGCAGCAACATCAGAGGGCGAAGAGATTCATCATGCTCAATATAACGTTCAAAAAGAGAATCTCAGAATTAATCCTTGTCGGGAGGATCGTAGTCTTGACCATCGGCTGCAAAGTGGTCGAGATCTTGAAGTGTTGGGAATCGACATACGACGCAGGAGTCGCCAAGACATTAATGAGTTGGATGTTGATTTAGAGAGGAGCAAAGGGAGCCGAGATCACGTCACTTATGGAGAGTGCCAAAAAAATCAATCTGCGGATCGTGGAGTTACGTCGGTCGACGGGTGTGGAGAATTTCTTTCATCAGGTTTCAACGACTTACTCATAAGACTAGTAAGACATGTCCACATCCTGTATTTCGTTCGTTGACCGAGTTTCAAGTGCGTTACAAGTTTAGGGCAGTATTCAGATGCAAATGCAAACCTTCAAAAAAATCAACAAGAACTGTATTACCGCAACTCATCCTAATAGAGGTTATGCAAGAACAATTATCATGCCAACTGGGTTGACTACACTTTCTCCTGCAAATACTGTGGAATTCACTGGAATTTATATAATGTTTTATACTTTAATGTAACTTTTAGATGTATTATTTTCTAGTATTTCAAGGACTAAAAATCATACATGACTTTTAACTGATCCATGTTTATTAAAATAAGTTAGAAATGATACTTCTGATCCAATCTTCTAACTTAAAGCGAAATAACTTAGCAGCAGTCCTTTGGCCCCACAGTAATTGCATAGAAAAGTGTAGCTTATGCAAAACTTTGTCTCATAGCTTTCTTTGGTTGTGAGAGAGAGGATAATGACCCATATGGCCGAGTTCAATGTGAGCCAAAAAGTACACTCTTGGACGTTCTTAGATTTTACATCGACATGAAATATCCAAGCTCATTCTCACTTGTTTGTTGCAGGCAAAGAAGGAAAGCTTGCATTTACGTGTGCTGCCTGTGGCTGCCATAGAAATTTCCACCAGCGCATTGTACTATTCGAGGGGGAGGAGCAAGAGCTCGCGATTCAAGCAAAACGAGAGAAAGAAGACGGAGGTGGCAATTACTACACGACTATCTGTGACATTGACCGCGTTGCTCACGAACTTATGGCAGCAGCCAATGGAGCTATCGCCCTTGCGCAAGAATCACTCTGTTACAATGAAGGAAGAGGGCGAGAATTTCCGATTGAGGAGCAGCACATCATAGCCAAAATCTCACTTGAGAATCTGGACCATATTGCCAAGGTTGTATAATTATATCCCCATCTTCGTTCAGTCTGTCGCCAACTTTGGCATAGCAAGAGTCCCTGATTCCGGACCCGTAATCATGATCGTCACTACAAGGGTTCCAATGGGCTTGACTTTCTTCAAGTGATGACCAATCTACATCCAATGCTTTGTTCCTTCGATGCACATGCAGGTGATAAATTCCACCACCGAGTGTCTCACGCTTCTGCGCAAGCCATCCATGTTTCGGAAAGACAGCAAATCAGAATGTCCTCATGAAGGGCCCTCCTCCTCAGATGCGAGCCCTGTCATCACCGTGGAGAAACGAGCAATCCAGTCTTTACTGACTCCTCCTTCGCCAGCACGTCCATTTGGTGCCATTGGTGACCAGCCCTTGAAAAACTCAATCACCCTATATTCAGAGGCTTGTGCGATGCATAACTGTGGTAGTGCTCCGAGGAAGCCATTAGAACGTCCCACTCAGAAGATGAAAAGAACAAGGACACGGATAAGCTTGGAGCAGCGGGAAAAACTGAATGCATTTGCAGAGAAAGCTGGATGGACTGTTGTTGGTCAACGCAAAGAGACCATCGATGCAGCATGCCAATACATAGGTAACGCAGACCTTTCCTCATGCTGTACTGTACTGTACAACTTTTTCTCGTATTGTATAGTACGAACTTCTCTTCCTACTGTGATATTCCTTTTGCTTCCAACCCCGAAAGTCTTTTTGGCAGGCATTGAGCCCAAGACTTTAAAATATTGGATCCACAACAGCAAGCAGAAGTGGAAGAGGCAGCCCAGCCAATCTGACGACACAAGCAAATAAGAAAAGCCCCAAACTGGTCTACTGCGATGACCACGTTGCACGGTTCGAGAACATGAGAATCCTGTTTTACATCAACGGCACTTCCAACTTTCCCTTCTATTTAGTACTTCTGCAACAATTAAGACTTCGTTCTGAAAGCAAATATGACCACAAAATACATCCCCACTTATGTCGCTAAAATTAATCTGTCATTTCGTTGGAATGGACGATATACCCGCCACTTTCTTCCATTCCCAGCTACCACTCTTCACAGGATACCCCAGTTTCAAATTGAAGGTTTCTAGGCACGCTAATTGAAATTCTACTTTTCCCTAATCTGTTCCGTTTCCAGGGCGTCCATGCAAAAGCCTGGTGATCAACGCAGAGACATCATCACATTTGCCTTCGCCGATAGACACCGTCCCGAAACTCCAACTTCTCTTCTCCTACCAAGCGACCAAGAAACCCTTGCAACTGTTGAAGTGTCTTGTCGTAAGGTGGGTCGGATACGAACATCTGCGTTTTGTTTCGGATCCCAACGTGTCAGGCAGGCTGTATTCACAAGAAATCGATATCACTCGAGTCTACTCAGTGACCTTAAAAATGAAAGGGAACATTATTCATTGTTGCGTTGTGCTGAGCTACCGACCCTTGCTAATTCCAACAATCCACGAGTGACAGGGCGTTACTTACTTTGAGCATGTTGTGGATGCGATCAAGCGGCAAAGAGTCGAAGTTGGTGAGCATTCCGATTACATAAGACTGCAAGAACAGGATGATCACATCAGCACTTCGCATGACACTTACGAAGGTAAATTACTACTTCTCCCCCACAAAAGGGACATGAACCCGCAATCCATTATTTTTAACACAAAATGCAGGGAGCATAATCAAAGCTCAGAGTGAGCGAGCTCATTGCTTGTTTCCTTGTTAACCTAGACGTGCTTGAACTAAAATTTGCAAGTCCATTTGGAATCGTATAGCCAATTATAGCTGCAACTTTCAAAGTACATTTTTCCTATTAAAAAATGCACGGTATTATTTCTTCTTTCTATGGGAAATTTTTCTCCTTTCTTGGCAGCTTCCTAACTTATTCCCTTCCAACTCATATAGATACAAAAGTATCAACTATAAAAGCTAATGCTAGGTTATAGTAACTTCCAAAAGCATATTTCAATATTTCCAAAAAGTAGGATATAGCATTTTATTATCTTCCTTGAAGCTTCGTCAACGATTCATTTCAACCCCTGTAGATATAAAAGGAGGCCACCTTGGCAGCTAATAATTGATCATAGTAGCTTTCCAAGACGTTCTTTCTTCGTTCAAAAGTGTAAGAAATGATTTCTTGGGACATTGTGTTATCTTCCTTAAAGCTCCATAAAAAATTAATTTCCTAGAGATATAAAACCACATGCTAGATAGAGCACTGCTCATGGAGAACTCTCTAGCGAACTCGTGACAACATGAGCTGAAACTTGCCTCGTAAACGTTCATCTCTTGTTGCCACTGGTCTTCCATAGAAGCCACAGCACTTTCCCTTTCTTCCTCACCCAGCAATGGCAGGATTGCATCCCCCATCGAAGGAGCACCAACACCTGCCCGAGCTCCAGCATCCCCCATGGTCTCCACAATGCTGTACACTGTATCTCCGTCTTTGATCTTATGCGACTCCACAAGAACTCCCTGAGAGATGCAAGTATCCAATTAAAACGGCGTTGCCACAAGATAACAGAGCCAGGCAAACAATGAATCCACATGGCACGAATAACAAATTAAAAGTTCTTTACTTTCCCCATTTCATGGATTTCCTAAAAAGAGTTCCTGGAAGAAAGCGATTGCCTCTTCGTTGTCATGTCATCTTTCATGTACCACATAGCGAGACTCACCAGCGTTCTTTCCAAGCATTTTAAAATTTCCCTCAAGTCGAGACAGCGAAACCACTACTGTAGGTGTAACCACGACTGAGTAACCAGTGGAGTTCACCCCCACTTGGTGGAATTGGACACATTGGTGAACTCTATGGTTCTCTCACTAGTTATCTCAGGCGTGTTTTCTATGACGTAGCCATATTTGGATAGAAATCCATATTCATCTACATATTTTGATGATTTCATCTAATTTTTAATGATTACCATTCATCATTTGGTGACAAAAGAATGCTATTTTTAACCAAAACAGAAAGTCATTTAAAAGCCCTCTAAAAACTTCGCCAGAAAATTAGCACTAGCCTCGATCTTCCTTTTCATCCTTGAATATGTGTACCTGATTCACCCAAAGCATAATTCGTCTCCGCAATGTAGCTACTGGCAGACCTACTGCTTCTGCCAGTTCTGTGGCTGTCCACCTGCAGTTTAAGCACGCAAGAAAGAGACCATGTAGGTAAAACCACTTAGCAATCAGGACATCAGACAGGGAATAGGCGAACAATCCATCTACAAAGCGAAGTGAACAGAGATTGAGATACGGTCACACAGGCCGTCCTGCTGAGGGTCTAATGAAAAAGAGGGTAGTCTAGGGAGTAGCCTAGGGGGTGGTCTCGTTGACCTTTGGGTTTTATAAACACACTAGGGTCCTCTCTCATTCGGATATAACTTCGTCACCTTCAATACGCTATAGAGCACCGTGTCTGCACGGAAGGGTTCTCTATACTACTCTACTAAAATGCGTAATTAAAATTAAGAGCATAACCCAGTGGACACGCTCAACAGGAATGACAAGGAGGAATGGATGTAAGAGTGAAGTGAGTGCACCTTGTCTGGTCCTCAAAGTGCATGATTATAGCTGCATGCATGGGTGACACCACAAATTGCGCTGACCGATCCTCAAATTGCAGCTCCAACTGAGCAGTGTGAATAATGACAGATGCAGGAAAACACAAGATTATTCGTGAGATTCAAGAACTGGATAAATTCACAGCTGTTCTTACACTGTTAGGTCAGTGGTCACTTTCAAGCGCAGTTTCAGCTACCAATGTTCAACTAGAGGCATGTTTTATTTGAGATATATATCTAGCACAAGAGCAATGTGTGATATTTTGAAGTTAGTAACATGATCAATTCTCACGTGATCATTTACAGCTGATCTAAAATAGTGAAATGAAAATGGTTCTCACCTTGACAGTGCCAAGATTCTTCCTCCACTGAAGTTTTCTGGGTGCTTTGACTGTATGAAAGCGTTGTGCATACTCTCCCAAGAGCTCTTCGACCACTGCTGGCACTTTCAACGTCTCTACCTGCACAGCAGACCAACTGTGGGTATATAATTCCGCTTCAAGCTTAACCAGATTCAAGAACAGTCATAGATAGGATTCTCAGAAAGCCTAATTAATAACAATGTTTCATTTCCAGTAGAGCAGCACAGAGCGACGTGAAATTTAAATATCTATTGCATGCTTTGAAAAATAGAAGCAAAACTCGAGGTACAAAGACACTACCTGAAATGGAGGCCAAAAGAGAGAGGAAATGATTGTGGCCTCCAGGACATCAAGGGGTAGCTTTTTGTCTACACCCACATTTGCGACCTCGCCATTCTGAGATCCCAGACTCTGCGTAAAGGTAGCCGGTGAATGAGAATCGGTCAGACCAACAGTAGCTGGTGGCGTGCAGTATCCTACATCATCTGCCTGCGATACAGAGTCCAAGCCATGACGACTTTGCTCGGCAGCCGCTGCAGCTTTTATATTGGTGTTGATACGCTTTGAGTCTGCCAGATCCTTGAGCATGATCTCGCACCCATGCATGTTGTTCTCGCCAAACCGCAGCTGCATTGACGAAACCAAATTCAAGCATGTAACTCCATAGCAGAAAAGGCACACCTACTTGACTTGAAAAGGTACCAGACGTATCAAAATTCAGGTGATATAATCTTCTAATATGACCCTTATTTTCTATTTTTTTTCTGGAATGATATTTCTGTACATTTAAGCACATGTCTTTTTGACGCACACTCAGAAATATATTCTGATTGAATCTTCATCCGATAATTAATCAAGTCCGAATTACAAATAAAATTTGGACGGGAACTTTACATCGAAGTTGCTAGTATGGAAGATGACAACTTTAAGCCTAAGGTTCATACCTTCAGCAACTCCAGTGTGCGAATATCACGATCTGTGTCATAATCGGACTTGTTCAGCAGTTTTTCAGCCAACATTACTCGGTATTCGTTCACAAACAGTTCCTTTGATCCATATATTCCAACGAGCATGCTAATAATGTCCATCAATCGCCGACTTTTGCTTGTCCTAGACGGGTCCGCCTCTACAGGATCTGGTTCCCACCTGCCAGTATACAAATTGATTAGTGTCAGCAACCACACAATTCTACTCATCTATCCTCACGACCAACCAAGAGACTCATGGAAATCACCATATCAAACTTCGTCAGCTGCCTCCATATGAAAGAGCAAATAACAATTATGAGAAATCCGTCTAAGTCAAAACTTAGGCAACTGACGCGCATATATTCGAATTTTGCTGCAAGACTTTTGGACTAAACATACCAAAAAATCACGACATAGGGATAGGAGAAATACCAGAACTCTGTCAAATTCACGAAATGTTTTGCAAAGTTTACCTCTCTGCAGCAGCCCAAGCTTCATCTCCATCTAATTCTGCATCATCGTCACTGTCGACATTCTCAAGAGAAGCCACACCCCGACTAAGCTCTTCAAATAAGCTCTCACCTACGCCACCCAGCCCCGCAACCCCACCCGCCCCTGTGTCATCAGTGAGCATTGTCACAATACACCGGATTGTGTCCTTGCGACCTCGAAGGTATTCTTTGATGGGCTCGCCAACTGCCTCAAGGACCACCCCTGTTGGATCCATAATTCTCAAGGCCTTAATAGTTGAAACATACTGGAGTAGAATATCTGTGGTTGCAGCTCCTGCTGTCAGCAATCTCTGTCGGAGTGCGGTACGAAAAGAATCGACAAGCTTTGCATGATGCCTGGTGTTTGTCAAGCATTGACGCAGATCCTCAATTGCTGGTAAGCTGACAGCAACGAAGCCCATCATCTCACATCAGAATACTTGTAGAAAAGAGTGTCGACTCTCCAAACTGACTGAAAATTAGAAGTAGATTCACAGCTAGAATTCACAATTCACAATTCACAACTCGAAGCTATGTCAAATGAGCACTTCTGAAGCCAGGTGTTGAAACCGGACCTACGAGTTGTTACACAAACCAACTACATAAATCCCAGTCATAGTCAGAAGAAAAAGTTACCTTTCAGGATAGTCAACAATGATGTCAAATAACTCACTAATGCGCATATCGCCAAGAGTCTCATAAGCAAAAAAATGGAGCCGTAAACGCCATCTAACCACTCCTTCCTTAACTATTTCATCTGCCCCAGTGGCAGGTAATGATATTGATGCTAAAGGGGAAGGAAAGGTCAGCGAAGAACTCTTCGAGGATGGAGCCCCTGAAGACGCCAGAATAACAGAGAGGAAGCGGAGTGGAACAGCCTGCAGAATGGAAGAGCAGAAAATAATCAATCTGACGTCATCCACAACAACATAAGCAACATAATGTATAAGTCAATAGTGAAGACCAAGGCGCTGGAAAGGTTGGGCTGGAGCGATACCGGGAAAACTATAGTAAGCCAAACACTTTAAATAAAAAGTATATGAAAACGAAGCCGTCTGACACACAAGATGATGACAACAAAACTATTCTGCAAATCAAATCACTCGTAATCTCCACTTCACATATACCCAAGTACCGAAGTTGCAGATTAGAACACCCACACCCCAAAGCCACACAGGAGTCAATTAGACACAAAAACAGTGCATAACCGCACATTCTGAAAGAGAAGCGAACCTCTATCCAGGACCGTATGGATCCTAGAACTGGTTTCTCGTAGCGTTTATTTGTAATAGCATGAATTTTAGCCTGCAAATCAAAAACACATCCTTGCAATTAATGAATGCTTTCATCTAGCGTTATTCAATACATGAGCCCTGAAGCATCAACAAGTACTCAGAAATATCGACGGTTTAAGAAGTCAACATTATTGTGAATATCTAAGTTCACTAAGACGTCAAACAGAATAATAACCTACGGGTTGAGAGGAAGCGGCTCAGTAATAGCCAGGAAAACCAAAAAATTTATAAAATATGAAACGAGCCAAATAACTCCTACGCACTCCATATTGAGAACTGTAAATGGTCGACCTAGAAAAATCTTCAAATAGAATTCCAGAGCAACAAGTCTCACCTTCAGAAGGGAATATATAGCAGACGCGTATCCCTCTTCACTCAGGGCTGCAAAGCCAATGTGACGCAGATTGCTAATAACAGAACCAACACCACTGACCCACTCTTCACCAACCACAGCTGCAACTTCCTTCACTGTCGCCGCACCAGTGCCTAATTTGAGATCACTGACTACCGCAAAGTCAACCCCTTCCATGTCTCGTGCTTCGTCTGCGTCATCCATAGGTTTAGCTTCCTGATTCTCAGACGGATTGTCATTGATTTCCATGTCATCTGCGTCAGTACAACGACTGCTCCGTATACTCTCCATCTCATCATCCTCACCATTGTTCTTCTCAGGGTCTTCTGAAACACCATCTTCACTCTCCTCGCTTGCCGAACCTCTCCGACAGTTACGGTTGCGTTGCCTCACTGCTTTACTAAACTCTCCCAAACGTACCTTAAAGAAGAGATTCAGTATTTCTGCAGTACAAAAATCGGAAAGTCATGTAGAATCCTGCACGAATAATTAGCCGATAACAGCCCCAAAATCTCTGTCATAGCACAGTGCATTCAGCCACAAATTTCGTTATACTACGGGCAAACAAATTATGATAATTATTGAGTTGAACAGTTTGATACTGGCATTCTGTATGTTAGAAATCTGTGATGGATAGTAAAAAGAAGAAGGGGAAAGGCTAGTAATCACCGTCAAATTTCGAAATTCGAAATCTAAAAATCAATGTTTCTAAGATGCAAAATGCATTCAGAGAGGGATCAGATACCTGGAAAGTATTGTGGTGCACTTGTGAGAAGCACAGCAGTGACTGCAGTGTGGTACTGAGAAAGAACGCGTTCTACTTCAAGTGCTTGCCTAGAAGTCCCCTGGTAAATGAGACGTGTAAGCAGTCGAAGAGATTCCTCCTGAGATAACTTGGCGGAGCTGACTTCTGAAAGCACATTCGGAAGGGTAAACAGAACCCACTCATTCAGCTGCATCAGGTCACACAACGGCCATCAATCTTTCGCACGTAGGGCTCAGGCAAACGTCAAGCAGACCCTGCCACAGGCCATGGCAATCTAGCAAACACGTATCTGATCCAGGGTTACAACAACACGGGAGATTTTGTTATATTCTCATTTTTTGAATGCATTCCTGATTGCCTTAGATACCTTGCCTTAGATGCGATTATTTCAATTCAGTTTTCAAGGACTTTGTATGAATATCTTTGTACTCTTCCAAAGATTGAAAAACGTTCAAAACGTTCAAATTCATATTGAAATAAATATCAAAAAAAGATTATCTTCTGTTTTCCCATAACCTTGCTCTGAAGCTTAATTGAAGCATTTCATAAACAGAAATCTTCAAAAAGGCAGCTGAACGAAGTGTTGCCGGATAACTAAATATTCTTAGTCTCACAATTATTCCACTGCGTTTTTTTGATTGCCTTCAACTGCGATTTTTTCGATTCTGTTTTCAAAAGACTCTGCAATTAAGCTATATGCACATATGCAAAGGTTAGCATGATCAACTTATTAATAAATTCCGTGACACTGGCTAAAGGTGAGACTTTAAGACGCATAAGTTGATCAGCAACAGATGATTAAAAAAAAGCGAATGCTCAACATCACTTACCTTGCCTGAACCATTGCCATCATCTTGCTTCAATCTGCTGTACTCATCCAAATGTTGCCATAAATTCACCACCTCGTGCTGCTTAAATGCCTTCTGCGATCGTCTCAACCACAACACAAGCACTCTTAAAAACCGCGCCACATCCTCTCTAACTTCTAATTCAAAAAATCACCTAATCACCTGGTAGACATACAAAAGATTGAAAAACAGAATTTCTCGATTGCGTGTCTGATTCTAATTCTCATGCATTGAGTTCTAATCAATTCTCTCTATAAGGACTCTGTTCCAACACGACAAGTAATTATACAAAAGATTGAAAAACGTTCAAATTGTTGCAAAATTCGAAATCGGATGGTCCAAAATATTCCCTCTCCCCGTGAATAAACCTCCTTAACCCTAGACGACACTGATTACACACCAATAACTAAGTTAATGCGCATTGCGCAATTGCATCCAAGAAAAGGCGATCAAGAGCAAGACATTGCCGAAGACGGGAGACATAACGAATCACAAACCTCCAGAGAATCGAGGAAGTAACTGAGGACGAGAGAAACGAGGCCTTGGTCGCACAGCACGCGCACGGAGCTCTGAAACTCTTGGTCGATGATGGAATGCGGCGACGAGCGCAGGAGAGCGGAGGTGCGCACTACGAAGACCTGCCATGCTTGTGTCACGGAAGCCAGGTTAACGAAGGCGGAGGGCGCCGCAGCCGCAGAAGTGGCAGCGGCTTCCGCCATAGCCATCGCCGTGGTGGCAACGGAGAAGCCTGTCCCTGCGGGGGCCGACGGCAAGCTTGTTCGCTTCAATTTTTTCGCTCCAATTTTTTTTGAAGATGGAATCAATGGCTGCTCCGCATCCCTCGTCAATGGCACAAGTCTCTTCAAATACCGTACCCGGTGGTCAGGTTCAGAAAAATAAAATAAAATAAGAAATTTCAAAATAGATTGGCAAATTTATTTTGAACCCTCGAAGGACATGGAGACCAAAAAAATGGTTGATGGATGACTTTCAAAGATTTCTATAGAAATGAAGAATGCATTTACTAGGTTCTAAATCAAATCATTTTTGGCAAAATACCTTGGTGATAGGTTTTGTTCTTTTGGAATTAATTTGTATGGAAAAAAAAAAAATTGTCAAATATTTTTATTTTTAAAGCAATTCTAAATTACTTTTTTCAACTTTAATTAATCATTTGTTAGGATATGTTGTCCATGACCACCGTATGGTATTCACTTTTATTCTAGAAAATTCAACTTTTTCATAATATTATGAAGCAAGTCAAGACATTCCTTATAATCAATAAGCTAGAGGTTTAATTTTTTTTGAAGTTGTTTAACCCCTAAAGGACCAACATGCCTTTTTTGGCAACATAGAAATTTTGGGCAGGTATGTGTGACTAGAGATTTAAATATTTTGGGCTGAAATTTTTATAGAAGGTGGAGACGAGGAATATCTTTCATATGCACCAAATTTCATGACATTTGGAAATACAAATCAAAAGTTATGGCCAAATATGTTGTTTGTTTCTCAACTTGGGCAGTCCGGGCAGATAAAAAAATCAATTTTTTCAAAAATAAAAAATTGAAATTGGTTTATTAGATTTATATAAACGTGGAAAGCTTGGAACCATTTCATTTTGAACAATGAGTCAAACGTTATGAGGATTTTTAGTTTGCGGGCAGTTATGGATTGTCTACTCTAAAATAAACTTTGAAGTCGTTTATTTCACTCAATTTTCAATATTTTTCAAAAAAAATAAAACTATAGGATGTGGATTGTTTATTACAACATTGCAACCATTGGGATTGGCATTTTTCAATTCCATAATCAACTTCTTAACAATTTTGTGTTTTGAACCATTCTCTACTTCTTTCTACTTACTATTTTTTTCCTATATGTTGTACAATTCCAAATGATCTGAAAATTTTCAAGCATATAGCCTACTTGCCCTGAAGAATGAATCCAAAGAAGCACAATCATTTTGGAAATTTTTTCATAATAATCTAACCTTGTGAAGTGTAGCTGCCCGGTTTTTCGCAGGGCCAAAAAAAGGACTTTTGCCACTTCATACGCTAATATCTTGCAATCTACACGATGGAAATTTCTGAATTTTTTTCCACATATTCACAAACCAAAGTAGCACAAGATCCTACGTTACATTTGTCCAAAAATTATATTTTTGAAAAATTTGGTACTTGTACTAGAAATGGCAGTTTTGGAGCATTTTTGGTGAGAACATAGTCAAGGAACTTTAGGGGTTAATCATAACCCTTACACGCCTAGAGAGCCCAATTGTTGCCGTAACATGGGTTTTGGGATATATTTGATATGGAATTGAGGTATACAACGGCAACAATAGTTTGTTTGAATACTAATTAAGTTCGATCCTATTACATATGACACTTTTAATTTGGATCATTGTTGCTTTGTTTACATGTTTGGAAAACTACAAAATGATAACATAGTCTACTTATACTCAGTCGGGTACAGTAATCTTACAACTGGTCTATTTGCGCCATTCAAATTCTTTTGGACAACGTAGAGTATAATTGGTATATTTTGATAAACATAATTATCATTGTATCCTTATACAATCCCAATCAAGCATACCAAATTTCAATTTCAAAAAAGCAAAATTTCAGTTTTGGTGAATTTTTAAAGTCAATTTTCATGGCTTTACATGATATTTTATTGAAACAATTGGTGATGAATTTTTTAAATTCAATTGTGGAGATATGTAGGAAACATCTATACACACATCTTCCCTTCAACAAGGATCTCCAAAAAAGTTTTACAATTCATTTTGTAGAGATTTCAATGTGAGGTGTCGTATGACCAAATTTTGTAAGATAGATATCTCTATATCAGTTAACTTAATTTTAGCAAAGTAATTGTACCATCATGCTCAAATGTAAGAAATTAGTTACCATGTGAGGGGCAAATAGAAAAATCTAATTATAATAAAGAAGGAATTGTGAAACTTTTTTGGAGATCCTTGTTGAAAGGAAGATGTCCTTTTAAGAGCTGCTTGCATTTAGGGGGAAGCTAAAATCTTTGAAAAAGAATTCAATCAATTTTTATAGGAAGAAAAATAGAATTGGCATCTAATCCAAGTGGTTCCATATTTTTTGGACCTGTGTAGAATTAGTTACAATTTTTTGAAGTTAAAATGCAATGGTCACTAAAAGCAACTCTTTTTTGAAATGTACACTATTGGTACATTGAAGAAAGCAAAATGTACCTCTTTATCAGAGATTGCTTTTAGAGCCAACTACCTTAGATGTTCCCTACATATCTCCACAATTGAATTTTAAAAATTCATCACCAATTGTTTTCAATAATATATCATGTAAAGCCATGAAATTGACTTTAAAAATTCACCAGAAATAAAATTTGTTTTTTTGACATTGAAATTTGGTATGCTTGATTGGGATTGCATAAGGATGCAATGATAATTATCAAAATGTACCAATTATACTCCACGTTGTTCAAAAAAAATTGAATGGCTCAAATAGGCTAGTTGTAAGATTATTGTACATGACTATACATTTGTTGTAGTTCAACATGCTTGCATATTTTAGGATATAATGTCCATTTTAGGAGTGAAATAAGGTGTTGTATTGTCAGTTTTGTAAAGCCATTTGAAGGTTAAGCAAAAAAAGGGCAACAAAATAATGTTCTTCAACATAATATTATTCAACTTGTGAAGGAATTATTATTGCACATTTAATGCAATTTATTTTGTCTGTAAAAGTACCATTTCCCTCTTGTAAGGTCCTTCCTATTCTCTTCTAACTATTTGATTTTTTTACCATTTATTCCACCATAATTGTCTCCATCATTCTCGTAGCCCTTCAATATTCTACATAAGATATATTTCAATTGGTTAAAAAAAATTATAAATCCATTTATATCACAATAACATTATTCAACCAAAACACTTCTTCTACTTACGCATTAAATAATATTTGTACAATGAAGAAATGGGTCAAGTTGTTTGGTGAAGAATTTATCCTCTGATGCATTTCATTGACCAAAATTGTTTTTTTGGACTCTCTAAAAGAATTTTTGTTTTTTTAATTAATTTTTTTAAAGATTCTTTGTATAGCTCTTGTTTATTATTTTCTTTATATGAAGCTTGGTTTTGTGCAATTCCAATAAGCATTATAAAGGTTATAGGATTTTTCTATTTTGGAAGTAAACTCAAGAAATACGGGCAACAAAGAAACTTTGTTATTTATTTATTTTTAATTTGGATTTGATTTTATAGGTGTATTGCAGTGTATATATACAGAAATATTTGAATTGTTCTATTTTATTGATATAAGTAAGAAAGTCTTGACAAGTTTGTTTTATAGGCAATCATGGCAACTCTTCAAAAATTATATTTGATGTTCATTTTTGAACTCAAACTCTAATACTTTTAGAAACAAACAAAAGCATAAGGTATAGATTGCCTACAATAATATTATTACCACTTAAATTGAAAATTTTCAATGAATTTTTTTGGATTTATAGCAATTTAGTGCTTTCCATCAATTTAGTAACCTTACACTTTAAAAAATCAAGAATGAATGTTAGATGTTTATTAATATATATATACTTGTTTTTCAACTTAGATTTGCAACGTAAGATCCATTTCTTCATGTTGAAGGGTACAAACATTTTTTCATAAAAGTTTTGAAGATGAAAATTTACTATTAGGATGAGTCAAAAAATGATCCTTGTTTTTGTAATTCAAGCTACAAGTTTTTGTAATTAGCGAGGTTTTCAAATTTGAAAATTTTAGAGGATGTACTTCAACAAATAATTAGAGGTCCTACTAGTGGTTCTCCAAAAGAATATGAGAAAACATAGAGTTTAACATGGTTTTAGGATATGGTTTAATGTAACATTTTGGCTTGAAATAGTTAAAGGTCAAGGAGTTTTAACTACAGTACATCATAATAATTCCACCTTTGAAATTCTATCCTATGTCATCAAAACAGACTTTGTTTGTTTTGTTCATTTGATACAATGACAAACAGAACCGAGTACTATTGTTAAACATTTTTATCCAAACAACCATACCATAAGCATCAATGGACAAAGTCCAAAAATTGTATATATGAAAGTTGTAGTGTACAACATGCTACACATTACCATGGAAGTTTGAAGAAAAAAATAGTTGTGATTTGAAAGAAAATCAATTTCAAAGTTAGCCATGTCTAAAACTCAGTTTTGTTCAATATGATTTGGAATTCTTTTATTTTTCTTAAGTTTTTTTTAGAACTCCAAAAAAACTTTTTGTGCCTTGGCATGTTGGTATACATCATTTCAAATTGTTGTACCCAAAAATTGAAGGAAATTGCCATTTATAGAATTTAAAACACCAACAATTTGACAAACATACAAATGATGTTTGTCCTCACAATATTTGATTTCTTTTTTGGAATTGAGAGCATGGGATAGCATTAGCCATTGTAGAGAGAGCATAGGTTGCAATATGGACCATTGTTACATCTTCATGCCTTTGCATTTGAAATATTTGTTGAATTTGACAATGCATTCGATTTATATTTCGCAATTGTATAATGCATTTTTAAATTCAACATCTTTTGTCCAAAGACTAGAATTCATGATGCACATAATTGATCCAACAAATCTCAAAAAAATGCCAATTTGATGAGGATCAGTGTAATTTTTGGCAATTTTCAATTTTTTGATGATATTGACAATGATAAATTTATTTTTTGGGATTTGTTGGATCAATTATGTGCATCATGAACTCTAGTCTTTGGACAGAAGATGTTGAATTTAAAAATGCATTATACAATTGCGAAATATAAATCGAATGCATTGTCAAATTCAACAAATATTTCAAATGCAAAGGCATGAAGATGTAACAATGGTCCATATTGCAACCTATGCTCTCTCTACAATGGCTAATGCTATCCCATGCTCTCAATTCCAAAAAAGAAATCAAATATTGTGAGGACAAACATCATTTGTATGTTTGTCAAATTGTTGGTGTTTTAAATTCTATAAATGGCAATTTCCTTCAATTTTTGGGTACAACAATTTGAAATGATGTATACCAACATGCCAAGGCACAAAAAGTTTTTTTGGAGTTCTAAAAAAAACTTAAGAAAAATAAAAGAATTCCAAATCATATTGAACAAAACTGAGTTTTAGACATGGCTAACTTTGAAATTGATTTTCTTTCAAATCACAACTATTTTTTTCTTCAAACTTCCATGGTAATGTGTAGCATGTTGTACACTACAACTTTCATATATACAATTTTTGGACTTTGTCCATTGATGCTTATGGTATGGTTGTTTGGATAAAAATGTTTCACAATAGTACTCGGTTCTGTTTGTCACTGTAAGAGCCATTGATATTTAATTAATTGTTATAAATGAATTGTCATACTACTATAATGTGTCATATTATATGTAGTATTAATTACATATGTTATACATCTTTATTTTATTCATGTTCCAAGCAAATATAAATGACATATTTGAATCTTCCACAAGCTAGATTATAGTATCATTTTGAATGTGTGATTTTTTTATTTTATATATTTTAATTCAATTATACATTTATAGCTTTGGATTTTTTTCTATGCTATATTTTTCATGTTATTATTATTATATTAACTCCTAAAGTTCTTTCATGTTTAGAAGCCCAAAACTGCTTCAAAATACTAATCTCTAAAGTAACGCTAAAATCTTCATCTATATTAATTTTCTAACAAATCCAACTATAGGCTTCTTTTGTTAACTTGTTAGAGTATACCCTCCTAAAATTTTAGAATTAGAAACCTTACCAATTGCAAGATTATGATACTTAGATTTCAAAAAGAAACATTTTCAACTCTTCCCAAACACTTAGATTTCATCTTTCAAACTTTTTAGCCAAAAATTTGTAGATCCTACAACTTGCAACTCTCCATAATATGTTGAAATAAGTTGGGAATACATATGATTCAAAAGACTCAATTGTTAAGAACTTAGTTCTAGAACTGATAAATGCCAATTCCTATGATTGTAATGTTGTAATAAACAATCTACATCCTATGATTTTATTTTTTTCTCAAAATATTGAAAATTGAGTTAAATAAAGGACTTCAAAGTTTCTTTTAGAATAGAAATTCCATAACTACCCACAAACTAGAACTTCTCATAACTTTCACCTCATTAATCAAAATGTAATGGTTCAAAGCTTTTTGCATGTATATAAATCTAGTAATCAATTTCAAATATTTATTTCTTAATCTGCCTGGACTCCAAAAGAAAGTACATATCATACAATAACTTCTTTATTATATACTCAAAAGTTATAGAAATCATTGCACCTTAAAGCTACTCCTCACTTACATGTTGTGTGAAAATTTCAAAGAAAAAAAATGAAAATTCCATTCATAAATGGATGACTAAAAACGCTATGTTGCCAAAAAATGCTACTTGGTCCTTTAGGAGGTTAATTATATGTAAGATTTAGAGTTCTTAAAATTGCTTGATGTTTTTAGTTTAAATTTATCAACAATATATGTAGAACTTAAATTGTTACTATGTGCCAGCATTAGATGTTTTTGGAGGGCATTAGAGGTTCGTTTCAGCCCTATTCCCTTGCTGTAATGAACAGTGCCGCAGTCAGAATATTTAAATAATAATAATAAATTTTAAATTTTAAAATATTTATAAATAAAAAATTGAATTAAAAAAAATAATAATCTAACGTGGCAGTCGCTATGCCACGTTAGATTGTTGCAGCAGCCCAGTTCCAGCAGTCCAGGAACTCGAGGGAACTCACGGCCTTGTGGAGTAGGTGAATCTCATCTAATGTGTCTCTTTTATTTTATCATTGAGAATTTAATTTAAAGACTTAGAGTGACTTCCAAAATGTCTTAGAAATCTAAGAAAATTATCACTAGAAAAAACATATTGCTATGTTTTAGGCCTTTCCTTATATAACAAGACCTCACTTAGACATCTTTTTTAGATGCGGTTTTATTGAGGGGAAGGGGGGGGGCATTTCCAACTAATAAATATATTTGACACATTTGTTTGATACATAGTCTCCACCTTTTTGATGTATATCCTCCTACCTTTATTTCCGCATCCAGTAGTGAGGTTATAGCATTATGAACCCTTACATGTGGGATGTTTTTATCAATAGGATACATTCTTAATCTCTAAAGGTTTAAAGTCTTGGAATTATACTCTAAGGAGTTTGGATAGATTCCTTCAAAATCAATTTCTCATTTTACTTTTGAATTGTTACAGAGGGGTACAAGTTTGCTATCACATCATTGGATCATAATTTTTTTTGCTTTGAACCTTAGATATAGGAGTTATGAAGCCTCAATCTGAAAAGAGGGTGATTGCAAGAAAAACCTGTAAAATTTTCTATCACACATTCAATGCGGAAGTTGTTTTGTGCCATAAGTATTGCAAAAATGATTGAATGAACATGAAATTTTAAAGCAAGCTTCCTATAGCAATAGGAAATGCACTTGAATTATTTCAATTTTTTCAAAATTAATTCAGTAGGTGAAATTGAATTTTGAATATATGTCACACACACGGTTTTGGTGGTTTGTAGTACTATCAAGTACCTTTTTTGAAGAGTTACGTTGTCAAATTTGGTAGGCTAGCTCTTCTAATAGAAATACACCTTTCCGGAAGAGGAGTAACCAAAAACATGTTCTAAGTGTGTTTTACATTGGCCTAAAGTATGCTATATTCAAGTTGAATTTATGTTGAACTAAAAATGGTTTTTTACTTCTAGCTTTGATCTTCCTACTTTGCTCTTAGTTGACAACAATGTCCACTTTTAAAGTAAGTTTTTCAAATTCATTTTCTAATTTAAAAAAATAAAAACGTGGAAGTCTCATTTTCTAGGGTAAATTGTAGCCTATGGCTCAAAATAGTACTTCAGGGTATAAAAAAAGACTCAATAGTACTGGTGGAGGCTTACAGTATCTCCTATCTACTAATGTAAATTGTTGTTTTTTAAGGCAAATTAAATATTTCCATCCATTTTTGTCATCCACTGATGAACATCACATGTAAATTTGAAATCCAATTGATTATTCAGATTTTATATTCCATGCCCCCAATAGTACTAAAGGTAATTTGTAGTACTAAAAGTACTAAAAGGCCAAAAATCAGAAACGCAACAAATAATACAAGTGTTTCTTGCAATCATCCAAGAAGGAACTTTTGACAAGTCAGACAAGTCTAGGATCACTCAATTTTTTGTAGAAAGAGCCCAACAAGCATCCAAAAGGACAAGATGAAGGCAAATTGTAAGGCATTGTAGACCCTAGGGAAGACAATTCTTGTCCTTTGGATTCTATTGTGGTTTCTTTGGACTCCCTACATGCTTGCAATGGTAATCCAAAAGCGTCCTTCAAATGGTAGAATAATGAATAAACTTTTGCCCATGTGTATTGCATGGGGTGTTCCTGGAAGTTATAAAAGAGTGACTACTCCACCCAATTCCACCCCAATTCAACTCCAATTCAACTCCATGCACAGTTTTAACTACATTAAAATGCAAACTGCAAAGAGTAGGGTGCCATTTTGGGTAAGCTTATACATAAGTTAGCTTTCCGCCCGAGTCCCGAGCTCTGACGGGCGTCTGTTGTGGCTTGCAATCGGTGAATGGTGAAATAGGATCCATCGTGCAGACGCCAGCACCCATGCACGCAACTGACTTGACCAGAAGGTGGTTGTGAACGTGTAGTGGCACAGGTTGGCACTGTTGAACTAAATTATAGTTCGATTAGGTAGGATTTCAAATTTTCAACATGAAGTCTTCAGTTGGTCCTAAGGCAATCAGTATGCCGCTCATGAAGACAAGAACACGAAATCCCATGATCAGAATGTGTTGCGGTGCTTACGAAGCAGTGACTGCATCTTACTATTTTGAGTTCCAGCGATTTCGGATAAACAAAAGATGCATACAAAATTTTAATGAACGAAATATTCTTCTATTCCAAACGGAACTTGCGAATCAATCCCTCAGCCAAAAGTTGGCTGCACCAACCTTTCGAGGTGATGATCATAGCGATAGACATGAGATAGATACTCCGAGACATTGCAATAACCCCATGCCCCAATAATAAAATATTTTCACCACCAAAAGCATTCATAAACGTCGGAGCGAGAAAAAGAGGATACCGGTATTACCAGAAGAAGAAATTTGTATTTTAACATGGCTTGAAAGTTAGTCCTTGACAATTACAATGTACATTATTCCTGTACCTATGCAACTTTTGGAAAAAGTGTTGTGCTCTCTTAAACTTGAAGTCAGACCTGGAACACCTGCAGCTCTCCGGTGCCAACTTTCCTTGCAGGTCAACATGTGAATGATTGAACATTAATCCAACTTCAAATACCATAATCCCCTTAGTTCCACTAGCCAATGACAGGAACATAAGAAAAAACATTCCAGAGGGCTTCGCTGCATTGGCGAATACGATATTTACGACCCACAAGACCGAATACCAAAATCAATATAGCTCAGAAAATCTCCTAATTAATCAGAGTTTGTAAAGAATGCTGTTATTTTCTACTCCAAAAAGATTACAGAAAAGGATGGAACAGTGTATAAGAACCGCAACACCCAGCAAAGACACCTGGTAAAATACCTTAGGCGCGCTTCGTTGCAGACGTCTGTGTAGACTGACGCACTGAGGTCGCAATTTAGTACAGCAGTTTCGGAACAGATATTGCCTCCAGAAACAAAGCTAGATACTGTAACGCAAGACAGTTGTGCTATTTCCTCCTACCAAACCAGCCAGTCTTCGGCACGACAACATCGGGGTTCCGAACCTTGGAAACGGACGGAGAACCCCCCCACCTGGAAGTAATTTTCGCAGAGAGACTCCACAAAGAATCCATCTTGCTGGGAGATTTGGTGGGTGCTGGAGCAGTTGCTGGGCGAGCTGCTGGAGGAGCTGCCGGGTGCGAAACTGGAGGAGCAACGGGGTGAGACGCAGGACGAGCCATTGAGTGAGACAATGGGATGCTCTTCGCCTTTGAGATTGGAGCCTTCGCGTTCTTGTTGGACATTCCACTAGCAGCAAGCCAGCGAGACCCTGATTGCTGCTGTTTTGGATTGCCCCATCCTATTTGTTTTTGGTTCTTCTTGTCAGTGGCTGTTTCCTCGCCCGTTTTCACACCGGAAAGGGTTACGTCCGTGATTTTAAACAGTGGTTGCGCTGGGGGATCATCGTAACGCTCGTTATTCCCCCTCAGCGAAATCTGTTTACCGAATCTTAATTTAGGCATGGGCGGAACAGCGACTCTTTCAGCTTGGACCAGAGCCATCATAGGAGCTCCGATGGGCTCGAAATTCCGAAGAGGATCCCGAAGCTGCACTAGCATAGCTAAAGTGATCGTATTACCCATGTGTCCGCCTTTGTCGTTCGAGCCATCTGCTTTTTGCTTGCCCGTTTGCTTACCCGAGTTACTAGGTACAATATCCCCATGAGTAGCATGGTGAGCAGCCACTAATGCCATAGTATCGTCTTTGGTCTCATTCTCATCAACCAAACCAGCATCCAGCCTCATCCACTCATCCAAGGATATGGCCATCGAAAAGTCATCCGAGATTCCAGAATCTTCCGCGCTCCCGTCATCAAGGAAATTCATACTCGATGCCTCTTCCAAATAGTTGGCTTCGGACGTTCCAGCTCTAGCACTGTAGCCACTTTCTATCCTTCCCTGCCTAGAGAAAGGCTCAACCATATAAGGGGCTTCCTCTTCAGCCATGTCGGATTGAATCTTCAGGCCTTCTAAAGCCAAAGCTTCTATTTTTTGCATGGCCACGGGCGCTAAATCTTCTAACGACGCGAAAGTATCATCACTAAGGTTGGGATTACCTCTGCGCGTATTTGTGCGACCTGATGATGTCGTTAAACTTGACCCTGTCTGGGAATTCAAGGTCCCAAGACTACGGGAAGAATCTTGCGGGTATTCCAGACCGTAAGGTGCGCCCTCTATAGCTGGATACCTGCACACAACACCACTTGAAAACTGAGATACATTGACATCATCGTAATCGATAATCACAGTGCTTAGTTCAACATTCAACAAGGACAACTCAATTGGTGTTCACAGAATGTCGAAAGTACCGAGGCGTCTTGACTTCATTCTAAACTCAAAAGAAAGCAGTAGTGCAAAGATCAAGTACATGATGACTCGACTTTGAGGTCGTGGGTCTATGAAGGCTCCTCAATCAACCCCGTAACCACAGAGGTTGGTAGTACACCGCCGTAGAACGTGGAATGAGAAAACTTACCCATATTCACCACTTCCCAGCTGGTTCCCCTTGAAGGCAGCAAACCCCTCACTTGCAATTTGCTCCACACTTTTTCCTGTGATATCATCCAAGGGCATTGTCAACATGGCCTGATTCGTCATTCCATCCATACCAGATGATGCCATCCGTAGTAAAATATCCAAGGATTGGGCTCCCATCTCCGTTGGTACCACAACGGGCTTGGACACCTGCATGACTAGCTTGCTGCCACTTGCTGCCTGAAAGTTATAGGGATTCATAGACATCAAGGAACCGCCGTCTCGCACAGGAACAACAGAACCAAGTCCAAAGCCCAAAGGTGGTGGCTCAAAGGACACCATGGCAAAGGGATTGCCGGTGTCATCTGCATAAGAGGACGTTCGAGAAGACCCCTCGAACACTTTCTTGTTTAATCCCCACTCTTGCATGAGAGCCTCTGTCTCTTCATCTTCAAGCATTTTAGCTCTATTCTTACTGCGCATTGTTTGAGTCGCCTTTTGAAGCTCTGATTCTGCAGCTTCCATTATAGAAGCCAATTCAACATCTTCTTCACTACCCCAACCTGCACAGAGCACACCTTCAGAAACTGTTGACAAGCAAAGCACGAGTCAGCACATACCAATTCATGAGCAACAGCTGCAACAAAATTTACACATCACCAGACATAACCTTCCATGAAATGACTGATAACAGACGATTAAATAGATGTTACCTCCACTTCTCAAACCACAGTCAGATAATGTAAAAAACCCGTCGAAAGACTTAACAAAACCTAAAATCGGGGGACCTACGAGAATCCAACGTGAGTAACAATCAGATGTACAATAGGACCTCAAGTTCTAGTATCATTCAACCAAACCGAGGGCAAGAACTCGTGCCAGAACAACCTACCTAAATTGTTGAAGTCCTCAGAATTGGTATACCGATGCGTAGGCAGATTGTCAGGTTCAATTTTCAGCCCAGCATCAACACTACGGTCTCTGGGAACACCATCCAGGTAAAGGTCTGGAACCTCAGACTGCCTTTCAGAAGATAGTAACTCTGGCATTTTCATATTTAGCCCCAAACCACTTTCAATCATGGCCTCCTTTTCAAACTGCTTAAACATCAGAGCACGAGGAGAGTCTGGCTCGCTGTCAGGAGTGAGTGGTACTGGTGATGGCTGTTCTTCACTTTCTAAAAGGCTGAGAAATTCACCCGCGACATTATCAAATTCGTCATCTGATTCCAACCCCTTACTTTGAGGTACTTTCTTAGCTGATTCCCACTGATTCCCACCAGGAAGTAACGATAGAAGTTCCTCCTCCGTCATTTCATCGTCCGTCATGTCATCAGTAACCTGGTGGGTAATAATCTCGTTTTCAAGAACGTGAGAGTGAGACAGAGCTCCACCTTTAATGTCTTCCGCCTCTATCTCATTCGAAGTATCAGCACCCTCCTCTCCCCCTATCTCACGTTCTTGTTCATCCAAAGCAGCCAGAAGGTCATGCATCTCCAGTTCGTCGTCCATTGATCTTGACACGAGCTGGGAATCAGAAAGGCTCTCTGCTCGAGTCCCAGAATCGTTGTGATCATCAACTTGCTTTACATGTTCCTTCGCCTGAATTAGATCCTCTCCTACAGCTTCAGGAGCCTCGTCTTTCACATCTATACAATAAACGGGAGAATCTTCATAAACCATTACAATGAACATCACAAATAAGAACTCTCTGAATTGCGTACATCAAGGCTTGCGACACAGGAAATCCAGCATAACAAGATTCACATACATCATGCAAGTGCCTTACCAGTCTAATCTTGCAAAACAACAGATTCATTACATTGACTGACACTAAGGCCGACACTGTCATTGCAATACCAAATAATCAAAAGGCTTTATGTGTCATAGACCCAATGAGTGCACATTAGGTCTAGTAGTTCTTGAGTATAAAACAGGAAAAAAATTAAAAACTCTGGTTCACGTTTAGCTGGATACCTTCATTGTCGTATTCTTCATACCGATACTCCAGTTCTCGAGAGACATCACCATAATATAATTCCCTTTGAGTAGACACATCAACTTCCTTCTCTTCAAAATCTGCCGCATTCTCTGATTCGAATGCATCATAACCCCGGCCAGAAGCAGTATCCAATATCGTACTGACTTCCACTCCTTTATCTATTACAGTGAATTCCACCTCTTCTTCTTCTTCTTCTTCCTCCTCCTCCTCCTCTTCTTCCCCTAGATTCGCATTGTCATAAGATTCTGGGTCTTCGGCATGGGGATCGGACTGCGTACTTCCTCTGTAGATCCTTTCATAAGATTCTGCGTCTTCGGCATGAGGATCGGAATGCGTACTTCCTCTGTAGATCCCCTCATGATTGAAGTCATCAAGACTCAAATGCTCCATGCCATGATACTCAGCTGAAGGCTCAGACATAGTAGGAGAGTGACCCTCCGAAACATATCTCGAAGGAGTCGCATTCCCCGAATTCGGCAAGCTGATAAACGACCGCACAGCCCGCAGAACTGGCGACTCTCCGAACCTAGCACTCGATGAAGCTGAAACACTCCCTGTCTGAATCTCACAGCCAAAAGTGACAACCAGCGACCCCCCTTGCGCCTTCCCCGAAAGTTTAAACGTGGTCGTCCATGTGTCCTGCTTCACAAGATCATCCTCCGTCGTTTCCGGAAGCAATCTGGAAAGCTCCAATTTATGTCTCCCAAGCACAAGCTCATCAACATCCAGCGCAATCACAGTCAATACGAACTGCTTCGCCTCCCATTTCATCCCCTTGGTGCCATTCTTCGTGCCGTGCACGCTACACCGCGTGTGCAGCGTCTCCTGAAATTCACATTGCCCGTGCGAAACCCTAGACGGCATCGTCTGCACCCCGACATCATCTTTCTTGGCGAAGTGCACCCCAAGACGAAGCCCATTCACGGAAGCCGGCAAGTCTTCAATCCCGTGGACATGCACGGTAAACAAACAATTATACTTCTGCTGCCCAACATGCGCCAACGCCCGAAACGGTTTCCAGCTCCACAGCCCTTTCTTCTTATCACCCACCTCCAGCTTCGGTCGGAAATTATCCCCATTATCGTCACTCACCTCATCATCCTCAAACTCGTTCCGCTCGGCGACCCAATTCTCTCCCTTCTTGCCCGCATCGACTCCACCCTTAGCAGCTCCCACCGGAGGCTTAAGGTGCGAAGAAGATCTCAACAACCCAGCCAGCGTCTCCCGCTCCCCCCCTTCCGGCTCAATCTCCACACGAGCCGCCATACTCTCACGCCGCGACTGCCGCTTCGACACATTGCCACCTCCCAAACTCTGCTGCTGCTGCTGCTGCTGCCCGGCTTGATACAGAGCTTGATTCAGAGCTTCCAATTCCTGCAACAGCTGCCCTCCCACTTGCCCTTGTCCCTGCTGACCTCCTGCTGCCGATAACGAATTTGCCGTGGTTTGCACCATCTCTTCTCTTCTCCCACTCACACGCTACTACACAGCACGCTACATACCTGCCGCCTTCGACACCATAGCCCGCTCTCGCCCTACCTTACTGCAATGCTCTCTCTCTCTCTCTCTCTCTCTCTCTCTGCTTCTTCATCTTCCTCCTCTTCGTTCTTCGTCGCCATCGCCAGAGTGTGTGAGATGTAGTGTAGACAATCGAGCGACGGGGGTAGATTTTGGAGAATTCATCTAGGAATAATCGAAGATTGAGAAATTCATGTGTGAAATCGTAGATCTTAGATCATGCTCGGATCCTAGATTTACGATCTTCGCGTTTAAAGGGACTGTTCTAACCAACCGCAGGGGTCCGGGAAACCTAAGTGCAAATCGGAAATCGAACAATGCGAGCGGCGTGGGCTATGTGAGAGACTTGGAACTCTGTTTGAATGATAGCCTTTGCCAACAGCTGGCCTGCAGGAGAAAGAATGGCACGTCACCACTAATTGCTACAGTGCCTAATTACTATTATTAGACTGTTTAAATTGTTATATTTTCTTATTTTGTTGGCAAGTGAAAGGAGGTTCCAACGCACTAAAGAACGCGACATTTGGATACTGTATGCAAAAGTTATGAAGAAACAAAGTCTAGTTTTAAAAGCGTTTCTTCCACATAGGTGTATAGCTGATTTTGGAGATAATATACAGAGTGAAGATGGTGGTTTAAGGTCAATGGCGCATTAGGGGGGCCCACCTTGAAGGTAAGTGCTTCCATAATTGCCTGATTAATAGCAACTACATCTCAAATTTAAGGAAGGACAATTTTTTAACAGATATCGTATTGATTCAGTGGCTTCAGACATGCGTACTATAATCGTACATATTACGTGTATTTAGACGCACTAAATCAGTGTCGTTAAAAAGTTTTTTAAAAGTGTACGATTTATGTACTTTAATTATACAAATGTGGTATCCAAAATGCACCAAAATTGTACTAATAATAGTGCAAGAATCATACGTTATTGATATTCATTGTTTTTGCATTGATTCAGTGTGTCCAAATACACGTAATATGTACGATTATGGTACACAAGTATGAAGCCACTAAATTTGAGATGTGAGCATATTTACTATTATTAAACGTATTGAATTATTTTGTTGTTGGATCTTATTGGTGTGTTAGAGGGGATTCCAATGCACTTTAGCATATGTTATTTGGATACTGTTTGAATAAGTAATGAATTTTTAGAGTATCGCTTATATTGTAGGTGTACCAAAAATCGATACAAGGCTCTTGTAAGCGCTCATGTTTTGCTTTTGTACATCTTGTATCATAAATGATTAGATTTTAGTGTATCTTAATGTATGATTGTACAGTCTACTCTCAATATTTATTAACACTTTCATTGGAGCAAGGAAATTTGTAACACTTATGTGGTTTTCACTTCAACATGCACTTATCGGGGTTAGCATTGTCAATTTATAACACTTACATGAATAACACTTATGCGACTTTGGAATTAACAACAATAACGCTTATATAAATAAAGGATGAAAATACATAAGATATGAATGACATCATACATCTAAGTATAATGGAAGAATAAATCTAAAGTAGTTTGATGAGTTTCTTATGCACGCTGAGATCCTATTTCCTTTTGAAGTGTTTGAATGCTCTAAATGAAAGGAGTAAGGTGGGCACCCTAAAATGTGCCAGTAATTGCTATTGTGCCTTATTACTATTTTTAGACTATTTAAAGTTTAATATTTTCTTATTGGCAAGTGAAAGGAGGTTCCAGTGCACCAAAGAACGCAACATTTGGATGTTGTATGCAAAAGATACAAGGGAACAAAGTTTGGATCTAAAAGCGTTTCTTCCACATAGGTACAGAATTGATTTTGGACATACATGTGCACAAGGTGAAGATGATGGTTTAGGGTCAATGGCGCATTTGGGGATGCCCACCTTAACATCATCAAGTCTTTGTTCCCAAAACAAAGGAGGTTGATGCAAAGGAGCTTGAAATTAAATCCTAGAGAGGTTGATGGAGTTTATGGCTATACTGTTTGCATGATGTGGAATGTGCAATGCATGATGTGGAATAGATGATATGTAAAAATACTGTGAGCTATATTCAATACTATTAATGCCAACTACAATATAATTTGTACAATACATGATGGACCTAATTCAATTTCACCCAAGTTATAAATTTTTATAGCCTCACTTTCATTCAAATTAACACTTATGGAGGTGGATTCATTGAAGAAAGGAGCATAATTTTTATGAATTTTCTTAATAGTTAACAACTAACACTTACTAATGCATTTTTTGGAATTTTTTGGGGAGCACAATTTTCCTCAACACATGCAATTTTAACACTTATTGGAGTAACAATTATCGAGGGTGGATTGTACCTTATTACTTGTAGGAGTGAAAGGATTTTGCCCTATGATTAGTAAGGTAGCGATACCTTATTGTGATATGTTCAAACAAAAACAAACTAATATAAATGCTTGCCTAAAACATGCATGGAAATGTACAACCTCAATTTAAAAGAGCCTAGGGCCAATTTTGGATGCACCTATATTCAAAACTTGAAAATTCATAGTTTATTCATGTGGTGTCTAAAACATGCATGCAATGAACATCTCAAATCTCTATTTTGAAATTAAAGAAAACTTCAAGCCACATGAAGACTACTATCTTTCATGAAAATGTGTATTTAGAAGAAATACCAGCCCAAACTAGCCGTCCAAAAATCCGTAAGGTGAGCAGTCAAATGATGTGCACTATCAGATTTTCGATTAAATTTTTTTTTTAATATATATTTTTTATTTGTTGTATTTGCACATTCGCCAAAATTAGAATGGCCCTTCACAAGGCTCAAATTTTCTGTAATGACTCCCAAGAAGATCCAATATTAAATTAGTCAATTTGATAATATATAACATGTTTAAATGATTATTTGATTGATTTTAGGGGCATTATCTTCCAATTGAATGTTTTTAACTTCATAGGATAATGGTACCGAATTGCACAACTTCAATTTTTTATTTTACTTTTTGCTGAGTTGCAACTTTGGAAAAAAATTGGAACATTTTTTGAAAAAAGCTTTGATTTATGAATGGATGAAATTTCCAAAATTCATCCAAAAACTTTACAAGATAGAATTATATGGCCATATTTGGATCAAAGCACATACAATCAAATAATAATTGAAGCTCCATCCATACTCAACATATTTATGAGTGTAAAAAGCTTCGTCATTCCACTCATGGTTGCAAATTACCTTGAAAAGTTGAAAGTAAAATCTATGGCATGTTTTAATATTGCACCACAATGTTTTGATTCTTCAACCTTCATCAAAACCTAAATCTATAATACCAGTAGTTATATTTTTCTTATAAAATTTCTACCATACAGGGGGCAAAGCCAACTTCATATTCAAGTTCTAAAATCAAAAGTGGGAAGTGCTAGTATGTGAGCATAGAATTTATTAGCCCATGAACCTATGAGTTTATATTATAGACACCTTCTATTATTTTAGGTATCTATATTATAGCTACTTATGTTATAAACACCTTCAAATGGTTGTAGGTATATACCTACAATTAGGTGTAAGGCTAGTAGGCTCACATCTTTGCACTCACGCACTAGCATTGTTGAATCAAGAGTAGGCATACATTGTAATGCAAGTAGATGATTGAGGCTGGTTTGCACGTGTAAATATTTCATGTGACTGAGCCTCTAACTACAAGGGAATTTATTTGAGGGGTTTGGTTTAACCCCTAAGGACCCGGGGGTGGGGGTCGGGGGGTTCTTTCAAAATGTTCCAAAACTGCCAACAACTTAAGCAATTTTTTTGATCCACTTTTTTTGAGATTGGATATAATGTAACCATAGGATCTTGAAGTTAACATTGAGAGTGAGCACCTCAAAAAAATTCAGATTATTTGACCGCACAATTTAGGAGATATTTAATTTTGAAGTTTTATTTGGGTCAATGGAAATACAGGGCAGCTCACTTTGAAGGAGCATATCTTTGTGAGACTATTTAAAAATGATGCCTTTTTTGTGCTCAGTGAGAAACGAGAGAGTTGAGAATGTACATGTAAAATTTCATAACATTCCAAGAATTTTACAATTCATGGTGAAGCTTGCTATGCACGGTGGTCACTGAAATTTGAGTAGTGTTTGCAAGAGGAAAAAGAATGGGACACTTGTCTTCTCCCTGAGCTCCTTGGATCTGACCTTTTGGCAAGGTGGATCTGACCTTTATGAGGTGGGCAAGAAGCTCATTGTTTGGCTGACTTTTTAGTCCATGCCCAAACCAAACACAAAAAAACGAGCTGTAAACTAGACTACATTGCTAAACTTTGAAAAATTCTACAAGGTAGAGTTTAACTAGGAATTTAATGAAACCACTGCCATTGGATTGTAACAAAGTTTATTTTCTAGAAATAAATTTTATTTTTCCCAAAACTCACAATATGAGAACGGGCAGCTCAAAAAACAAGGGCAGCAACCAAAAATCGTCACTTGGGTCCTTAGGGGTTAATTTTCAGTAAAGGTCTTGCTCAAACTTCCTCCCGTTCAATGCAATTGTACTTTTTTTCAATGTAAAGCGTCCTATTATTCAGTCAAAGCCAACAAATCCAACATAATAATTATGTTCAAGGACCTTATCTTCAAAGCATTTAAATTAACATATGAGTCTAGTTCTCAATTTTGAAATACTTAAAAAATTTGCAAGATATTGTTGGCAATTGAGAAACGATTTTGGAAAAGTCTTACAATCCATGTGCTTTTTGCGTACTTAAATAGGTTTCAAAAAGATTCTAATCATTACAATTTTGATATGGATTAATTTTATTGAAAATTCTCAAGAATAACCAGAAAAATTTATGTCTTATGTTGCAAACTCACACTTCTATGCTTCTTTTTATGGATTTTTATGAGATGTGTACATAGCATTAGTCTTTGAAGTGATCAGTTCCTTTGCATTTTTCTTCAACTATTCTTCCAGTACTTAAAGATAAGGAGATAGTCCAAAATTCTACAATTGTAAAAATGTATCATAAAATGCAACTTAGAACAATATTCTTGTATTGAATTTAAAACCAAAGTAGTAATACATGAGTTCATCCATATATGAAAGTTGGATCTATTTCTAAACAAACCCCATATAGTTATCAATAAGAATTTCACCCCTAAAGTCCCATTGTTCCCTCAGGGGACAAAATGGATTTTGGGCAAGCTCCTATGGTCTCAGTATTTGTCATGATTTTCTGAATTTTTTTGTCAAGATAGAAAAACACATTAGCTCTCCGTAAATATAATCTTTATTTCAATTGGTGCCCGGGAGCAAAAGTTATGGCACAAAAAGCCCTTTTTTTTTTAGTTTGGTGGGCAAAAAAAATCCTCAAGAAAACTTAAAATAAAAAATTGAAAAAATTGAATTTGTATAGATTGTATTATTAGTTACATGTGAAGCTTTGATTTATTCCATTTGGATTTGTTATGTGAAAGTTATGGACAACCTTGTTTTGGGGGCAAATAGAGCATAATCTTGAAAAAATAACTCATAGGATTCATTTTTTAACTAAATTTTTACAGTTTAAAAAAATAGGTTACTCAAGGATAATATCTCTTGTTTAAACAATTTCACCACTGAGATTACTATATTTCAAGTCCATCTTAGAGCTATTAACGGTTTAGTTTTCCCTTCAATCTTGAACCTACTTCTATTTAACAATTTTTTAATGAGTGAAAACTAAGTGTGTGTTTTTTGAATTTTTTTCCTAAATTTTCAACTCAATTCTTCATCATATAAAATTAGAAATTCAAAATCCGTTCTGTAAAAAATTTAAGTTAAGAAGTTTCAAAGACAAAAAATGTAGTTGAGCAAGGTGTAAAAAAACTTGTTTCTTTCACTTTAAATGCAATGATCATGCAATCTACACAATCAAAGTTTTTCAAATTTCTTCCACACATTCTTACACCAGTGTAATATAAGATCCTATGGTTAGATGTGCCAAAAAAATGTTTAAAATTTGTTTTTGCTCTTTGCTATAGAAATGGCAATTTTGAGTGGTTTTTGATGGAAAAAAGGCCTTGGGACATCAGGGATTAAATTGAAAATTAATAATTCTTTCAATAATTTATTATAGATTGAATATTATAATAATATTCATAATAATATTTTTCTTCTAAGCTCAAAATGCTTAGTTCTAATAATGGTAATTTTTGAAAGGTTTTATTTAATTAAATTATTTATTCAAGTTGAATTTTGAAGAGTTATTTATGAAGTAGAAAAATATTTTTTGATTTAAATATATTACTACCCCTCATATTATAGAATATTTGTAAGACAATGTCTTGAAAATTTGTAGCATAATGTAGATAACTGCATATACAATATACAAATTCCCAAAAAATGTATTCCAGATGCATAGAAATGTTCAATTTAACCAATTTTGCATCAAAACTTTGAAATTTGCACAAAAAATGTACTAACATATCCACCCTCTCTTACCATACTTAATTTGAGATCTTCAACAAAAAATTCAAGACAACTTTGCCTTCTCAGTTTACATACAATGCACATTTAAGAAAACAAAAAGTAAAAAATAAAGTTTGTATACTCTTATAATCCAATCTATTGCTCTAAAATTTGAAGCCAAATGTACAAATTCAAAAAATTAATACTAAAATGTTATGAATATAAAAATACAATCTTTACAATCATAAAGACATGTATTAAAAAAATTTTAAACTATTTCAATAGTTTTCGATGAAATCTCTATATTTAGTGTGCACAAAACACCTTGATGGAATACTCTTTTGGTGTAAATTTTTCAATATCAAGTATTTGGAGATTTAAAATTTTTTAGGGGGGCATGCATTCTGACAAAAAAATTGTGCACTCTACAATGCAAATATCCATGTCCAAATGATAAAGAACCGATACAAGAATTTACAATTCTTAGATGGAATAAAAAATATTCAAAATTCTATATACTTGGAACATATTTAAGTTCATGTGTTGCTCAAAATTTTCAATTAAGAATTAACCCCTTAGAATCTAGAAAGTCAAAAGTGGTTACTCGCAACATTTGTTTAGAATAACTTAAAATCTCTCAAAATTTAGAACTTTGTGCAAACTAATATATTCATACAAATAATACAAAAATAGTTGCAATCCAAGCTGTGAAAGATTTCCAAATACCACAATACATGCAAATAATATGTCAATAAAACATGAATATACCACAATGTACTATAATATTTTAGTGTGTATTAAAATCATATGCAAATATAATTTAAATTTTTTATTTCTTGAAGATCATGAAACTATATGTTAAAATTTAACCAAAAAACTTTCACATTCATCTTCAAAAAATTTATAAAGGGGGAGGTGGTATTCAATGAAAGCAAAAACTAACCCCGCTAATGTCTTTTACACGAAATTGAAAATTGTTAATACCAATGATAAGAATGGTTTAGTAAAAAATTGGTATCCTTTCTTCTTTTATATTTGAAAATTTTCAAAATTGAGTTTAAAGAGCCATTTTATATGCTCTCTACCTTCATTGCCCACAAAAGAAAACTTCTCATAACTTCTGTTGAATTTCCATTCTTTAACTTGATTTAAAATTTCTGAAAGTTTGTTCTACAAGGTTCAAATATTTCATGACCTTTAGCTGTACTCACAACTTTACCGGTACTCAAGGCTATATCAATACTCACGGTTTTGGCTTTGCGTTTTTCTAGAATTAAGATTTTTTCATTAATATGTTCCACACTATTCAATTATGTCACATAGTAATTTTTGAAAATTTCATTAGATGCTATATTTAATTATGTTTTGAATTATTTTTTAACAAATCTGACCCTAGCACAGGATAGTGCATATTACAAAATGAACTTACATATGGTTATATAACCTTTTACAAAAAGGAGTATTTTTAACCATTGTATTTGTATTAGTGTTGTTTACATTGAAGATTCTTCACAGATATCATTGGCAAAAATATTTCTCCTTTGTAAAAAGAAATTGAAACCATATGTAAGTTGACTAAGTTCATTTCGTAACACACACTAATTAATACTCCCTCTGTCCCACTAAAAACCTCCAAAAAGCTTCCCCACAAGGGATTAACTATATTTTTAGTCTTTGTGCCAATGATACATGCATTCAAAAACTAGCAACCCATCTCTTAGATCTATACAAAATCTCCAGCTTAGGTGCTCTTGTTTAAGCACCCAAAATCCATGCAAAAAATATCATATATTTAAGCATAGTTTGTGAATGTTGCATAGCTTCTTGATGATTTGAAAAGTTGGTGGCAACACTAGGATTCTAAAAACATCTGTCCCAACCTAAATACTTGCAAGAAGGAAACTTGTCCCACTTCATGAACAAATCTTCATAGTACCAAAGTGATCACCGAACCCATTGTCAACACTATTGTCTTAGGGAGCACAACAAGTACAAGGTACCTCATGTGGGTAAGGCCAAGCTTTCTAGGAGAGGAATGCTCCTTGATCTCTTGACTTGCCCCCGCAAGGTCGTTCAATACGGCCAACGCTTATTCAACGGTTGAAATCATAAAACGGAGCTTTTTAGTGGGACAAAAATTGTACCCGAGTTGGAGGTTTTTAGTAAGACAAATTGGTGTACTGTTGCATTTTTGTCAGATTTTCTTCTTTATCTTGTGTACTACTGTACTTGAGCTGTAACCTCAGGTTGAAAAATGTTAGAAAACATATAGCAAGTTATGTCCAAGCTGACAATGGTCTCTAATGCATGATCTATCTGAAGTTGTTTCATATTTTTTGGAGCTTTGTGGAATTAGTTATGAAATTTTGAAGTTGAAATGCCATAGGGCTCTAAAAGCAACCACCTCTTACAATGCACACTGTTTGTACATTTTGGTACATTGAAGAAAGCAAAATATACCTCTGTGTCATGTTCGGTTCAAAATGCCCTATCACAGTTTGAGCCTCCTACCTTACTTCAGGAAACAATTGAAGGTGACTCCATCTTGCAACTCATGGAGGAGGTTGGAAGGTGCAACACTTAGTGCCCCATGCATTGCAAGATGGAGTCACCTTCAATTGTTTCCTCCACGCCGCAGACACTAAGCTTAAGTGTCCCATGCATGACTTCATCTAAAACTGTAGGACGGGAAAAAAAAAAAAGTTTTCTTGGCTCAATTTTTTTTGTGAAGGTAGTTGAGTACATTTTCAATGAGCAATATTCCAAATTCCCTCATTATGGTATTATCGACTTTTCTAAAGAAGAAGATGCTCAATCCGAGGATCACCCTTCTAGTGTATTTGGGCTATTTTTTGCTATTTACTTTTGATGTGAATTTTAGCCACAAAAATGATATTTTTTTAAATTTGATTACAACTAATGAAATGAAGCTTATCACATTTAGTTTCTACTCCAATTGAAAATTTTGTAAAATTCATAAATTTCAGAATTTTGTAGCAATATGAACTTTGGACACATAAACATGTTTTTTTTATTGTCTAATTTTAAAATGACACGGTAACTTTGATTTAAACAATAATGTTCTACACTACAATATACATTATGGAGTATATTTTGTATTTGATATGAATTTTCTTCATTTAAAAAAACAAACTCAAGGTATTCTCCAAAAAAACTTTGAAAACTTTATGACTTGCAGTAAACACATGACTTCATCTCTAAAAAATAAATACTACGTATAAAAAATTTCATTCATATCTAGGAGTAAAATGGCAACAAACATAGTGATGGACAATGAGGCTTAAAATCAATGGTTAAGGGCTTGTCTTTCTAGGGTTATCCTCTGAAGGACCATGATGGCCTTTATTTTGTCAAAAAACACTCAAACTACTGTACCATTTCTATTGCAAAGAATTAAAAAAAATTGAAAATTGTCATTTTGTTGGTACTAATATATTAATTTATTGAGTATTACTATAATGATTTGTACAATTAATTTATATAATACATTGGACCAAAAATGATACAGATTGATTATAAAACATGTACACAAGTAGAACTTTTGAGAGTGAAAATTTAATTTTTGATACACCTTGAAAATTTTGGCAACACTTTGAAAATTCAATTTTTTTTGGTATGGTCAGTTTTTATGGATATCTTGTTAAGTGATAGTTTGATTGGATTGAGTTCACAAGGGTCTGGATTTTAGTAAACACGCTCTGGGCGCTTAGGGGTTAAGACACCAAAAAAATTATGAATTTTCAAAGTGTTGCCTTGTAAGGACGCAGAGGCCAAAAAGTGGTCAATAAATGATTTTTCTAATCATTGTAGAATTGAAGAATATACCTATCATTTTAAGAATCAAATCATTTTTGAGTGACCACCTTGGGCATAGGCTAGCGTCTTTCCAGGGTTAATAATATACATTAGAATCTTCTTTCATATACCAATAAGGTCTAATAAAAATGATTTTAACTTAATAGCAATATCTAATTCTCAATTATTATTACACAAGTTATATCAATTACTAAGGCCAACACTAATAACTTTAATTCAAACTATTTTCAAAACTATACAAATTTACAAGGCACACTAATATGGTTGATCACAATATTCCTTCTACTTTCATTTAGTTTTTACCCCAAAATTTTATCAAGATTCATCAAAGTTTCATCCAATAGTTCTCACTCAATAGATCAAATTCATCCCAAATTATCCCAAATTAGTATAAAGAATCTCATACTATTCAAACTCTCACCCTAATTAAATTAACTTGTGTAAAGTAGTCTACTCTGAAAGCTATTGTCTTGTTCAAATCGACCCTATAATTAGTTTTAGATTGGTTATAAAATGGTCCTCAAAATTGACCTCTTTAGCCATTGAGTGGATTGAGGATAAAGTGTTACTTATTGCAAGAGCCAATCATTCTCCTTGGTTTCTCCATATCTCTTTACAAGTTGCAAGGGAACAAATTTTGGGTGACCTCCAGTTACAAATAGGTGCCTACAATAGAAATATTTGAAAATTTATAAGTAATTAAATAAAGCTTCAAAAAATACAAAATCACTTGTGTTACATGCTACACCTATTTGTCTTTGTTTGTAAAGTGAGCTAAAAATCTTCCCATTCACAGAAGCCTATAAAAACGGTAGACCAGCCCTTAAATGGTAGCTTTTAGAGTAGACTAAGGTAGAAGTATCTATTTTCAACAACCCCTTGATGTTGGTTAGATAGGGTGACTGACCTATTGTTGACAACAATTAGATGTTCATTAAAAAAGATGATTTGTTTGTGCCTCCTTGTCCATCCATCTCTCCCTCTCTCTTCCTTGCTTAGGGAGAAGTACCAAAGCTAATCGTAATAGGTGAGTCTATGAAACCAGAATGGATCTGAATGCAAAATCCACATTTATATTGAATAGAATATTCATTCTTGGAGAAAAAATTCATTTTTGGGGGGGCATTCTTCCTCATCCTTATGTTTGCATACATTGAGCTCAATTTCTCAACCAATTTCCCATTTCCAAATGCTTAAGTTATCGGAAATAGGTACTTCTACCTTACCTTAGTGGTGATGATTAGTGGTGAGTGCACTTACCTTGGACAGAGACAAACCTTGCTCCCAGTTTCTTCAGTTGGACAACTGAACTGAAAACCAACCCTCATCGTCCTTCTTCATCCATCCCCTCTGAACGGACTGCGCGTGTGGAGAGCAGGAGGTGACGGTCTTGGCATCCAGAGGTACAGTGTTCTAGGGATGTCTGCTGAAATCCAGAAGCTTGGATGAACGTCGTCCCTCATCCCCCCCGTCATCCGTGTGGCTCATCCCCAAGCCATCCTCGGCTTCATCCGGGGCCATCTTTTTAGAGGCCACCATGCTCCGAGAGAGGAAGAGGATAGTATAGAGGCGGAGGCAGGCGAAGGTAGCTGTGGTGGTGGGCGATGGAGATATGGCGATGGATATGGCGAGGCTAGACAACAACGCGCATTGTGTTCTGGAGGCGCTGTCGGATTCGCCCTGTTTGCGAGACAGCGTGACTTCGGTTGTGGAAGGCAGCAGCAGCGTGTTGGTGGCAGACGATTGTGGTGGCAACAACCCGTCGTCGCAGCAGCAGCAGCAGGAGGAGGGAGTACGAGGAGGAGGAGGAGTTGAGGCAGAAGAGTCGACCGAGGCAGACGCGACGTCGGTGCATGGTCACCAATTCGCGGAGTGTTTGAATTTTGTGACGGAGTCCGGGTGCGGCGATGTAGATGTGTTGGATTTTGACAAGCTGCCGGATGAGCTTAGTGGTGAGGTGAGTGGTGTAGGCGGGAGCAGCGCCGTGGGGGGCGAGGACGGGGAGCTTTTGGAGTCGGTCAACTTTGAGGAGCAGAGTTCCAAGAGCTTAGAGGAGGAGAATTTGGAGCTGCGGGAGCTCAAGGAATTGTTGCAGCAGCACGACGGCTCGGCGAATTCCGTCGTGCAGGTGGGAGAGGAGGAGGCGTTGTTGTTGGCTAAGGCGGGGAACGTCACGGGGGATGGCGTTTCGGTGTCGGATAGCGGGGGGGAATGTAGCAGCGGTGATCGGAAGGATAACTGTAATCAAACAGTGGTGAGTAGTCCGAAATCGTCATGTAAAATTGCTAGTGCGACGACGACGACGACCGCGACGGGGACGACGGGGACCACGACCGGGACCGGGACGAAGAAGAAGGCCAAGGTGGATTGGACGCCTGAGCTTCACCGCCGGTTTGTGCACGCGGTGGAGCAGCTCGGCGTGGAGAAAGCGTTCCCGTCGCGTATCTTGGAGCTCATGGGAGTACAATGTCTGACGCGGCATAACATCGCCAGCCATTTGCAGAAGTATCGGTCTCATCGTCGGCACCTGGCTGCTCGGGAGGCGGAAGCTGCGTCGTGGACGCATCGGCGGACGTATACGCAAGCGCCGTGGCCGCGAAGCTCGTCACGGCGGGATGGAGCCTTACCTTATCTTGTTCCATTGCATACTCCGCACATTCAACCGCGGCCTTCCATAGCCATTCCCGCATTGCAACCGGGGCAACATCATCCGGTCACGTCGACTCCTCTCAAGGTGTGGGGATATCCTACAGTAGATCACTCCAATGTACATATGTGGCAGCAACCTACCGTGGCACCTCCGCCCTTTTGGCAAGCTCCTGATGGATCTTACTGGCAGCATCCCGCTGCGGGTACTTATGACGGCTTTTCCCCTCGTCCTGCTGCTTGTTATCCACATCCCATGCGCGTCCCGTTAGCCGCGGGATCACCAATGGTAGCGCCAGGCTTTCCGGATGAGAGCTGCTATTACAGTGAAGATCAATTCTCCGCTTCCATGTATCTTTGTAATCAATTGTATGACAGTGACATAGGACGAGCCGCGGGCGTTGCTGCGTGCAGCAAACCGCCGGAGACGCATTTGTCGAAAGAGGTTTTGGACGCCGCCATTGGAGAAGCGCTCGCTAACCCCTGGACGCCCCCGCCCCTAGGACTGAAGCCCCCCTCCATGGAAGGCGTGATTGCGGAGCTGCAGCGGCAAGGCATTAATACCGTGCCTCCTTCCACCTGCTAGTCTACTGTTCGTCCTCCAGCTCTAGACAGAGATGCCATGTAGAAACTTGAAGGATTCCAATGACCGGTGACCGCTGGTGTCGTCGTGCTGGTATTGTCGCTGGTGGTGTTCATCCTGAGGAATTTTAATTTGGTGAAAATTCGGTCGCTGCTTCTGTAACAACGTTAGAGGTCGTCGTCGTCGTCATCTTCGACGTCGTCGTCGGAGATTAAGAGGTGTTATAAGGAGGTTCGCTGTTTTCCAATAAGGCTGTGCGTGCATGCGCAGCCAGAGGATTTTTACATCTTGGAGATTTTTCTTGGAGCGATCGTGCCTGGTGTCAGGATGTCACCTTGGATGCTGCAGCATGTAGCCACATTTGTAGTGGAGCTCTACTCAATGCCGTGAAACCAAATTTTATTCTCCTCTCCTCAAACATGTCCCACACATGTCACTTGAAATTCTGACCCGTGAAGTACCATTCCTATCTGTTTTTGATTCACTTCATTTCTCCGAAACACCCGTATCACTGTCTTGATCCACCTTGGTATGCTTTTCAGCCACTCCATTCTACTAATCCTCAACAATTTGCTTCTCCTGTGTTGGCACTATAGGTGTCTTATCCACTCGTGGTGCACTTTACTAAGGTACGAGGATTCATTTCCTTCGTACTTCCACTTTCGTGTTGCATGTTTACCAGTGAACAAACTCAAGATTACTGAAAGAGATCATGCTGTTTTAACTCTCATGCATTCACTCACTCACACACTTACAAACATTCTTTCTCGCTTCTCATCCAGAAGCTTCTGTTCCCACTGCTTTCTTTCCAATGGATGATGCATAATTAAACATCGTGAGATTCATTAACACAAAGTCCCCAAAGTGGAGTCCGTCAGTAGTCTAGCTCGAAATCATTGCTTCTGAAGTTGGTAGCATCTCCCCGTCTAATTCAGAGCTGAGTAAACAAACACATCATATCCATTTTCTTGCCCTTGTAGGCAACAAGAAGAAAGCAGCAGCAGCAGCAGCAGCAGGAGGGCTTGACCGCTTGAGCGGATAATGCACATGTCATATGACGCACACCAACCCAGTCTCTTCTTCCACTGGCTTCCCTTCCCTTCCTATAACTTATAGCTAGTGTAGAATAATTAGTTATCATCCTCCCCCCAGCAATGGGAGTGCGTGCTTTCCAGCCTTGGACGAGGGCATCTTAGTCTTTCTCATTCATGCCCATGCAAACAGCCCCAATGCCCAATTGCCGAGCGAGGTCCATTTGATGTTCCCCATTCCCAGCGCCTTTTGGGGAAGGGTCAACAAAGCTAGGAAAATCGAAAAAAGGACTCTCGGCTACTGTACTGTACAGTGTATGTTGTGGCACTGAATCACCCAGGCGTCCGTGAGGGGAGAATAAAAATCTCGTCTTGTGGCAGTAATGAAAGCTGAAGAGTCACTGCGGGACTGCCTGCCTGACAGCTGGAAGACGAAGAAGAAGGAGAAGAAGGAGAAGAAGGAGAAGAAGAACTTTGTGCGTGAATGAAATGAAAAAACAAAGAGTCTGGTGGGGTATAAGGTGAGTTCACCTAATTGCCATACCACCCCCACCTACTGGAGTCATAATATAGAGAGAGTCTACCTCCGATTCATTGCAGAACCGAAATCTAGGGCGGTCGTTGGTCTCTTCTTTCTTTATGTAATTTTGAAGTTTGAATATTAATGACCACCTATACAGCACATGTAATTTCATATGCAAGTCATACAATTTTATTTTCATTTTTTTACAAATGGAACGAACCATTGCATTAAAAAAACCCAGGAACAACAACCAAGCTCAAGAGCTGGAAACTGAAGAGATAAGAGCAAGTCATACAATTCTGAATCACTCATGCAACTTCAGAAATTCCGTATATCACATGAATTGGTTGTATGTGCAGTATTGAAAACAAATGCATAATCCATGTGTTTCAAGAAAAGAAAAGAAAAGAAATGCATAATATTATTTACCAATGGTACTAGAAAGGTCACTTACGTATCCAGGCGAAGGATATGTACCATTTTCTTTTACTACATTGGGACACATTCGTACCATTATACTATGTCATGTGTACCCACCTACTTAACTACACCACATGGATGCAAATAGTGTTTACTATCCATTTGTGAGTTCTCTCATGTCCTATTGAATGTAGACAAAGGTCCTTTGTTCTTTTTTCTTTCTACCTTATCATCCCAATAATCTATGTTAGCAGTTCAAATAATGTATTTCCATATTGGAAGGTAGAACAAGTTCATATGTTCAAATTAAATATTTACACACGCAAGGTAATTAACTGTATAACCACTAATTCAAAACAATCAATTTGCCTAGCATCACAAAGAAATTGAGTCAAATCCTAAGGTCTATATTATTAATTTATTTTTCATCAATATGGTTTGGTTATTTTGTTTAAAATATTTTGTATTTGAATTGTAACTCTTTTGAAACAATCAGTTACACAATTTGTCTAAACTTTATATTATTTTGAATTGATATTTTCAAGAAATGAACCATCTCATCTAATACTATTGTACACAAAATAGTGGAATTGGGTTGCTATAACAATTAGGTTGCCTTACCCCAATAAAGTTACTTCATAAGCCATCAAAGCCAACAAATACTTCTACAAATATTTCCATTTGCACACTTAGAGGTTCAAGAGTCCCAATTCCAATAATACCTAATTCAAAAGTAGTGCATTCTTGTACAATAACAATATATATTTATATGGTGACAAATGTCAAGAAATTAGTATGGGACAACTTAATTTCACTGTTTTGTGTGGTTATTAATTCTGCATGTACATTGAATTCAACTAACAAGCAATCAGTGTCCCATGGGTGCAAATAAAATGAGCTCTTGGAATAGCTTGATTTATCCAATTTAGTGTGATTTTTCTTCTCCATATTCCAGGGAAATAAAAATTCTCTCTTTATTCCCAAAATAGAAAAAAAAAATTCAAGGAAAAATAGCTTGTTCCTAACTGCTTTGATATATCCTGTTGGTACATGTGACTTTTACCAAGTCACACTACAGTATTTTATTTTTTAAGTCAGTACAGTCTTGAATCTTCAGTTCTCTTGAATTTCAAGACTCTCGCCTGGATAGTTGGATATTCTCAAACTTTTGGATATTGCCCATTTTTTTAATCGATTAATGTATGAAAAGGGAACCCACAGTAATTCCAATGTTGCGGTTGGATACCGTATTCTCATTGGTAGGACATTGCCCATTACCTACCAATGAGAATACTACCAATGAAGTTCATCGTAAGGTTGTCATGTGTATGTGAGTCTATGTCAAAGGAAGGTTTAACCCTGGAGCTCTCCGACGTCCATTTTTCTGGACGATGAACAGATTCAGATCCTTGTTTCTGTCTCATTCCTGCTTGGATGAAAGTCATCCTAGTTTTTGGTGATACTTTATCAAGTTGTTGTCCTATCCATTGGTTGGATTTGGTGTTACTAGAATATATACATTTCTAAAATTACAAATGTGGAAGTATGTGTCAAGTGGTCAATTTGCATTGACTTTAGTTCAAAACTAGATGTGCAAAAATGAGGTCAAAGATGTAAAGGTTACAAAAATTTCAAAAAATCACCATATGAAGAGAACCTTATTTCAAATCCATTCCAACAAGTTTTACTCAAAAAATGATAATATTTTACTTGTAATTGAATTTAGAAGGAATTCTGAAATTTTCTTTTCAAAATTTATAGAAAAAGATTGGTGATAGCATTAGTAGATCTAATTGTACGGATAGAATTTAAAAATCAAAATGTACAGCTTTCATTTGTATACCAATTCCAAAATATTCTTCCAAATTGTAGTTTATAATGGTTTTTCTCAAATTGTCAATTTTGGAGATGAATCCAGACATTTAAGGGTTAACTCACAACAGAACAAAACAAACATGGCACCAAACCCAATTAGTCTTGAGTTTGGGTGCTCCAGGGAGTTTGGTAGTGCATTTTTTTCCAAACTCTGGCTTCTGGTCTTGCCTTGCACATTTATGATGAACTCTATTGTGTATGAAAAAAGTGAACCCACAGTAATTCCAATGTTTGTTGGATGTTGTCAAACTTTGGACTACGTCCACTTTTTGAATTGATATGTATGAAAAAAAAGTGAACCCCCAGAGTAAGTAACCCACAGTAGAGTAATTCCAATGTTCGTTGAACATTCTCAAACTTTTGGACATTGCCCATTATTTGAATTTGATTATTGAGTATGAAAGAAGTGAACCCACAGTAAGTAAGTAAGTAACCCACAGTAATTCCCAATGTTTGTTGCATATTCTGGACATTGCCCATTATTTATATTAGATTATGTGTGAAAAAAAGTGAACCCACAGTAAACCAACCCACAGTAATCCCAATATTGGTTGGACACTGTATTCTCAAAGTTTTGGACATTGCCCATTTCGAATTTGATTATGCCTTTACGAAAAGTGAACCCACAGTAAGTAAGTAAGCCACAGTAATTCCAATGTTTGCTCCATATTCTCAAACTTTTGGACCTTGCCCATTCATTATTTGAATCGAATTGATTACGTCATGAAAAAAGTGAACCCACAGTAATTAAGTACAGTAAGTAACCCACACTAATTCCCAATGTTCGCCCGGTGTCCACGAACCAATGAGCAATAATAAACCACCGCTACCCACCCGTGCACACCCATTTTCAAAATGAATGATTAGAGAAGACAGTCATTGGGCATCCAAAGGGTCCCATCCACTCGCCAATCATCTTCAAAAGCATCCCAAAACCGAATCAAACTCCGTCCATGGAAAAGAAAAGGAGAAAAAAAAATGCCCATTTGATACCCAACAAAAAACCAGACCTTCCAAAAGTATGATTATAAAACACACCCAATTCTTTTGAATAAAAAATGGGAAAAATCTTCACTCAGGAGAGAAAATTGAGGAATATTTTTATCAATGGAATTAGTTCATGTGTTTCAAGAAAAAAAAATTAAAAAAATAGAGGAATGTTGAGGACATTTTTTGGATCTTTTTGAGGGAAAAAAAATGATCCATGAATTTTTCCATGTGTTTCAAAAAAATACAAAAAATTGTGGTTTTTTTTTAATGCAGTGGGTTTCCCATTTGTTCAAAAAAATAAAAATAAAAATAAAAAAAATAAAATTGATCCATTTTTTCCGGCTTGGCTGTCCCGATACACACGCCCATCAGGCATCAGTCAGCAATCGACGGAGACTCCTCCCATCCCGCTATCCAGTAGTGTTAGTGTTTGGATTTTGTTTTTTTGCATAGCATTGCCCGGGACACATTTGCACCACAACTTTTTCTGAAGAGCTATGATGGGCACACTGTAGAACTATTTTGTGTGTATCGGAAAAGATGACGGACCGCTTCTTCACTTGGAGTCTTCTGTCACTTGTCTTTGTTGGAATTGGCCGAGCAAACTGCGGACCACTAAGCTTACTGTTTGTATTTACAGGCAATTGCAACTTGGTGGTGGATTTGGCCTCAATTTGGGTCTCCGCCACTTTGGGTCCATCTGCTGCCAAATCGCTCGCATCCTGCCAGTAGGGGACATCATAACGGAGGAACCACTTTTCAACGGGAGAGAGAGGCCATAATTGGACTACTGTAGTGGAGCAACGCGGAGTCGAATGAAATGGGAGAGAGAGCGAATGAAATGGGAGAGAGAGAGAGAACGAAAGAGACAGAGGGAGAGAGCTTTTCCTGCAGTGAAATCAAAAATCTCGCGAGGTTTCCGCAAATGGTGGATTTTGTTTGGATTTTGTTTTTGTGACGAAGTGGAGTGGAGTCTCAGTGATACCATTCGTGAAGGGCGAGAGATTTTCCTGCAATAAAATCAAAAATCTTGCGAGGTTTCCGGAGATGGTTTGTGACGCAGTGGAGTGGAGTCAGTGATACCATTTGTGAAGGGAGAGAGATTTTCCTGCAATAAAATCAAAAATCTTGCGGGGTTTCCGCAAATGGTTTGTGACGCAGTGGAGTGGAGTCTCAGTGATACCATTTGTGAAGGGCGAGAGATTTTCCTGCAATAAAATAAAAAATCTTGCGAGGTTTCCGTCAGCGAGTTCTGACGCAGTGGAGTCCTGATTGTGAGATCAGTTGTGAAGGGAGAGAGAGAGAGTCTATGCTCGGGAGGCTAGTTCGAAGATAAGATAGCTGGTGGAATTCGGAAGAAAAAACGGGTTGCAATCTGAAAACAGTGGAAAAAATAAAACCCGGTGAAAAAATCAAATTAAATTTTTTATTTTGAGTAAAAAAGAGAGAAAATAACCGGATTCCATACTTGAATGACTGGTGCAATTTGGGAATTGAAGGAAAATAGCCGGTAAAACTCAAAAAACTTCCTGAACGCTGAGAGAGAGAGAGAGCTTTTCCTTCGATTAAGTCAAAAATCTTGCGAGGTTTCCGTCAGGGAATCCTGACTCAGTTGAGTTCCAGTGATATCATTTGTGAAGGGAGAGAGAGAGAGTCTATGCTCGGGAGGCTAGTTCAAAGATAGCTGGCGGAATTGGGAAAAAAAACCGGTTGCAATTTGACAAAAAAACGGTGAAAAATTATAGAAAATGGAGAAATAACCGGACGCCGTACTTGAATGACCGGTTCAATTTGGGAATTGGAAGGAAAACAGCCGGTAAAACCCAAAAAACTTCCCGAATTCTGAGAGAGAGAGAACGCTTTTCGTTGCAATTAAATCAAAAATCTTGCGAGGTTCCGTCAGCGGTTTCTGACGCAGCCAGTGATATCATTTGTGAAGGGAGAGAGAGAGAGTCTTTGTTCGGGAGGCTAACTTAGTTCAAAGATAGCTGGTGGAATTGGGAAAAAAAACGGTTGCAATTTGATAACATCGGGAAAAAAACGGTGAAAAAATTATAAAAAATGGAGAATATAACCGGAATCCGGCGTATTTTGAATGACTGGTTGATATTGGGAATTGAAGGAAAACAGCCGGTAAAACTCAAAAAACTTCCCGAACGCTGTGTGAGAGAGAGAGCTTTTCTTGCGACTAAATCAGAAATCTTGCGAGGTTTCCGTCGGTGGTTTCTGACGAAGTTGAATCCCAGTGAGATCAGTTGTGAAGGGAGAGAGAGAGAGTCTATGTTATGTTCGGGAGGCTAGTTCAAAGATAGCTGGTGGAATTGGAACAAAAACCCGGTTGCCATTTGAAAACATTGACCAAAAAAAACCGGTGAAATTTTTTATAAAAAGTGGAGAAAATAACCGGACTTCGTACTTGAATGACCGGTTCAATTGAAGGTGAAAAGAGCCGGTAAAACTCAAAAAAACTTCCCGAACGCTGTGAGAGAGACAGAGAGAGCTTTTCCTTGCAATTAAATCAAAAATCTTGCGAGGTTTCCGTCAGCGGTTTCTGACTCAGTTGAGTCCCGGTGATATCAGTGGTGGAGGAAAAGAGAGAGAGAGAGTCTAAGTTTTTCGGGAGGCTCGTTCAAAGATAGCTGGTGGAATTGGGACAAAAACCCGGTTGCAATTTGAAACATTGGCAAAAACTAGCCGGTAAAACTAAAAAACCTCCCGAACGCTGTGAGAGAGAGAGAGAGCTTTTCCTTGCAATTAAATCAAAAATCTTGCAGTGAATCCTGACGCAGTTGTGTTCCAGTGATATCATTTGTGAATTGGGTTAGGGGAACTGATGAGACTGATCAACTATTGGAAATTGACAACAAATGGGAATTGAGACAAAGCAAAGCAAAGGAATTTGAAATTGAGAGAAAAGCAAAGTAGAACTGAAGAGGGCGAATCGCTCTCCGCTGGGCCTTTGTTCTGGAATTGAATGAATTGCCTTCACTTCAAAGAATAAAAAGACTTGTTGTTATGCAATGGATTTCCATTTGTTTCCCCCCAAAAAAGGAATCAAAAGAAGAAGAAGAACTGGGAATTGAGACAAAGCGAAAAAGAAATTTGGGACATTCTGCCTTCGCGATGTAAGTTTTTCTTGGAATGAAACCGCCTTTTCTCTCCAATAATATTAAAAAAGAGGTATGGTGTCCTTTGTTTGACATTGGAAATTGGAAAAGTAGAAAACTGAAAATTGTAAATTGTTGGGACGCTTTCTTTTTGCTCAGCGACAGTGTCGCTTGACTGTTGTTCCTTTTATGCAGTGAAAATAAAGGTTTTCAGTCGATTTGTGTCATAAAGAAAAGAGAAAAAAAAAGAGAAGAACTGGAAATTGAGACAGGCTAATACCAATAGGGAATTGAGACCAAGTTTAGTTAACAACAATCGGAAACTGCATAAATAATAATTGGAAATACAGTAGCATTACATGAAGTTTGGGGGCTCTACAGGGCTGTTTCACCTTCGTTCCAACGTGCGTTCCCTTCAGCAGTAGTTTGAGTTCCCTGTTCACGACTTGATTGCGGACATTGTGACTCCTTCATAGCGATTGGTTCATTGTGGCCGGGTTTGCCACGCTGTGACATTCCCGCCAGAGATTGCAATTTTTTAAAGAATTGTGCGCCGCCAGTTTGTGCGCAGCAATGTCTTGAATGCTCTGTAGACACCGCAGCTAGTGTATGAAGCGAGGCAAAGGGTAGAAGTGTATTGCCGAATTTGCCTCTGAATCTTTCAGTGTTCTTCAGTCATTATGAATTCGCTTGCATCAAACTCCTGAACGATGATGACAATGATCGGAGGAAGAAGCGGAATGCGTTAGTGATTAGAAGTGGGTGCGTCGCAAGTTCACGAAGCTCTTCAACGACGACGGGAGGAAGAAGCGGAATGGGTCATCGATCAAAAGTGGGTGTACCGCACTACCGCAAATTCATCAAGCTCCTGAACGATGACAGCAACAACCGGAGGAAGAAGCGGAATGGGTCAGCGGAGCGGTGCGCCGGAAGTTAAGATCCACGGTGCTTCACTAAAGCGACCCACCCAACATTGACACTACTCGACCCACCCAACATTGACACAACTCGACTAAGCTCGACACAACTCGACACAGAGAGAGCACGTCGAGACTTTTCCATTGCTGTGAGGTATTGTTTAACGAAAACCTTGGATGAACGTGTTTTGATTTTGATATTTCTCTAATCACAAGTAGCAGTTCTAGTTAAGTTCAGGAATGACGTTATGAAAAATATGGGGGCAAGCACATATCCAGTAGTTAGACTATTCAAGAATTTTGATGTTTGCATTCCGTTATTTAGATAGTCCAGTAGTAGTGGTCGAGGGTCCATTATTTAGGTCGATTTATAGAGTTCTTGGATTTGAACGTTAGCTCGATGGAATCTGCTAGATATTGAAGGTGTTGCTGAAGGCAGAAGTGGCTGATATTGTCGTCAAATGCTTCGTGCAATTGCCAAAATCCCAAAATTCTTACAGTTGGTACTAAATACGATCCCTTGAATCCAGCCTCCCAGAGCACCCGTTGCCATAGAATTTGCAAAGCTAGTGATGCTTATTTATTGAGAGGCGGTGTCTGGAAATCTGCTACTGGACATCGACGATCGAGTTGCACTCTTCGAGAATTGGCAGTTCCTGCACGTACGTGAACGATCCATCACTGACATTGGCATCTCTGAGTGGGGTTATGAACAAGCTGCAGAAGATGTGTTTCTGGCTTTGCCTTTGAAGAAGCAGCTGGAGTTGATCAAACGGTGGAAATTTGGCCACCACAATTTCATCAGCGCAAAATCACTTGCAACTCTGGTGCAGAGAAACTGTCAAGCTGAAGGGTATGTACGTCTGCAGGCTGATGTTGATGTTTATATGGGTTGATATGATTCTGCATGCTCTTACAGAGAACCTAGGGCTCTTGATGACATCTGCATGGATTGCATATTTTTTGTTCAGAGCTTATGCTGAATATGTGTCTCAAATGCAGTTGGTTGCATTTTTAATTGATAGGATGAAAATGCAATTGCAAGCTTCGAGTGGTCAACTGCTGTCCAAGTACTAGGATTCACGATAGGAGAAATTGTTCCTATCATTATTGGAGCCCAGAAACCTGTTACCATTTGTATTAGTCACGAGCTTGAGGACTACATGTCACCAGTGAAAGAATTCTGTCTACACTCAGGAGTACGAAAGAACAATGGTTGTGATAGATGGTCGTTCTAATCTGGATTGTCTCTACTTCCCTACCTATGGAGCAAGTCGTAGAATTGTTGTGGCTAAAATTAGATTGCTTAACTGTGGCATTTGCATTCAAGAATAATACATGACACTTCCAATTGTTGGAAGTTAAGGTCAGTGACATATTATCCGTTTAGCGGGCTCAAATTTCCACTTAGAGTTTCATGTAGAGTTTCTGACTCTGACAGGCTTTCATCAACTCTGTAATTGGAGCTTCTCTATGCCTCATCCAATTCTGTGTGCCTTTTTAACTACTTGATGGATATCTCTTATCAAATCCCTAGCAACAAATTGGTTGCTTTTAGAAATTTAGGATTATTTTATCACCCATCGAAGAGGCCAAGAGCAGTTTGAGTCCTTTGATACGAATGCTGAATTGGAGCCATTTTGAGTATGTGCAGCTTTTGTTGGCGCTAGTGTGTGGCAGTCGACCGGAGAATACGAAAGTGGACAGGCACATTGCTTTGAACGATGCACACCAACTGAATAAGGTGTTTACAGGAAAAGATGGTGGCGACAGCACTTTCATCCGCATTTTCTGCACTTGGAGCACGCACTAGCTTACAGCCACATTGAATTATTACCATTAGCATTATGGCCATGATTTTGAGGAGGTAACTTTTTTTCAATCTTTTTCGTAATCCACGTAAATCCTTTGCAGAATATTTGTCAAATATTCTGTTACGCTTGAGTTGGAATTTCAACTCAACCGAACTTGGCTACGAAATCAAAACACATGAATGGGTGCAAGTGATCCTATTTTAAGAACTAATCTATGTGGTGAGGACCTGTATCTGATTCAAAGTTGGAGATAGTCAATCTTATGCTGAAATACAATGTTCTGTTTGCAGTCCCTCGGAAAGAAGAATGTTGTAGAATTCAAACAATCATTGAGCTACACTATTATGTATTATCACCAACCAGCCAAATTCTATGTGGAGGTAATGTCACACTCAATATACAACCATCTTCTACTTAGTTTTGTTCTGGTTTCTTGAAAGGCATGTCAATGCACACTCAGAGCTTCTGTCTGTTCTCTCGCACTAGCTAATCTCTTATCCCATTCCATGGCATTTGCAATATGCATTTGTGTAATCAAGTGTGTTGTTTATCACAACATACTGTTCTTAGAATATTAACATATTCGTGTTTGTACAAACCAAGGTTTTCCTGTTAGTATGTTGGCATTTGCTGACTTATTGTTACTTATATAGTATGCTGGGCCACAAATATTGAAGAATGTCTTGGTATGTACCTCAGGTAAACTAGATCCTGCATAGCCTTAAACTGGAGTACTTCATTGTTGTCCATCACATCCATTAGCTTGAATTATGGCCTCGTCAAACTGTGGGGGTACCTATCACTTGCAAGCAAAAATTCATGGACGTTATAGACCACTCATACTAAGGGGTCGACTGTTGCACGAACAACCTGCAAGATGTGAGTTCCAGAAAATAAGAGAGTTGGGCCAAACAAATTTAGATTTGTGGGTCGACGGATCTTTGTACCCCATCAACCCTGCAACAAACATGCATCCTCAATTCTCTTCTATAGAACAATTACTGGAATTCATTGGTGAAGGTGAAAATGGTCTACTTGGCTATGTTAAAAATGTCGAGAGGGCATGCGGAAGTACATTGGAACAGGTCCATGAACAAAATATTACAATGTCATTTCTCAGAGACTGTATTGATGAGCTCGTGAAGAGTTGTGCTGAAGCTGATAAGAGATGCCGTATTGCCACTGATAAGCACTTGCATCAGTCCATCCTTGCTGCTAAGACCCAAGTGCGTCTAAACAATGTACGACGGGAATCAAACTTAGAGAGGCAAGAACACTGTCGATTGCTACAGTCACTGGAGCAACGTCATGGAGCACAATTGCTGGAACTGCAAAATTCTTCAAACGAAGCTGCAAAGGAAAATCAAAAACTGATCTTAAAGATGGAGAGAATGAAGAATACACCTTTTGGTTTCCGCAGCCAAGTGCGACCTAGACGTGACATCCACAATCTGTCACAACAAGGGGGTCATGCTAAGGCAATGCGTCGGTTGGCTAGACAAGTGATTGCAACAAGAACAACAACTACTGTGCAAGAAGCTAATGCATGCAGTTCAAAGAGGAAGCGCCTCTATGGTGAATCAACAGACCAAATGAGAACAGCTGAAGTCTTGGCATCTCTACTATCAAAAACAGAACTTCAAGCCATGATAGCGTCCCCACAATTCACCTCTGCAACAACAAAAATGACAAATGAGTACCTACAGAAGATGGGAGAAAGCGTCAATGCACATTCAATTCTGAAAACATGCGATGAGACAGGAATAACCCACCAGGGTTATGAAGCAATATTCAAGAAGTTAAAAGCTAGTGCCAAGTCTACTGCTGAAGGTCTACGACTTTCATGCCTCCCCAACCCTTATTCTATAAGGCAATTGCGGTTAGACATGAACAAGAACTTGCGAGAGTTAATTGGTGACTATTACAGTCTACATTGTTCTGTTCAGGTTCCTTTCTCAAAAAAAAAAAAAGACATGAAGAAAATCACATTAAACGAAAACAACAACTTCTTCTGTGACATAGAGGCTGTGCAACGGACAATGATCAAGCTCTACAAAATAACTCCAGAAGGTAATAGTGCTTACCAAATGTTCACTCCCACCAACATGTGCATGTACATTTTCTGATCCCATGTTCAATTGCTGCCCTTGAAACTTCCAATTTCTGTAACTAACATCTACATGTACATTCCGAGATCCCAAGTTTAGTGGTTGTCCTTCAAACTTCCAATTTCTATAAGTCAACCAATGAATACTAATGGTTTGCATGGCATGCAGAGCTTAAAGACAAGCCATTGATCTTCGTGATCAAAATGGATGAAGCAGAAATTATTCACAAGCAAAAATTAGAGAGAATGAGCATAACCTTCATGAACAGGGCCTTAGATGACTCTATACCAATAGACTCAAATCAGTACTTCTCCGCCCAAAGAGAACAAGACATTTGGCCTATTGGTTGTTTTCAAATCCCAAAAGAGAATTATGAAATTCTCCAAGCTATACTGGAACTCACTAAAGTGCCTGCTATCATTCGAGCCCAAGAGTGCGGTCAACTCCTAAAGGTCGATGGAGTAGGTGACTTCAAAGTACAGTGGCACCTAGCAGCTCATATGAAAACTATCAAAGCATTGTACGGACTACAAAGTGGACCTACTGCTAGTTTTTGCTGTATCTACTGCAACCAAACTAAGAACAAGCAAACAATACTCACCTCAACAGAAGCCAGGACTGCTGCTGACAAACGACACCTCACTTGGCATGGTGGCCTCTTTGCTGAAGACATCTCTGCTACTCCTGTGCATGGTGTACAAGACCTCTCGCGATGGCATCCCATTCTCCCTATACCACTTGATCGTGTTCACATCTGTACAATGCATGCTTTCAACCGGATTTGCGAGAAACTCCTGCACATGCACTTTCAATTTGTATGGACTATGAGAGACAAAGACTTGCAGAAATTAGCTATTGAAGACTTAGAAAGAATCCTCTCAAGCATAGGAATGCATGGGAGTGATGTTCACATTTCTGAGGACAAGGACCTGTCTGGCAAAGCAAATAGTATTCCTAAAAAACCATCACTGAGCGGTGCGCACGCACGCAAGCTTTTCCAACCTAGTACCCTACCCAATGCTTCACAAAGAGTGTATCAAGATCTAGTTTGTGCTGAAAGGAACTTCATGGACAATGGCAATGCACGTCACGGTCGCTTAGAAGTGTGGAAATCTCTAGAAAAACTGATACCTTACTTCACAGACCTAAGGTTCAATACACATCAGCAAGAATCTTTCCCAACACTCATTCAGGCTTTTGGGAGATTGTTCATCAAGTACTTTGGGGAGCAGTCCGTCACGCACTACATTGTGAGACTAGTACATAAAAATTTGCATTCCTAGTCGCATGTTCTAGTACATCTAAGCATTAGGAGTGGAGTTAAAGTGTGAATGCAATACCTAAACTGTTGAACTTGTTGATTGTGTGAACAGCACGTTTTGGTGAAGCATGGACCATTTTTCGTTGACAAGTACGGTTCACTGGCGGTGTGGTCATGCCAAGGAATGGAATACAGCCACCATGCTGCAAAAGTGGCATACCATAGACACACTCAACATGGAGGGTCAAAAGTGAAGACAAGTCCAATCCTACAAACTTATGAACACTGGTACCGAATTATTCAGCATAGGTTTCACAACGATGATGAAAAGCAACCACAACATGAGGAACTCAATATAGATGCAGAGCAGAAAACTTACAAGAGACGTGAAGCAGCCATCCATTCCAGCTCTGCTGAACACTCTGCTGCATGGCGGGCGAAGCGTTTGCGAGTAGGCAAACGATGGCTTCCTCAAGCAGAAGCTGAAAGTTCAATCAAACCATAGTTCATCATGGTGTGTACATGCTAGTAGTACAAATAGTTCAATTTCTGAACAGAGTAGTATTAGAGAGCTCTTGAAAAAGTTAGGAGCTCAAGTTGATGACTGAGCTTTGTAGTATTACCTGGTTGTGGCAAGTGAACGAAGTTCAAAGGATGTCCACAAATTGTTCTCATTGCACAGCAGTTCTAGCTGGTTTTAATACTCTGCCGAGTCCTGCACGGATGTTGGAAATTTAAGTGCAGAGAGCCATTACAAAAAGGAGAACCATAAGGAAATACTGGACTTCTACACTATTATTAACAACATAAGACATTGACCAAACAGATGCCATCAACGAAAATTTTAGATTACATTAAGATGACTTACCAGAGGTAGGATGTCCATCAGCAAAGGGAAGAGACTGTTGTTACCATGATGTGGAACCCAACCCAACATTGGAGGTTTCAGTACTACCCATTCTAACTCCGACTGCATGTAACCAGTTTGATGGCCTACTAAATTTTGCCGCTCAAGCTTCATCTGTAACATGCAGTCATTAAACTGCGAAGATTTGTAAAGTTTATCAAATCTAGACAGCTTTCATATACTTACCAAGTAACATTCTTCAGAACCACCTCAAACTAATCACATTACTCCAAAGTAACCAAGCTAAATATCGAAAGTTCACATATTGGAGGCTAATAGCAGATTATTGTATAATAGCAAATTATTGTAGCTCTCAACATATTGTAGCATCCAAAAATGGAGGATATAATTTCTTCGTTCTATTGGTACATTTCTCACCTTCCTAAATGATTCATCTCCACTCCCATAGATAAGGAAGAGGCCACTTTTGGCCATTTCGGCATTTAGGTATTAAAAGCATAACTATTTAACAAATTGCGCATTCATTCAATGGGGGTGAAAGAATGTGGCATGCCTCTTCAGTGTGGAGTCCATAGTCGAGGTAACGCCCACTGTCTATCGTAGTGAAGCTGCACAATTCTTGCAAATAATTACATCACTAAAACTCTAGAGAACCAACCAGAGAGATCAAATGAATATAAACTCACAGCAGTTGAAGTTTACAGTGACAAAATAGTCAAGTGAAACTGTAAAAATAAAGCGAAAAACTGGATGAACACAAAATTCTTGCCTTGTTAAGGAGACGTAGGTCTGTTAGCTGTGCCGTTGTTGCCATGTAGGCCTGCACACAAGGAGAACTTATCTCAATGCTCAAGTGATTAACCACCAATCAAAATCATGGGTCGATGATGTTTTCATGGTATGCCATTAACCATCAAAGAATCGCATGATAAGAACTCAAACCGTATTTCCATCACTTCTGATATGTCGCATCAAAAGGGCCATGATATGCGGTGGTGCCAACACAGGTAGAACACAATAAAGAAGAATGGAGGTTTTGGATTTTAATTTTTTTCTTTTTAGTTGAACGATCTCAAATAGAAATGTAAAATTGAACTCCAACTCGAGAAGGTCTTACCCCATTTGAAGCCCCAACAATGAACGCTATTTTGGCTAATGATTGTGCAGCCAAAGCCATCCAGCATTGCAGATCCAGATGCCGCTCATGATCAGAAGGGTGTGATGCTCTTGGATAATCGTCCAAACCGGACATCAAGGTCTGCCACAACAAAAGAAAACCCCAATAGTGTCAAATTCTGATACAAAGGATAATTCTTCGACAACTTTGCTACATGTTGTTGCATTTGATCCCTCCAGTGGCACCATCACTTCAACAATCAACCGTAGGTTTCTAGCAAAAACTAAATGTGCTAATATAGCCCACTCACAGTCGAATTTAGTTCACGCTTTGTGTGTGTATTTTGTCCATGCCAGTAATAGCTGCTTGGCACGTTCTCTGCTCAAACCCCAACTACACGCTGCAAGTACCCCAATGGAACTCACCATTTCAATGCACACCAGATTATATTCTGAAACGGGAAAATTACGTAAAGAGGGCACACCAGTTTGGGAGGTGTTCTAGCATTGAAACCAAGCTTCAAGTCTTGGATATAACCTCTCAAAAAACTCTTCGTCTTCTTCGTTTGGAAGTCGCTTTCTCTATTGCATAGGCTGATGCAAGTTCTACAGACATGAACCCAAGAACATCATCATCCCCGCATCACTCCAGCAATCTTCAAACAAGGAATACAATCCCAAGGAGTTTCAGCAAATCTTTTGCAGAATCTAGAGTAAACAGGGAAACTTGACCGGATCCTATTCAAAATCAGAAATGACCTCCTAATTTATTTGGAGAAAACATGATATTATAAATGAGGAAACCAAGCAGAAGATTCATTACTATGTATAGCCATGAAAAGTGCCAGCGGGTTTGCATTGCTCGTATGTTTCTTTATAAATTGGTCAGGAACTTTGCTACATCACAGATGCAGCCGTTAAAGGGTCTTATCCAGTTCCCTCTAGTTTACTTGTTCTCCTTGGTGTCATAGTCCATTGCATTAAAACATCTAAAGCCATGGCATATGCAGGCAGGACATGAAATGATTCACACTAGCTAGCAACACAAACCAAGAGGATGAAGAATTGAAATCATGCTTTGCTACATACCCTTCATACATACCTGCGAGCTTCATCTCCAAGAATTTGTTCACGAGGTATCCAACCATCTATGTTAAGAAGATCAAGCCAGTGAGCTACGATCTCCTTACTGATTTTGCGATCCCACCAACTGCACAGTTTAGAGATAATTAGTGGTATTTAAGAACTCCAAATTTTGCCGATGACTACCAGCTTCATGGCTTCCCAACAGGCCTCAAAAACGCACTCTCAAAGCACATATATATATATAGTGGGATTTGGGGAATCGGTGATTGATTTCTAAGACTCAAATCCAGGCAGACTTTAAGTCAATCTTACCTTACCAAGAGCTGATGAAAACCCTCATCCCAAAGAAAACCGTGCGGGAAGAAGGAGCAGCTAGGGACAGCAGCATACAATGCCGCAGGCCTGTATTTCCAAACATCTCCATCTTTTGTTTCATGGCCCTGTTCCATGAAGAGCCCTTACTATCAATAAATCACGCAATCAAATACAAAGGCAAGTACAGCACACCAACAATTCAATCTTCTTATATAAATAGAAATATCTTAACTGATAGATTAGCAAAGCAACTAATATATGCAGTGGAAATTATGAAAGCAGGGTCAAGGAAAGCATGGAATACCACTTGATGCTCAAGTGGAATTGCTATCAAAGACTGCCTATAGAAGTATCCAATGTTGCCCAGAAGGTTACTCAGTGCAACCCTTCCCACTTCCAGCTCCCTTTCACCCTTGACCTATCCATGACAATCCGAAAAATTGGCTTATAATGTCAGGGTTCAAACTGCAACAATTATTGAGGTTTCCTCTATGTGATAATATGAAAGCACAGAGTCTGATGCCCATCATGGTAAAATCTGGACTCATAAGAACAAAGAGCACCTCATCAAAAGTACTTTGTCTAAACATATTAGTAATTCATTCAAAAGAAAAGATGAATGCCTGCTACCACTTCAGAAAGAGGCAGCAACATGCACTTTAGAATCTATTCATCTTACATCCATCTTTGTAGGCACAAATTTTTCTGAAGTGATGACAGACGGACCATTTATTTCCAATGAGCTACAGTCAAACATACCTTGTCTAGCAGTTTAAAGGTTGACTGAAACCGCTTTTCAACCATCTCTTCACGATCTGATAGTTTTTGGGTGACCTCGATACCTAAAGCAAGGCGGGTATGCATTAGAAGATAGACGGGAAATCCGTGCTTTAAAGAGTAACCGCATCGCCGGAACATATTAACAATCTTTACATCACATAACCGTCTTTGTAAGCAAATAGTAACATTTTACACGAAAACTCACTTATCCACTAATACTCAGTCTCAGCATGTAGAAGTGTATAAGGGCAGCTGATTAAAAATACGTATCTACTCTTATTTTTTTAATTGAGAGAAGCTTTGAATAATTGAATAGAATACCTGAAAGCTTCTTAACATGTACGCCAGTTCCATCCCTTTTTTTGTGTGCCAGACACAAAGACAACGTCGAAAGATAGAGGTGCCACACCAATGATCTGGGCATAAAATAGGTTTCATTACAAATACATCAGTGTCCTAGGAGGGAAACGCCGAAAATGGAGCATTGACTCCGTGAAAGCACGGGCAATGAAATAGGAACATGAGTGCTCAAATTCAAACAAACAGTTCCAAAATACGCTCAGCAACCATTGAAGGAAACAAATACCTGGATGACACCAATGTTTGAAAACTTCTCGGCTGCATTTGGGAGTTCAATTCGAGCATGTGTCCGTGCCTAATATTCTCAATTTCACAAAAGGGTCAGAACCACTACAAATCACGATACTCATCTCGATGCAAATTAAAAGAATTCTGAGCACACAACATAACTTTAGTTGGTTACGAATCTGAATAGCACGAACTGTCTTCGAATGTCCAGCCAGCTTATCAATGACGATATCAAAATCTATTGCCTCCTTCATAACGTTGGAACTGTAACTGTCAAAAGGACCAGCTCAATTTCAACTGAAACATTATGGCCATGTTAAGGCTCAGAAGTGTACCTGCGTCTCAAGCACTTGCCAAACCAACTCAGTCAAATTGTGTGTGTATCGGCACAAAACTGGTCGAAGCTTTGGTTTCCTTGAACCACAGCAACCAAGACAACGTTAGCAAAACTCCAGCCCGGATCGATGCAATTCTTCAACTTTGTAACTCAAGCTCACAAGCACCGGAGACTTTTGAACACAACTGCGGATATGAACGTCGCATACCAGGCCTTTGATGTGAAGCTCCCAACCACCGACCTCGTTTCCAGTGCCAGATGCAAACCTACCATCTCCAGACACATCCGAAGAGAGTTGCACAGTACTTCCACCCTCATCTGCAACGTAGAAGAAAAGTGACACTTGACGACCAGGAGCTTGGATTTGCTCCCTTAACACACAAAACCAAAATCCTCTTTAGAACAACAAAGTTCAGTACCAAGCACAACTTCTATAACACATGCACACATTTTTAAGGCATGTCCTGTCCAAGATTGCTTCTAGCTCCTCAAAAACTAACACGGCACTAACACGACAAGTGTGAATATCAAGGAAGAAGTGACGTCAACTACAGGACCAAGAAACACAAATTGGGCCTCATGATTTTCTTGGCAGTTTGGGGGACTTTCTTTCGTCCTGTTTTATTTACTTCCTGACCAACAAATGCAATGTTCTTCAGTACCTCCGGTGATATAAAAGTTACCACCAATTGGATGAACAATATTAATTTCAAACCATGCATCCATCATGTTTTTGCGGTTAAGAGCAAAGTTAGAGATGGGACACCTTTCTGTGGGTAGTTTCTCTACCGCTTGAACACAAAGTGCCCAATCCCCTCCATATCCACTTTCAGAATCTTGGTGCTTCAAGAATGATGTAGATATTGGAAGCCCTTGATCTACAATTTCCTGCAATGTAAGGAAAGCAAATCAACCATCGAAGGGAGAACAAGCAAATTGGTTTAAAAATTTCATGACGATTTGAAAGAGCTAGTTGCAACTACCTGACGCCCATAAGTAGGCTCCATCGTGACGCACCCAAGCATACTTTGTGAGTTTATCACCTTCCTCACATGTGTGTCAAAGCGAATAGCGGTTATCCGCCACCTTGGTGGGTACAAAGCCAAGAGCTGCTGTGGTCGTTGATGCATCCATGACGGACCTAGGAGCCCGGTATCACACATAGGGGAACTCCTGAATAGACAATACAGAATCTATCAGCGAGGAAACAGAACAAGCTCCAAATCGCCAAAATTTGACACTAATTCCCTGCATCAGTTCTTAGCTTGCTTGAGTTCGAAGCTGCAAATCAGCCTGTACGCACTGCCTTGGGCAGAATCTGGCCTTGCTGTTAGAAACTAAAATGTGTAACAGTGCTTCATGGCCGCACTTGAGCTCTGACATGTGATAAATAGAGAAACATGTACGCTTAAGCACTGACGTAGTGACACCAAATAGTAACTCAATGAACAGCGAACTGGAAAAAAAAATTACAATTCCAAAAAAAAAAGTAAAAGTTAAAAAAAATGTGGTACTCGGGAGGTCCGCCTGGGCTGGGAGGGGGGCCGCCTGGGCGGCCCCATGTGTTGCGATGCAGGCTGCGAACGCACGCCGTGATTGAGCCCTTGATGATCGCCACCAATAGACAATTGAGCATCTTGCACCCCGTGCACAAAGCTCTCGTCCCACATGACAAGAACACGATGGACATGAATCAGCAGGCTCGCACCATACTCATGAATGCAGGCGGGATTGTGGTACAAACCTTCACTCCACAGAAGTACGCCATGGAAATCTCTGCCGTTGTATGTACAAAGGATGGCACTTCATTGAGCAGGCCCTGCCGAAAAGAGGTACGTGACAGCCAGCTTCTCTGTAGGTGCGCCTAACTGTACTCACGGTCGTTCATAGGTCTTACAACAATTGAGTTCAACCCTAACATGGTCATTTTTGTTATATTGGCGTAATGCTACAAAATTGGTGCATTTAGAAAGGTGGCTCGGAACTCAGATCCAGAGGAGATTGAGACACATCTCTGGAACTATATCAGTTTGAAACACTGATATGAAATCTCAGATCTCGATCCATCTTAGATTTAGAGATCTAAGGTTTCAATTAGGCAATTACTCAAACTAGCTCTCTGAGAAAGAGCAGGGCAAGCATTTCCTCCGCCATCTTCATCCTTTCCGATCAAGTTACCACATGCCGAAACCAAATTTCAAGGTTCAAATACTCTGCACATTTTCACATCCAACAAAGACCACCATTAGAATTGAAAATGTAACTGATGACATATAATGACATCAAACATCAGGAAATAGCTTCTCCAATTCTTCTCATGCGAAATCATGCATCCTTGATGTACTGTCAATGACGTCTGCCAAGTACCATACCAAGATGCTTCAGGGACAATCCGGAGCAGCAGTGGAGGCAATAAGTCGACAGCTACCTTGTTAGCTTCATTTGTTCGACTAACCTGTCCAAAATGCAATGAATGTTGTGTTATTGAATGGAAATGATTAAGAATTCCAAGCCAGGCAGCAAAGGTTTAGGAAGGAGCTGACCTTCTCCTTAATGCCACCATCTTCTACAATGTCGAAGCTAAAGTCCGGAAAAAAGTCACATCCCAAATGCATGGAGACCTCACTTCGAATATTAAATAGAGTCCAAGTGGAACCTACTTCAAGTGCTAGTTTTCTCTCTCCATATGGCATTTCACACTCAACAATGACAGTCTTGAATGATTCAGCTTGGTCCATTTCTTGCCACTGCGAAGAATGTTGCAATCGAAGTCGATTGTATTGGAAAGTAACATAAAGAATAGACTTTCTAATATTATACTTGAAAATCACAGTTTCTTTCGACACTACACACTTTACAACATCATCCGCAGCAGTGTGTTTGGCATCCCATCCATCGTCCATGAGAGAAGTGAAGCACTCGTCCGAAATATTATGGAAGATGAAGAACAATGGTGTTCTATGAAATTCAATGCTTGCAAAAAGGTCAACCATGACATGGATGGGCATGGACCACTGTAGGTGTGTTGACCTTGATCCTGTATTGGGTTTCATAGAGAAAAGAAAGTCTCGTCTTAAAATGAATCTGAAGTGCTCGGAAGTACTCATATCGGGAAGTGGCCACTCAGGGTCATCAAATTTGGGAAGAGGGATGGGTTCCAATCGACCGTGTCCAGACGGAAGACTTTGTGGTATGTAGACAGCATTATAGAAGAAAATGCCATTTTGTAATAGGTCCTCATGTGTACGATCGCCCCGTTGTGCCTCTCCAATATCGGCGTGCAAAACCCAAAGAAGGCCTGTTATAGACTTCACGTCCACCCAATCCTCGCAACTTGATAGGTACAGATCTACGGAGAAATACAAAAAAAATATTCTCTATTAGCTTCTCCACTAGTGCAATGGAGGAGCAAGTCTAGAACCTCATGCCTTTTTAACCAATTGACTACGAATTCTAAATTTTGTGCAAAACCCACATCAGAACAACAAAGACATCAACAAAAGCAGGGAAAGAGAAGCAAAAGCATGAACACTTCCTTACAATTGCAGTTGTCTGGCACTTCGACCTCCACATCCAATTGCCGATGCATATAAGCATGCCGAACGAGGACCTCAGGCACTGTACTACAACCTTGACGGATACGAAATTTCAGAACTTTGGCTTTGTAAGCGCCTTCAAAAGTAGCTGAACCACCGTGCTCCGCAGCATCACGAGCATGATCACCTTCTCTCCCAGGTTGTAGAGTAACCCAACTACCAATACTAATTCTTGTTGGTATCCAAGCACCATGTTCGTCTTTGACGTTGAATGTAAAAATGGCATCAACATAACAACGCGGCCTCATGTTTGCTGTATCTGTATGATTAATCCAACAACATTTCACATGGTAATGAATAAAAGAGACTATATATATGTGAATATACAAGCATTGAGCAAAATCAATAGAGTATTTGCTCCTTCAACACATTATCCTTCCTTGGAAAGGTAAATTACAGGTATGTCAACACCATCAAAAAAGTAGCATTAGTACCTGCACCCAAATGTGAATTTCAATGGGTAGAGAAACAAAACAACGTACTTCTTCCCAATGTTTTCAAAGAGCTTGATATCTGTGTGTTTGAAAAAACTCCATCAGAGTGAATATGGATGATATGAGCAACTTCCATCATGTATAGTACTTTAAGTTTCTAATGTTTCTAGCAAATGCGTACTACTCTATTTCAATTTAGAGGTTGATAGTACAGCAACATACAGGAGCACAGAGCAATAGCATATCTTGCATTACACCACGGTATTTGGAAAAGTATTGACATGCTCAAAAAATATTCGCAATGGCATTCACGGAATGAAAAGAATTCTAGAAGATAAAGCTCATGTATAAGGGTCTAACCATACCTTCATAAGATCCTGGCCAAACAAACTCTTTGCTTCAAAGTCTAGCTGAATGTTACCAATGAGTGCCTTCTCCTGACCTGGATACGCACAGATGTGATAACACAATCAGTATCATGGATGTGTAATAACTTTTTGCACTCCATACGCTGAAAGCACACATATCCAAATAGTGAGGTGAAAAAAGGAAAGGCAGAATTGGTCGTCCAATTGTAGGCTCCACAGATTGAGAATATTTGTAATAAGTGACGGCTGACTAAATCGTTCACTAACATGATCCCAAAATACATAATCTCCCTCCAGAACAGACCAGTAGAGCTTGTTATCACTGAAAAGGTGAATTGACATTACCAAAACTGAGGCGACATCCCAATTTCAAAACGCTACCAGATTCCTCCACCCGAAGTCCCAAACTGACTTGTGCAAAAGTAGGTTATGACTAAGTCGCTGAAGAACGCCACCTACAGTGCAACAGGTTCCCTTGAATCCAATGCAAATTTTCACTTTCCATTTTATGACTTTTCAACACCAGAATTCGACAATGCGGTAGTCTTCCGTTTCTGTCTATTTGATAGAGTAGTGTTGTCCAATACAAGATCTACAGTAGCATACAACAGGTCTTGTTCATCAATATTATCCTGTACTTGATTCTGAATGATGTGCAAAAAGATACCAAAACCAAAAAAAAACTCCCTGCAAAGACTCACAGACAAGAAGCTGCCCAAACAACTTGACCCGCAAGTCTAAGGGCTGGCTAGCTACAAATTGTTTCCGTTGAAGCTGCGACGTCATGACTCATATGAAACGCAAGGCTTGGTCCTCACCTTAAAGGGATAAACTTGTTAGATGGGTATGGCGCCAAGGAGCTAGCTTGCAGCCATTAAGCTGAGAGCGTCTAGTCATTCCCTGCCGTTTAGGCCTTGCTCGCCAGAAGTTCCTGCACCACGGCATCAACTCCCACATTCGAGCTTTCTCTGCGCACCTTGAGAGCAACATCGAAACCAATCAACGTCATGTCTGCAATCAACATCTGTTTTGCTCTCTAATAAATTGGAAATATGCATCAAAACAATAAACTGTTATTTGTTGCAAATTTCAGCAGTTTCATTTGCAGTTGTTCTCTTCCGATCATTCCATTTGCTCGGTACCCAGTACCTGATCAAGTCTGTATGTAACTCATTTTTTATACTCGAAGCTCTGACTTTCTCTAACATTGTTTTGCTTACAGGAAGATGCAGGTTGCTCTGTGCTGTCAAAAATCAACTCTCTCGGAAGTGGTAAGTTCCTGTTTAAGAGAATTCGTTTTCTCCAATTTGTCATTTTTGCGTTAGCAAGATCACGATGATGTTTTGCACACTTGTAGCGACTGACACTCTTCTCGTATTAGCAGTTTCGCTTTCAAGTTCCGAGATAAGGCCATGGAAATTTCACTTAAGTGAATTGGAAGTAGCGGAAATACTACTCACAGGTTTAGCAGGAGCAACCCCAGCTGGGGTGGAATTTGTGTGCTGCCTGAGATACCAACTCCGGAAATCGTCATGTCCAGCCATCGTTCCTCTCCAACCCTAAACCGCGGAATCTAATAGACGTTAGGTAGGTGCCAAGCTCGGTCCCTGTCCGATTTCTTCACGCGTTCCGAAATCAGCTTCGATATTGCACTCCGCTGTGAAACAAATTGCACAATATCCCGGGTCAAATAAAGACTAAAATCAATCAAATTGTTCAGTGGAAACATTTGACATCAGAGTCATGTCCAAAGTCCAGGCTGATGACGTACATCTTCTGCTCGCTCTAACTCAATGCAATAAGCATCGTCAGAGCACCAAACCCTCGAAGAACTGCTAAACGAGCTCGACCACTAATCAAACCCTAAAGCAAAACATAAATCCATTGAATTGCGACAACGACGTACTACTGCACCACCAGGACTCCCGACTCCCACTTTTGTACATAAACATCAATTTAGATTATATTCATATTATTTATAACCTCTTTTTTGGCACATTGATGTAAGAGGTAACTCTAAATATACTCTAACAAATATTGTAAAAGAACTCTAATAGTATTCTATAAATACTCAGAAAATGCTCAAAATTAGATCTGTCCTAAGTGACAACATCTGAATCTCTGAACACATTCCACATTCATTTAATGCTGACACTCCCTATCAATCCTCACAGTAACTTGATGTCTCCTCGATTGTACAATATCCAATCAATATAGTTAATGTTTAGGGTTGAAACATTTGACTATGCGACTGTAATGTGTAGGAGCACCTTCAAGTATTGAATCCACTTCGATGATGAAACCCTAGCTTCATGAATGGAAACGAACTCCAATTGCTACCAATTGACTTCGAAATTAGGGGAGGGCTCACACCTTCAAGAAACTTTGAAGTGATTCTTCCTCTTCAAGAGAATCCGTTGTCAACAAGGATATCTGCAATCGTTCTTCAAAAAAATTTAGGTCTTCTGGAACAAACACGCCGCCTGGAGAGCGTCTGAATGCATCTCATTTTCTAAAAACTGAGAAACTGGCTCTTTCCAACAAGACGGCCCCATTCAAATTGAAACATGCTGATGATCCACATGATAAAAACTGAATCCAATTCCTGCATACTCGACCAATTCCAAAGAATGAGAACACCATAACACTTCAAGTCAAAATCCTAAGTACAAGAACCACCCTCTAAACCAAAAATTGCAGGACTAAAAACTACGAGCTAGAATTCCAGAAATGGATTCCTGCTCCATAAAGCCACTACCTAGTTCACAAGATTTATTCCAAGTCCGGAATACTCAAGCAGTTACGCCTTTCTCAAGAGCGTGTACTTCCCTACAATGGGCAACTTCACCTCCAAACTCACTGAAACATTCAGGCCGCGTCTCTGTCTCTTTTCTTATTGCCAAACAAGATCCTCCGCCAATATGTCAATCAATCGCTTCCAGCGTCCAATGTCGTGAAAAAAAACCCTAATCCTGAAACTCCAGCAGCACGTGACGTTGTAAATTAGTATGCGCAGAACTGGACAGAGAAAGTGCTTCAAGTTTGATAATGTTCACGATTAAATTCTATGAAAGCGCCACCCACAAAACCAAAAAAATGAATTGTGCGAAAAACACGACTTCTGTCTTTACCAGCAATTTCAATTTGCATAAAAACTAACAATTACATCTGCACACTCGAAGGAGTCAAAGCTAAGAGAAAACGAAGAAATGATATATTTCGATTGCTCGGACTCTGCAAACAACACGCCATCTTCTTGCCGCAACGATCGCCATAGCCTGAAACGACAGCAACGCCAACGGCTTCTTGCACCGAGCATTTTCAATCCCGAACCCGGTCTGTAAGCCAGAAGGAGGCTCATTTCCCGCTTTCAGTCGTCTTAGGTGGCACAGTGTCGACCACATCGGATTCGTTCCCAAAGCAACCAACAACGAAGGCAGCCTCAGGGGAACTGTTTGGGAACTCGCAGTCTCTCCCTGCCCTCAAACTTCATGTAATGAACCTCTCTAAGTCGATAGAGTTGGGATCAGCTTGACACATTGAGTTAGAGAGGTTATTACATTAGGGAGGGTCATCATATTTGTATGTGGTTCATATTGTTAAGTTGGGACCGGCAATCAATACTTCCTGACAACGCTTTATTGACTTAGAGAGGATCGACTTAGAAAGGTTCTATTGTAGAGACAAGCAACTGAAATTTTGGTTAGGTTTCTACAAAGTCAATTCTAAATGGATCTTTCTGAAATTTTGACACAAGGTGCATGGACATGTACAATACTTCCTTGTTGGGGATATAATTTTATTTTCCAATTGGGTGCCTATTGCCTAGATCAAAAATTATACTGCCCAAAGTATTTGGGCAAGGTGGGTAGCTTTGGAGTAAATTCCAAAATGCCTGAGGGACCAAATTTTGGTATTGACAATACTTTGAAGTTATATAAAACCTTACCAAATTATTATTTTTAGTAGTTTAAATTTTTGGAAAATTATTTTTTAAGTCTAGTATTAGCATCAAAAATCCGATTTTGAAAATGAATGATTATGGTTTTTCTATTCAAGATTTTGTACAAGGGTGTCCATTGCGAATCTTGATTCTCTAGCCTCAAATACATTAGAACTTGGAGAAAAAAACACATTTGAAGTTCATTTTTAAAATTGTAGATTAGATTTTGAGAAGGTGTAAATGGATTGGGGTTATGCATGTTGTGTCCTTAACCCCTAAAGGACCAACATGCGTTTTTTGGCAACATAGAAATTTTGGGCAGGTACATGTGACTGGAGATTTGCATATTTTGGGCTGAAGTTTTTATAGAAGAAGTATGAGGAATATCTTTCATGTGCACCAAATTTCATGACATTTGGAAATACGAGTCAAAAGTTATGGCCTAATATGTTGTTTGTTTCTCAACTCGGGCAGTCCGGGCAAATAAAAAAAAATCACTTTTTGCAAAACTATTTGAAATTGGTTTATTAGATTTATATATACGTGGAAAGCTTTGAATCATTCCATTTTGATCAATGAGTCAAACGTTATGAAGATTTTTAGTTTGCGGGCAGTTATAGATTGTCTACTCTAAAATAAACTTTGAAGTCGTTTATTTCACTCAATTTTCAATATTTAAAAAATAAAATAAAATTGTAGGATGTAGATTGTTTATTACAACATTGCAAACTTTGGGATTGGCATTTTTCAATTCCGTAATTAACTTCTTAACAATTTAGTGTTTTGAACCATCCTCTACTTCTTTCTACTTACTATTTTTTTCCTATATGTTGTACAACTCCAAATAATCTGAAAATTTTCAAGCATGAAGCCAACTTGTCCTGAAGAATGAATCCAAAGAAGCACAACCATTTTGGAAATTTTTCATAATAATCTGACCTTGTGAAGTGCAGCTGCCCGGTTTTTCGCAGGGCCCAAAAATGGACTTTTGCCACTTCAAACGCTAATATCTTCCAGTCTACATGATGGAAATTTTTGAAATTTTTTCCACATATTCTCAAACTAGAGTAATACAAGATCCTATAGTTACATGTGTCCAAAAAAGATATTTTTCAAAAATTTATTATTTGTACTAGAAATGGCAGTTTTGGATCATTTTTGGTGAGAACATAGTCAAGGGACTTTAGGGGTTAACATGTCTAGTTTCAATTCGTATAGTTACAATTCCAAAAGTTATGGTCTAATATGTTACTTTTTTCACCGGGCGGGCAATCCGGACAGATCTGAAAAAATCACTTTTTTCAAGAGTAAAAATTTGAAATTGGTTTTCTAGAGTTATATATACATGGAAAGCTTTAAATCATTCCATTTCGACCAATGAGTAAAAAGTTATGAGGTTTTTTTGTTTGCGGGCAGTTACGGATTCTCTACTCTAAAATAAACTTTGAAGTTGTTTATTTAACTCAATTTTTAATATTTTTTGAAAAAAAATAAATCATAGGATTTAGGTTGTTTATTACAACATTACAACCATTGGGATTGACATTTTTCAATTCCATAATTAAATTCTTAACAATTTAGTATTTTGGATCATTCTCTACTTCTTTCTACTTACTATTTTTTTTGTATATGTTGTACAATTCCAAATGATTTGAAAATTTTTAAACATGTAGCCAACTTGTTTAGGAAAAAGAATTCGAAGAAGCACCACCATTTTGGACATTTTTTCATACAAATGTGACCTTGTGAAGTGCAGCTGCCCTGTTTTTCGCAAGAACAAAAATTTGATTTTTGTCAATTCAAATGCTAATATCTTCCAATCCGCATGATGGAAAATTCTGAATTTTTTTCCACATCTTCTAAAACTAGTTTCCTATAAGATCCTACGGTTACATGTGTCAAAAAAGGTTTTTTTTCAAAAATTTGGTACTTGTACTAAAAATGGCAGTTTTTGAGTGTTTTCGGTGAAAACATAGTCATGGAACTTTAGGGGTTTTAATGTGCTTCTTCAATTTCTCTCAATTCCGATATTTTTTTTTTTTTGGAAACAAATGGAAATCCATGGCAAAGCAACAGAGAACATAACAGCCAGGCACGAGGCCGAAGGCCACCAGAAAAGCAAATTACAAGTTAGAACAAACAATAACTCCCACTCTAGAGGCAATAACTGGTGACTGAGTCCAAATTCTATCCAAATTCATCCAGATTCGACCAGTTTGGTCAGGGTTGCACCGAGCTGTTGCCGAGCTTTAAGAAGTGCTGCACGGCCGGCGTCGATGAGGGCATCCCAGACCGCTTTGTGGAGGCCAGCAGCCGTCCTTCTTTCGTTGGCGAAGACCTGTTGATTCCTCGAAATCCAGATGACCCAGATCGATGTCCCTCTGAGTATGTTCCAAATGGTTTTGTGTGCTTGAAAGGATCGAGGATTCGAGGTAAGTTGGATCCAAAAATACACTGTATGTGATCAAGACGGCGATGCGGTCCCCTAGCCTGATGCGCCCCCTTAATGTGGTGAATGATTGACTGGGCGTAATCCCATACATCCTGAGCTTTGGAATATTACAAAAATCTGTGAACGGGAGTTTCTACGTCACCTGTGCTGCAACATGGGCATCGGGTGTCGATTCCTGGGGCGATGCGCGCTCTCCATGAGTTGACAGCGACAGCGTTGTGCCAAACGGACCATAAGAATGCTGCTTCTTTTTGAGAGCAGGCGATGTTCCAAACAGCACGCCACTCGGGTGGGAAAGAGAGGGGCAAATGTCCCGGCCATTTCGATGGGATGGATCGTTTGAGTGAGTTGCCCTGAGTAAGGGGATTCCGTCCAATGGCTGAGGAGTAATCCAGTAGCGCTGACCCGTTTGTCCATTGCCATCTTCCGGGGTCGATGGAGATATTTTGAATTTTACCTGCAAACATAAGAGTAGGGGGGCGGTTTCGTCCCCTCTTGATCTGAACAACCCGTACACGACGGATATAACCGCTGTGGACGACTGCTCCATCTGATGTCGGAAGAGACAGTAACTCCCTCGAAGTGGCGCCCACCGAAGCTCTTGCAATTTGCCCTGAGAGGGAGATGATCGGTGCCACTAGCGATTGATCTGGTGCAGTCGTCTCCAGATCACTTCAGGTATGGAATTGAATTCTCGATGGAAAATTCCGACCCATTCCCCGGCCTTCACCAGACTCCGTTGTGCCGTGAGTACTGGAACCAATATATTAGGCGGGATTCTAGATATGAAAGTAGACCACGGGTTACGATCAGCCTCTCTAAGGGGGAACCATTGTGACAACTCTTCCCAAGATTGAAAGGCACTGGTAATTCAATTCCGAATTTTATGCTCGTCTCAATTTCTATCATCAGAGGAGAATTGAAACAAGCAAATAATTTGAAATTGAGACGAAGCAGAGAATAACTGGAAATCGAGACCAGCTAACAGCAAATGGAAATTGAGACAAGCAAATATTTTGAAGTTGAGACCAAACAAAGAACCGGAAATCGAGACAAGCTAACAAAAGAGGGGGAATTGAAACAAGCTAACGCCAATCGGAAATTAGAAGATAGAAAATGGAAATTGAGACAAGTAAGCAGAAATTGGAGCGAGTGCAATTACAACTCCAAAGATTTAAAACATTTTCAGTGCAGGAGAGACCAAGGACAACATTCACAAGAATACAGAAAACCATGATACCAAAAAACTAAGGAATTGGGCAAAAGAATTCGTATGTTCAGATTTTATTTCATACAGGAAAATCACTGAAAAAAAAGGCGAGCTGACAGAGCGCCAAGCTTGCATCCAAACCCTTGTTATATCGAATGGATTTGAAAAAACAGAAAGAGAAAAAGGAAAGGAAAAAAAAGAGTAGCCAAGGGTTACCCCGGTCTCCCAACTAAAGGTCTTCTCCTATGTATAACTACAGCAGTTCCAACTACTCTGAAACAAAAACCATTGGAAATCGGTTTTCGCAAAAATGACCGTGATGAAAATCACCTGTCAAGATGACTACTTATCACGGAAAAAAAGATCCTCTCAGAGAAGAAAATTGCAGGCCGACCCGCATTTGGGACATCTCCTGAAACAACGTCTACTGCTGAAGTAGGGTCTTCAAAAAAAAGGGGGAACTGGCTGCAGGTGGACAGAAGAGAAGACCTCAAAACCTTGGTGTACCATGGGAGCATTTTCCCTTGGCGTTAAATATTGACAAGCACAGCAAACCAAAACTGCGCTGAAAACTCGTCTTCAAAGCTCCCTTTGAAGACGACGACGGTCGTGGTGCTGTGGTGAAGTATAAGTAGAAGCCATGCACCGTCACGTGCAGGAACGGAAAAGTAGTGTCCACTTCCCTGATGAAGGTGGACCTGTGATGTTTTTAAAAAAAAATTAATCTTGTGAGTCATGTGATAGCTATCATGTGGAAAATCTCGTCTGTACGCGCACTTGGTCGGTCCATAAAAACTGTCCCAACCATGCTCAGTCTTCCAGCGTATAATACAGGTCTTGCAAACTTCTGACGATCTCGTCAGTACTGATCTCCAAACCCTCTGTCATCTGCACCATGTCACATCACATCACACCCTACAGTTAGAACAAATATCATAAATGTCAAAAGGCTAAATACCCAAAAACATGATTCAGATATGTACAGCTCAGGAAGTATCCTCAGAAATCTGGATTAGATGATGTGATAAGAATAAAACTTGGATGCACATAATTGCACCAGGGTTATCAGTAAACTTAGACTACGACAGGAACGATGAGACAGCATAATAAGGGAATTCGCTTATTCTTTCAAAGTGAGACGTCTCTATGGTCACAGAGAACTCCCTATGATCATAAAAACGCCGGGTTATGGGGAAGCTTATGTAAAAAACGGGCATTAACAAAAAACTCTAGTACCACAACATCGTAGATTAAACCAAACGCAATCAAAAAGCCTCGGAAATGGAAAACGAAAACCACGTCCGATACCTGTGCACAGCAAGTAAAATCCACTGTATTTGCAGAGAAGGAGAGAATGTTGGCATTCAGAATCACCAACTTCATCTTCTCCAGCTCTGCAAGCGATTTGACGAGTAAACTCTTCCTCTTTTCACAGTGCATCCGAATGAGAAGATTCTTATCGATCTTCCGTGCCTCAATCTCAGGTTGAGATCCATCATCTTCATCCACAACTTCGTCCACCAGTTGCTGCTTCGCAGCAGGCTTGGAGCCTTGGGAACCAGGTGAACCGGTCGCTGGGGACGCTAGTTTCTTGCTGGAGAGTGACCGCATTCTTTTCTTGGGCAGCTTCTCCTCCAACGTCTTCAGTTTCTCCTCGAGTGTCTTCACGTATTTGATGGCGTCTCCCAGCACAGAGGCTTTATCCATCTGCCACAGTTCGCAAATAAATCAGGAATATGAAATGCAAGCACCACAGCTGAAAAATCCATACAATCTCATTCCTTCATAACATCACGTTCTCTAAAGCAACATTCAGGGTTATCTCGCGCACACATCACTTTATTCAGACACAAACTAGTCACATTAAGCGGATCACGGCGAAACATCTCCAGAATGATGAAAGGAGAATCAACCACCACCCACAAGCAATATGACGAAAACACATTATGCACACAGTGACACAGTACCTAACGAAGGCAGTACCAACATTGTCAAGTTAACTCACAACAAGCTTAAGGCACAAAGTTACATACACTACATCTGCTATTCCTCCAAATCCATAATCAAGGAAATCCGAGAACAAAAAACAAACGTACACACCCTCACAGATCCCGTAATATACAGAACCCTACCATAAGGACCAACACCACTGTATAGTTCACTCTCCATAAGTAAACGAAACATTCTTCAACGTACCTCCTAAACCTCATCTTCCATCAAGCAACTAAGGTGAAAGGAAAACCCGAAACAAACAAAAACAAACTACATTCAGACCGCAAAAGGCAAGTGATACGCCGTGCTCAACAAAAGAGGAAACAGCATCGTCCAACAAACATGGTTACATACTCCCTTCAAACTTTCCAAGGCAGGCATACATGAAAGGAACATACTAAAAATGTACTCCCGAACTTCCTGTAACATTAAGGGCACAAGATGAAAAAAAAAAAACGAAAACGAAAACGAAAACCAAGACTATTCTTCAGACATTGTCACACATCAACACGACAGTAATACGCAGTGCTTCACGAAGGAAGCATCAGCATCGTCAAACAAACACGGTTAAATATACTCGTTCCTCTTTCCTAGACAGCCATTCATGAAAGAAACAAGCTAAAAATGTACTCCTGAACTTCCTCTACCATCACGGCAACTAAGTGACACGAAAGCAAAACACATCCATCAGATATCACACATCAACACACAAGTGACACGCACTACTTAACAAAGGAAGCAACAGCATCGTCAAACAAACACGGTTACGTACACCCTTCCCACTTACCTAAGCGGGCATTCGTGAAAGAAACATACTACCTATATACTCCTGAACTTAATCCATAATCAAACCACCCAAAGTGAAAGAAAAAAAACAAAGAAACGGAAAACCACATTCCTCCTTCAGACATTATCACACATCAACACGCAAGCAATGCGCACTCTTTTACAAAGAAGGCAACAGCATCGTCTACTTAACACAACACGGTTACAAAAACTCTTCCCACATTCCTAAGCAGGCATGATGAAGGCAAGCAAAAGAGTGAAAAAAAAGTAGCTTTCTGAGACATCAACACCCAAGCAATACGCACTCCTTATCAAAGAAAACAACGGCATTCTATTCTCTACTTGACACAAACACGGTTACCAAAACTCATTGCACATTCCTACACAGGCATAACAAAGTCAACCAAAGGCTCCCCCAGACGTACCTTCTTGAGACCAGGCACAATGGCCGAGAGCGCAATGAACCTCTGACTCAGCTTCTCCCTCCTCTTCCTCTCCGCCATGATATGATCCTGCGTATGCCCCGTACTCTTCACCACGGGCGCCGGCACATTCACCATCCCCATCGGTGTTCGATCAGTCACATTCGCCGGAAAGAATCCCTGCTTCCCCTTCCCTTGCTGCTGCACATACTCAATCGACGACAACGGACTTGAGCCTCTTAAGCCATCGAGGGACGTGGGATCCATCTTCGTTGTACCCACAGATACAGGCGAATCCACTTGTGGCTGGCGCCCTTCGTCACGCAACATGGCGTAAGAGTCCATGTGCTGCTGGGGAGGATGCAGAGAAGCGTTGAACGTCATGCCCATGGAGTGATTGTTCCAGTGATTGTTCGTGTTGGTGGTTTGGTACTGAAAATCCTCGAAGGTGTTGCTGGGCTTGAGGAGCTTGCTGGGACGCTCCTGTGGGTAGAAGGAGTCCATATCGACGTAGACGTTGTTGGTGGTTGTGGAGGTTGTGGTGGGAGGGAGAGGGTGCTTCTCCTTGTGCTTGAAGATGTCGAGGGATGTGGTGTAGTCGTGGGAGGGGACGCCACCGGGGAGGGTGTTGTAGTGGTCTGCGGAGGTGTGGAATAAAGGGTCGAACTGGCGAACCAGGGTGGGATCCTCCATACCCTAGAGCAATCAAAGAAAAAAGAAAAAAGAAATTAGCAAAAAGAAAAACCCTTAGCAAACATGACACCATTACACCATCACCCAACACCCTCAATATAAGATTCGGAATACAAACCTTCAGTTAAAGAGAACCATACCCCATCTCACACACACACACACACAGAGCTCAGAATAAGATTACGAACACAAACCCTCAGCAAAACACAACCATACACCATTACACACACACAAACACAGCTCAGAATAAGATTCCGAACACAAATCCTCAGCAAAACACAACCATACACCATTACACACACACACACACACCTCAGCATAAGATTCCGAACACAAACCCTCAGCAGAACACAACCATACACCATTACACACACACCTCGTACAAGATCACAAACCCTGAGCAACCATGAAACCATCACCATCACACACCACACCCTCAATATAAGATTCCAAACACAAACCCTCAGCAACCATGAACCTGTATACCATCACACACAACCTTCTCAACACAAGAATCCAACCAAACCCAAAGAATACAAGACGCAACAACAGTATCCCGAGATTCGTGGTTGCTCACCATTTCAGTAAGCCACTGCATGACGCGCGCTCTCTCTAGACGATGCGCCACACCCACCCTGAAACCTCAAACTCCAACTAGACACACAAATTCCTCCTCTTGCGACGAAACCACAAGATCCCCCCAACACTCAACTCCAGGTCAAGATCTGGTATCCCGCAGTCGGAAGCTCCCCGTCGCCACCCAAGCTCCCCGTCGTCGTCAAAGATCGACTCGGCATCTGTTCATCCCCACCCAAGCTGCAACCTTGTCCCCAATCGCGGCACACAAACCAACAAACCCAAGACGGGGGTAAGCCCAGCAAGCTCAACCCAAATTCCTTCGACAAGCGAGAAACGCGGATCCCGGAAGAAGTCACCACTTCGAACTGATGAATGGCGAAGAAGCAGACGAGGCGTCGGTGTGAAGCTTGGATTGAGAAGAGGCGCCCAAATCTTACGCCCGAATCGCACAAACCAACAAGCTCGGAAATTTTTGACCGAGATCCCGGGGGAGAAGAAGGAGTCAGACCTTCGAAGACCGACAGAGAACTACTGAAGAATGGCGACCTGTGAAGAGTCTTGTGCCTGTGAGTAGTGAGAGAACTATTGATGAGGCTATGGTGAAAACCACAGATTGAGAAGCGGTGCGGAATGAAGAGGAAGTGAAGAGGAATTATGGAAAATGGTGAGATGGAGGTGGTGGTGGAGATGGAGATGGAGATGGCGATGGTGGTGGAGATGAGTTGGCGAGAGGAGCAGGCTGGCGAGGACGAGGGGCCGCAGGAGCAGGGCTGCAGCAGCCGAGCCCTGCTCGGGAGGGAACCCGGCGGAGAAGAAGGGGATACCGTCGCTACTGAGGATGGATGAATGAATGTCGGAGCGAGGAATCGGGGATGGATGAAAGGGGATGTCTATTCGTTGGAGAGAATCTCGGAGTAAAGTCAATGGGCTGGGGTTCGTTGACTTGACTGATCAATGTGGACTAGTACACTAATAATTTGGGTTACCGGCATTAATTGACAGCTGTAAGCTTTTACTCTTGGTGAATATTTTCACCAAATAAGTTACAGTAGGAAGCAAGTTTTTTTGTTTTTTTTGTTTTTTGGACAAATGGTTATGTGGCCTTTCTTTCAAGAAGGTTATGAGTTTCATTACTCCTTCATTCTGGGGGGTTGAATTGAAAGAGGTGAATTTTGAGTATACAATTTTGAATATGTATTTTTTGTATGCAATTTTTGCATATGCTGGCTTTGTACAATAGATGAAATGAGGTTTTGGAAGCATTGTGGCAATATTGTGCAGGGCCACCATAATAGTCTGGCATTTTTTAACACATTTATCCCTTTTTTATCTATAGGCTTGAAGCTGCACATTTTTTTTTGAGGAAATTGGGCATTTAATTGCCTTAAAAAAAAACCTAGTAGGAAGATAAAGCACGTGGGCTCTAAGTCTTTAACGCGAAAGTGCATTTTGCTTTTCATTGCACCAACAATGTACAAATAATGTACATTGTAGGAGGTGGTTGCTTTTATTGACCACTCCATTTCTACTTCAAAAATTCATAAATAATTTTATGAAGCTTCCAAAATATAAATCTTGCGTTAGATGCCAATATCATTTGCCTTTCAAGGAAAACTTACTAAAAATTATTTTAAGAAATTTAACCTCCCCAAATTAATTATCAACTCTTAAATGGGCACTTTATGGACCTCCTCCCTTGAGGTAACAACTAGGGGTGGGGTCCTCTTATTTGGACAACATAGAAAGCGATCTCCAATGGAATGTTGAAATTATTTCTATCTATTAAAATAGATCAAATATTCAAAATTGGAATGAAAACATATATATTCATCTACTAGTGTGAAAATTGATTCGTAATAGAGCAATATTGTCCTTAGATTCTACAACAATTGAACAATTTCATATATCAAGCAAACTTGTAAAGATGTATTATAAAATATAACTTAGAAGAATAATTCAATAATGGTTCTCAAACTATAGTTGTAAAATTTGTTTTATAGATCATATCCATATGGTTATTTCAACTAGTACACAAACCAATATTTTTGAATGAAATTCAAAGTTAAAAATTGAAAATAACTTCTAAAATCACTTGTAGATTGAATATTTGTGATTTTCACAAGAGTTTTTTTCTTTGAAGTTAAAAATGTTAAGTATTAATCGTAGTGAATCTTTTTATTTTTATTTTTATTCAAGTCATTTTTGAAGGGTCATTTTTTGAACTAGAAAGGTTATTTTTTGAGGCCAGACCTACAAGTACCTATTGAATAATATAATATTTGCGAAACATAGTCTTCAAAATCTATATTGTACAAATGCTAAAGAACTAACACAAAAATCTTCAAAAAAAAAATAGATGACAAAAAAATGCATTTTTGTGCGCTTGGAATGTGTTTGCATTCATCAGTTGTTTAAAATTTGAATGCCTAGTCCTTTAGGGATTAAGCATTTAATATTCCTCATCAACTAAATGGATGCTTCTGCATTTAGGGGATCAAGGATCACTCAAAACCAAAAGTATGATAATAGAGTTATTTAAGGATTGCAAATGGTGCAAGAAAAAAAAAACATCCAAAAGGCCATGCACTTATTTACCACACCTATGAAATTCTGTACATTAAAAATCCCACCAATCAAAATTCTTGTAGTATTTGAAAAAATCTTCATTCTGTATTATGTCATCATCATATTTATAGATGAACATGTATTATTTAAAAGAGTTGCCAACCTTAGCAAAAATGAGTATTTATTTGTTGGGGAAGGATAATGTAAAAGGTAGATTTAAACATAATTATGCATTTCTCTACCATAATTTTTTGATGTCCTGGTGATTAGGAGAATGGGGTCCACTGCTCTATTGTAAATTATGAAATTTTATCCTTTATTTGGAAATTTTTATTCTAATTTGAATTCAAATTCATAGTCAACTTGTATTTGAGGGGATGACAATAAAATATGATTACATGCATTTTAGTCACATTGAATTGTCTTCTTCCCAAAAATTAAAGTTTCGAGTATGTCCTTGCAATTCTAAGCCAAATTCTACACATAGACATTGAAACTAGATGCTCACTAGAGAATTGTTTAACATGTAGACATGAACATTAGGGCACTAATTTAGAAAATTTATCAATTTCAATTTATCCTCTTCCAACTTCTTTTTCAATAATCAAAAGCAACCTTCAAAATTCATGTTATTTTAGCCACAATTTTTCTTCATGTGGTTAAAATGCCAAAACTCACTAACACACAATCATGACAATCAAAGAATTTTGCTTGATTTTGAGGGATCCTATTTTAAGGGATGAAAGCTTAAAAAAAACAGCCTTTTTGTACAAGCTAGACTTTGGAAAAAAAAGATAATAATTTCTTTTATTTTATACCAAAAGAATGTGGAGTTTTAAACAAGTGATATCAATCCATGTTGACCCATGCAAATACAATTATTTTTCTATGCATAATAACAACAAAATAAAAATTCTAAATTTTAAACTAGAGTATGAATAATTAGAGATGAAATATTAAGCTTGTAATTTGATCTTATATATGAAGTTTGGAATAAATTACAAGCTAATTTTTAAAATTTGCAAAAGAAATATAAAAATACCTTAAAGAGTTTGTTGGTAGTCCAAATCTATAATAATGTGAAGTTGTATTATAAATTGAAACTTAGAATAATAATTTAAGGATGTTTTTAAAACTCAAGCTGTAAATTACAATTTATAGGTTGTATCCATAAGGTAATTTCTTGCATAAGTAACTAATATGGTTTAGTAAAATTGAAAACTTTCTTTGAAATCAATTATAGATTGAATATTTGTAGTTTACCCAAGATTTTTTCATTAAATTCAAAATTTTAAAGTTTTGATTATAGTGATGTTTTGAGATTTTTATTTGAATCATTTACTTGTCATTTTTGTAGGGCCACCTTTTGAACTAGAAAAGTCACTTTGGAGGGTAATATGTCCCTTAAACTATAATTTTTTGTAGTTTACCCAAGATTTTTTCATTAAATTCAAAATTTTAAAGTTTTGATTATAATGATGTTTTGAGATTTTTATTCGACTCATTCACTTGTCATTTTTGAAGAGCCACTTTCTGAACTAGAAAAGTCACTTTGGAGGGTGATATGTCCCTTAAACTATAATTATTTGTAAGAAATGTTCAAAAATTGTATTGTACAAATGTAAGAGAACTATCACAAGGAATATACAAACATTTAAACTAATGAAAAATATATATTTTTATGTATTTGGAATATGTTTGTGTTCATCTATTGTTCAAAATTTGAAGTTTGGTCTATTGATTACACGACCAAATTTACATGCATGTATCGATTCTATTTTGTAGAAATGTTTAATTTCCAGAAATTGTAACAAAATAATTACAGATATTTTTAAGCTCTAAATGTGAAAAATATTGCATTTTTTTTAAATTAAAAAAACTTAAAAATCAAATTTAAATCTATTAAAAAACTACGTATTTTCAATCAATTTTGAGGTCTAAATGCTTTAATTTATTTAAAAAGGTTGAAGCTTTATTTGATAAGGTTGCATGCTTTTTCCTACAATAATATAATAGTATATAAAATTTAATTCTCATTTTTTTATAATTAAATATATTAAAATAGAATTTATATTATTTTTTAAGTAATTTTTTGGTAATAATTATAGTAATTATAAAAATAATTAGAATAATATAAATTTTTTTAGCAAAATTGGAGATGATAATGATAAATATCATGGTATAATTTGTATACCCTTTGAGCTGATACTAAGAGATATTTCATAAAAAAGTTCAAAAGTGGTATATTTAAAGCTTCAAGATGTTTCCTGCAAAGTGTTTCAAAAATTTCAATTTTATCAATTTTGAAAAAAAATAAGAAAGAATATAAAGTAGAATATTAGAACTACGTTTTCTTAGTTAAACTCTAAGACATTTGTGAAATTCAAGTTTGATCCTAAAACTATACCATTAAGGCAAGTTTGTCTTTTAAGGATTAAAGGTCCAAAAATTAAACATTGAGATCTTCATTTGAAATATAGAAATGAAAAAAGTTCTTAGTTCATTATACAAATAAATATAAAAATTGGAATACATCTTTTTTTTATACAAAAATGTTGCCAAAAGTTGAAGGGTGACCATAAATTATTCACTATGTCACTTACAAGATAAATGACAAATTTTAATTTAACTTATGTAATTAAAAGTGAAATAACAAGTTCAACTTTTGAACCAACATCATTCTTAATTAATTTTGAACCAACTTCATGATTGATCAAGGTTGTGGTAACAAACCATCAGTACTTATTGCTAGGGATGAAATAATGAATCAATGATGTATACTTAGCAATATTTAAAGAGGAATGAAATAATTGAATTCAAATTTGAACCAACATCATAAAATTTATATTTGAACCAATATTACTTGCAATGAAAGATAAAATAACTTACTTTAAGTTGTATCAATATATGGTTTTTTTATTTTTAGAAATTTGCAAAGATTTTTTATAAAATTTTATATAGAGGACTGTTTTGGACACCATTCATGTATCAAAGTTGAAGATTTTGAATTTTAGATTGTGTATTCATGGTTAAATCTAGTTTAACTATTTTAGTCGTCATGAAGGTTTTAAAGTCATCCATCAAACACAATCATTGTTTGATGCATCCTTTAAGGATTAAATAACTCATTGTATTTATAAAACTTTAAGTAACAAGTGTCAAATTCCACTACAATGAGGTGACTTGAAACTTCATTATCTCAAATGATTTTAGCATGGCAATATAGGATCTATGTAAGCACCATTTCTTCATGCACATTCTGGTCTTCTAGACTTCACAATGATTTGCACTATTACTGTGGTGCAAAATTATCAACACTAAAAAATAGAAATTGGTGCAATATAACAAGGTAGGAGACCCTGTTTTGTGCAACAATTTAGTGAGCCATTTTATATGTGCTATTATGTATGCCTAGTGAACATTTCAAACTTTTAAATGTCTTCTATAGATACATAGTACCGTAATGCAAAAGGGGTCACAAATAGTCCCATGACACAAATAGAGTCTCTTACTTTAATATTCAGTCAACAATAATTTAACAAATTTATAAATAGTATAACTCATAAATTAATGTGACTCGCACAGTCGCACTGCCTGAAGAAATCCTTCAGTGTGGTGTGAAACCGGCAGTGCAGGAATCGAGGTCTAACAATTTTAATATTGTTTTCCTGGTCTCCCAATAAATATGAACAGTTAGAGGGCCCACACTGGAGTTCTAATAATACATTCCAATACTATTCTTGATACACTCACATGCTGCCTCAAATACACTGCATTAAAAATGTTGTAAAACCAGCCTCTCTCCCCCATGAAAGTCCCGTGATTTGTTCAAAAATAATAAATTATTTTTATTTTATTTTTTAAAGGGGGGGCGGGATTAAAAACAATATCATATTAAATTAATGTGGAGTCAAAGTGAGTGGGGGAAGGAAGGGAGGTGGAAGGGGCAGAAAGGCGAAAGTGAGATCGTTGGAGATTCTATTGTTTTATCTTTTTTATCTTTCTAAACTTTTCAGATGTGGTGGCATTGTGGGTCGCAGTATTTTTTTATTTTTTTATTTTGAACAAATGAGGGTCGCAGTATTTTCACACCATACTGATTTGTCGTATTTTTAAAAGGGCGCATTTTAAAGTTTTAAAATGTTTTGGTAGTGGGTTCAGATGAGTTATTCCTATTCGAAGTCACCTTTCAATTGATTGCCTAAAAAACCAAGATGCTCAATTTCGGCCTCTATTTTTTTAAGGTAGTTTGAACAATGATGCTAGTATGTGAACGTATAGACATGAGCCTATAAGTTTTGAACCTAGTTGTAGGTATGTATCTACCACCATTTGAAGGTGTTTATAATATATGTACACTATAACATAGAAAGAGTCTATGACATAGGTAACTGTAACATAAACATTTATTACTATAGAAGTGTCTATAAAGTATAGACTCCTAGGCTCATGGGCTCTTAGATTCTATGCTCATATATTAGCATTTCCCTAGTTTGAATATGTCTTTTGTGGACTTTTTTAGGTTCAATTTGACTCATTTCTTGACCAACACATATAATGCTCTTCATTGATTCTCGTGGTATATAACATGGCCTCATTTGAGTTATATTTTTCACAATATGATTATTTTTTACAAATCATTTTTTGTAGAGGTTGTTAAGGATGAATTTTTTTTTACAATTACGGGTTAAAAATGTTTTAATTCATAATGGACTGGTGTGTTATGTTGGGGATATTCGATATTCAAATTTTACAATAAAGTGTTAAAATGAAATATTTTTCTATTTTAATTTATGTAATTGTAAATTGCAAAATAATATCTTATGTTAAGGTAAACTTGTCCATCCGATGCCAAACTCTAATTGTAGGCACTTAGGAAATGAACCATTGATCCCTAAAAGATAAGTTGAGGAAGATGAAGAAGAAAAGATACATCCATAATGGTCACCTTCCTCACCTTAACCCCTAAAGGCCCAAGGCCTTTTTTCTGCCAAAAAACCATCAAAACTGCCATTTCTATAGCAAGGAGTAAAAAAAAATGAAAAATGTTTTTTTTGCACATCTAACCGTAGGATCTTACACCTAACTAGTATGAGAATGTGTGGAAAAAATTTCAGAATTTTTGACCGCTCACATTGCAAGATATCTGCGTTTAAAGTGGAAAAAACAAGTATTTCAGCACATTGCGAGACTAGATTTTTTGACTTGAAACATTTTTCACTTAAAATTTTTGCACTACAGAGTTTTGTGCTTCAAATCTTTATAGTGGAGAATTGAGTTGAGAGTCTAGGAAAAAAAATAATATTCAAAAAAACTTAATTATCATTCCTAAAAAAGTTATTAAGTAGAAGTAGGTACGAGATAGAAGGAAAATCTAAAACATTAATATATTTTAGATGGAATTAAAATACACTAATCCCAATGGTGAGATTGTTCTAGCAAGTAAACTAAACCATGAGATTTTTATTTTTTTTGAAATTGCAAAAATAGCATTTAGAAATGAATCCTACAAGTTATTTTTTTCAAGAAGATGCTCTAACTGCCCAAAAAACAAGAATGTCCATAACTTTCTCATAACAAATCCAAATGAAATGAATCAAAGCTTTCCAGATAGAAAAAAATATAATCTACAAGAAAAAAAATATTTTAAAAAAAAAGTCAAATTTTTGCCAATTTTTCTTGCTGCCCAGACTGCCCAGTTACGAAAAAAAGTAACATATTTGGCCATAACTTTTGACTCCTATTTCCAAATGTCCTAAAATTTAGTGCATATGAAAGATATTCCTTGCGCCCACCTTCTATTAAAATTTCAGATTAAAATATGGAAATCTCTAGTCACACGGACCTGCCCAAAATTTCTATACGGCCAAAAAACGCAGTCCGGTCCTTTAGGGGTTAACTTTGTTTTATAAGTTTGTATTGTTGATTTTTTTTTTAAAAAAGGGGATAAAGATTTTTCTTCACCGTCCTAAAAAGGGACAACATTTGAAATTTTTTGCCCAAAATGTACCCTAATTCTTTAGAGGTTGAAGTCCTATATCAATCCATAACAAACTTTCTTCAATAATGAAATTTGGGCTACATTAGGTTGAGTTAGTGTGTATAATCAATGTCATGGGTGATGGATGGGTGTCAAAAAATATACATAAAACTTGAGAAGGTACAACATTATTGGACTCACCAAATTATTAATAACTTGATATAGTATTGAAATATGTCAATTCCAATAGTGGTAAATGTTGTAGTAAGCAATCTAAATCTATTTATATTTATAATTTTTTTCCAAAGATATTAAAAATCAGGGACAACAAACAAAATTCTAAATATTTAATTTTGAAAAAGATTCAATAAATGTCCAAAAAGTAAGACCCCTTATAAATCTCATCCCTACCTTTCATGTTATTAATTGGATTCAAATGATTCAAATTTTTTTATGTAAACATCATCTTGAGAACTAGGTTGAAAAAAATTGATTCTTAGAACTTCCAGAATTGTTCTTTTTAATAAAGAAAGTACATAACACAAAAAAAAATTAATCCACAAAGGTAAAATTTATGAAACTATTGTTCCTTAAAGCTGCATTTTATTGGATGACCAAAGACAATATATTGTCAAAAAGATTTCATTAACCTTTTAGAGCTTAACGAGTTAATAGATAATGGCAATTCACCATGAAATGATATTGTTTGAAAAATAAAATTTAAAAAATTACTAACAGGATTCTATTAGTCAAACTAAATATATCATAGCATTACAAGAAAAACTTTATGGTAGAAAATGTCGCCATCATATTTGCAACATAATTTAAGGCAATTTTAATTCAATATTTGTTTGAATTGTATTTTCACTAATAATGCAATTTTGTATTAGCAAAGAAGTGTTTTTTTCATTAAGAGTGCTCAACTTATCTTTTTGTTTGTAGGAATAAGGTGGGGTGGAGTGGAGTGGGGTTGGTTGCGATGGAATAAATTATGTGCACATTAAATATGAATTACGTGTATATGAGCACAATGCTAAGAAATTCATAGAGCAATAGAAATTCTAGCATTAAAAAAATTAAATTTTGAATGTAGAAAAATATTAAAATATTAAAATAACACTTTTGGAATAATATAATTTTTCTCAAAATAGGTGGGTTGTCATTTGATTTACACTTTTAAGAGATATTTTAAATAGAAACGCAAATGCAAATCTTGCAAATGAATTCAATTATTGGTTGTACTATATAAGGACTTTGGAGACTATAAACTAGTGCCACAAAGAATGATTACTATATCAAGGTCTTATAATATTCAAATTTTCTACAATAGGGAAATAGGGGTCAACTTTATTACAAATAAATAGAAAGTGTTTATTGGTCCATCTAATTATACATAAAATTTGATCATTGAAGTTACAAATGATTCTTTGCCATCACTTTTCATCTAAGTTTATCTAACCATTCTTTGTTCAGTTGAATTTATGAATAAATCTCATATCATCAATCTTTATGAAAATAAATAAATTTGAAATAGTAAATTTAATTTCAACAAATAGAGTGGTCAAAATCACTTACATTTAACCCTTTCTTACGAGGTGCTAGTTGTAAGCATCATTCATTCTCTAGAAATCCAATTGTCATCTAACTAGAAAGTTATCCAATATAAATGTTGATGGATTTTCATAGCTCGATGGTACTATAATGTATAAAATCAATAAAACCAAACAAAGAAATGATCAAGTTTATATTATATGAAAGCTAATCCTCTAATTATATGCATGAAAGTATACGTCAAGAAAGTCATTTATAAATCCTAAAAGACTATTGTCTCCTTGAGGGACAAATGAAAGTTCGGATGGGTTCTAATGATTTCAGTTTTTGGCTTGATTTATATAACCTTTTGTTGGAAGAGTGTAAAACATATTAGCTTTTGATAAACATAATTTTTATTTCAATCAATGCATAAGAGTAAAAGTTATCCTACCTTAATCACTAAAGTCCCATTGTCTCCTTTGGAGACTAAATGGACTTTGGATAGGCTCCCGTAGTTTCAATATTTGTTGTAATTTTTTGAAATTTTTAGTGAAGATAAAAAAACACATTAGTTTTTGGAGAATATAATTTTTATTTCAATCGGTGCTCGGAGCCAAAAGTTATGGCACAAAAAGCCCAAATTTTAGTTCGGCCGGCTTAAAAAAGACCCACAAAAAATTAAAATTAAAAAAAATAAAATTTGTTTCTTGTATGTTATATTTTCATCTAGATATATAGAAAGCTTTGATTCATTCCATTTGCATTTGTTATGTGAAAGTTATGGACAATTTTGTTTTGGGGGCAATAGAGCATCTTTTTGAAAAATAAATTGTACTCCCTATGATTCATTTATGAGCTCAATTTTCACAATTTTCAAGATTTTTTTTTCATAAGGTTAAGATTTTTTGCCATAGGACAATCTTGGCGTTATAATTAGTGTGTTTCAATTCCATCTTAGAGTTGTTAGCAGTTTTTGTTTTCCCTTCAATTAATCTTTAACCCACTTCTACATAATAATTTTTTGATGAGTGAAAATTAAGTATTTTTGGGAATTTTTTTATTCTAGACCCTCAACTCAATTCTTCAATGTAAAAAATTATAAATTCAAAATCAATAGAGCAAAAATTTTAAATTAAGAAGGTTGAAAGCTAAAAAATATAGTCAAGCAAGGTGTAAAAAGACTTGTTTCCTTCATTGTAAATGCAAATATCTTGCAATCTTTGTTGTCAAAGTTTTTGAAATTTCTTCCACACATTTATATACTAGTCTAATACAAGATCATATAATTAGAAATGCAAAAAAGAATATTTTGAAAAGTTTTTTGCTATTTGCAGTAGAAATGGCAATTTTGAGCATTTTTTGATGCAAAAAAGGCCTTGGGACTTTAGGGGTTAAGTGCAAAATAGAGTTCTCTAGGCAATAAACCAAAAAACACCTAAACTTGAAATTTTTATTTATGATATTAAAAATATTTGTTTCTCATAGATTATATTTTTATCTATATGGAAAACTATATGATTCATTCCATTTGGATTAGTAATGTGAAAGTTATAGAGCATCTTGTTTTTAAGGCAATTCTAGAGAGAATAATTTATTGCATTCATTTTTTAATTCAATTTGCACAACTTTAAAAAAATAAAATTCCATAAGGTTTCTAAAAGGTTTAGTTTGCTTGCTAGAACAACCCCACTGATGGGATTAGTGTGTTTCAACTCTATCTTAGAGCTATTAAAAATTTAATTTTTCCTTTCACCTTTTATCTACTTCTACTTAATAATATTTTACAGAATGAAAACCAAATGTATATTTTTTGAATTTGTTTTATGAAGACTCTTAACTCAATTCTTCAACATAAAAGATTATAAAATCAGCATGTATATAGTAGTTCAAAAAATTTAAATTAAAAAGGTTCAAAGTCTTACATTCTAGTCACACATTCACACAAGGTGAAAAAAACTTGTTTTTTTTACTTTAAATCCTAAAATTTCATAAAATCATGACAAATATTGAGACCATGGAAGCTTGCTCAAAATCCATTTTGATCCTCAAGGGATTTAGGCAGGTTTCTACTGTCTAAATATTTGTCCTGATTTTTGAAACTTTTTGTGAAGATAGAAAAACACATAAACATTCTAGGAATATAATTCTTATTTCAATTAGTGCCTAGGAGCAAAAATTATGGCACAATAAGTCTTTTTTAAGTTTGGTGGGCAATCCCCCCCAAAACTTTAAAAACAAATGAAATTTATTTCCCACATAGATTGTAATTTTATCTATATGTAAAATTTTGATTTATTCCATTTGGATTTATTATGTAAAAATTATAGACAATCTCAGTATTTTTTGGGCAATCAGAGCATCTTTGAAAAAAAATATTGTGTAACTAATAGGATTCAATTTTTGTAAATCAATTTCCACAATTTTTCAAAAAAGAAAGTTTTACAAGGTAAAGATCTTTTGCTAGAACAATCTCAAAATTGAGATTAGTGTATTTCAATTCCATCTTCTATTTAATAATTTTTAATGAGTGAAAATTAAGTGTGTATTTTTTTAAATTATTTTCTTAGACTCTGAACTCAATTCTTCAACATAAAAAAATAGAAATTCAAAATTGGTAGTGCAAAAATTTAAAATTAACCCCGACGTGCCCAAGCCTTTCCAAGTGTGTTTTTCTTACAAAAAAACAGCATAGACTGGGAGCATAGACTTACAGTTATCCCCAATGAAGTAAGTTGATTTTCTTTCAAAATCTAATTATGTAGATATTCAAAGAGCTTGCTTATTAGTATGCATACCAATTTTGAGTGAGAAATTGCATAGGAGTTATGAGATGATAACAAGAGGAATGTACATTTTTTTATTTTTAGTATGTTGTCCCTTCCTATAATGTTTCAAAAATTTGCATATAAATTTTTCTTGGAATTGGAGTGACATGAACAACTACAAATAGTGCTAGCACACCAAAATGCACTTTCAAAAAATTGGATTTCACATGAAAAGCTATCAAATTCATTACACAAACCACCTTGCAATTGTTGAAATGCAATTTCTTTTGATAAGTAGAAATCACAAATAACTCAAAATCAACACTTCCATGTTTAAATTTTCAATGGTGAAAATCATGAAAACACATTATTCTTTCTATTGGAACCATTTTCAAAGCAAATGGATAAGTACAATTTTTTAGAAATCAAGTCAAGTAAAATTGTTAAGCTTTGTTCAAAGCTAGGAAATAAAATAAAATTCACAAGCTTTACACTTCCACCAATGGTACATATATGCCTTTGAGGACCTCTCAAAAATCAAATATTTACCTTTTTCAGTGAAAAATAAAAGCTTTCAATAGTTTACCTTCAATATTTGCCCGAAAAAAAGTTTGAGTCGGTGAAGGGAATTTAACTGCCTACACCAAAATGAGCCTAAAATTTTGGATTGACTATATGTAATCAATAGGGGAATTATGGGATAAAATGAATTAGAGCCAAAAAAATATAATCAAGCAAGGTGCAAGAAACTTTTTTTCTTCACTTTAACCCCTGAAAGACCAAGGCCTTTTTTCTGCCAAGAAACACTCAAAACTGCCATTTCTATTGCAAAGAACTAAAAAAATTGAAAATTGTTATTTCTGGACATCTTAATGTGGGATCTTACACCTAACTAGTATGGAAATGTATGGAATTTTTTTTAGAAATTTTGACCCCATAGATTGCAAGATATTTGCATTTAAAGTGAAAAAAACAAGTCTTTTAGCACGTTGCAGGACTAGATTATTTGACTTTGAACCTTTTTAAATTAAATTTTTTGCACTACAGAGTTTTGAGATTTAAATCTTTATGGTGGAGAATTGAATTGAGAATCTAAGAAATAAGGAAAACTTCAAAAAAACTTAATTTTCATTCTCTAAAAAATTGTTAAGTAGAAGTAGGTAGAAGATAGAAGGAAAATCTGAAATATTTATATCTCTAAGATGGAATTAAAATTCTCTAATCCCAACGGTGAGATTTTTCTAGCAAGCAAACTAAACCAGGTGGAATTTTTTTTTGAAAAATTGTATAAATTAAAATTCAAAAATGAATCTTACAAGTTATTTTTTCAAGAAGATGTTCTAATTGTCCAAAAATCAAGATTGTCCGTAATTTTCTCATAACACATCCAAATGGAATGAATCAAACCTTTCCATTTAGACAAAAATAAAATCTATGAGATTTTTTTAATTTAAAAAAAATAAATTTAATTCAAGTTTTTTAATTTTTTTTGCCACCCCTTCTCCCTTGTTTTGAGCTTATTTGGACATAACTTTTGTTTCCACGCACTGATTGAAAAAAACTTATATTTCCACGAAGCTAATCAATTTTTTTATCTCCAAAAAAGTTTCAAAATCCAGGCCAAAAATTCAGCCTATAGACACCTGCCCAAAATCCCATTTGTCCCCTGAAGGGACAATAATCCTTCAGGGGTGAAATGCAAATATCTTGCAATCTACATAGTCAAAGATTCAAAGATTCCTTCTATACAATATACACTACTTTAGTGCAAAATCCTATGGTTAAAGTATGCAAAAAGAAAAAAAATTAAAAAAAATTAGTGCATTTTGCAATAGAAATGGTAGTTTTGAGTGTTTTTAGATGGGAAAAGGCCATGACACTGTAGGAAATGAATTTGAATATTTTGCAATCTCCAAAGTCAAAGTTTTTGAAATTTCTTTCACACATTCATAATCTAATCTAGTGTTAGATCCTCTTGAGAAAAATGCCCCCCCCCAAAAAAAAATCCTAAAGAAACACCTAAAGTTTTTGCTCTTTGTAATAGAAATGGCAGTTATGAGTGTCTTTTGATTTTTAAAAAAAAGAAAAAGAAAAAACCTGAAGTTTTTTGTTCTCTACAATAGAAATGGCAATTATAAGTGGCTTTCGATTAAGAAAGGGAAAAAAAGACCAAGAAACTTTAGAAATTAAAGGAAAATATCCTAAATGTAGTCTACCTAGTCCAAGATGATACTAAACTACTAGATGATGATGGAGAGGTAACCAAACCAAATAGTGTTGTAAAAAGTGTAGTGGCAAGTTTGCTGTTTGGCAGTGACAGTCAGGGTGGATTGACCCCCCTTTGCTCATCCCTTAGAAAAATGCTGAATTTTTTACATTTTCCACACACGATAAAATTTGCAAATAATGAATTCATATTTGCAATCAATGGCCCTAAGTTAGTTAGGAGAGTTGTGGAAGCTAAATTAATTGGCTCAAAATAGGATTTTTTTTTTACATGCACCTTTGAATGACTTGCAGGGACAAGTAAGGATCAATTCACCTGGTGACAGGTTCAATATCTAATGTGAAATCAACCTTTCTATCTGAAGGAAAATCCATATGTTCAGTTTCTTCAATACTCTTGTTTAAAAAAAAATGTAGTCTAAGGTTACTACATCCAATTTCAAACCCTTTCTAAAATCGATCCCTCCAGATTCTTGCCTAATATGTACTTTCATTATTCATGAGGGTCTAGGGTCGGTTTTAGAAACACCTATTTTCAGCATTTTGAATATTCATAGTTTATTGAATGTAGTATTCTAGGCTCATGGGCTCACACTCCTATGCTCACAGAATAGCAACCCTCTTTACCTTACTTGAAGGAAAATCCGTGTGTTCAGTTTCTTCAACACTCTTGTTTCCAAAAGAATTGCAGCCTACCTCATGTAGACACAAAGGCAACTAACGCATATTGATGGCAACGCATAAGGTAGTATGGCCTAAAAGCGACCATTTAAGGTCTGATCTGCCTTTTTCACAGGTTTCCTTGAACAAAAATATTTTTGGATCATTTTTTAGAGAAAGAAAAATGGATGCGGAACGTTACACAAGTGGTTTCATATTTTTTGAATCGTTTTTGAATTGCTTATGAATTTAAAAAAAAAAACCCTGTTGTAGGCACCTATTTGTGACCCTAGGTCTTCCAAAATCTGACCACTTACAACTTCTAAAGTGATTTGTGTAAATGAAGGTCAGTGATTGGCTCTTGCAATAAATAAAGCTTTTCTCTCGATTCTTTGAATAGCTTGAGAGGTTCGTTTAACCCCTAAGGGCCCAAGGCTTTTTTTCTGCCCAAAAACACTCAAAACTGCCATTTCTATAGCAAGGAGTAAAAAAATTTGAAAAATATTTTTTTTGCACATCTAACCGTAGAATCTTACACCTAACTAGTATGAGAATGTGTGGAAAAAATTTCAGAATTTTTGACCGCTTAGATTGCAAGATATCTACGTTTAAAGTGGAAAAAACAAGTATTTCAGCACATTGCGGGACTGGATTTTTTGACTTTGAACATTTTTAACTTAAAATTTTTGCACTACAGAGTTTTGTGCTTCAAATCTTTATAGTGGAGAATTGAGTTGAGAGTCTAGGGAAACAACAAAAATTCAAAAAAACTTAGTTATCATTCCTAAAAAAATTGTTAAGTAGAAGTAGGTACAAGATAGAAGGAAAATCTAAAATATTCATATATTTTAGATGGAATTAAAATGCAATAATCCCAATGGTGAGATTGTTCTAGCAAGTAAAATAAACCATGAGAATTTATTTTTTTTGAAAAATTGCAAAAATAGCATTCAGAAATGAATCCTACAAGTTATTTTTTTCAAGAAGATGCTCTAACTGCCCGAAAAACAAGAATGTCCATAACTTTCTCATAACAAATCCAAATGAAATGAATCAAAGCTTCCTAGATAGACAAAAATATAATCTATGAGAAAAAAATTATTAAAAAAAAAAAATCAAATTTTTGCCAAATTTTTTCTGCTGCCCGGACTGCCCAGTTACGAAAAAAAGTAACATATTTGGCTATAACTTTTGACTCCTATTTCCAAATGTGCTGAAATTTGGTGCATATGAAAGATATTCCTCGTCCCCACCTTCTATTAAAATTTCAGCTTAAAATATGAAAATGTCTAGTCACACGTACCTGCCCAAAATTTCTATACAACCAAAAAACGCATGCCGGTCCTTTAGGGGTTAAGGAACATCTAATGTCTATTTCAGACCTAAATATAGGGTCGATTTGAAGAGGCCGCTGGTCGCTTTTAGAGCACATGGACCTCCTGCCAAACTTCACGAGTCAGATACCTAGTCAATCAATAGTCACTCACATGAAGTAGATAGCAGTCAAATACTACATGTGATGACTGATGAGTCTCACTTAACTTCCAATCAATGAATTCAAAGTTTACTATGATCTCAGTGAAGGTCGGTCGTTTTCCTCTCTCTTCATTTTCTTATATTGACTACCCTCCAAATCCTCAACTGTGCAAAAGCTGAAACGCATGAGTGGCAGGTTGGTTCATGTGAAGAACAGAAAGTGGTTCATTACAGTACCGACGTGGTTTGCCAATCTTCCAGTCTTTTTTGGTTTGGAGGGGAGTTGCAAACTTCCTGTGATGAGAATGGAGACAAACAACAGCACCCTGCAGGGAAGTTGCAAGACCCCAAAGACTTTTGACTTTGCAAAAGAAGGACTAGAACACGTGGAAACAGATCCGGAAGGTCAAGTGGCATGCAGTGCATTTTTAACCCAGTAAGGACGCCGCGGACCATAAGTGTCCGATGAATGACAAGGGATTCTCCAATGTAGGACAGAACTACAACTATTCATCCTTGAAGTTTTTTGTGGAAAGTGGAGAACATCTACAGTAGCTTGACTTCCAATGAGTACTTTTGGATTTTTTTTATTCCAACGACTCTCACGGTTATACAATGCATGATTTCCAGGGTCACCCCCGCGTCCTTACAGGGTTAATATTTCCAGGAAATGGAACCGAGGTGGACGGACACAAGAGAGTTTGTCTTTGACTGACCTCGTTGTTAGTTTAATAAAAGGTTGAGTTTATAGTTGTGCAACGAGCCTCTTGCGGAGGTAAAGCCAGGGGTCAATATAAAAAACAAAGATCCCCTATTTTGTGCCGTCTTTAGGGTATGTTGTAGACCTCTCCTAGCTAATTTGGGGCCTCTGATTGCAAACATGAACTCAGAATTTGCAAATTCTATCATGCCTCGCAAATAAAAAGTTCTTGCGTTTTCTCCAGGGGTAAAAAGGGGGGAGGGGGGCAAAACTGCGCAGGAGGCTCGTTGCACAACTATAAGCTCGACCATTTAATAACCCTTAACCCTATAAGGACTGGTCGACTACTTTTGGGTCGATTTCACAACTTTTTGTCTCCTACTATTCATAGAACATCTGATTTCAAAAAACTCAGAGAAGAACGCAGTTAGAGTGTCTTCATACACTCCTAACAGAGCCAATTTCAAGAGAATGCGTGCAAAATTGAGTGAGTTGTGCTTGTTTAAACTTGAAATGGCCTAACCTTTCATATTGGAGTTTTCAAAGAAAAATGCATATTTCATGTAAAAGACAACTATATAAATATATGTGCAAAGGAATTAGCCAAAAGGTTTTTGGTCGATTTTCAGACTATATACTCAAATTTATGTCCAATTGTAGCAAACCCTAATTAGAACTAGTGCCAAAGGGTGTTTATAACCCCTCAACGCCCAAGGGGCCAGAAAAGGCCTCACAGAGTTTCAAATCCAATTCAAAGTGTTGTAACTTTTGCATCCGATGTCCAAATTCAATAAAAATTGTTGGAAAATTTGCGCTCTCTCTTTTTAGTTTGTGTGGTAAAATTTTTCAGATCAATCCAAGATGTATTGATTTTTTGTAAGCCAATCGAAGTTCAGACATTCAAGTTGAGTTCACCAAACTGCTATTAATGGCTGCAACTTCGAGGGCTTGTATCTCCTTCATCCAATGTTTGTTTTCAATAAAAATTTGTTGGGTCATGTTCCCTTGAAGCCTAATTATTGTGGAAAAAAATTCATGTCAATCCAACTTGTTTTGAATGTTTGGGAGCAATTCGAACTTCAAAGTCTAGACAATTTTGGATTACAGTGAACTTAGTCTGCTTGTTTCTTCTTCATACAATGTTTGATTTCAATAAAAAAAATTTGGAAAAGTTGTGCATACTAAGGTAGTAGGCTCAAAAAGCGACCCTTTAAGGGCTGGTCTGCCTTTTTCGTAGGTGCACATGAACCAAGATATTTTTAGCTCATTTTTCAGAGAAAGAACAATAGATGCGGAACGTAACACAAGTGGTTTCATATTTTTTGAAGCATTTTTGAATTAGTTATGAATTTTCAAAGGTTTCAGTAGTAGGTACCTATTTGTGACACTAGGTCTCCCAAAATCCATCCCCTTGCAATTTTGAAAGTGATTTCAGGAAATCAAGGCTAATGATTGGCTCTCACAATAAAAAAACAATTTTTTCTTGATTCATTCAATAGCAAAAGTGGGGACGATGCTATTTTGCGTGCGGTGAGCGTAGAGCATAGAGCGGTGAGCGTACTTTTGCGAGCTTAGGCACCCCCCAAAAGGGCATATTCTACAAAAGTAAAAGTAGAGGATAAAATCTAAGGGGGAAAAAAGATTAAAAATAAAAACTGAAGTACAATAGTAGGGCCCTATAGCCGTGACGTTGGTCGAATGGGAGAACTGATTGACTACGATAATAGGCAACACAGGGCGGTTAAATGGTAAAGGGTTTAGGATTCATTGAATAAATTGAGGAGGTACCCTATGGCCGTGGACACCCTATGACCGTTGCTATCCTATGGCCGTCAATACACAATAACCGTTGTTACCCTATGGCCATTGTTACCCTGAGGCCACGGGAAGAGATTCTTCAAATAAACAAAAGTACCTTCAAATATTATAATACCATTAATCCAAATAGAACCAATTCATTTTCTTTAACCCCTAGATGCCCGAGGTTTGTGGGGAGCTTCTTGAAATTTGCTCGAAATTCAACAAAAAATCAACATTTTCATAAGTTGTACCAATTTCTTTTGAATTGTAACCGTACAAATTCAAACTAGATATGGTAGAGATCACATAGAAAAAGAAAACATAACAATATTACTTACACACTGAAAGATTATAATATTCAATCAAGAGGGTGTTAGAACTATGAAAAATTTTCGATTCTCATTTTGCATGTGAATTCTAAGAAGTTGGTCACTAAAAAGATATGAGTTTATAGGGCCTAGCATGCACAAACCCAATCAATTTTTGGTTTTGAAAAATGTATTCCACAATTGTGTTAAATGAATTTCTAATGCGATTTTTTCTCCAACATCTAGTGTATTTGAGGCTCATTTACTAGAGCCCTCAACAGTACCGGAAGGCAAGATTGCAACGGTAACCTTGTGCAAAATCTTGAACTAAAAAATCATAATCCTTCATTTTGAAGATCATTTTTTTGATCCTAAAACAAGACTCCAAGAAAAGTTTTCCAAAAAATATAAACTACTGAAAATAAAAATTTCGTTGGATTTTGCTTAACTTCAAAGTTTTGGAAGCACCCCAATCTGGTGCCTCGGGCAGTTAAGGGATAAAAACCTGCAACCATGGCTGTGTCTCCATCAATTTCAGAAGAAAATGAAAATTATTGTACATTTCATAATGTACTAAAGAGAAAAAAAACGTACTCCGACAACATCCATTTTAAAATTTTTTTATTGTGAATGCATTCACTGATGATAGAGCAAACAGATTGCAAGAAATTTATGAACACAGTGAAGTTTGAAATCATGGAGACTTCACACGAAGAACTTCCTCAAATTTTGGAGGTTTCCAGTTTTAGGGTAGCGTATGTCAAATTATTCCTCAGTAATAGAGAGCGTAGCCCAAGCCAGGAAGACTTTGATGAATAGATATATTTAAGGTGAACAACCAAATTCAATTGCAGTGAAAATGGATGCTACGATGAACCATGACATCGACATATACAGACGCTGAACATTACAAATGGAAGCAGAAGATGTATGTGGGAGAAAAGAATTCAAACAACAAATCCGGGAGATATTGAAATTATGAAAAAGAAAAAGTGGAGGAACTGCCAGAGGATGCTGGACTTGGTTCCATATCAACGTCTGCCTTGTCATCAATGAAATGACAGACACGTCTACGAAAACATCTACTACTGTGAGAGGAGGTTGGAGAAGATTCTGCAACCTGCAACTTAGCGACGTCTGTGTCCCACGGCGCCATGAAATAGTCTTTGGCTGGAGAACGGGGTAGAGTAATCACTCTGAGCAAAACAAGTTCGAGTTAGTGAATTGATCACAAACAGAAGACAAAGAAATTTTAGGATCAAGCAGGAGACGTACTTACTAAATCTGTTCTTCTTGGTGATATGGCGAATAGGAACGTCCAGTGCAATCTCTGGTGGAGTCTCGGAAGCGGGAAGTTGAACTGTAGCTGTAGCTTCGACATGGTGGAAATGTTGCAACTTAGCCCGGAAGATGATGGCGTCGTCTTCGAGGGTTGCAATATGTCGTCCAATAGCTTTGCAAGCTCGAATAGAATTACCTGAATTTGGATGAAGGAATTTAGTTTTGTACATGACCCGATAAATGAGATAAATTCTTCAAGAGAGAATAGAGTACTCACCCAGAGAAGCAAATGCATCGAGGATAATGGATCCCGGCTTCGTGAAAGCCTCGATCAGCATTTGCACGAAAACTGGATCCTTCTCATGGGCGCCTCTCCATGGAACAGATCCATTCATGGATTGGGAGGCCGCAGAAGTGAAATTGAATAACACATCGGATTCTGCAACTCCCATTCCAAACTCCGCTAGTGAAGCATCAGCCGCTATCGTGAATTTGCTAGCATCCATGGCCCGGTGAATGAAGAGCTGAATCCGGAATCCTCTGCTCTGCAAATGGAGATTGCAATAAGATTGAATTAGAACAGGCAAGCACTAAAGTACAATCCAGTGAATTCAAAAATTGATTTGAGGCAGTAGTTACCTTATTTGCTGAGTTGTAATACGATGCAGAGGGTAGGTCATTAATTCCCCACCACTCTCGATGCAGAATGAAGTTGTAGCCGTTTGCATAGGATAGCACATCAGTCCGGATCTGTGGGACATCTGGGACAAACAACAGAATTGCACTTGCACCGTGGAGAAAATGTTCGGCAAACTCAAACACACTTTCAGTGTGTTGCTCAGAGTACTTATTTTTAGGCAGGGACATCGCTCGGGTTTTCAGAAATGGACGGCACCCAGAGGCCATCTTTAATATCGCCAAGAATCAAATCAAAGCCACTATACGGACAAGACTTATTTAAAGACCCGGCACCGTCTTCTTTCTTCACTTGGACATTACAAAAGATGGACTAGATTAGTTGAAATTCACATAACTAAAATGCATTGAGAGACCCATTTGCCTCCGACCGCGATGAAAGAGAAAGACTGTCTCACTAACGCGACATGAACACAGAAGGAATATAAGAAAGTGCCGACATTCCCAGTGACTCTGAACCGTGAAAGGCAAAGCATCAAAACAGCAGCAAACCATAATTTAGCAAGCTAACGACAAATACATAAGTCAAACTGGTGATTAAGAAGACAAACCTTGAGAACAAACTTGTTGACCGTCTCGAGGGAAGAGTGCACCTCTGGAAGAGCCTCCATAATTTGAGAGAGGCTGGAATTTTGAACACACACTAAAGATTTGAGGATAGATCCAGATGACGAAGCTCCTTTTCGAGAGGCGATTGTGCTCTTCAGCTTCTGCGTGACAAATGACAGTGGGGTCGAGAGCGCATGAAGAGCAGCAACAAGAGGATGCTGAGCACCACGAGGAGTGAGCTGCGGAGCTTGGGGCTGAACCACCTCCAGCACTTCCATGTCCGTATCCACATCCAATGGAGTAGCAGACGGTCCAGCAGCCTTTTTGGCGCTCCCCACAGAAATGACATCACTCTCTTGTGTGGCAGCAGCATCTGAGGCAGCCTTCTTCTTCGCTTCTTCCTCGGCCTTTCTCTTTGAGCCCCTCGTCTTCTTCACAGGTGCCTTTTTAGGCGCAGTATCATGAACCGTCTGCAACCCAATCAAATCAGGCTGCACCTTGTTCCTCAAATCAATCTCAAAGGGAGGAGGATTGTTCAGAGGGTAGTCAATGTACCACCCACAAACTTCCCAGTGCTCCTTCTTCCACTTCCTGGCGATCTCATCCGATATCATGCAATTATCGGCACGTCTGTCCAAGTAGCTTGGGAAGAACGACGGCGTCTTCGATGTGGCGTTCCGTGCATACAACACAAACTTAAAATACCGATAGAGAACCCTGGCCACAGCTTGATCCAGACCGACTTGGAACTCCGGAGGATGATTCTTGTGAACTCCTTTTCCATTGAATTCATAAGAAAATGCAGTATCCCAAAGCTGGATACGATTCTGCTCCACATAATCAAGGATGCTTGGAATTGGACTTTCCCCAGGTGGTTGGTAATTGATCGTGACATCTAGCTCAGAGAGAGCAGCATCAAATAGTTCCTGCACAAAACTTGCCAACTGCTACACGAAATTAGTAACAACATTCAAGAGGCCAGGATCGAATTCAAGGAAAAGAACAAACTGTAAATGGAGGTACTTGAGCCCACCAAGTGGCCTTGTGAAGCCAGTCAAGAAAAGCATGATCAGGAAACTTGTTTTTCGGGAACCTCATTGCCTCCTGAAGCAAGGCAGGTTTGTTCCAACGCTCCAGCCATTTGACTTTCATTGCTGCGTCCATGGACGAGGTTGACAGATACCACAATTTCTATTGGGACATCTCTGGATCGTCTTCTCGGTTCTCATAGTGAACCCGAACTTGCTCCAGAAATTGCGGTGTTTGCCTCGGATCAGCAATGGGAAGTTGCTTCTTCACGTCAGAAGACATATCCTTCTTCACTTTATCCACAGCCTTCCCAATGGCATCATAAAGCTTCCCCGTGGTCCATTCACTTGATTTCTCGGGATATTTCTCCTTGAATCTCCTGGTCGCTTGAGCTACTGTGTCACCCAACTCTTGCTGCAAGACAATAAACAACAAGACAAAAAGAGTTACTCGTGGAAAATAAAAATGAATCACAGAGCAAATCAAAGAAGGTCACAACCCGAAGCACTAAATGGAATGAAGACGAAGGATAGAACTAATTAAGGTTCTACAAAATTGGAGAGCCGACTTGATCAGCAGTTCAAATTCAAACTGAGGGTAAGAGTGTCCACATTAGAAGCGTTCCAAACATGACAGTGACGATCGGAGTGCCGACATCGGCACCCGCTAAAAATAAGAGTAAAAATTGGAGAGCCGATCTGATCAGCAGTTCAAATTCAAACTGAGGGTAAGAGTGCCCACATTAGCAGCGTTCCAAACATGACAGTGACGATCTGAGTGCCGACATCGGCACCCGTTTAAAATAAGATTAGAAATTGGAGACACGACTTGATCAATTGTTCAAATTCAAAGTGACGGTAAGAGTGCCCGCATTAGCAGTGGTTCAAACATGACAGTCACGATCGGAGTGCCGACATCGGCACCCGTTTAAAATAAGATTGAAAATTGGAGTGCCTACTTGATCAGCAGTTCAAATTCAAGGTGACGGTAAGAGTGAGAACAATAAAAGCATTCCAAACATGACAGTGACGATCGGAGTGCCGACATTGGCACCCGTTTAAAATTAGATTGAAAATTGGAGATTTGACTTGATCAGCAGTTCAAATTCAAAGTGACGGTAAAAGTTCCGACTTTAGCATCGTTCTAAACATGACTGACGATCGGAGTGTCAACATCGGCACCCGTTAAAAATAAGATTGGAAATTGGACACTTGACTTCATCAGCAGTTCAAATTCAAAGTGATGGTAAGAGTTCCGCCATTAACAGCATTCCAAACATGACTGACGATCGGAGTGCCGACATCGGCACCCGTTTACAATAAGATTGAAAATTGGAGATCTGACTTGATCAGAAGTTCAAATACAAGGTGACGGTAAGATTGAGAACAATAAAAGCGTTCCAAACATGACTGACGATCGGAGTGCCGACATCGGCACCCGCTTAAAATAAGATAGAAAATTGGAGACGTGACTTGATCAGCATTTCAAATTCAAAGTGACTGTAAGAGTTCCGCATTAGCAGTGTTCCAAACATGACAGTGACGATCAGAGTGCCGATATCGGCACCCGTTAAAAATAAGATTGGAAATTGGACACTCGACTTAATCAACATTTCAAATTCAAAGTGACTGTAAGAGTTCCGCCATTAGCAGCATTCCAAACATGACTGACGATCGGAGTGCCGACATCGGCACCCGTTTACAATAAGATTGAAAATTGGAGATCTGACTTGATCAGAAGTTCAAATACAAGGTGACGGTAAGATTGAGAACAATAAAAGCGTTCCAAACATGACAGTGACGATCGGAGTGCCGACATCGGCACCCGCTTAAAATAAGATAGAAAATTGGAGTGCCTACTTGATCAACAGTTCAAATTCAAAGTGACGATAAGAGTGAAAACAATAAAAGCGTTCCAAACATGACTGACGATCGGAGTGCCGACATCGGCACCCGCTTAAAATAAGATAGAAAATTGGAGACGTGACTTGATCAGCATTTCAAATTCAAAGTGACTGTAAGAGTTCCGCATTAGCAGTGTTCCAAACATGACAGTGACGATCAGAGTGCCGATATCGGCACCCGTTAAAAATAAGATTGGAAATTGGACACTCGACTTAATCAACATTTCAAATTCAAAGTGACTGTAAGAGTTCCGCCATTAGCAACATTCCAAACATGACTGACGATCGGAGTGCCGACATCGGCACCCGTTTACAATAAGATTGAAAATTGGAGATCTGACTTGATCAGAAGTTCAAATACAAGGTGACGGTAAGATTGAGAACAATAAAAGCGTTCCAAACATGACTGACGATCGGAGTGCCGACATTGGCACCCGCTTAAAATAAGATAGAAAATTGGAGACGTGACTTGATCAGCATTTCAAATTCAAAGTGACTGTAAGAGTTCCGCATTAGCAGTGTTCCAAACATGACAGTGACGATCGGAGTGCCGATATCGGCACCCGTTAAAAATAAGATTGGAAATTGGACACTTGACTTCATCAGCAGTTCAAATTCAAAGTGATGGTAAGAATTCCGCCATTAGCAGCATTCCAAACATGACAGTGACGATCGGAGTGCCGACATCGGCACCCGTTTACAATAAGATTGAAAATTGGAGTGCCTACTTGATCAGAAGTTCAAATACAAGGTGACGGTAAGATTGAGAACAATAAAAGCGTTCCAAACATGACTGACGATCGGAGTGCCGACATTGGCACCCGCTTAAAATAAGATAGAAAATTGGAGACGTGACTTGATCAGCATTTCAAATTCAAAGTGACTGTAAGAGTTCCGCATTAGCAGTGTTCCAAACATGACTGTGACGACCGGAATGCCGACAGTGGCACTCAATAAAAATATGATTGGAAATTGGAGACCCGACTTGATCTGCAGTTTAAACTTAGAATAAAGATTAATTGTCTGATATCAATTTAGGTTTCAAACAAGTGAGATGAGTGGAGTGCCGACGTCGGCAGTGGTATAAAGTGTGAGTAAAGATTGGAGATCCGACCTCGGCTGCGGTTTAAAATAAGAACAAGGATTGGAGTGCCGACGTCGGCACCCCATTTTCGAATTCCTTAAGCAAACAAAAGTCGTCATGAACATCAATCCAACTTAGAATCACTCAAATCCTTCAAGCATAAAACAGGATTGTACCTCATAGAGAACGCTAATTAGCCCGTCAAGCGTCAAGGTGTACTAAGTTCGAGTCTTTGATTTCGTTTTCTTCTCCGCGTCAGCTAGCTCTTCCTTGGTAACTAGATTCTCGTAATAGGAAAGGGGTTGACCCGCAATATTCTGAAGCCTGTAGAGCTTGTGTACGAGGTTTAACTTCACGTGACAGGTCTGGTTTCGCCTGCTTGAGCAAATCAATGTAAGAACTTGATATCTGACATACAATCAGCAAATCAGCACGAGAAAAGGTTTGTGGCTCGTGGATTACCAGTTCACTTGGTGCAACGCGGTGAGAAGTGGCCCGATCTGACCCTCAACCTCCAAGACAATTGATTAACCCGCATAATGCCATGACGGGTCATCCCCGTGGTCCCTGTTAATTATGAGCAGCTAGGCCGCAAGCTGATGGTTGTCGTCCCAGACAAAAAACATTTTCTTCGAGAATTGCTTCCACTCGTCTTCCTTCTACAGCTCCCTTTCAAAATTGTCGTTTGCAGCGACCCATAACGGACTCCATGTGGTCACATCCTTGTCGGTGACATCCTGAGTTTTGCCCTTGTTGTCCAGCAAGGCGACAAAAAATACATCATGCCCATCCATATATCCAATACTCACAAAATGAGCGCCCAGTGCCATGACGTCGTTCTTTAAGTACGGGCGAACAGCAGCCAGAGCTCTCATCCGACAGAGCGGAATGTTCAGTTTCGACTTCTCCCGTGGCTTGAAACGAAGCTTGTCCAACACAACATTCGGATTGACGGACTCCTGCATGACCATCTTGTCCATTTTCTTGCTGAGCTCCTCGGCTGTCATCTCCGTCCTCGCTTTCTCTGCCTCGTGAGCGTCTTGTGATGTCTTGACATCCTCATTTCCCACTTCCTCTGCAAAACAAAATTAATTAGCAAGAGGAAGACAAAGAACATAACCTGACAAAACTGAGTCAAGGATACGCACCCGACTCGTGAATGTCTGGCTATGATGAAGCCTGCAGCCCGTCCCTTCTTTCAGGATCCGTCATACCCTCTGTTTCACCTGCACAAAAAATCTGAACTTCAGAAATTCGCTTCTCCAAAGGAAATTAACTCCGACAAATATTCATAAGCACCCCCTTGGAGGGAGTGCCGATGGCGGCACCCCCTCTTAGGGGATGCTGCCAAGTCCGGCAGCACCCTCTGAGAGGGGGTGCCGCCATCGGCACTCCCTCCAAGGGGGTGCTATTGGCGCGGGCAGCACCCCCTTAGAGGGGATGCTGCCATCTAAACGATGCTAAAGAAGGTGTAGAAGTTTACCTTTCGTGGTGTTTGTTGTTCCCTCTTCATTGCCCTTGTTCCCGCCTTCCGTTTGCGCTTCCTCCATGCTGAATTGGGGCGGATTTGACTCTTCAGTGTCAGCGCCCGATTTCTTCGCGCACTCCATTGTTTGGTTCTCCTTGGCTGTACCTACAATGAGGACGTCAAAATGTTTAATCAATCCGCATGCCAGAACATTTACGTGGACCGCATGAAGGACCTAAATTAGATGGAGTTCGAGCGATGTTTTCATTCAGAGAGAGCGCATTAAAAATCAAATTGAATCCTAAGTCAAACGGAATCTAAAACCAGACGGAACCAGACGGAACCTAAATCGTATGGAGTTCATTCGGTAACCTACATCAGACCGAGCGCATGAAACATCCCAAAATCAGACAGAGCAGAAGAGGAAATCCAAATCACACCGAGCTTAAGAGCAAACCAAAATCTGGCGGGGCGCAGTGCCAAACGAAAATCTCACGGGGCACAAGAACAAACCTAAATCTCGCGGGGCGCAGAGCGGGAACCTAAATCTGGCGAGCGCAACCCGGACATTCAATTCTTTTGGTCGCGAACTAGAACCTAGAATTTCTCATGAGCAAGTGGAAACCTAAATCTTTCGGGCGCACACCCTAAACCAATATCACAGCGGTCGCGAAGCAAAATAAAAATCTGCCCTGGCCTAAGTGGAGTCGCATACCTCACGGGACGCAAGCCTAAACCCAAATCTGTCGGGCGCAAGTTGAAACCAAAATCACACCTGTCGTGAAGCTAAACCCAAATCTGTCGGGCGCAAGCTGAAACCAAAATCACACCAGTTGTGAAGCTAAACCCAAATCTGTCGGGCGCAAGCTGAAACCAAAATCACACCGGTCGTGAAGCTAAATCCAAATCTGTCGGGGCGCAAGCCTAAACCCAAATTTGTCCGGCGCAAGCGTAAATCCAAAACTATCGGGCGCAAGCGGAAACCGAGGTCTCACCGGCCGGGAAGCTCAAAATCACATCTGACAGCGCCTAAGGGCAACCCCAAATCTCTCGGGCGCTAAGCCGAACCCCAAATTTCAACGGCCGCAATGCAAAACCCCAAATCTGACGGGCTCAAGCGGAAACCAAAATCTCACCCGGCCACAAAGAGGGAACCCGAATCTCACCGGCCTAAGCGGAAACCAAATCCTGTCGGGCGTAAGCTGAAACCAAAAGCTCTCGGCGCACCAGCTCAAACACAAATTTGACGGGGGCAAGCGAATACCATAATCTTACAGCGCGCAAACTGAAATCAAAATCTCACAGAATTCTCAGCATTTTCCTTATTGAATTTGGCGTTTGACTCTAGGAAATACCCTTAACGGGCTCAAAATTGTAATCTTTTGCAAGCATGCCTAAGGCAGTCAATTTATTTGGTGCAATAAGCTTCGTGGGAATGAGTCTCTAAATAAATACCTGCGCAAACCTCTCAGAACTCTCGTGTCTTGCTGGGTGCTACCACTGTCAATCGATCATGAAGTCACGCAAATAATAGTCTTGCCCTTTGAATAGATGCAAACGGGTCAATCGGAACACCGAACTCGCGCCGTAAAACCCAACGTTTCTCAATAGACTCAAAACTTAAATCACAGTCCCACTGATTACTCAACTCCTGGTGCGATCAAACTATGAAGCACACCTTCAGTGTAACTCTGAACGAAAACAGGCCCGCTCTTCTCTTCCCAAAGTTGTGAAGCCTCTAGCAACTCCCACCTGCAATGAGTATGCAGTGAATTGATAAAGACTGCGCAGACCTGATCATTGCATGAACCTGAGATTATGGGTTACTCCCCCTACTCAATGAAGAAGGTAGTGGTGACAATACCTTCAAGAATGCGAACAATGATGTCAGTAGACGAACCAAAAATTTAATTGTCACATTACCTTGCTCTGGAGTGGTCTCTCTACTCGATCCTTCTGCACGGTCGTGAGCACTTTCATCAGGTGTGCTTCCACTTCCGCTGCTAGTTGGGGACGATTTCTCTGGAAGTCCTTGCCCCATCCTGTCCTCTGCAATTTGTGCAAGGCTACCTGAAGGAAGACCCTGAACTTCGCTAACTGATGGTTCTCCGCTACCAAATTCTAGAACTCTAACAGTCTCTCCTACAGAAGCTATCCTAGCATTAGATCGCAACTCCTTCATGATCCTAGACTGCTTTAGGCGCTTCGGATTTGTAAAATACAAAGCTTGTTGTTTTCGTCTCCTTGGCATTTTGAAGGGTGCAGGAATTTATTCCCACTCCCCGCAATACTAATTACTCTATTCCTATTTATGTATCATAACAGCTATTTACGTATTATTCCAAGTGCTTGCGCCATAAAGACTATGTTACGCAGCCCAACCAGGTGCTAAACCCTTGAGACATGCCAACAAGCAAGGATGATTACAGGTTTAAAGCTCAAGTAAGAAACACTGATGGCATCATTCCATTTTGGCAGGCCGACGATGACTAATGATAGGTCGGTCCCTCTGAATCCATGGCGCCGTCAGAACTCATTCAACATGGAGCTTAATATCATTGAGACAGTTTCCGTTTTCCAGGATTGGTCCCTCATCTAATTTGCGGGTTTGAATATTCTGACACTTCTGTTGAAGGTTGTCCACAGGCAGGTTATTAAATGGAATAAACCCTACTTATGGACCAACGGGATCCTAATTACATCTGGAGTAGTTGTAGCTAATCAAAGAGCGGTCCCCTATTAAAAAATAAAGTAAAGGACTGCTCTTCCGACCACGCATACTTTTAATATCTAGTCGAATTAGATTATTGTAAATCGTGCAGCATCCGGAAATCTTCCCGGTTGCAACTGGCTGCGGGTCTGACAGTGTTCACTGTAACTGGGAACGGATACTAATTGAATGGAACGTGTACCACAAAGTTCGGTTCAATACTACATTGCCTTAATGAACTACTAAGTGGCGGCATGTCTTTAGTTATGAAATGAGTACACTTTATTGACGTACTCCTTGAACTCTACCTTACTTATTCAAGGAATACAGTAGCTAGATTTTACCTGGTCCTCTCTTTGCACTTAGGTTGCATGTTTGTTGTATTGCCTCCTCAAGAATTTAGGGTATCATGTCTACCTTGGAGGATGCCATCTCCAATGCGGTTGTAATTCGAGGAGATGGACCAGCAGTGCCGATTTCTTTTGTCGTGGGGGAGGATGGTTTTGCTAGAGTTACTGGTTCTCGTTTGGCTTCCAGGTTTCAGATTATGGAAGGTACTTTGCATCTGGATTTGGACGTCATTAACGCAGTCTCGAGGCAGGTCTCTCACATTGTAGTGCAGATGTCATGTGACTCTCTTGGCGGTGAGGACTGGTCTTTGTCACCCGGAAACTATCGCGTGTATGGAATGAAGGACAATACGGTCGATTGTACAGCTAGACGGTCTTCTGGAGCATCAGAGGTCACCCCAATGCTTCGGAACGTTAAATTAGAGCATGTCGATGGTCCAGTGCTCGTTCTCAGTGATGATTCTGATAGTGACTGCATCCTTTCGACGCCTGACTTTACTGCTCCCGACCTTGTAGGACCCCCGGTCGTGCACGCACCTTCCGTTCTTGAGTCAGGTCCCTCCCGTCGTTCAGGTCCATCCAATGCTAAGCCTCCCTTGCCACCTGCTGAGAGTATTGTCCACTGCCTACGCCAGTTAAATACCAACAAGGGCGCTAGGTCAGTTCTTAGCAAGTTAGATTACAATTCAATTACGATAGAGAAGGTAGAACATCTGCCACCAGATTTTAATGGTGATATTATCTTCGAGCTCCCTCCAATGGGGAAGTATCCGCTATCCACCAAGGCCGGGCAGCTGCATGGCATGGATAAAAAGGATGACGGACATGCTTGGACTCAAACGGCTACTACGCATATCCAATCAGCATCTCAACTGTCATTTAGATTGTCCAATTGCTTGGGACATCTACGTTGCACAAATACTGATTGTGAATATGGAAGTCGCCCAAACCGTTTGTCTCTGTCAAATGAAACCGAGTGGGAAGGTCTTGCCTCCTCTGCCTTCATTCCCGGATCTGATTCCCCTTCTAATTCTACTGTCGTCTGTGCCCTCTGCCTTGTGAAGCCTACTTGCTTAGATAGTTGCCCTGCAAAGATATATTATGTTTACGGTCCAAGTCACATGACCCGTGCCTGTATCCATCTTGGATTTCATTCACATCCTGTGAAACAAGGAAATTATCAAGAATCAGCTGCCAAACTCTGTAGTCTTATTGGCGAACATGTAGAAAGGGCGCCATCAGCGACAAACTCTGCCATCGTCCTGGAGGTGACGAAGGAGTACCTTGGCGAATTACTTCTATGTCCAGAAGGTGTACCTCAGAAGACTCTAGCAATTGAGGAACTACTCCCGGTCCTTGACAAATGTAAGCAAATGTCGTCTCCGAGTATTCGCAACAAGGTGACCACTTTCCAATACCTCCGTCGTTTTGGAGTCCTAGATAGCATCACCAAATTGAGAGGCTCCAGCAATTGGGCCTTCATCCAGGAGAACAAGTTCCCGGGACAAGGAGCGGACTCTGACAAGGTCTTCATTTTCAAGATGGCAGAACTGGGCTCAGGAAGTGGGGTCGACTTGGTCAGGCATATGCAACCCGAGGGTGACTTGGAAAACGCGTGGATGATGTTCGATCATGTCAAACGGGTAAAGTCTTGGACCACAATGGCTTGTCACGTCTATGACGCTACATACTGCCGCATCATGACTATTGTTGTTTGTGATATGCAATCTGAAGATGTGGCAGATCAACAAGTGTTCTGGAAGAATCTGAATGCTGTGTCTTCTAGGCATGGTATTACTAATCCAAATTTCAAAGGGTTCATGGCGGACAGTGCACAGGCAAACTAGAATGCTGTACGTATTGTATACGGTTCTGGTGAACCAACAATCCCCATGGCCAACCGCGAGAGGACTTGCCTATTCCACTGGACTCAATATCTGGAAAAACACACGAAGGCAGATATCAGAGTAGACCTGCAGGATCAGCATCGATTGCTCTGTAAACAATACAAGAACTCTGTGTCGTTGGAGGAGGCTCAGAGTAGGTATTTGGCCATCCGTGCATGGTAGTTATCATCTGGAGCTTCAACTAATGAAGGACTTCCAAGACTCGACTTATGGCTAGCATTCTGGCACTATCGATACCGCCAATGGGGAGGATTCATGGAACTGGTAAGTGCAAGGTTCAGTTGGTTCATCTCTTCATTTCGCCCCATGCAATGGCCATGCCGATATCGGCACTACTCCATCACTGTGGCACTTCTTGTATCTCTTCCTCCGTATTCGTGAAATGTTTCGAAGTCCTGGTCCTCGTTTCAACACTCATCGTGTAGGATTGTGTGCAGGACCTTTCACCAACCGAATTGGCCGAGATGCCCTCATGTAATTTGGCGGAGTCGGTCCACAACAAGTGGTTGCAACAGTCCGGCAAAAGAGGAAATGATCTGTACGTTGCTTCCGTCGATGACATGGTCAGGGCATTCATGCAGGTTGTTGCCTACTACCAATTCTTGAAGGGTGGAAAGCCAAGTACTGGTCCGGGGAAAGAAGAACTACGTCTTCGTATAGCCCAACACACTGCTCAATGCTCCAAAAATTCGAAGGTTCTTCATGCCGCCCTCGCCAATATGCCTGGTGCTGACATCTTCTGCACACGTGACCCGCATCTAGAAGGGGAAGAAGTTTTCGTTTCCTTGAAGCGAAAGGTAGATCTCCCCCCAGGATCAGAATTCGACTCGCACCGCCCTGACAAGATCAGTGTCTCCCGCCCGAGGCGCAAGGCACAACGGCTCAATCCGGTGATTGTTGATCTCACCGCCGAGGACCCACCAACAGATCTCAAACTCAGCCAAGGAGAAGGTACTACTCCCACACTACAATCACCATTGACTCACTCTCCGGCAAAGCATATCAAATCAGTCGAGGAGACTGTGTGCGATGAGCGGTAGTGGCATATTGCAAGACTCCCGAAGACATCCGCAAAAGCTTGCTTTGCTCTACATGCCAAGACCAAAAAGAAATGTGTGGTAAAGATTGTGCAGGACAATCGAAGTACAGTTGCCCCAACTTACACCAGAATGATGGACAATTACAAAAAGGTCAGATTGGAGAACATGCAGTTCTTCTTCTGCAATGATGACATCAATCGCTGTGTCAATGGAACTCGGCGGAAATGGGTACTCTCTAAACCTGTCGTCCCTGATATTTGGCTTGTTAAGGTGGGCACAAACTTGACAAGGAAAGAGATTCTAAGTCTCGAAAACGCCGGGTTCAACCTCATGGAGCGCGTGAAGCTGTCCCCTCGAAAGTTGTTTGGGGAAGGCATTTCTGCAAACTTGGGCGACTATCCTCCTCCTCTAAATCCTTCAGATCACCCCACCAAGCGATACGGGAAGAACATTCGGAGGAACCCTGCCGCTCCAACAACGAAGCACTACAACAACTACGCTTCTGCTCTGTCCATTGTCGGGGAGATCTGCAGTATTCTAATGGTTCCTACTCCAGCTCTCGGCTGCATTGTTACATTAGAGTCCAGAAATATTTCTAAGGTCTCCAGGTATTTACTGACGATTGGGCAATTCCCAAGCTGCGACTGCCCATCGTTCAAAGACATGTCACAGAAGTCACTTGGCAAGCGAGGAGCATGGACGTATTGTAAGCACCTGTACTACATATTCTCTATTGTTTGTGAGTTTGATCCGGAGGTAAATATCTTTATGCATGCTCCTAGTTTCAGCTGGAATGAGATAAAACAGGTTCTACAAATTCTGCTACTAAAACACTACGGTGCATAGTGAGCATGAATAGTCATGTTATTGCAGTGTGATCTTCTTCCCTACTTTAAAGAGAAGGCGGTGAGACTTGAAGGGCCACCGCCAATGTTCCTGAATGCAGCTGTTGTTGTTGTCTGCTTGCTCCAAAATCAAACCCTATAGAAGTTCCAGGAGTATTTTGCAGTCATCCTCTCAATGCATGACATGAGTTTGTACCCTAAACCCTAAGCGTCTCTCTCATATCCAAGCCTTCTTGGTTTTCTGAATCCCTAAATCCATTTCCGTTGTCGGGGCCGACTGCGGCTGTCTTCCAAGTGTTTCGGAATCACAATGAACTCTTCCTTAACCATCTCTCCGCACACTAAATTGTTTGCGTAAGCCTTCTAAACTCTAAACATAAGCTACACCACTTTAACCACTCCCTAAACCCTCTACCACCACTATAACCGCTCTTCCGCACTCCTCCGCGCCCATTCTGCAACATGTACATCCCCTAAATCTTGCAATCCCCTAAATAATACCTCCTCATTCCCTCTCGGCTTCCCTTCCACTCTTCTTCTCGCTTCGATCCACAACCACAGATATCATATCTTCTCACACCCGAAACCCTTATCACCACGGTTATAGGACCCTGTGACCGATATTTGCAACTTCCGTCTTCTAGACGGTACATGCACCTCCAAAATAAAACTCCTCTCCACCATATTTCTGCAACCTATTCCACGGTCATAGGTTGTAGTAATATGGTGGAGAGGAGTTTTATTTTGGCATACTCCGTGGTCATAAGTCCATCATTATTTTAAATTTTAGGAATATTCACACTTAAAATGTTCTATAACTTTTACTTTATTGCCTGTTTCTAAAAAATAAATAACTTCTACCGCTCTACGCTCGCAATTCTATGCTCTACGCTCTACGCTCGCATCTCTACGCACGCAAAATAGCAATCCCCGCAAAAGTGGTCCATTTAAGGATCACCTCCAATCCATTCTACAGCTAAATATAGGGACGGTTTGAAGGAGAGGGTCGCATTTACAGCCTCCTACTTTAGTCTAGTTTGTATGTCTAAAACTTCATACCAATCTAAGAAGTTATGAGTGACTGAGAAGCATTTTAGTAGAAGGAAGTTCAGCCCTAGATGTGTTTTTTGCAACTTTTTTTGCTATTTTTTTGACATTTCAAAGCCATTTTGCAGACATAATGAGGCAATTCAATGATGTTTTCATCAATGTGTTTGTATGGTGGTTATGAATCACTTTATTGTGTATAGTTTTTCTATTTGAGTAGGTTTAGAAATCAAATTTCACCTCCAAATGTATTTCTAGGAAAATTTTAGCATTTTTTTTCTACACTAAAACAATATATTCTTGCAATCTACGTGGTCAAATGACTCCAAATTTGATTCACGCCATCTACAACACGTACACTACAAGATTGTACGGTTGAAATTTCTATACCTTACTAACATTTGAACTATATCACTTCAAAAGCAATGATGTTTTTAAACCCAAAAAGGCCCTCATCACAAAGTTTAGACCCTACGATTTGGCAACAATTATCGTGCGGTTATCGTTGTTTCATGGGTTCGTACCATAATCGCACTGACTCAGTCTATTTTTACGCACTGAATCAGTGCGAAAACAATGAATATCAATAGCATACGGTTTATGTACTTTAACTATATGATTGCTGTGCAGTTTTGACACAACAATTGTATAGTTAAAGTACATAAACCGTACGCTATTGATATTCATTGTTTTCGCACTAATTCAGTGCGTAAAAATACACTGAGTCAGTGCGATTATGGTACGAACCCATGAAACAACGATAACCGCACGATAATTGTTGCCAAATCGTAGGGTCTAAACTTTGTGATGCTAGGCCTTGAGGGGTTAAAAAACAAGGTAAAAAAGATGGAAAATAAGAAGTAAATTTTACAATTTTAGGTGATATTAGAGTTAATCAGGAGGGAAATCCCAATTTGAAACAGGGATGTCAAAGGAAGGCTTAAATAAGAATAGTACAAAAGAAACACAACACCAAACTCCATCAAACCCCAATTTTGGTGCTTCAAGGAATTTGGTCTCATATTTTTCTCAAACTCTAGCTCCTAGTCCCTCATTGCACACACTTTATGATTAACTTTATCATTCGTCCCTTGCACGCATGAACACCATGAGTTTTAAGAATAATTCTAAGGTAGAAGTACCTATTTTTGATAACTTAAGGGATTTCGCAGCAAATGATGAGTAATTTAAGGGGCAAGAAAATTTTTCCATGTAGAAAGATAAGAAATATGGGGATTCCCCAAATTTTCATAATTCTATTACCAAAATTGAAGATGTTATAAAGTCTGGGAGTCAAAAAGTTGATCGGACTAATAGCCAATGTCTAGAGTCATCCAATTCCGATCATCTAAAAAAACTGCTTTCCTGCTCACTATTTCCTATTTTCTTCCTGTACTTTGGGGCATGTGTCATAACCTAATTAGTCCCAACCTAGAAAAGACACATTCCAAGCTTTTCAACCTTGGTTGGAAATAGTGCCCCCTATAGTTTGGCTATGGGTTGTGATTGATTATGGGTGCAATTACCTTAATCAACACGACTTCGAGCAACTTTTGTCATCAATGTTTATATCTTTGTACAATAAAGTCTACTTCATTTACAATGTAATGTTCAAATTTTTTTGTACAATGTGTAATATAATTGACATATTTTTGGTAAACATATTTTTGGTATATTCTTTTGCAATCCCAATCAAGCATATCAAATCTCAATTTCAAAAAAGCTAAATTTTATTTTTGGTAAATTTTTGAGGTCAATTTTCATGGTTTTATATAATATTTTATTGAAAACAATTAGTGATGAATTTTTTAAATTCGAATGCACACATATGTAAAGAACATCCATGCGCACATCTTTCATACTAAAAAACACCCCATTAAGTAACAAAAACATGAGCTAGGATGAGTTAAATGTGAGGCGTCATATGACCAAAATTTGTGAAATTGATATCTTTATATTTTGATTAGATTTTGCTATTTGACCTTCACATTGTAATTAATTTTGTACATTTTAGCATGATATTACAATTACTTTGCCAAAATCTTGTTAAAATATATAGATATCTATTTCACAAATTTTGGTCATTCGATGCCTCACATTTAACTCTTCCTTGCTCATATTTTTGTTACTTAATGGAGTGTTTTTTAATTTGAAAGATGTGTGTATGGATGCTTACTACATATATATGCAATCAAATTTAAAAAATTCATCACTAATTGTTTTCAATAAAATATTATGTAAAACCATAAAAATTGACTTCAAAAATTCACCAAAAATGGAATTTTGCTTTTTTGAAACTGAAATTTGGTACACTTGATTGGAATTGCGTGAGAATTGGGTGTCAATTATGAAAGACAAAAAAATTCAATTTTTTCCTATAATTTGCAATTAAAATTGGAATTGCTCAAATTGACAATTTGTAAATGAAGTAGACCTTACTGTACTGTACAGTACCCTCTAAAAACTCTTGCAACCCTACTTTTGTAGCCTTTTGAATTTTTCTTCTTTAATTCCATTTAAATTTTTTTTTCTCAAAACTATCCAATTAAATTTAAGTTTTATGCAATCTTGATCAACACACCAAATTTCAATTTCAAAAAACAAAAATTCCCTTTGGGCTAAATTGTTTTGTGTGTTTTTCAAGGGTGTTACATAAAAATTGATTGAAAAATATTGGTGATGAATTTTTTAAATTTTTATGTAGAATCATTTAATAAACATCAATGTGCACATCTCACTTTGAGGAAAAAGTTGTATTACCAAGGAAAAAATTTTCACTATAGAGAATTCAATGTCAATGTCAAGGAGTTGCCTTCCCAGAAATTTGTACAACAAGTATCTCTAAATTATAATTAGGTTTGGGAAACCAATTGCACCATGATGTTCAAAGGTACAGAAGAAGTCAAAATACAAGGGTCAATTAGTAAAATATAATTACAATTTAGAAATATCTATTTAATAAAATTTGGGAAGGCAACTCCTTGACATTGAATTCTTTGTAGTGAAAATTTTTTCCTTGGTAATGCAACTTTTTCCTCAAAGTGAGATATGCACATTGATGTTTCTTAAATGTTTCCACAAAAAAATTAAAAAAATTCATCACCAATATTTTTCAATCAATTATTATGTAACACATTGAAAAATACACAAAACAATTTACTAAGAATGGAATTTTTGTTTTTTGAAATTGAAATTTGGTGTGTTGATCAAGATTGCATAAAATAATAAATTTAATAGGACAGTTTTGAGAAAAAATTCTTAAAATGGAATTAAAGAGGAAAACTTCAAAGGGCTTCAAAAGTGGGGTTGCAAGAGTTTTTGGAGGGTACCAAAAACTATACAGTACAGTACAAATAGTGTTTCATTCCCGTTCTAAGTAAAATGATCAATTCCAGCAATGAAAGGTTCACGAGCACCGATCTTTGGTGCGATGTGTCATTTAGCACGAAAACCAGTAGAGGAGACGAAAACTAAAGGTACAACCAGAGCAAGTGTTTACAACAGGAAGCAAGAATTCTCTCAAGTGGCAAACTTTTCATTAAAGAAGACAAAAAGAAGTGGAATACACAGAAATTTGCTAAGTGTGATACCTTATGCTACATTGTTCAACCTATACCAGCCATGATACATGTACAAAGAAATGCAAACAACCCCACAATTCCCCTCAAGAAATTTGAAGGGCCCAATGCACTTCCAAACAGAAGAATGCACTCATGAGATGCATCACCGCACAAATGAACCAGACTTCTTCTCCTTTTTCGCAAAATTATCTGAGGTTTCCATGATTGACCCACTGGCGTTCACCATGTCAATATCATCCCCACAGTCCTCTGCAACCACAAGAGGGAATTGTCAAAAAATATTCCAGCAATACTAACACCGAAATGCCGAAATGGCTAAAAGTAGGTTTAGGAGTTGAATAAATCATTAAGGAAGGTCAAAAGATGAACCAATAGGAAGAAGAAATCACACAGGTACATCTTCGAATGATGTTTTGAAAGTTAATGGAATCAAATGTAAGGGTTCACTCGGACACTCAAGGGGATAAGTTTGAAATATATGAAACTCCAGATAGACATACCTAGGGTAAGTTTCCGCTTTTTTGACCATATTGCAGCCTTGAACCCTCTTCTCTCCCCTCTTGCAGCCTCCGGGAACTCTTCAGCCATTATCTCATCAAGCTCTCGTTCTGACATCTCCAGCAATGTCGCTACAGTGTACTTGCTAGAGGCTAATTTCTTAGCAAAATCTCGAACCGTCTCTTCTTCCAAGAAATTCTGCAGCAACGCCTCAATGTTGTCTTCCAGAGTCCCCGCCATTTGCATTTGTATGACGGAGTCTGATAGACTAACCACCCTCGATAATTTCTTCTTCAGGTACACACTAGGAGAGAGGCCTGCTTCCACAGCCAACAAACCTAACCACCTTTTTCAGTCTCCTTGTTCCCCCAGCAAGTATTCTACGAACCCAAAGACATCACCAAATACAGAAACAAGAAACGAAAATTGAAACGTCCACATGCACGAAGTGGTAAACATTAAGGAAACAAAACTACCTCCGAAATAGGGCGTGGGTAGCCCCCCCGGGGGCCGCGGAGAAGGAGAAGAAGAAAAGCGGGCTTGTTTTCGAGCCGAGCCAATGCGAGACTGTTTCGGACTGCCACCAATCAGCTCATCCAGAGCCTCAAACCATGGCCACTTGCACGGTACATTACCCGCCAATTTGTCCTTCTCCTGCAACAACCAATCCACACACCCAACATCAAAACACATACGAAGAACAAATCCGAAATCACCAGTTGCTGATAAAACCAGTCCTTGCGCACCAAGAACAACAGCAAAACAGAAGAAGCGAACAGTTCTCACATAAAAGCCTCCAAAACCAAGATCCAAAATGCACCATGAGAAACCACAAAGCCTCATCCTCATTGTACCTGACGATACCGTTTCTTCAAACTGTCCACCTTCATCCGACATTGCTCCTGCGTTTTATGAGTCTTCTCATTCGCACAATGCGTGTTCACTTGCTTCGCCACTTCACCCCAATCCTTGCTACGAAAGTTGTTCCGATCCAACGCATGAAACTTTTCCCTACAGTGTGAGAAACAATAACATCAGTCAACTTACTCCACTACAACATACTCCCTCTGTCTTAAAATAAGTGTCCGCATTGAAAACTCGTGTCTTGTTTTTTTCAATAGGTTGTATGGAGGTTTCCTTAAAACCAATTTTTCGTTACATTGCAATGAACACATACAATGTTCTTCATTGATTGTGGTAAAATTTGGACTCTTCTCAATTATGCAACTATGCAATTTGGTATAAGAGAAACACGAGGTTCCATTGCAGACACTTCTTTCGGGACGGATGGAGTACCAAACCCAGCCAAAACCAACCAAGCCTACAAAACCTACAAAACACCACACCCAATGCACCCAACCACAAAACATACAACAACCCACCATTCCCAATAGCCACCGCCCCCCCTCCAATCCCAAACACACAAAACCAACCCCCAACAACCTCAACAGAAACTCTCCAATCGCCCGAAACTGAAACCCTAATTCCCGCAATGACAGACCTGAACGCCGAAATGAGCACGGCGGTCGCAGCCTCGCTCCATTCCGTCGCCGGCTCCCGTCCCCCCGCGGCGGCTTTCAACAACGCGCTCTCAGTCTTGGCGTCTCCCCCTCCAATCCCTTCCACGTCGTCCAAGTCCGGCTCCGTGTCCTAATAGCAATAAAAATCAAGAATGTGCTCAACTCCTAGTACAACAAGTAGCAACTGCAGCCGTTCCGTTCGAAAATTCGACAGCCTTCTAATTCAAATCTTCAGTCACCAATAAAAAAACACGACACAAGCAAAACAAAAACTCGATGTCCACCGAGTATAACCAATCCAAGAGCATAAAATATATATATATATATATATATACCATGAAGGAACCCACCCAAGGCGTTACCTGGAGGTGCAGCGGAGGCGGCAACCCTCCTGCGCCAAGATGATGGTGATGATGGTGGTGATGCAAGTGATGCTCGTGATTGTTCCCGTCGTGCACGTCACTCACTCCCACTCCCACTCCCACCACTTGGTGATGATGGTGATGCCCCGCGAGCGCCTCGATGTCGCCCTCCAGGTCGCCGTGCACCACGAGATTAGGGTTGTTGCGACGACTCTGGGGATGCACTTGCCCTTGGGGTTGCAATTGCGACTGTTGGGGATGCACTTGCAATTGGGTTTGCTGCTGCTGGGACGAGTTCACGGCCACGGCGCCCGTACTTTGCTGGTCGTCTTCTTCCTCCATCGCGACCCCCCACGACGACGAGGATTCCCCGGGCACCCCCAGGCTCACGTCGTCCTCGTCTGCTGCTGCTTCGTCTTCGTGGGCTCCGTCGTCGCTGCGAGCGAGCGAGGGAGGGCGCGGGCGTCGGGTTCTCGCTTGGTTCAGTTGTCGTCGGGTGGAGACTGAGGGGCGTTCGGTTGGGGGCTCGCTCGCTTCAGTCGTTGCCGCCGTCGGTCGTCAAGAAGCAGGCGGGAGGTTCCGTTCGTCCGCAGGCGGGGCAGCTGCTTCCATAGCCTGAGCGGAGGGGTTTCTGCGCAAACGTCGGTCGAGGGGGGCGGGGCGTCGAGAAGCGAGAACTCGACGACGACGACTGACGACGGGAAGACGGGGGAAGCGACGAATGAATGTGGGACAGGAAGTCATCCACTTCCGACGGAGGTTCGGTGGTCATTCGTCGTTCGCTGGCCAGGGGGCTGATACCGTGCGTGATGCCGTGCGTGATACCGTGCGTACGCTTCTTCGAGTTGGGGCTGGGCTGAGGGGGGACTCCACCAGCGTTCGGGGAGTTTTTCGGAGGCTGCCCCGGTAAATTGCCTCCTCTTTCTAGTAGGAGCCGGGTTGTTTTTTTCCAAGGGCACCGGTCGCATCCTCTCCTTATCAAAATCTCTTGGTTCATTTTCTCTAGTATCAAATTCTTACTGGTCATTGGTCCACTTCAAATTTGCAGAGGCTAAGATGTTCCCTTTCAAAGACATGTTGGTTTTGAAATTAAATACCAAATTTCATTACATTGGGTAGACATGAGTGAGGGAGCATGGACTGGTTGCTATGAACAAACCTAAAGTAATGTCTGCCTGGCACTGTCCAAGCACTCCAAGTCCTTCTATGATCAACCCTCAAGCGATACCTGCCTTGTCCAAGAATGTACCCAACTTCAAAAATTTGGGTATTAGCCTAGGATTTGAAATGGCAAGCGGCTAAAATTTGACACTTTCATAAAAACTGCGGCTACGTATCCATCTTTTATTTTCGCACACTAGTTGGTTGCTAGTCTTACTGATTATTTGTTTGGTTTTGAATCCTCCATTTTCATACTCCAATCGGTTATTTTATGAAATGCACTAGCTAACAATGAATTAATTGGTGATTCACCTTGAACATTGAACTCTACAAATCTACAATAATGAAATATAGTATTTGCAACACTAATTATAAACTTTAACACTAAAGCCATCAAAGTTGATTAATGGTGGTGGGTTGAAAATCATTTTTTTTTTGCTTTTAAGGAGACCCCCATGTCACAAGATATTATTCTCCATCTTCTAGAGATATTCAAATCTATCCCCAGAGTCCAATTTTTTTAAAACTTAGAAGATAGGAAAAGAAATTTGTGACATGGAGGGCTCTTTGAATGCAAGAAAAACTTAAATTTCAAATCCTCCCCACTATCAACCAACTCTGATTCCCCCTACTAAATGGCAACAATGTTGGTAATTCAAAATACTTGACTGCATGGATTGAAGGACTTTTATACCTCTTGGTGTGAATTTTTTGCATTGCACAAGGTTGATGTTTAAATTCATTACAATGAAGATCATCTTAGTACAAAATTTTAAAGACAGTTGATGGATTTTGCACATTCATTGCCAATTTGATGCAATGGAGAAGCAATTAATTTTAGATTCAAGCACTATGATTAGCCAAATTGATTTTATAGTGGAAGTAGTTTAAATGTGAACAATTTTTTAATTTTTGCTATTAATAGTTCTTCGATGTGGACTAATTGAAGAATAGTAGGATCAAGCCATCTTTGTCACTCTTAAAATTTTATAATATTAAGTAATTGCAACTCTTCCAAGATATCTATATTGTAAATTTATGTAGAGCATTCTTTCTGCTTTCCATTGATAAATTATATGATTTTTTTTAAGCTTCCTCATTGAATATTAATTTAATGAAATGCCATCTTCAAAACATTCATCATTCACTCAATGGAATGTTGAGAATTTGGGAATAAATGGTTTATCCACTTTGTAAAGCCTTTTCTCCATACAATCAATTTTTAACCCCTATATATTCAACTATAAGTTGGTTGATTGGTGAATGTTTTCAAAGTGTAATTTATTTAATTTATTTATTTTGAAAAACACTTGAAAAAACATTCAAGAAAATCATGTAATATATAAATAGAAAAGAAGAATGCTCTACATGGATTAATGATAAAGATGTTTTAGACAACTTATAATTATTTATTACAATATTTTATAATATCATAATAAATGTGTCCTTTTTATTTTTAATTCGTCAATTATGAAATAAACATTATTGTAGAGCGTCACCTATATTTTAGCTACAATCTGAGGCTAGCTGCGGATAAAAACTATATTATCCTACTAAAAGTATTAAAAAAAGCCAAAATGTGTTTGTTGATTTTGATTTTGTTTTTGTTTTTCAATCCAATATTGGATGCATGGAATTGAATTTTCATTTTGGCAAGACATCTATGATTCTCAATAAAAATTTCACAATAAATTGTACATTTGGCCCAAAATTTTCAATGATTATGAGTTGCTTCAATGTTCATTTATAAAAATGATGGATAAACATTGAAAAAACATTGTTTTGTTTTATTTCAAATTGCGATCAATAATTCTTTAAGAAAATATTAAAATGACACAATAATAGTGTCATTTGATTGTTTACACAATAATCTACTAAATAAATATTGAATCATTTGATATTCATTTGGGCAAGGTATTTTTTTATGGATTATCAATTTCCTACAATATAGTTTTTATGTGCATTAAAATTTTGTCTAAAATAGTAGATAATATTAATTCTTTATACAAGTATTTATGCTTATAAAGATTAGGTATAAATAGCTTGTAATCACTGACATTTACAATTTGATTTCTATAATCAATATCCTTAAAAGCTTATTTGATTTCATAAAAAAGAAATACAATTAATATAGTGTTAAATATTCATCAATCTCAATTAAATCCATTGAAACTTCTATCACCATTTATCCTTGATTAACCACCACGGATTTGCAAGGGTATGCTAATAAAATGTAAAATATATTAAAAGAGTCCCCAATATAGAAAATAACAAATTCGCGTTAATTCTATTTTTTTAAAGTTTAAAAAAAACATTTAGAAATTTAACAAAATTGAGCTCAAAATGATTGTGCAAGCATCTTATCAAAACAATCTAATCTTGCATGCATCATGTCATTCAAAATTTAATATAAAACCCTGAAAATAGGTTTGACTTCAAACAAAAGCTGTAATTTGGTTTTACTCCATTTGAGTATTATCCATTAACTCTTTGAAAAGATCACATAAAAATATAAGAAAAAAAGAAAAAAAATGAGGAAAAATTCAAGACATTTGTCTTTCAAATTGAAATAAAAATAATAAGAAATACTGTGCACTAAACCAAAAGAAAGGTTATTCCGAGCTCAATGTGAAAGCATCCCCACAACCAAACTCAGATGTCCGAGCCAATGCAACCGAGCTCCGTCCATGTAGAACAATGGCAGAGGAAAAATACAGCAAAAATTAAATCAACTCCACAGGGAGCGACCGGTCATCAATGCCAAAGGAAACACGCCTGAACAATGTCTCCCCAGTTGGAGCATCAGCTTACTGTATTCTCAAAGTACAAAGGCACTTTCAAGTCCTCATCAATGAAGCATCCTACGTGCTAATCGAAAATGCTAAGCAGTCGTAACAAGGAAAATTAAAAAACCGAAAGCTCATCAATCTACTCTCTTAGTTGGAAAAAAAGAGGATATGGAGATTTAAGAAACACCATACCGAGGGTAGGGTAGCCACTAGAAGATTCAACGATTGGGACCGTAATTAGATCCGTTGAGGTGCCATTGAGCAGCAGGCGGAGGGTGTGGCCTACAGTCCTGAGGTCTAAAGGGCGCCAGATGCGAGGGAGGAGCGGGTTGCCAATACCGGTTGCTAGAATTATGAGCTAGGAAGGAGGGCAATGGAGGCGGCGGTGGTAACGGTGAAGCAGACGCAGCCGGTCTCCATGAAGGAGGATCGGGTAATCGCTGCTGGTGTTGGAAATCCGGGTTAAAACCCACGGCGGAATTCCAACTACTTGAGACATTTCCTTGCACATTAGCAACATTATGATGGTTGACAGGAACGTTGATTCCATGCGGAGGCCAGCCCACAGGGTTAAATTGAGGAGCAGGAGCAGCAGCAGCAGCCGCCGCCTGGCCAAAGGATGACGACGATACTGTAGTCGTAGTCGCAGCGTCATCGACAACATGATCAGGCATCATCCCAGAGGTGGCAGGTCCATTCACATTATGACTCACAACTGGCGGAGGTGGTCTCCCTCTTCCTAGAGAAGGCGAATCAAACTGTAGTTTAGGAGTAGTATGCATAAGAGTGTTTAAAGGGGCCCAAGTGTAGGGCGCATTGGGCAACTTTTGAAAGCTACCATTATATGCTGCTGGTGGTACGAACTCCTGCGGTGGCATACTACCAGGCGGAGGCGGAGGCAACAGATTGCTGGTGTTGTTTGCTTGTTGCGGTGGCATTGCTGCTGCGGAGGGTGGTGGAGGTGGAGGTGGCGGCGTCGGCAGAGACCAGTCGGCATGTACAACATCCCAACTGGGCACTGGGGCTACTGCCTTGGAATCCTCGACGATTCTCATCGGCTCTGCATTGGTTTCTGAAAACGGATGATGACCAGCGGATGTGGAAAGCGGCTGGCCACCTTGAAAATTACCTGTATTAACAATCTCCTCTCGGGACTGCTGCATCGGTGCTGGAAACTGCACAAACACAAATGCAAACCAATGTTAAGTCTCACGTATGCATTCACTTCATCATCCAAAGTTAGTCATTTCCTACTTGCTAAGCACGGAGAAGAAAACAAGAAGACCACCACGAGGCGACCGCAAGAGCGCACTTACGTTAGTTGGCTGAAGCGGGACTTCTCGCGGGGCTGACGGAAAACCACCGTTCTCCAACCCCAAAAGTGCGGAGAGACCTGCCATACCGCTATCTCCTTTCTGCTGTGAAGCGAGCTGAGACACCAGGTGTGGGTTGCTAAGAAGAAGCGCAAGTAAATTGGGATCGTGTCCAGGGGCTGCATCACCGCTCGGCTGCTGTGCTGCAAACGTATTTGAGCTTGCTACGTGTGGCTCGCCAAGAATGTTAGCATTACCGTTCGTCGAGGGATTAAACTCTGCACCTTGATCGACAACAGCACGGGGAGAACTTGCTTTACTTGACGTGTACTCCAAAACCTCGACTGGTATTTCGGGAGTCAGAGTGTCATCATACATTGGTTCTTCGTCCCACAGATCTTTGGGATTGTCAGGGATGGGAATCGCGTCAGAGTAAATCACTTCTTCCTCTCGTTTCACACGAGCAGCCTGAAATCCAAGCTCTTTACTTGCGTCTCCAGCCACAAAGCCCCATGCGGGATTCAGATTAAAAACTGCACAAGTGGCAAAGGATTTATTTCATGCCTACCTCTGCGTCCCGGTCTTAAACTGCACATTCTTTTCAAATCGGCTTGCAAAAATAATGAAGAATAGAAAACTGAAAAATGTAGAATTACGAACTAACCAACGACTTCATTTACCAAATCGGTTGTAGCCTTCGACTACAAACACTAAAACACGTCTCGATTAACATGCAAACAGCTTCTACTAAATCGGCAAAACAAAACCCGGCAAGATTAAACCCAAGTGAAAGTAGGCATTAATTGAAAATTGAATAAAACTGCAAAAAAGCCTGAAATTTAACCCTTGAAAGCACAAACCTGATGGTACAGCCCAAGGAACGAAGTGTGCTTCAATGCCTTTGCAAGGCACGTTCTCAGGTGCTGCAACGTCAAGACCCCGACTTTCCTCTGGGACATGATCCATCAACGAATCCGCTGCTGGTGATACATTCACTGGGTCTTCTGGTGCTACATTCTCTTGGTCGTTTATGACACCGATATCTTCCGCTACTTCTGGTCCTATGTCCATGGGATTTTCAGATATTGCAACAGCGATCGAGGGAGACAAAGGGTTTAAGCCGATATCATCCAGCTGAATACTCGTATCTTGACCAAGGTTGGGGTCACTCCCTAGAAAAGCAGCATCATGCAAATGAGAAGTACTTTCTGTTCCCTTTTGCAGGGTATCCACATAAATAGGACTTCTATGTGTGTTGATAGCTTGCTCAAACTCAGAAACTTCGGCTTCATTAGCTTGTTCAGCTAGTAATAGATCAAAGGTCTTTTCATCTAGGATCTGTCTAGGAGCAGAGGAGACATCGACATTCGACGTCGTCGGTCGATGAAGAGAACCCCCACCCCCAACCTGAGCAGGTTTATCCCCTTCCATACTTGCATATCTGTCCAACGACCAGCCATCACCAACAGGTGTGGGTTTCCCTCTACTGCTATGAAGCTCTGGTGTGCTCGTGGACTTGTTACCACTAGAACCAGCTGTAGGAAGTTGCATCAAGCGGGCACGCAATTTGGCTTTACGAATCTCATCGGCAGAAAGGGGACGTGAGGTTTTGCCAACTTCAATGACAGGGCGTCTTGCAGTAGATTCTCTCCAACGATTACCATTTCCCAGATCCTCCACTGGTAGCACTTTTCGCCTCCCCTTAAGCTCTGAGCAAGCAGAAGTTAAGGGGTTTCTCGTAGGCACAAATAAATACTAATGATGACAAAAGAAAGAGAAGATATAAAAACACTAAGAATTCCGAAAGATGAGAAATGGAAAATAGGAGTCACGGTAAACACTTGCAAAACCAAGAACTCTTGAAGCATAAACCACTTAAAGTGGAAACAAATTTTTAAATTCAGAATATTCACAACCGATAAATAGGAATCAAGATGAAGAATTTCAAAATACAGTTAAGAATAAGACAGCAACAAAACACGCGTTCCCTTCAGCATAAAAAATATACATATGAAAACAAGAGGATACGATCACTCAGCAAATGTTTTCTCGACACTGGTGTTGCAATGTTTGCAGCATCTGAAACAGGGAAGGTACTCGAGCTCCTAATAGTACTCATTGCAACAGCCACCTTTGCAGCACCCTTCAATTCATCATCCGCTCTACAAAACAGTTACTTGTTAAAGTCACCAAAATCTAAGACCTCGTAAGGCTGCTTGATTTGCATCTAACCAATAAGCAATTCCAATTTTGAGATAACTATTACAAAATTAAAAAAAAAAGACATCAATTACTAGACCAACAAGGAAGGGTTTGCGTCCTCGGTACAAAGAGCAAACTTGCTCATTTCTATCACGACGACTAGCAAATAATCTTACAGCCCATGACGCACAAGATAGACGAACATTGCACATGAAGAAAAAAATTACCTAGACTTTGGCGGTTGACTGCTGGATGAAGTGCTCGTGACCAGATTATTTGCTCCAATCTGCCAAAAACCGACACTAATCATTTGCAAATTCACTTTACCAGATTTCATGTTAAAGAAATTTTACAAAGACTCGATGCCAGATTGTCGAGACAATTACTGAAGAACTATAAAATCATAACGTTCAATAGACAATGATCTTTCCATTCGCACACACAATGACGTAGTGTAAAGAACTGTTGTTGAGTGTAATAAACATGTTCAGCTGACCTACAATTAAAGAAACGCCTTCGTGAAAATGTCGTGCGTGAGCAAATTTCTAACACAGAAGACTCTGACATCATCAACTTAAGATTCTTCTAAATTGCTGACTTTAGTGAACACAATGCCTAAAACTGGTTGCGGGTAATATTTTTGAAACATTGGTCGAATATTTCTTACATCTAATGCCTGGTTAGTGCCAGTTTCATCCACCACTGTAATTTCTGAAAGACGAGGTTTGACTTCAGCTTGAGCCTGCGGCACTCCCTTGCGTGGGACAATTTTCCGATTATTGCGCTGCACTGCTGCTAATGCTATTATCTTTGAGGCATTGGAATTTGGTAACTCCTTGATCGTTGTCTTTGACTTGAGATCAGGCTTGGATTTAGAAAAGTGACCGCCTGCAGCAGGTGCCGATCCAGATGACAACTTCGTTGCTTCTCCTGGTGAAAGTGATCTAACTGAGGTCCGAGCAAAGTCAGACTGACCCGTCACCAACCCCACTGCAGTAAAGAAGAGAAGGCAAATTGCCTCAGGTTTCAGAAATATGTCTTGAACTACTAAAAGGACGATATAAACCAGCAATGAAGCACTTATCAACACTTCTAATAATGAAGAATATAAGTTACAAGTAACGGTACAAACCTGTCTTTTTCTTCGAAAGACCCCCTTCAAATTTTTTCATAATCAATCCAGGATCCCTGCAAGTCAAGAACGATTAAAAAAAATATTGAGTTGACAAATAAATTTCAGCAGAAAAAAAGTGAGTAAATCCATGACCAAGTAGAAACTGCAGAACAAAATTAGATACAAGGTCTGCATTGACAGGGACTGAGAAGACCAAGTACATGCACTGTTTCAGGGGAAAAGTGATGCATATACCTTTGCCTCTTCTGAACTCTTTGCTGAACAGCCAGACTGTCTGCAAGAACAAAAGCTAATAATGTTAAAGTAAAATGTGAAGTAAATGACTCAAATAAACAAGCTATATTCTTCCAAATCCAATCCAACTAAATTCTGCAATATTGAAACGTAAGCTAATGAGATGGAATTGCATTCGAAATAGAAGATGCTCAAAAAGAGACCTCCTAAAAGCTCTACCGAAAGAAAATACAACCAAGGCCCACGGAGGCATTTCTATGAGCCAATCTGTTATAGACAAAACGTTTCCACTGGGCAAACACATCCACCCGTAAATCACCATTTACATCTCGCACATTATAGCGACAGATCGTTTACCTTTACTAGCAGGTCCAAGCCCAGGAGAGTCCATGGGAATTCCACTCTCAAACTTGCTCCTGAAGAGATTGCTCCATTTTGACATAAGGATGCGAGCATGACTTGCGACATCTGACGCCAAGCGCAATCGCAGAATCATACACGGAGAACTGCGGAAGGTCCTCAAAACTTTTGCACACAAAAAGAACAAGACAGCTAACATACTGTAGAGAGCGTAAACTTAAATTTTTTCAGAAAATGGGGAAAGTCAGTAAGTAATCACAAAACTCAGAAACACTTACCTTGTACAAAGTAGAAACGGAGTTTATTGACCGGTTGCAGTAATGCAGATACTTGCAGGGGGATAGCGCAGCTCATAGGTAAATGAGATAGAACCTGCAAATGACTTTGTCACCTTAGTACTTGCTTCCCACCGGAGGCATTATATAAATATAACAATATAACATCCTACAACTCTCAAGTTCTGCATTTGCAATCAACTATCATCTTCTACAATCGATACAGATAGCTCGAGTCCCGACCAATCACAAAAGCTAAATATGCATCTAGAAGATCCATACGACATGACCACATTAGGATAGAACCATAGGTCTCGATTAGTACATGTAGCAGTTGCCGCAGGACACTGGTCTGTTCATCGGCAGCAGCAGCGATCAACCACGCACACAGAACCTTAAGCCCCCCTTTTTCCAAGAATCTGCCAGTAGAATGTTGCATAAAATGTGTCAAATCAACTACTGTGATACAGGATACTTTTATGATGCAAGATGAACTTAAAAGCATGAACATGTGAAGAAAAAAAATTAACAGATGGAGCCTGCTTGCCAAATAACATTCATAATACTCCCATTAACCCCAACATCGACCTCAAGAATATGGTAAGAGAGGAAAACAAAGACAAAATAAAACAATAACGAAATATACCTTCTGAGTATCAGCCCTGGCTCTGTCTGTAATATGATCTGAAGAAGCTTTTCTTGTTGGGTGAAATATAATTCCTGTCGCATTGTTTCCAACAGCATTTCTACAGAATCTACATCGGTTAACTTTGTAAAGCTAAGGTCATTTTCAAGGTCGGGTCTACCCTCTACGATTTGATAAGAGATGTGCGGCTTAGCTTCATCTGAGCATTGTTGAATAAAAGCCTTCACTCGGGACTTCTGTAACGCAAAAAATTCTCGCACCTGAAAAACTCCCAAGAATTTCATTTTTAAGTGGTCAGAATCTGGAACTTGACAAATTCAAAGTCCAACAAAACTCTGAATTACAGTAGTTAAAGTGTTCACTAGTTCATTTGAGGTTGATAATGCATAGAAGGAAGATGAATTAGCGTTTATAATCAACAGAAGGCAAAGCGGACTGAACTAATAAAGACGAACATCACTATGATATTTGTCAAATTCATAATTGCCGCTATGCAACTAGAGAGGAAAGGGCTGGTCGACACAGATAGCTTAATAGGTTCACAGGCCAAAACAACCTGAGTCTGCGTAGCACCACAATTTCGGGCAATGTAACGATACTCCGTATTGGTGAGTGTATCTTTGATGGCAAAAACATCTTTCAAGTACGTCAAAGCCTCTGCTGATAGGTTGTAATCTTGTCTCCCTGCCACAAAACCGAATGCTTGCTCAGTTTGAGGGATAAACTGGTGTGCAAATAATGTTAACAGAAGATCAGTAATCCCAAACTACGAATTCTGCAATGAAACAATAGCAAGAAAAAACTCGAGCATATTATTTATCACTTGCACAAACTCTCACAACCCGAAAATCCCACATAACCTATTTGCAAATGCTCAGATATCCCGAGTACGACAGGGAATCATACCTTCGTTATTTCCAAGAACTGCAGAGGCCTGCAGGACATAAGACGAACAATTTAGTGACTGCATCCTTGTCCATAGCAAACGTATTATAATTCAGGAGAAAACGAGAAAATGCAATCCCGCTCTCACTAGGCATTGAAAACCACTAAGGCAATTAAGGTATCGCCAAAGACCGGAACATTAACCGGATGTCTTACGGTTTACCGGTCTATCAGACTACCCTTACTAAGTACAGTCCATCACAAAGCGCACCGTGCCTGTCATCGGCATATAAGAAACATGAATGTACAAAAGCCTTCCAAACGACCACCTCCATTAACTCTACATGGACGACGCGACAATAGAGATTGCTGCTCTCCAAACATATATCCAAAGCAGCCACAGCATACAAAAAACACTACAAATCGATTAAACAATAACATTCATATCTAACGAGTGTGTCGCAGCATCACCCGACAACTTCAATCAACACGTAATTCTCGGAACAAAATTCTCGATCACAATGACTAACGAAACACGCAAAAACAATATTCGCACCAGCTCTTGGTCCAAGGGATTAACACCCGTGAGGCGGCACTGCAGAGAAACAACACGTTGAAGCTCTTGAACTTGCGCATGTAAACTGTTTCTATGCAATTCCAGCTTCTGCAATGCAACTCTACCGTCCGGCTCCTCTTCCAACTTATTAACATCATCACTCCCATCCTCCATAACCACATGAAACGCATCCCTCTCCACCACTCCCTCCTTCTCACCAACCTCCACCACATCGTCGCTCTTAATCACAACAGAATTCCTGTTCCCGTCCACATCCACAACAGCTTCCTGACTGCCAATCCTAGAGACCCTAAACTCCAGATTCGAGCCCTGCGCAATCGGATTCGCGAACAGATCCTCGAACTCCACCGCCTCACATGCAACGGCATCATCCGTCGTCATCGTCGTCATGGCGGGTGCATCCTGAAAGCTCGGTCCAAAGAATGCAGGCTCCTCGTCCTCCTCAAATTCGGGCCACGACGGGGAGGGACGAATGCCGGAGGGAGATGGCGCCTCTGCGGAAGATGATGGGAAGGCTTCCATGGCCTAGGAGGATGGGTGGTTAAGCGGCAGCCATGGAAAGAAAACAATCGACCGCGAGAGAGACGAAGACAACGGCTATAGCGAAGAGGGAACTTCCGTGAATGCGAAGGAGGTTGCTTGTTGCGCGGAGCTTTGATTCTTTTGTAATTGGGAAAACATTCCCCGACGACGGAGGACGTTCGGAAGAAAATTCTCTCTTCTGCGGGAGCCTTGCATTGCCCTACTTTGGTCGATGCAACAAGCTTGAGGTTGTCAACAACAAATCCTCTTTGTATTTCCGTCGAGGATGTTTACCGCAGAGAGGGTTTACCCGAGATGAAATACAAAGACTTCATCGCCGGCGTCGGTGTCGTCTCCTGTAGGGCGGGTTCAAATATAGGAACTCAGGCGGGCGGAGATAGCGATGGCGCGAGAGATTCCTCGGCTAATCTCGTCCTCGCCGCTTGCTCTAAAAAACACCTGTTGCCATCCTGCATCACCACCCGCATCGCTTAAAGTCGAATACCAAATTCTTAAGCCTTGCAGACGCACTTTGAAACCCTAAGCAGCAAAACTTCAAGGTGACCTCAATACTTCGAATTAGGAGGAGTATCACATTTTCAGTAATTTCCCTGTAAGACATCATTCCCAAGGTCTGAACCAGAAATGCGCAAGAAAATGAAAAAAAAAAAAAAACTCCTGTAGTCTGGTCAAGTTGGCTGCACACCTTTGATTCCTTGATTGATTGATCTCAATACTTTAGGTTAAGAGACGTGTTATAGCTAATTAAAAGAGGCTTTCCCGCAAGGTATCCCTCGTAACACCTGGTCACGGAATCTCAATTTGAAAATGAAAGTGCAACAATTGAATCCGTGACCTCTGGTTTCCAGGGCATTTATACCCGCCGTTCCAGGTTAAGCTACGCCTAACTTCATACAGACACGCAGTTGCCTGGTTGATCATACAACCAAATACAATCACTAATCATCACAATTTCACAAGCCGGCGATAACAAAAGAAATGTTTGAAGAATATGAACTACTTTACTTCGAGAATGCAACGACGGACGACGCTCACGCTCCCTCGGAATCGGAAACTGACGGACGTTCTGAAGGAGACGACGAGTCGGGGTGTTCGATTTTCGCGTTGCCTTTGGTGGTTCAATGTCCCAAGATTGTTCGCAAAATTGGAATCGTCTGATGCTTTGAAAGAGAAAATAGAAGTGCACCTCAGAAGAAAAATTTCACTCTCGTCGGTGTCCTGAACGCAATGGCAGTAGTGAGGGCAGCAGCAGCCCCGGCCAGTTCACAATCCTCAGATTCAGAGCTCGAAAAAACAACAACGCAACTGTTGCAAACCCTAACCCCGCATCGAATAGTTACTAAGCTTATCGAAGTACTCTACAGTAGTTGAAGGGCAGTAGGAAGGGCCACGTCAACTGCCACCTCGACAAATTAGGGTGTTCCCGTGTTATCTGAAGTTCCCACATTCGTTCTCCGGTTTGGAGAAGAAAGGTTAGAGCATCCCCACCAAGGGTATTCCCTATCCGCCTATCCGGATGAAATTCATCGGGATAGGGAAGAAAATTCCCCACCATCTCTATCCTTAAATATTTAGGGAACTTCATGCCCAATTTCTTAAAGGAGGGGAGATTTAGGGAATTCAAAGTCACCTTTCTCTATATGTTTGGAGTAGAGGAACACTAGTGGGGAAGAGCATTCCCTATCCCTACATTTGTTCATTCTTCATCCACATGGAAATAAGGATAGGGAAGAATTGGTAGGGATGCTCTTAGACTCACTCATTCCTGTCCGTTTAAGCCATTCCTTCATCATGTACTAATGGCGCACATTTTCCTCCTAAAGTGTACTCCACTCGTACATGATGACAGAATGAGGTACATGGATGAGAACGGGTGCGTTTATCTGCAACTAGGCAAGTTTCTAGACATGATTGGCAGACCACATTGTTTTGGAGAGGAGAGAAAACGAGTGACACTAGTGTTACATACCTTTGCTAAAAAATGCAATAGTAAGTTTTCAGTACAAAAGAATTTAAACCCTAGAAGAATTCAGTATTTTTTGGTCCAAAATTGCTTCAAAGTACTCAAATCCAAAGCAAGGCTAAAATCTTCATCTATATTCATTCATTAACAAATCCAACCATAGGATCCTTTAGTTAACTTGTTGGATCCTTCCTAAAATTTCAAAATAAGAAACCTTACCAATTGGAAGATCATAATGCTTGGATTTCAAAAAGAAGTATTTTCAAGTCTTCTCCAATGGTTAGGTTTCATCTTTCAAACTTTTTACACAAAAATGTGTAGATCCTACAACCACTACCAGAAGAATGCGGTCCAAATGAAGATAAAATCAACAGAAAAATGTGTTGATTTTGTCTTGGTTAGGAACTCTTGATTTGGACCTCATAAGAACACATTTCTCTTGATTTTGTCTTGGTTTTGCCTTGATTTTTTTAAATTAAAAAATAAAAAAAAATTAATTTTTTTGCAAAAAGGTTGCCCACCACATAGGACTGCCCCGCCACCAACAAGGTTTGAACTCAAGACCTCTTGGTTAGGAACCATGGGCTTCAACCATTGCACCATGATTGAAGCCCCATGTCAAGGAATGGAATGAGACTTTTATTTTATAAAGTTATATATTTTATAAAGCTTTTTCTCAATTTTGCAAAGTTGGCAGACTTTGAAGGGCCATATCTCCTTCATTATAAGTCTGTTTTCTATGAAATTAGTTGGAAACGGTTTATATTGAAGTCTACTTTTAGTAATAAAATTTTAAATTTTTTCTAAATTTTTTTGAAAATCTGACAAGCATTTTTCTAAAGGTAGTCTTACTTAATCCTTTTCATTTTCATTTTGCAAAGTCAGCAGACTTTGGAGGCCCATATCTCCTTCATAGAAAGTCCGTTTTCCATAAAACCTGTTGGAAATGATTGATATTAAAGTCTACTTTCAGTGGTAAGATTTTCAATTTAATCTAAGTTGTTTTGAAAATCTGAAAAGCATTTTTCTAAAGGCAGTTTAGCCAAATTTTAGAATTAAATAGTTCAATGGTTGAATAGTTCAAATTTAGGATTTTGAATAGTTTATAACTTAAATTTTAAATAGTTTAACAATCAAAACTCCAATTTTAATCCTTAATTTACTATAGTCATCTCAAGGGACAAAATGAATTTCAAACATGTTCCTATTACCTCAATTTTTAGTGAAACTTTGCTATATAATAGAATATCTTATTAATTATTTCAAATGTTATGGTTTAGATTTTAAAATATATGAGAAGCTTTGATTCATTCTATATAGATTTATGATGAAAAAGTTATGAAGAATCTTAAATTTTGGGCAATCTAAACATCTTGGTGAAATGTCTAAAACTCACTAAGTATACTTGTTACATCAAACTTTAAAGCATATGTTAAAAATTTAATTACATTATAAATTTGAACTCTAATCAAATTACACCCTATAGAAAATTGAATGAAAATTGCATTAGAATTTGAATTGATTAGCATTGAATCAAAGTCTCGAAATTTTCATTAAGGTATTTGAATCATAATTTGATTTAGAGTAGAATTTGATTAAATTTGATCAAATTATAAATTTGAATTGTAGTCAAAGAATATCATTGGAATTTAGATCAAATTCAAAATCAATTTAAACTCAATAAAAATTAGATTAAAATTTGCACTTTGAACTAATATTACACTATAAGATTTCAAATGATTTAGGAATATTCTAAAAAAATTCAAAAGATTTCAATAGAATTTTAAAAGATTTTCAAAAAGATTCTAATAGATTTGAATAAATTTCTATAAAATTGCAATAGATTCTAATACATTTCCAATAGTGTTTTAAGAAATTCCAACAAATTCTAATACAATTCCAAAAGATTCTAATAGATTTCAATACATTTCAATACATTTCTAAGAAATTCCAATAGATTCTGACAAATTTTAATACATTTTCGAAAGATTTCGATAGATTCCTAATAGATTCTAATAAATTTTAATACATTTTCAAAAGATTTCGATAGATTCCTAAAAGATCTCTAAAAGATTTCTAAAAGATTTTTAAAAGATTCTTGAAATTCCTAAAACTTAACAGAATTCTATGATTTACATTGAACCAACAGAAAATGTGTTGATGCAGTCCAAAAGAACATGTTTGATGAGGAAAAATCATTTTTATGTTGATTTGGGCAAAATCCAACAGAAATGTGTTGGTTTTGTCTTGGTTTTGACTACTTCTCTAGTAGTGAACTTGTTTCTCTCCATAAGTTGTTGAAAAAATAAGTTGGGAATATATATAAAAAATTTTAACAAAAAATATTTCATGTTCATGCTTAAAAAAAATAATAAATAGAAAGAAGTAGAGTATGATTCAACATACCAAATTGTTAAAAATTTAGTTATGGAATTGAAAATTTTCAATCCCAATGGTTGTAATAATGTTGTAGTAAATAATCTACGCCCAATGATTTTATTTTTTTTCAAAAATATTGAAAATTGAGTTAAATATAGGACTTCAAAGTTTATTTTAGAGCAAAGATTCTATCACTACCCTCAAACTAAAACTCCTCCTAACTTTCACTTGTTGAAGTGAAGTTGCAGTTAGTCACATTTAGAAGTTGTCGTGTAGTGACGTAGATGTCAGGTAGAAGTCATGTAGAAGTTGGGTGGCAGTCAAGAGAATCATGCAAGAGTTATGCAAGAAGTAAATCATATTTTCAAGATGATGTGTCCTTTGGGAAGTTACTGCTATATGGAAGTAGTGGACTTGTTGTAGCTAGCATTACAATTAATCTTGAAGTCGTGAATGTCTTTTTGCAATGGATTGTTATTCCTCCTTAGCTCAGAAAACTACCTTTGTTTTTTTTCTTGTATCAATATGAATGCTTGGCCTAATGTTAAACCGCAGATGAAAGTGGTAATTGTTTGGATCAAATGCATGAGGGCATCTATATAATGCACGATTTATGAAATATGCTACATTAGCTATAGAATTTGGATGTTGCATTGTCAGTATCTCAATCACATGCAAGTAACAAGCCAATCATTGAATTCAATTGTGCTTGCGTTCATTTGTATATCTAAACTGTTGTTCAACCTACAACAACAATCTTACTTACTATCGATCGCGCGGGCACTCATCTTCAATTATGTCTAAATCAATGACTTGTCCACAACTCTAAGTATGTTACAAAATGGCTTAGGAATGACTATTCTTAACCCCTACGAGAACAAGGCCTTTTTTTCGCCGATAAACACTCAAAACTGCCATTTCTATTGCAAAGTGTAAAAAAATTTGAATTTTTTTTTGTACATCTAACTGTAGGATCTTACATCTAACTTATATAAAAATGTGTGGAAATTTTTTCAGGATTTTTGACTGTACAGATTGCAAGATATTTGCAATTAAAGAAAACAAGTTATTTAGCACCTTACGTTATTAGATTTTTTTACTTTGAACCTTCCTAACTTAAATTTTTTGCACTACAAAGTTTTGAGCTTTAAATCTTTTATGGTGGGGAATTGAGTTGAGAGTCTAGGAAAAAAAATTCAAAAAGACTTAATTTTCATTCTTAAAAAAAATTGTTGAGTAAAAATAGGTATGAGACAGAAGGAAAAGTTAAATTATCAATATCTCCAAAATGGAATTCAAACGCACTAATCCCAATGATGAGATTGTTCAAGCAAGCAAACTAAACATGTGGAACTTCTACTATTTTTTTTTAAAATGAAAAAATTGCATTCAAAAATGAATCCTGTAAGTTTGTTTTTTAAAGAAGATGCTTAGATTGCCCAAAAAATAAGATTGTCCATAACTTTCACATCATTTATCCAAATGAAATGAATCAAAGCTATTAATGCAAACAAAAATATAATCTATGAGATGAATTTTTTTCCTTAAAATTCAAATTTTCAAAAAAAATTTTGTTGCCCGGTCTTCCCTATTTTGAGCTTATTTGGGCATAAATTTTGTTCTCGGGCACCAATTGAAAAAAAAATATTCCTATGAAGCTAATCAGTTTTTCTATCTTTAAAAAAAGTTTCAAAAAATCATGACAAAAATTGAGATTGTAGGTACCTACCCAAAACCCAATTTGTCCCACAAGGGGACAATGGTCCTTCAGGGATTAAATAAAAATTGTCTCCACAAATATGAAAAAATCATGTCCTATCAACAAATGTCAGGTGTGCAAAAGTGGACCCTGCAAATCATTGTGCGGACATCGTCAACATTCTAAAATGACTCGCCACATCACTGTCTACATCAGATGTGGCTTGACACATCAATTTTTGACTGGGCGGACATGGTAGAAGCCCTCGCCACAAGTGCATGTGAGTAGACATGTTCCATCACATCCCTTTCCACCTCATTAGACACATAGATTTCCTCATCCAATGAACATCCAAGCTTGAAATAGATGGTAACAGTACAACCGCAGTCATTTATGTAAATGATTGGTCTACATTGACTTTAAGGCTCCCAAGTAATTTCACAGTCATATGTGTCTGGAATGACTATTGTGTAGTCGTTCTTGCAAGTCATTTGTGTCCTCATTTTCTTAATGTGTGGGCATTTCAAAAGAAAATAAGCACCTACTTGTTCTAGATGGACATACTAGCTATGTTACAAATGAAGCTATACAATTTGGCATAGAGAATGGGTTAAATCTAAATTCCATCTTATCCTACCATCACATTGCTCCCATGAAATGCAACCACTTGATGTTGCAATTTTCCATCCCATCAAGCTAAACATGGCAACGGAAAAGATGCAAAAGAACCTCCATTAGATACACGGAGCAACCATGAAATCAAATCTAGTTGAAATGTTAGCTCACATATGCATTGGCAAATACTCTTAAGCTCACAAATATTAAATCAGAATTTTCTAGGATAGCTATCTTCCTAATCAACAAAGCAACTATGGATATTAAATTACACCATGATTTTGTATTACAAAGAAAAAGTGCTAAAGTAGTACAAAATACCAAAGAAATCAAGTTCAATCATCCATACCTGGTATTTTCTCTTAGATAGGACTTCTTCCAGTTCAATCACTAATGTCCAACCAATTTCTAAAATTGCATCTTTCTAATACTAGCTTATCTTTTAAACTGAAGCAACACTCATTTGAGTAGTTGATTACGAGTTTCCAAATTGTAGAAGACCTATTTGATGCTATTGTAGAGTCTCTTTCTCATCTATCACTAGTACATAACATTATTAACGTTCGCTGGGGGGTTCCCTTTTGCTCCCTCCAAAAGCGGGAGCCCCCCAGCGAAGGAACTTACCTTTTGACACAGCTCCACGGCAGGAGGAATCCCAGTTTAGACAATCAGTGTTGACTTCTATCCCCATGATGTGTGGGGGGAAGGGTAGCTCATCGAACCCGTCCCCCAGCCAAGTGAAGCCTAGCTTAGAAAGTTACTGAAAGCAACCAATGCCCTTTGCCAAAGTAAACTAAATTCCTCCCCCCCCCCGGTATCCTCTAGCTGAGGGGAAGGAAGTCAGGCCGTTAACAATGTTATATACTTGACCCAAAGTCTGAAAAAATATCACTTGCATGTTTCTTAACTAATATCTTGAAGTTAGATTATGAAGTTCTATGAAGTGGAGGCACATTTGACCTTACAAAATAAATTCCTGTTGACTACTTCAATTGATATTGTGCAAGCTTTTCCCGTCTAGGTGTCCGTTAGCGTTGGTCAAGACGTGTCTGGATGCATCAAGATTCACGTCTAATAAGAAAATAATTTTTTTTGGATGGCCTAAATGGCCTATTTGTCGATCTAGATGGCCTGTTTGTCCGTTAGACGGACAAATTGTTGACGGATTGTATATGCTGTCCATTTTTTAATTTTATTTTATCAAGATCTTGACGGACGTTGGAGTAGAATCCTGACATTTTATTGGTGTGACGGACATCTAGACGTTTCCTTTAGATGTTTTTGAGGCCATGAGAACACCGTTTCAGGGTTGTTTGCCTTGTTAAGAACTAGTGCACTGCTATCAAAATAATAAATTAAAATAATAATAATAATAATAATAAAAATAAACATCTAAAAATTAATTAAATAATATTATCTATCGTAGTAGTTTTTTTACTAAGTTAGATTGCTAATGTGGCAAAGTCTCCATGTTCTCCATAGTCCAAGAACTTGAAGAAACTCGTTGTCTTGTTTAGGCCTCAAAAAACATCTAATTGCATTACAAGAGATTTGGGGGATAAAAAAGACTGCAAGTTCTCGGGCTATAGGAACCTTGGAAACTTTGCTACATCCGCAGTCTGATGTGGCACAAAGAGAGCCACATCAGATATTAATATTTAGTTAATTTTGAATATTTTTTATTTTATTAAAAAAATTTAATATATATATATTTTTTAAAATTATTAAAATAATCTGACTTTTGTATTGCAGTTTTAGCAAGGGGAACAAGCCTAAAATGGCCCTCCCTTGCCCTCAAATCTCCCCTTATGTTACCTCTACTCAAGTTGCCATTGCTCTAAATCTTAGTACCCCTATGGTAGAGATATACAATTGATGTTGCAATATGTGTACCACTTTATAAACCTGCACTATTTGAGATCTCTATTGCTATAAAATGAAGGTCACTTCATATATGTGCAGCATGTGAGGTCCTCTAATGTATTGCAACATAGAGGTCGAAGAACATCTCGAAGAACATAGCAACACTATTGTAGATTCTTTCAATTCCTAGATTTGAGACAAACAAAGTTAGAAAGAGATCAATTGTTCTACATTGTTATAATAATTTTCTTACAAGTGCAGCATTTGCTGAAGAATCTCAAGATGTCATTTGATGGTCTATCATTGCCTTCTTGAACCAAAACTTTGGAATTTACCTCAATTTTTTCTTGGTGTGGTAATATTTTGGCTAGTACTCCAAATTGACTTAGCACCTTGTCCAAGAATGCATAAGCTTGTACAATGCAACAAATTTTAAAACTTAAGAGTGCATGCCCTTCTACAAACGATGAGTCTAGAATAGACTATATATTTGTTAATTTTGAAAATATTCCAACTCCTCCTCGGAAAGGTGCATGATCAATATATCCCAAATCAGAATTTTGGTTCCACCTTCTGGTCACCTACTTAGCTATTAATGAGATGTCTATTTTTTCTTAAGATATTCCATCACAACCACATGCATCTTTGTATATGTCCTTGGTGTCTTCAGCTTCCTCATCTTTCTTCCCCTCCTATGCCTTGCCTATACCCTCATTGTAGCCCTAATGTATAATGATAATGTCAACCCATTCCACTATGACAAAATCAATGTCCTTTAATTATACCATTGACCTCCCTTGACATCTTCATGAGTAGAATTTGGATTGAGGCTTACTCCATCTATGTCCGTATTAACCAATTTTGCACATAAGCCCCATCAAGGATTATTACTGAATTACATCTCAAACTTAAGGAAGGACGATTTTTTAACAAATATCGTATTGAAGTCGTGAATTCATGCCTACGTACCATTATTGCACTTATTACGTGTATTTCTATGCACTAAATTAGTGCGTAAACAATGCCTATCAATAACATACGATTATTGTATTGATATCAGTACAGTTTAAGTGCATTTTGGATACCACATTTGTATAATTAAAGTACATAAATCATACACTTTTAATAAAGATTTTAATGACACTGATTCAATGCATAGAAATACACTTAATATGTGCGATAATGGTACGTAGGTATGAATTCACGTATATGAATTCTAGTTTTCCAAATTTAATATAATAGTATGTAAACCCATAGTATATAATATTAAGTTTATACGTTCTCATTAAATAAAGAAATCTTAGACAAATCTTCATAAAGAAAGAAGACTTGACCCTTCAATGCCCCTACAACAAAAATATCGCCTTTCAGGATTTTGTAATTTGCAATTGTGGTGGCAGATGAAGCCCAATGGAAAAAAAAATTCAAGAGGAAGTTGCAGGATTTTCCTTGCGGAACTTGGCGATGTGCTTGTTGACAAGTTAGACAAAATTCAAATTGCACGATGGAGCCCAGATTGTCCCCACGCGTGTTGTAGGACATGGCGGGTTTTCCGGAAGTTCAGATTTTGATTGGCTACACCCAATGCATGGGCTACCATTGTGTTGGCTTCCTTCGAGAAATCTAATGTGGGTAGTCGCAACTGCTATGCGGTGTTTGTGCATGGAAAGATATTGTTTAGTGATTTTAAATAGCGTGTTAGATTAATTGGTGGATGTTCTTTGGTCCCTGCACCGATTGAGAGTTTTTTTTCCAGCAAGATCAAGTTCTCAACACCACCTCCAGACTGCACGATGCTTAAGTACGGGAGCACGTAGTTTAGCAATTTTGAGTAGTGCGTTAGACAATGCAAATGTTCTTGAACCTTGTAAGTAAATGATATTGGAATTTCAATTTATCCGGCTTTGCACACTATGTTGTTGTATTGACTTCAAATCTTGCGTGATGGTGTTCTCGTAGTCGGACCAGTCCCTAGCCAGTTATTGTTGCCTTGCAGTGTCTTGGGATGTCTGTTGTCAATGTCTCATACAGATTGGAGGCTTTTCTGATGTTGTTGCAAATTAACGTAGGCATTAGAGGGGGCCACATGCACCACCTTCTAAGTTATTTTTCCTCGCAACTCGGTTGCAGGGGATCGCTGACAAGTTCTATTGAAATGCATCCACTGCTATAATCTTCCCTGAAGCACTATTTGTCAATTACACTAGATTGTTTTAATATTCACATTGTGACGGTGAAATCAGCTCATAATACACTCAATCAATAAGTAAGTGAGTTGACTATACAAATCAATGGTGAAATGGTCGCTATGCATTGGAACCCCCCATCCCGCTCCCCATGGATTAGTGTTGAGGTGCGTTGGCCTCACGCAATATCTCCAACACAATGTTTTGGCCAAGGCGTTGAAGAGTTAAGGTAGTAGATACCATTTGTGCCATGTGATAGTTTGTGCCACTTCTTGGCCACTACGTATCAATTGTTGAGTGCATTGACAATTTGAATTATACATAATTAGTTGTTACATGGTGGCTCAATTGGGATGGCTTCAAAATTGTAGTACATTAGGGTCTCCAATTTTAGATTGGATCTCTATGCAATTAATTGAAAAGAACTTGAGCCAGAATTTGCCAAACTAAGCATGTAATTGAAAAGGAATTTTGGAATTGTATATGGATGTTAGTAACAATTGTATTCAAGAATTGTTGGAGGCTATGGATTTAGCCACATCTTGTAAAAAGTGGGGGTGAAAACTTTTCTATTTCCAAATGTTTTGTTTTAGCATTAGACTTGAATTTTTGTTTGTTTTTGGTTTGATAAATAGGTGAAGCTACTCTTTAAATTTTTCTTCACCTAGCCTACATAAAAATAAAAGCAACACTAAAGTCAACCAAGAAAATATAAAAGTTTATTTTTGATTCTGGTTCAACATAGAAGTTCACCCGAAGAGCATCTTCAATAGTATTCAGTCCTGATAGAAGGCAACAACAATGGATAAGAGGGGATGCTTCACCGAATACATTTGAGACTTTAATGCAACCAATATCAAATTCTGGAAGTTTATAGAAGCACCATATATTCCCCCAACTTCAACACTTTGATGAGGTTTGAAGAACCAAAGACAAAGCTTATTACCAATGTTCAACATATTTTATTATTGCGCCATGTCTAATAACTATTCTTTTGCTACATATACCATTTATTCGTAGCGTCGCTCTTCCTCTCCCATATTCCTAATGTTAAAATTTCTATTGCACAACTGAAGGTTTAGTTTTGCAATGATGCATTGGATAAAGAAGCATACAAAACAATTGCAACTGTATTTACCTCTTTACAAGGGTCATAGAGGTATTGGTGCCTAGTTGCTATCCTAGCCATGATTGAGGGTGCTCTTAGGGTATCTCCTATGCAATCAATAATAACACCTTATACACAACAAAATGGATGAAAAACAACCTCTTTTGCCAAATTGTTGAATTCAAGACTCCATATTTTTCATTATATTGAGCCTTTCAAACTACATTCAAAGAGTGACTTTAGATGGAGATCTTATAATTTATTATATCAATGATTGAATCTTGTTTTATGTTGAAAATAAGATGTATCGTAATTGGTCCACCAACTATTTACCAAACACATTTAGATAGTATGATTGGATTAATCATAAATAAAATTGGAATGAACTTGAACTTTAATGGAGTTCTATATGTAGTGGTCCAACTTGATTGGGGTTTTCTCTTAGTACCTAGAGCAAATGCTATGATGAGGTACGCTCATCCAAAATCACCACTGTTCCTTTTGCACTAGCTATGTTTGGACCTTGACTAGTTACCTTCATACCTTCAACACACCACAAACTCTCAAGAATAAGTAATGGAAATTGAAAATTTCTTTGAGACAACCGATAGAAGTTTGAGCATTCTGTGCTTCAAGGTTGTCTATTTAACCCTTAAACGATAGGTGAAGCCCCTTGGCTTGGTTTAATTTTGAGAGAATTGTTGCCAAAAAATGTTTTATGCATTTTAAAAATGTTTCAACCAACTAAACCCACTTCTACAGTGAATATGGCTTGGCAAACATTGCATGTAGGCTACAAAATCAAAGCACTATTTACTGGCAGCGACCAAACAAATTTTGGGCAAGCTATAAGACCCATGCCCCGCTTCAAGGAGATTTTTTATTCTACTTTGGGCTGCCCGCCAGGTAAGAGAATGTCATTTAAGGATTAAAGGGAGTGTAGTGGCATGAGTAGGTTCCATATGCTTTCAACTTTGTAAATTCAAAGACTATTATATGAGTGTCAAAAAATTGTGAAAGTATGCTTTGAATTTATTTTTTCTTGAAGAAGTTACCATTCTTTCCAGTAATCTGGTTTTTTAATCTAGTAGGACAAGAGAAAATGGTGTTTTTGAGTGTTTTTTACTTAGTAGATAGATGTTTTATTCTAGGCAATGGAAAGATCAATTATTGCTAGTATAATGAAATTGTTTGTATTAGTATGCATGAATATAATAAACAAAATATGGATGGAACTTGAAAAATTCAACCAAAGTGTGCATGTTCATCCCAAAAACAGTGATACCATCCTTAGAATTTCTAACAATTCAACAATTTCATCCACTCAAAAACATTTGTATCTATAAGGGCTAAATTTGACGCTCTGAAAGTTTATATCTATTTTTGAAGAGCCCTCAAAAATTCTTATACTCTAACCTTATTCATCAAATGTCCCCCATTAATAGTCAATTGATCATTACCAAGAGGAATATAGGATAATAATAATAGACTTAAAAAATAATAGCTTAATAGACTTACAATGAAAAGTGATTTCAAGGTCCATTACTTTACACATTAGGGTTGAATGCCATGAAAATGTTTTGAGGGGTTTGAGGCACTCATCATCCAAGTATTACAAGTGTCATACAAATCAAGGGCCATGGTGTGGATGCTCTAAAAATGAGAGAACAAATTGCCAAATATTCCTTCAAATTATTATTTTTATTTGCTTTTTGAACAAACTACCATGTCACTAAAATATCGTATCGTATTGCATTTATCATCCAAGTTTAACAAGTTTTAGACAAATTGAGGGCCATGGTCTGGATGCTTTCAATATGAGAGAACAAATTGCCAAATATTCTCTCAAATTATTATTTTTATTTGCTTTTTGAGCAAACTATTGTATCCCTAAAATCCCCCCAGTAGCATCGTAGCAGACTTATAATGAAAGGTGATTTCAAGGTCTACTGCTATACCTACTAAGATTGAGTGCCATGAAAATATTTTGAGGGACTTGGAGCACTTATCATCCAAGTTTAACGAGTGTTAAGGTAGGAGGTCTATGAAGCGACCATCTAAGCGTTGAATTTGAATTTTGGGGAGGTAAAACATCCTGAAATATTTTCCAGTAAATTTTCCTTGAAAGACAAGTAGAATTGACATCTAATCCAAGTCGTTTCATATTTTTTGGACCTTTGTGGAATTAGTTACAAATTTTTGAAGTTGAAAAAAAGTGGTCATTTGTGGTCATCAAAAGCGACCACCTCCTAAAATGTGCATAGTTGGTACATTGAAGAAAGCAAAATGTACCTCTAAGTCATGTTCGCTTTTAATGCCTGATCGGAATTCGAGCCTCCTTCCCCTTAGACAAATTGAGGGCCACGGTGCTGAATGCTCAAAAAGTGAAAGAACAAATTGCCAAATATTCTCTCAAATTATTATTTTTATTTGCTTTTTGAGCAAACTATCATATCTCTAAAATCTCCCCTAGTAGCATCATATAGTAAAACATTTCTTAGAGCACAGTGTTGGGACTATGCACTAAGAGAGGTTTATGCATTTGGAGAGGTGTGATACTGTTCACTACCTGATGTGGCTTTTAACTACAGGGCCTCCAACCACATGACTTCTAACTACAAGGCCTCCAAGCACTGTTGAGTAATAAAGGCTTCAAAGTACAATCTCTCTTAGTGCATATTATGCACTAACAGAGTATGCACTAAGAGAGGTTTTACTATAGTAGACTTATGATTTCCAGATGATTTCCTGGTGATTTCCGGGTCTATTGCTATACTTACTAGGATTGAGTGCCATGAAAATATTTTGACGCATCCGGAACACTTATCATCCAAGTTTAACATGTGTTAGACGAATTGAAATGCTCAAAAAGTGAAAGAACAAATTGCCAAATATTCTCTCAAATTATTATTTTTAATAGCAAAACCACCGTACCGCTAAAATCCCCCCACCCCCCACCCCTTCCCCTCTCCCGCGCGCTTGGGGCCGGGTCCATCAGCCGTCCGGCAGTCCGCCCGCATTGGCGCCATCATTCCGACGCCTGCACGGCGTAACCTGCGCTTCCGTGGCCTCACTGCCCTTTCATCCGCTCGCCCCGCCCGAGGAGGACGCAGGCAGCTCATCACCAGACTAGAAACTCATCAGCAGCTCTGTCCTTCAGCTTAGGGTTTGCTCCTCCTCCTCTGCCTCAGCAATCTGCGGAGCCTGGCGGGCTTTGACCTGCTCCTCCTCCTCCTCCTTCTTCCTCGTCCTCCTCCTTCCTCTCCGCTCGCTTGCTTCCCGACATTTGCGACGATCTCTTCGGTCTGGATCTCTCACACACTCCCAAACACTTCTTTCCAACTACGCTCCCCGCTTCTTCTTCTTCTTCGTCGTCTCTCTCTCTCTCTCTCCTGCTGCTGCTGCGCGCTGATGAGGCCGTCGTCGTCTTCGTCGTCGTAAGAAGCTCCCCTTGCGCAATGTGTGTGCAGCAATTCGTCGCCCGGGGCTGATTGTGGCGGAGATCGATCCCAGAGGTTGTTGGTGGTGGTGTGGCGGTGGCGGCGATGGAGCTTGTTTAGAAAATCGGGGGGACGAGGCGTCTGTCTGTGACGAGGTCCAATGTCTGAAGGCAAGTTGTTGATTGATCTTTCCTGATTCTCGGTCGGGTGGTGGTGGTGGTGGTGGTGGTGTGTTTCTTGGTTCGGGAATATAGCGGTGGAATAGCGTGTTTAGGAAATTGGTTGGAAGGGAACTGTAGGTTGCACGGAAGAGGAGGTGCAGCTTTCGCGCCGGGAAAACGGGTTGGTTTGCGAATTGGATGTGGAATGATCGTGAGTGTCGGGCAATGATTTTGGCGATTTTTGGCGTCGGGAATGTGTTGGTGAGGAGTTTTGGGAAGTAGTTGTAGCTCCTGAATTTGTTGTCGTGTTCTGGAGGCGTGTTTGTGGTGACGGTGGTTGGGCAGTGAGCGTGAGCTTGAAGGTAGCGTGTTGGAGGAGGAGCTTTTTAGCGCTGGAAGGGGAATGTTTCCCTAAGTATTGGTATTTGAAATGAATCGGGAGTGTTAGGCCATGGTTTTCGTCAAAAATGTGTCTCTGGTGTTTTGATCGAAGTTGTGGTAGCTCCTCTAGAATTATTTTAGTCTACGGGCCTGCTGAAGTGCTCTGATAATTTGTTGTAAGACAATGGTTGGAACTACTTTTTGAAGGTTACCGTAGGTGTAAAGGTAGCACGCAGGATTACAGTTTCAACGAAGGAAGAAAAGTTTTCTAAGTAAAGGTTCACGCGTGCGTTTGAATGAATGTCGAAATCGTATGATGTGCGCCGAAAATATGTCCTCTATGAGTACTAGGTCCTTTACAATTATTGAAGTGTACGGGCCTGCTGCAGTGCTCAAATCATTCACGATTTTCGGGGATGAATTGACCTCGATTGCCTTTGGAGGTAACTGGTTCTGGAGTTTGATTTTTTGTATTGTTGAGATCATGGTACTGATGTAGGGCTTGCTTTGGGACTTCAGGGCTCAATGAGACTCATAGGACGAAGGATGTTGGCACACGCAGCCTTTCTAGAGGAAACGACAGTGGCTTGGCCGCATTGGTAACAACATGTAGCTTAGGTCATGCAGAGGAAGGCAATGTGGCCCAGCATTCAGTGCAAGGGATACGAAGTCTGATATTTAGTTTTCAGAGACGATCACGGAAACGGGCTGTTGCACCTGAGAAGGCTGTCACCACTCCTGGTCTCACCTGTATGTCTGGCCCGTTGCCTCATGTGGACACGGACAACGACTTTGATTTGCCAAAACATATTAGAGGCAAATTATATCCCCCGCGCACTGCTTTTTCGGGGAGTTGTGAGGTGCCTGCTGCTAAAGGTCTCACCTCGGATGACAATGACGAAGCCAAGCACATAGATGGGTCGGGCGATGCCGGGTCGGCTCCCATCACAGGGGAGAAGGTTCTTTCCAATGGTGACTTCTACGTTGGTACGTGGCAGGGAAGTTTGCCGGAGGGGACAGGCAAGTATTTGTGGGCAGATGGGTGCATGTATGAAGGAGAGTGGGGGAGAGGCAAAAAGTCTGGAAAGGGCAAGATCTCATGGCCAACTGGAGCCACTTACGAAGGTGAGTTTGTTGGGGGTTACATGCATGGGGTTGGCACATACATGGGTATCGGGGGTACTACCTACAAAGGCCAATGGAGTATGAATGTCAAGCATGGTTATGGTCGGAAGAGGTACGCCAATGGTGATGTCTACGAAGGGGCTTGGAAACAGGGAGTTCAAGAAGGCGTTGGCAAGTACACTTGGGCGAGTGGAAATGAGTATCATGGGGAATGGAGAGGGGGTACGATGTGCGGTAAGGGAGTATTAACCTGGGTAAGCGGTGACAAATTTGATGGGCAGTGGTTGGATGGATTGGAGCATGGGCGTGGAATCTATGTGTGGACAGACAGTAGTTGTTACATTGGTACTTGGAGCAGGGGCCTGAAAGATGGAAAGGGTGTGTTTTATCCTGCTGGCACACGAGATTTGCAAGCTGTGCGAGGCAGTGAGGCAGTTGGTGGACCTCATAGTCATGCTCATCACAGCGGTGAACTCCGTCCACTGCGGTGGTCTAGAAGTAGGTCTACATCATCTGAAAAGATTACTCAAGCGGGTGAATTGAATTCCAGAAGCGGGGATCTTTCAAATAGTTTCCAGAGACGATGGAGCTTGGATGCTCCCGTCGAGCGGGGCTGTGGATCGGAAGGTAACAGTCTCCGAACTACAGATACAATACTGGAAGGTGTGGAGCGGCTTGCGCTGAATGGGGCTGCACCCCTCGCCCCTACGGTAGTTGTGAGGGAATATGTTCAGGGCGTGCTGATGAGTGAGCTGGTGAAAGAAAACGCGGACTTAGTGGGTCACAAGAAGAGGAGGCCCCGGAGGTCTGTTAGGGAAGTTAAAAGACCTGGGGAAACTATATTCAAGGGCCATCGCAGCTACGACCTTATGCTGAATTTGCAGCTTGGCATAAGGTATGATATATATTTGAATTACATGGTCTGGTTTTTTTGTGATCACTAGACTTGTTCGACTTGTGGAAGATGTCCTCGTTGGTAGGCAATTATATTCAGGAATGTCCTAGGTTTCTTTTTTGAGCTGGTCCGGAATACTCTTTTGAAATTTTAGGTCTTAAGTAGAATGCCATATAGTGCTCTAGAACCATGAGTAACAATGTGTCCTAGTGTTTGATAAGAACGTTCATGAAAACTGCGGTGGGATTTGTTTATAGTAGTTCAAGTTTTGATCGTTTTTCACCCGCTTGCTATCTCATGACAGGTATACTGTCGGCAAGATAACGCCAGAGCCGAGGCATGAGATTGGTCCAAATGATTTTGGACCTCGAGCGAGCATACACATGAATTTTCCAAAATCTGGGACTCCAATGACACCTACTCACAACTCATCTGATTTTAAGTGGAAGGATTACTGTCCTATGGTTTTCAGGTGACCTATTCCCTCTTTCTGTTTCTATGCAATTCATTTCTTGGTATGTTTCTTTTTCTGGTTTGACTTGATCTCATCATGTTCCTCTTAATTGTTTTTGTATTTTGTTTGTGTTCTTGCTTCTGTAGGTTTGGGATTTACTGGTCTTTTTAGAACTGTAGTTTCAGCATTTGATTTTTAGTAACTATGAACTAGGCACTACCGAGGTTAGCAGGATCCATCTTTGTGTTTGGGTCATTGGCAAATCGCTTTATTGTGCTAGGTTTGAGTTACGTATAATGTGTGAAACCAAATGTGTCATCTATTTGTCACTGTGGAAAGCTTTGGTATTTAGATCCTTTCTCGCAGATAGGGGAGGCTTGAGCACCATTTCATCTTTGGTGGATAATTGTTTTGGCAGACATCTGCGAGAAATGTTCAAGATTGATGCAGCAGATTACATGTTATCTCTGTGTGGGGATGATGCGTTGAGGGAGCTTATTTCACCTGGGAAAAGTGGGAGTGTGTTTTATCTTTCGCATGATGACCGATTCATTATCAAAACTATGAAGAAGGCGGAAGTGAAGGTGATCTACCATTTGCCCTGATTTCCTTAGTCGGATTTTAAGCGTATAAGTTTTTGTTTGCAATGCATTCATCTCTGGAACGAGGTGGGTGAACACAGTACCTTGAGGGTTATCATCAGAAGCATCTTGGAGATGGTTAATGAAATTTTGAACCCAGTCTACTAAATTCTTCGTATGATTGTTTTTTCAGGTACTTTTGGGTATGCTGTCAGCATATCATCTTCATGTGAAGACGTACGAGAATACACTTATCACTAAGTTCTTTGGCCTTCATCGCATCAAGCCATATGGAGGTCAAAAGGTAAACCCGTCGTCCATCAAGTATCTTGTTCATCTAAATTGACTTCTTGCCGTCTCAAACTAATTTTGCAATGTCACTTTAATCCTGATAGAAGTTTGAGAGTATTGCAGGTGCGGTTTGTAGTGATGGGGAATATGTTCTGTACTGAGCTTCGCATCCATCGGCGATTTGACTTAAAAGGATCATCACAAGGGCGTTCTGCTGATAAAGTAGAAATTGATGAGACAACCACTTTAAAAGATCTGGATCTTGAATACGAGTTCCGGCTTGACCCGTCCTGGCGTGACTCACTCCTTCGGTAAAATTTTCTTTACTCCATCCAAATCTTTACTGTACATGTAATTTTGATTTGTCGATATCAAATTTGTTGTTTATCCTGCCTTTTCCCACCTCCTCTCTTATACTTTTCCAGTAGAATCTTTCTCTACTAATGGATGTGGATTGTGGCAGGCAACTAGAGTACGACTGCAAATTCCTTGAAACTCGGGGTATTATGGATTATAGTATGTTACTGGGCCTTCACTTCAGGGCACCACAATACAGAGCACCAATGTCTCCTGGCCCTTCCTCTACACCAGATGTACCTCCAAGTGAATCATTTGCGAGCACATTGGATGATGGTACCGAAGTTGATCTTACCTTATTTCATTTCCAGCATGATTTTTGCACTTACCTTTGCGTCCTTTGAAGATGATTGCATGTACTGCTAACTTTTTTCACTTCCGTTGAGGACAGTATATGCTAGCATTTTGGTTGCCTTTTCTTTTGTCATGCAAATCTCACGTGGATTGGATGTAATCTTAGTCCATGCTTTTCCTTGAATTTATATTCAGTGGAACTGGTTCGGCAAGTGTTTTCCGGCTCATTTTGGTGGAAGTGTTACGCAGTAATGAAATTTTTGTGGTGTTTGATGTGAAGCCACTGGAGCAGAAGAAGATTGGGCGACAACCAGAGGCTTAGTGCTGGTGGCCCGAGATAATTGCCATGGCAGCATCGGGACACCTGGCATGCATATTCGGGGAAGTCCTTTACGAGCTTCAGTGGCGGGAGACCCTGAAGTTGATTTGCTTCTTCCAGGCACAGCTCGGTGAGGGTTTTACTTCATTCTTCTTTCACCTCTTTGTGAGTGATTTCCGCACTGTGATTGAACCGATAGTAGGTCCAGCTGATGCGTAATACTGAAACCTTGATTTGTGTACTGTTTCTTTTGTAAGCAGGTTGAGAATACAACTAGGAGTGAACATGCCTGCAAGAGCTGATCGTGTACATAAAAAGGACAATGACGATTTGAAGCCTTCTGAGGGGCAACTGTTTGGAGAGTCGCATGATGTGGTGCTGTATTTTGGCATCATTGATATTCTGCAAAATTACAATCTCAGCAAACGCATAGAGCATGCGTACAAGGCGTGCCAGTTTGATTCTATCTCGATATCTGCGGTGGAACCCAAATTGTATTCCAAGCGATTTCAAGAGTTTATTCGGCAGATTTTTCCTCCCACTCAGCTATGACAGAGACAGCGGTCATACTCGTAAGGTTGCCTTACGAGTAATGGTCGGCAACTGCGGCTCAGAAGTTGACTCGGAAAGTACCAGTGCTGATTTTGACATCCAAAACGGCCAAGTACTGATCTGGCATTGTGTCGGTTCTGACTGCTACGGAGAAGACCACCTCCATACGGAGTACACAAAGACCTCCTGATGCAGGGGGTTGGTTGATACCATACAGGGAATATCGCTGCACTCGGTAATACATTGCAGATCAGCCAACTAGTTGGATCCTCAACGTTGAGGGCAGTCCCTTTGCGTCATTGTTGCCCAGAATTGGTGTGCGCAACAGTGTTGAGGTAATCAATTGTCGCCCAGAATTGGTGTATCGCAGAGATACAACTCCTTTTTTTATTATTTAGTTCATTGTCAAGGATGTCATCCGGGATCAGACATGATAGACCGTGCTCATCTTGTAGAGCCTTGGAATGATGTCTTGATGAGAAAAGTAAATGGATGTAGATGTGGATTCGCAAATATTTCTACTCTCATGCCGTCATTCTTCATTATAATTTTGGCTTACGAACGGTTTTTGACCCTGGCTCTGGGATTCTATTTTCAACCTCTCTGTTGCCGACTTTGTGGCGGCTGGGTTGATATTTTCATAAAACTTTGTTGCCGTACACTGTATTTTCCTTTTGAATTTAGTAGCCAGACAAATTCGTTTTATACGGAGTATCTGTCTTGCGTACTCCTGGTTTTTCATTTTTTTGGTTTACAAGTTTGGGTATTGTCAACCAACAATATGGATTTAGTTGATATTTCTTGGGGAGAGTTGCTTGAAGTCATTTTCAATGAATGTTGTCGGATATACCCTAGAGATATTTTGACTTTCCTACATGAGCAAATGGCATATCCTTGGATGACTACCGGTATGTTGCTAGTGTATTTTGGCAACTTCTTGCTTCTTTTTCTTGATCTGAAATTAAGTCATAAAAATGATCTTTTTAAAATTTGAGCTTAACTAATGAAATGAAGCTTATCAAGTCTAGTCTTAGTACAATTTGAAAAATTGAAAAATTCTTAAAATTTAGTCTTCTTCCCTACTTGAAGGTTAGATTTGATAGAAATTAAGTCATTTTTGTAAGAAAGTGCTACATATCATCTTGTGAATGGTTTGAGGTGACGCGGTCCTCTGAGAATCAGACCTTTACATATGGTATTGCAATTTGAGCTTTGGATCCATAACCATGGAGTGCTGATTTTGTAGTTTTAGAACGGTATGATAAATTGATGTCACCCATGATATTCTTCTCTATAATATTTAATTATGGAGAAAATTATAGACTTTTTAAAATATATTTTGCATTTGATTTGAATTATTTTGACTTGTCATTCAATATCTTACAAAAACATTTGAAATATATACATTGACTTCCAAAAGTAGTTGGCCACCATATATATCGCTCTCATAAATTGAGAAATTGGAATTATGAAGTGAAATTTGGACATGTACTGTACAAAAGGGATTCTACCTTCACATGTAATCTCATTTAGAACGGACTATATTTAGACCTCTTATAATTTGAATAAAATTTCTATGTAAAAATAAACTTTTTGTAAGAAGTCAAAATGTTTCATTTCTTTTTATAGGAAGAATGTACATCTTGACTAGAATCACAAGTTATAAGTTTCATGAATTTTGGATTTTTATTGATTGAAACATTGTTGATAGAAATTTGACCTCAAAATTTTGACTTTTTTATTTTTCACTCCATAAATTGTAAAAGAAATATGTTATTGATGTATATAGTTATTTGATGTTATTTTGAGTTTTTATTTTATTTTTTTGCAATTTTCAGAGTGAAAAATAAAAGAATCCAAAATTTGAGGTCAAATTTCTATCAATAATATTTCAACCAATAAAAACCCAAAATTCATGAAACTTGTATTATGTGATTCTAGTTAACCCCTAAATGCCCAAGGCCTATTTTGAGCCTCTTGGAATTTGCTCTAAATTGAACAAAAAGACAACATTTTAATAAGTTGAATCAATTTTTTTAAATTGTAACCTTACAAATTCAAACTAGACATGTTAGAGAACACATAGGAAAAGAAAATACAACAATATCATTTAAGGATTGAAAGATTATAATGTTTGATCATCAAGGTGTTAAAACTATGAAAATCTTTGAGCTCGCTTTTTGCATGTCAAATCAAAAAAGTTAAAGACCAAAAAAATATGTAGTTGAAGGGCCTAACAAATATAACCCCAATCAATTTATGACTTCTCAAAATCTACTCTAAATTTTTTTTAAATGAATTTCTAGTGTGATTTTTTCTCCAAAATCTAGTGTATTGGAGGCTCATTTCCAAGAGCTCAACACTACGAAAAGTCAAGATTGCAATGGGTACCTTTGCACAAAATCTTGAATAGAAAAATCATAATCATTCATTTTCAAAATCGGATTTTTGATGCTAAAACTAGACTTCAAAAAGAATCTTTCAAAAATATTAAGTATTAAAAATAGCAATTTGGTAAGGTTTTATTTAACTTCAAAGTTTCTTTGACACCACATTTGGGTGCCTTGGGCATTTAGGGGTTAAGATGCATATTCTTCCTATAAAAAGAAATGAAACATTTTGACTTCTCACAAAAAATTTATTTTTATATAGAAATTTCATTCAAATTAAAGAGGTCTAAATATAGTCCATTCTAAATGAAATTACACGTAAAGGTAGAATCCCTTTTGTACAACATGTCCAAATTTCACTTCATAATTCCAATTTCTCAATTTATGAGAGTGATTTATATGGTGGCCAACTACTTCTGGGAGTCACTGTATGACTTTTAGGAAATTTATATTGTAAAAAAATAAATGTAATAAATTTTTTTTGTACATAATAGCATAATGGAACCATATACAATAACAAAAGAATCATATATAGCACTTCAAAGTTGTATAGATGGCTCTACATACAACAAATGAAGTAGGAAACACATAGCCCCCTTAATCTATTCACAAGGGGTAATCCCATTAATTAGTATATTAATTAATTAATGTTCCAAATCAAAATTCTTCTATTCTTTTTCACTATAGGTGATTGTAAGAAACACTTTGTATTATCTGTATCACACATTGCGGGCCAATTAGGTTCTGGTTCCTACATCTTGGAATTCTAATTGGATGCCATCAAATTTTTACCAAGGTTGTACAAGGATAATATAGTTCTACTATATTTTTTTGGTACTTTTCATAAATAAAATAAATGTGGAATAGTACTTCTGAAGGTGTGGTACATTTGGTGGAGGAGGGGGGGGCACTACTTTTGTGGTCCTTTTTTTGGGAGTTCAAATTTGAAATTTTTATAGCCTCATCTTCACCCTTTCTTGTAGAAGGTTTCAAAAAATAGCATTGCAATTGCCCAGCTTAGACTCTTGCTTGAAGAGGTTTGTAATCCCAAGATTCTAGTGGTTCAAGAATGTCTTGCAAATTTGAGTTTTCTTCGTCACATGCCTTCTAAAGGTAGTTCACAACGATGGCCACTCAAAAAAATCATATATATTAGCCCCATTATTTTTTTTTTCAATTAGGACACACCGTTTCAATGGAAATTTTCCAAAATAGTACTAGAGTGTAGTTTTAAGTACTACAAAGTACTCATCAATACCCACCAAATAGGGCTTAGAAGAGAAGAAAGATGAAAAGTAAATTTTTTTCATTTGTATAGACAAATGGGAGGTTACACGTATCTAAACTACAAAAAATCAAGGAAAAAAATAGACAATCCAAATTTTTTCTCAACCAAAAAATAGTATTCAAATGTATTCATAGTATTGATAGTACAGATTTCCAAAATTAGAAAAATGAAACAAATAGTACAAGTGTTTCTTGCAATGATCCTATACACCGATCCATTAGTATCCCTAATTTGTTGCAAAATAATGGTCTCTATGTTTTCTTTATAGTCAAAGATATATTGGAACTACCCTATTAATTATGAAATCTCATTCTTCATTTCTCTCTTTCAATTTTTATACAAAGATTGTATTTAAATGTTATTGAACTTGTTATTTTTTTGAAATGACTACAAGCTATAATCATATGCACACTAAAAAATTGAAATATGGAACCACCCATGCAACTTTTGCCATCTACATTGAGGTTTTGATTGGAGCCACACCTTAAACTACCATCATCACATGCAATCTAATCACATTCATTTGCAATCTTCAACCTATATTGAGGTTTTGATCAGAGCCACCTAAACCTTGAACTACCATCATCACATGCAATCAAATCACATTGCATTGTCTTCTATCTATATCGAGGTTTTGATCAAAACACCTATACAACCATGAATTGCCATCATCACATACAATCTAATCAAATTGCATTGTCTATAATCTATATTGAGGTTTTGATCCCACCTGTACAAAATCCAAGCAATAAAGAGGCATCAATTATTTTGTGAACAACATTCTTTACAATGCAATATTCACTCTCCCAAACCAAAGTAAGAAGGATATCTTTTCCCAAGAGACTTGATGGAAGTTTAGGTGTTTAAACTTGTTCAATAATCGAATTTTAGGAATATTAATATACTCCTAAAAGTAATATATTTTCATCAATTTAATATTGGACATGCCATACATGCCTAAAAGGCAACAAGGGTTAAGATTGCATGTTGTTGTCATTCCAAAAATCCATATCAAGTTGGAGGTAGAATCTCCAAACTTGAGACACCAAAGGTTACTATAGGCACTTTGGGGTTAACAAGGAAGAAGACACCTTGCACCATTGAGTCTTAGGTTCAATAAACAACTTCAATAGATTGGTTACAGTAGGCAGGTCCGGGTTTGAAAATCCTACGTAGTGGAAGATTGGTGCAATCCTGCTCTTTTATCAGCGACTAGAGACATTTTGGTCACAAATAATTTTCTGGATCTGAAATTTGGGTCTCTAGTAGCCATTGCTGCTTCCGGATCAAGCATGTCTGAAATTGATATGCAGACACTCAGATTGCTTTCATGCCTGCTTCAAATGAAATGCAGATAGTTGCATCGTTTGACACGTACAGAATCTTGGCCTACCAAGTTATTCCATTCACAGCACCTTCACAAAAGGGATATAAAATACTGAAAACGGACTCTTTGAGATAAGTGAGGAGCTAATCAAACAATTGGTTTTGGAACTAAGTCCCTTGAGCGTCTGCAAGTCTGAAGCTGCAGTACGACCCACCTACGAGCTGTCCAGAACAGGAATCTTTCGCATGATACTCATGTGTAAACCCCACTATAATGTAGATGTCCATGTCAGATTCTGATGGAGGTTCTTGTACAATGAATTAAAAGGGCTCCACTTAAATCATTGAAAAGGTCTACTTACGGTGGTGGCGCCGTGACTTCACTTCTGCCCTGGGTCGTTTCTCCTCTTCCCAATCCCCTCTATCAAAAGATCTGGCGCAACCATGTCAAGAAACAGCACGCTTGCAAACTATGAAGTCCTACGACCCGCGCTAAACGGACTCAAAAAACTGACTCAGGCGCATGTAAAAAAAATTCAAGTGGAAGATTCAACCCTGAATGCCCAGACTAAACTTGGAAATTCACTTCAAAAGCTAATAGTCGATTATTGTATCTGTCAAAACATATTTCTATTGTTAGTAGCCGATTATAATAACTAGCGGTGTCTCTGTTTTTTTTGTAAATCTCGAGTTTTTACCTTCTTTGAACCTTCCTCGACGGTTAATTTCAACTCTTATAGTTATGAAAAGTGCAGCAGTGGGCACGCAGGTGTTAACTAGGAACATCGTTGACTGATTTGACTACTTAATTGAAAAACAAAAACAAAAGCAAGAGTTGCATTGAAAGGATACTGGTCATGTTCCCGCCTTGATACTTTAGAACCTTCCTTCCCATGAGCGCGCCCACTGCTGGGACCCTTCTCATAGGGAACCTCATCCATGTAGGGAGGTCCACGAGCTGGTAGTGGACCACCTTTCCTTTCCCGATCACGGCCCTCGTATGGAAGTGCAGGGCCGGGCAATAGAGCAGCAGCAGCAGGACCAAAATTTAATGGACCATCGTTTCCTGGCAAGTGGTCGTTTCCTCGCTTGATTCGTCGGCGCTTTCCTGATCCGGATCCCAGGTCGTCATCCTTCATCTGAATCACCTTCTCTTTCTCTCGTTCCCTGTCTTGGTCCACCTACAGCCCCACCCACACAAGTACTTTTCATGATCAGGTACTGGATATTAAACCGTTAGGGATTTGATCGTGTCTCCTACAATTACTCCTGTAACGAACAGCAACTCATCCATTCGAACACTCGGTAGGCCTTCAGTCTGTAAGCGTGACTTGGCTAAGTGTCAATGGCCACTGATCTTTAAATGGAAGTGGGATTGTCTACTGTAACTTACAGTGGCCTAAAACCTCGCCCTTTAAAACTGCATAAGAAAATCTTATTTAGTGAAAAAAAAATTGGTCTCAACAGATTTGGCCCAAACTGATCTCTCCACAGTTCTATACATTCAGAGAATCAAACTTCTACATATGTTAAAAATGCAAACAGTGTCCTCTACAGCAACGCTGACATAGTTCTTAGGTATACGTCGAGAGAATACCATCTAGCAATTACAGGACAGTCACTTGAGCAAATATAAAGATGGGAGGAAGGTGCACATACCTTGATTGCTTGCAATTCGCGATCATCAATGCGTTTTCGATTTCGTACGTCATCATCCCGCCTCTTTCGAGGCTCCTCCAAAGTCACACTCCCGCCACCGTCATCTGTCCGTCTCTTGTCCAGCTTTTCATGTGGGCGTGGAGAGGACAACCTCTGAGCATTTCGAACGGGTCGACCCTCCAGTGCCTCCTCCACTCTCATCCTGCTGACACTCACAGTCCGAGGTACGACATGTGGAGGAATAAAAGCAGGAGGAGGGGGTAGATTCTGAGGTTGAATTTGCATTGGAAAGCGATCATCTGGATGCGGTTGCTCTCCTGGTAGGTCGACATATCTTTGTCTGCCTCGTTCCTCCTTCACCCGATCCTCTCTTGACCTTTCACTCCCTCGTTCAAACGAGCGATCAGGAACCCTGTCCGAAGACCTCTCCCTTCCAAAATTCTCGATGGACCTGTCCCTGTGACGGTCGCTGGGGTACTCATCTCCTCGGTCCCTATCTAGCCTATCCTGCATCCGCTCACGCTCTACTGCTCTCTCTGCCCCTCTTACGCTAGTTCTATCACGAGGCCTCTCCTGTGGCACCTTCTCAAATACGTCATGTCCGGGTCGGGAATCCGCCAACCTCTGATCCGAAAACCGATCTCTTTCCGATGGGCGCACAAGCTCTCCAGCTTCTACATTCTTCTCAACAGTAGCATGCGGTCCCTTTCTCCGTTTTTGTTGTCCCCGATCAACATCGTCCTGACTTACAAACCTCTTAGTTTGCCTCTCTCTGACCAACTCCTCTCCCTGTCTCAAAGCACTCGAATCTTCTCTTCGGATTGGAGATCTGGATGCAGGCCCCTTCACATACGCATCATTTGCATCTGCTTTTTTCTGCTCCCTCTCTGTCACTTTTACTTCAGCCTCGGTTACTTTGATGTTGCTTTCATTTTTCACGTCAGACGTGCGCCGCGATCCACCATCCTGATTATTACTTCTTTCCCCACCTCTTGCTGCTTGAGCTTTCACTGGAGCAGCCAGACTACTACCTGCACTGCCATTGCCAGTAAATCCTGATGATGACAAATTGCGAGAACGTGAACTCCCTCCAGCCTCCGGGCGAGTCTCCCGCTCGGGCTTCCCTGGAGAGGTAGCTGCTGTTGCTCGGGTCGTTCCACTCTCCTCCCTACGCATAAGAAATCACGTAAGGTCCATAATTCACAAAGCTTACCACAACAATGTGCCATGCCTGCATTGAACGTAATGATACAGTACCCTGACGAGTTCTGAGATACTCACTTGAAAGAGTTACTCGCTTGCGCGGCATTCAAAGATGGCCTTCGAGCACTAGATCTCCCACCCTGAATTAAGACATTGATGTTAATAGCAGTAACGGGAGGTGAGCTAATGACATCACAAAAATCTTGAAGTGAAAAAGGCGAGGACCAGCTCTGGGCGAGGGTAGTCGTAAAACAGATGATTCAAACCCACACCTATTTCGAGTTTTTAATACTGTCGTAATACAAATAGGTGACAGAAAACATACCTCGGAATCAGTATTTGATGCCTTTGTAGTGACCCCATCCTCTCCTTTCACAGCAGAGGCCCCCAGGTTTGCTTGGCCTCCACGAGATGGGGCATCCGATGCAATTCTAGTAGAGGTTTGAGAAAAACTGCGGCTGGAGGGAGGAAGGGATACTGTATCATGTGAAACTGAAGACTTCTCTGTGCTCTTCGTAGAAGGGACAAAAGGTGGGGCCTTCGCTGAGAGTGCACTGCCTTTACTATCCACCTTTGATACGACAGTTGGCTCCGCTTCTACTTTAATAACAGATTTCACAGTCTCCGGTTCATGATCACCTATTTCTTTTGATGGATTGGCGGCCACCTCAGTGGAAACTGCAGAGGAAGGCATGAGGGATGAGGCTGGTGGAACACTAACTTTTGCGGGTATTGGTTTGAGCTCGACAAAACCCATTGTAAATTCTTCTTCAGCAAGCCAAGCACTCTGTCAACAATCAATACAAATGAACGCAATAAGGTACTAGTCCTGATTACATAGTAAGGCAAGCCGAAAGTGACAATTAAGCAAACTGTGCAACATCTTTTATGGAAAAATTGAGAACTACGATATGTTACGACTCTGGTATTTCGAGCCTAGCGAATCATTATACGGATAAATGACATCAAGACCAATTCAAATTGGGGCACAACACCAATATCCAGGGTGTGATGGGCAGTAGGAAACCTTGCGTGAAGCGAGCGCAGCTGCAACGCCAGTAGCCAATACCTTGAGATCTTCCCGTTCATCTCCTTTTATCTTTAAGACCTAAATAATGAAGTTCATCCATTCCCGCATCATTAGTTGCTATACTGACTTGATCATTCAACAAATCAAGATTAAATGCCTCAAATTCAAGGTCATGATCTGCAACTAATGTACCAACATTCCACTCACAAGCGAATTATTTTTCAAAAAACAGATAAGATATCAGCTGTAACCGATCTAAAGAGGAAATCGACACATGAGCTGCAACGATTTAAACAAGGGCCCCAGATCAAATTGGTCATGAATCTGCAAACTGGCTTAAAAATTTTAGGGTCAAGGAATCGAACCCGTCTTTCAAGATTGGCCCCACTTTTCTTCATTACGGGATATACACTCGCTATCTTTGTTAACACAGTGAGTCCATTTCTTATCTCCATATATTCCTCCGACTCCAGGCATTGAATGAGCAGACGTGACAGCCGTGAATTCCACTTCCAATGGACCTTCAAAACAGAAAAAACTCAGGTGTAAAGGACAGACAGCTATATATTATTATGCCATCGCAAAGCCCGTCGACCAATCTGGTTGAACAGGGGCGACTACAGTAGTTTAAAGCCGAAACCGAGGCAACAACACAGTTGACATGGTAATCAACGTTGCAGACCACAGAACTATAGTTTATAGATTCTTACAAAGGGAATTCTCAGATTCTCTTGACGTGCAACCCAATCAGAGAAAAATGCATGAAAATCCCAAAATTGAACAGGAAGAATTTTCATACCCGAATGTACTGCTCAAAAGTTATACGGGCGCTGTTTGGATCGCGGTAAAAGGTAGCAAATCCAGGCATGTTGCCACATTCTTTCTCATAGACTTCCTCCGAACTCTGCGTGCACATTGGACTCGCGTGAGATCTGAGAACACACTGCCGTAATCTTCTCTCGTTGGTTGATAAATTTCCTTTGATCACTCGAATATGTAATGGACGAGTATGTTAGCAGAATGCATTTCTCGTACTCGACCCAAACTCAAGAATACGAAAATTAGATAAATGAATCGGGACGAGTAACCTTCCAATGGTAGGCCATCTTTAGTGTCTCGCAAAGGAACCGGCCCAGTCTGCCGGCCTCATACTCGGTGCAGGAACAGATCATCGGCAACAATGTTTTGCAGATAAGGACATCGATATGATTGATTGTGTTGAAAAACGGAGTCCCCAGACTGTGGACAGTCTGGACGAATCTGGCACAAATATGAATATCAATGGCTTAGGTGATCATTGCATAAAAAGTATCCAACATGAAACCTGTGCTCGTGTTCTGAATTAAAAATTGACCTAAACATTATATTTGGCGCATAACTGAAATACTCATGTGAAATACAAGTCAATATAAAATATCCCTATCTAGTAAACCTATTCGCTAAAGCATAGAAATATTATTATATTCGCTTACTATCAGCAGTTGTAATCAATGCATTACTCAAGACTCATAAGATATCCTGGAATATAAGAATGAAGTTTGCAGCCAAGAAGGTTGTCACAAACCTTGCGCAGTAAACAGCATCCATCATACTCATAACACATCTTGGAAAAATACACCGTTGCAGGAACTCCATGTTGATCTTCAGCGAATCAGAGCATGAAACTAACCAACTGTCCTTTTCGCGTATCAACCGCTGATGAACCGCTGCAACGTTCGCCTCCTGCTTCTGGTACTCAGATGTAAGCCGGTCCAGAACCTCCTGGATTTTTTCTTTGTCCTTTTTCCTTTTTGCAATTGCTGCATGAGAATTATCAGAGTTTTCTTCCAGGGCCTTGAATGTTAATCTTTGCTTTGCTATTTCTGCTTCGTATCTTTTCCGTGGCACATAAACATCCAAATGGGTCAAACCCCAGAAGGTGGTGTAGAGTTCAGGAGAGAGGCTGTTCCATGATTTGCTAGGAAGTAGATTTTTAATCACTTCAATCAGCTCAGACCACCTGCAAGGAAAAATGCGGTCCAAGTTATGCAACGGCTTAGCAAGAAAATTGAATCATTCACATACGCCACAAACTGTGAGATATTCTCAAAACAGCATTGCCGACAGAAAGTGTCTAGGCGAGCACACAAAGGAGATACCCCTGAAAGGAGCTCACACCCATCATTGTCTCGTACACTTTCATCAGGACTGTTTCAAGAGCACAAGTGCAGAGAGCTTACTTGACGCTCTTCTGATTAGAACCAAGGTCCAGTGTCAGCTCCGATGACAATGGTGCCGCGTCATCCTTCCCCTTAGTCACATCAGCAGGCCAACCCGAGGAAGAAGACTTATGTGCTTTAAATAGTCTCATGACAGGTCTATAAATATGGAATGCCACCTGTGCCCACAACCATGGAAAATGAGATTATGCCTCAAGAATTAGCAAAATTTCTTGTTCAAAGACGAAAATTAAAAAATTTAAAGAAGGCTAACAAGGAAAATGAGATACCTCAGCCTCCAGATGATACTTTTGAACAAGGTCCTCGAGAGAAGGAATGAGTTGTGCATAGGCGGTGACTGGAGTAATAGCACTCAATAAAAACTCCACATACTGAAGAAATGTGCCGTGGCATCTATCAAACTGTTCACTAACCACTTTGATGTAGGATGCTTCTGCATTGACCACCACACTGCAACAAGCAATTGAGCTGATAAACTAAGCGCCATGATCACTATACGATACATAGTAGCTCAACTTATCAAAGAAAACGACATGGTGTTTTTAGACACAAATATAATAGTGAAACGGAGTCACAAAATTCACAGGGAGCAAGGGAGTGGCCAAAATAGAGAAATATGGCATCATATGGTAATTTCAAAGACTTACTACGATCTTTGCTGGGCAATTAATAGGAGCAAGGGTACAGCCAGCTTGGGATCATCCTTTGAAAGCAAGGAATCACGGAGTCTGTTTGTGGACTTCATCAGCGCCTGCACAATGATGAATTTAAAAGTGATAAATCTCTCAGAACCTGTGACCTAACTTCGAACTGTGATTGTTATGCAGTCAGTCAGAAAAAAAATCTTTGGCCTAGATTCGCTCCACCTTATTGTTTTTTGTAACACCAAACGCCGACGCTTGATACCGTAAAGCCTCACCACCAGCCAAGGCTTCCAACTGGTCGTCAGTAACATTCTCAGTATACTCCACACTAGCCATCTGCTGCATCAATTCCTGAAAAGCACTCAAAGAAAAGAGCCTGAGGAGTGTGAACACATTCCAGTAGTCACTATTGCAATGAAAGTAGGCGACTATAAATGTGGATAGCCAATGCATAATACTATGCTTACGCGTTCACTTGTTTAGCCATCAAATTACAGACAATTCATTAAACATGCCTCTACTTTCTAGACAGACTATTACAGCTATTACAACTCCATCCATAGACATTGTTGAAAGCAATGGTAATGAATCCAATCTTTCTTTCTGTCAAATTTTCAAAGCATCTACACACAGAAACAATATATTCTAGAATCACCTGCAGCAGAACTAGCTCAATTCCTTCTCCCCGTTTAAGCTGATTTACGAGGTACTGAATAAGCCCTCGTAACTCCATCGATGGATACTTCTTACACCTACAAGCCAACGAAAACAGTTGATGGAGCGTGCACAAGGACAGGTAAAAATATCCAAGATTTTAAACAAGCACATTTAAAGGATTTATCTCAAAATAACTCTTATCCCCTAGTTAGAAGTCAAAATAGTGGAACATATCTCAGATTATATTATGACAAGCTACTCAGTTACACGAGCGAGCCTACTAAATTGTGATATATAGCTACTATGGAGCATACATTCAAAGCAAATTTCCCAAAATTGACTTAATCCAGCATTGACGAACTCACAAATGGCCCCAAAAGGAAGCAAGCGACTGCAACCAATCTGACACATTAAGTCCGTCGTCCTTAAGTTTGTCACGACCACTTTGTGCCAACCGCTCAATAACCACATACTCTAACACGTCATACTCCAGCTGTACAATGAACGAGTAAATTAGTTTCTAAAATTCTCCAACTTCACTCATCATTCAACTGTAATATCAGAAAAATGTAAACCTGGTTAAGTCTTCCTTCAATTATTCTACAACAGAATATGTAAATGGCAAGCACTAAAATATTCTAGGCACTCTAAATTTCAGGGTTTTTTCACCCCAAACCCAGATATCCACCTAGAGAATCAAATGAGAATTTTCAAAACTCCAAAATTAACTTAGATTCAAACACTTTTCCGGCGCTACTATCACTGAAAGAGGTTAATACAAGATGCCGAAATGCAAGTGCAGTAAGAGAACGTCTTCGTTAACTCAGATATCGATAAATACTTGTGTGAGGTATTTAAAAGCGTCCACAACCGGCGCAATCATGTCCTTGTAAGCCTCAATCTGCCCCGCATAACATTGACAGAAAAGGAAAATTCAGCAATGCGGAGAGAACTTATGACAAATAATACGAGCATATTAGTGTAATGAAATGATCTAACACTCTCCATGCACAAAATTTTTACCGAAGAAGATATATTGCTACAGAATTAGCGGAAACAGCAGAGACAGCAGATTGATGGTAATATATTGGATCACATCTAATGTCACTAATTCTCAAATCAAACATCTGGAGATATTTTGAAAAAGAGATCAACACTGAGACTTTACAGTCCCACTAACAATGAGTCCAGTGAACTTGCTCTCTTTAAAAATACAGTCAGAGCTGTGCAGAAGAAGCACAAAGTCGACTCAGATACCTGGTGGACAATAGTACGCAGGACAGTCATGGGGTTGGCATGGGCAATCTTAGCAACCATCCGACCCAACTGCTTCAGGTTCTCTTTGGCTAGTCGTTTCAATATACGCCTTGTATCCAACTGTTCCAATTACAAAACACTTGCATATTATGAGGATTATGAAACAAGGAGAGATCGACGCTTCCAACACACCTTTGGAACCGAAGTAATCCAAAAAACCATCAGAAATTAAAGACAAACGAGCAGTACCAAGTAATCCTACCCTTCAATGCATTTTACTCCAGAACGTAACGACTCGTGCAACACTATAGACCTAGTTCCGATTCTCAATCAAAAGGTATCGATTCCCGTCCACCGCATGTGTCCGACTTCTATTAAGCAGAGAGTTTGAGATTATAAAAGCCGACCGAGTCAGACAATAGTATCAAAGAAAGTCCAAACCAAAAGGAGAAACACATTGATGATAAGGGACTCAAAGTGCTGATACCTTTGCCGTTTGGCGAGCAGCCAAGACCATTGGAATACACTCGTCCTCTTTATCCCACTCACCATAAAGTCGGTACCTCACCTATACAAAGCATCAGAATGAAATCGAAGGGCATAAGACACGTTGATAACAGGATCTTAATCAAACCAGGCCAACATCATCAATAAATATTAAAATGTCCTGAGCACATATATAACACGATGTAAAATCGACCCTCAAAAGTTACCTCGTAAGGGAGAAGGCACATAACATCCCATATGGCAAGCCCAACCGCTGGATTAGCAGGTAATAACTGTAGTGATGGTAGAAGCGAAGCCCCTAAGACCTCTTCTACATGCATCCGCGCCTCCATCAGTAGCTGCCGCGGATTCCGCTTCTCCACTTGCCCATTGCTTTGTGCACTTGCAAATGGATGAGCCGCGTCTGATAAAGCCGCCTGGTAATAACCTTGTAACACTCGGCATACCTGCACGTTACTCCCACCTCAGATATGCACACAAGACACGGGGACTGTAATATACCGTCATATCACGTAACAGAATGAGAAACAAGAAAATCCACCGGGTATATCGTCTACCAGATGCGAATTTTGATTCCGTGTTTATATGCGAAATGGCAGATCCATAACAGTATTAAGGGTTTGGGGTACTCCGATGAATGGAAACAACAGAACATCTACAGAGATCATAACAATGAGAGATACGCAAAGATCCCACAAACCTTTTGCAAGAGAAGAGCGTTTCGATGAAGATAAGGGCCAATGCATACAAGCATTCGAAAGACTTCTTTCGGAAGCTCGGGGGCACTCTCTCGCTGCTTTTCGGCACTCCCATTCGAAGAAGAGCCCAATTTAGATAGATACTGAGGTCTTACATATGAATAATAAGGGCCAATGGCATTCTCAATAGCTCTGTTCACATGAAACCACATAGCTCTTAGAACAACATACTCGAGGAAACGATTCACCACACAGAAATAATGCAAATATTGTTGGAATTCTTGTGTAGGAATCAACTCAAAAGTCCAAATGATGTTCTTCAGAGACTATACCACTTCAAAGAACACAGCCTAACTCACTAAGGTGATTCAGACAGCTCGATGCTGCTTATCATCGCTACGAGAAAACACCAGTCAATATCCCTCGTGCCAGGGTGATACTGTGCAAATGAGAGAGTACAGCCTCACAAGTTCTCGGTTAAGCAAAACGTGTTGTCGCTAGCAAAATTACTATTCTGCTAGCAAAGCAGATGATAAAGAAACATCAGGGCTTGGACATTTAACACAGCTGAAACAAAGAAGGTAAAAAACAAACCTAATCAACCCGCTAGATATTTGTTCATGGGCTACTGGGTGCAAAGGTGCGAGTCGTTCAAACATCACTTGTGCATGAGGCCTGCACCGTAACCAATAAAATGTCAGAAATCATTCGTGAGATGACTCCAACAAATTCAACACATCTACAGTACTGTAGATTTGAAATAATAATGCTCGAATAAACCTCACTTTGTAATACCAGTGACTTAAAAACCAATTCAAATTTCAAGCTTTAATATTTACACGTCATTGTCACAAGCCAGATATCAACCTCTAAGAGTCCTGGATTCCACAGGGTGGATTCTGAATGTTTTCAAGAGCTTTCTGTGGGTGCTACATGAAGTTGATGAAGTATATCCAAGTACGTTGAAAAAGCTTATCTATTCTGCCTAGCGTATTTTCACTAATTTTCAGTAATTGCTTCATGATTTTCGTTCAGGGTTATGAAATACTCCATGTAGGGATGGAAGGAAAAAGGAAAACGTGCAAAAAGAAAGATATTATGTCTAGATTCTTCACTGGCCATAATTTATTTTGTCAAAAAAGATCCAGATCTACATTCCCCTCCCTAACTGGGACTCTTAGGGGTTAAACAACTTCCTGAACTAAAAAGGCATTTAAACATAACACACTGACCGAGTTTCTTCTGCAAACATGAAATGTACTGGACGGAAACATGTCAGGAGCTGCTGTATCTCATGAAAGCATATCAAACTTGGGCAAGCTCTTCATCCTCATTATTCATAAATACTTCTAACAAAGACCAGCTTGAGTTCAGGCTCTGCTGGCCAGAAACCACAGAACAGTAACCAGATGCACAAAACTCACCAATCATCCACAAGTAGAAATCCGGTGAGAAGACCAAGCTTTTGATTGTTTAAAAGCTCATCAGATCGCTCCATCAAGGCAGTGCTCTCCATATCCAACGCCGCATATAAATCTATTGTAACATCACCGGGTTTATCTTCTTCCATCAGATCCTTCCCTATCGCGGCAAGGTTGATCTTTCCTATCCTATTGGCCTGCAAGGATTGTCATTTTTACAGTTTCAGCTTAACAGCTTTACTAATTCGAAGAAAACGCCACCAGGAATCTCCTCAAAACAAGTAAGTAAAATTAAGATTACATTTCACCAGAAAAACAGAAAGAACTCTAAGGGAGAAGCACCTATAACCGACACTTTTGAAGCAATTCCGCATACTTTTAAGTGGAATCAACACATGAGATTGATTTTAGCACACTGGCAATTGAAAATCGTGCATTCTTTTTTTAAATTGATAATTTTCTGAATATGTATGAATATACTATGAATTGTGAAGTTCAAATACATGGTAAACCCCAAACCATTTTTTGCATTCATGTATGCAAGTTGTACATTTTGGACTTCCTATATCTACATATTTCAAGATAGGTTTAGGGTACAGGGTTGGGAAAGGGTGCTTCTACCTTAAGCAGAACCAAGTGTATGTATCAGTGAAGCAAATAGTCTCTAGGTTTCTCTAGCGAATAAAGAGTTCGAAGTTGCCTATCCATAGGCTATCAACACGGGATTACGTGAACAAACAGCTCAGCTGCAATCTAAAGAAGATGATTTCCAGATGCACTTCGTTTGCATGGCTGGAAAGCTGACACCACTATATGCATTGTAAATCTCTAAGACATTGCACGCCATAGAGTAAAGAGCTACCTCCTCCATGCGCCGCTTTGTAATCTCCTCATATTGAAGTAGTGCGTCCTCATCCTTAGGTGTCATGTGCGCTAGTCTGTATCCCAAACAAGATCACCATTAAAACATACAGAACTCAAGCGTACTTCACCAAAGACATGCAATTGTCACGGCACATAGTCGTTCTATTAAATAGCATAGCAGCAACGGTAACAACAACGCCCACTCCAAAACTAATATTGCAGTTGGAATTGAAGAAGCGCACCAATTATTCATCTTATATTTCAATTACTTCCACTATCACAACACAACTTGGTTAACGGTACACAGTAAACAAGTAGTGTAAAGAACCAATATAATCGAGTGAGAGAAAACAGGTGGCAGGGGCATACATGCTGTCTAGATCAATGCAATTTGCTTTAATAAGTGATGCTGCTAATCTGTACAAGAAACCAGGTGCAGGATCTTCAACATCCGGCCGCTGGTAGAACTGGAACTTAAACCCAAGAATATGCGTCGTGTGTGTCTGTCACAAAGCCAAGATCATTCGTAGAATTAAACTATAGATTTATGAACTATACAAATAAAAACAAGCTTTCTACTAATCATGCACTCACCAGAGCGCCATGAACAAGTCTCCAAGAAAGCATGCTAAAAGTACACAAGAATGCAATCTTCACTGCTTGGATCGTCATCCACGAATTTGCAAAGAGTCAAGACTAAGAGACTGGAATTATTTCCTAAGTTCAATTACAGCATGTAAACAATGAATAATAACGCTCAAAACGATATAAGCGACCTGATATCCAATGAGCTACGTAACCTACTGCGAAGAACTTGCAAATACATGAAATATTGGCAAACAAGGAGTGCTCAAATGGGAACCTTGGGGAACATAGGTATTAGCTCCAAAAATGTACTATTTTCGGGCTGTAGTTCAAAACACTCCAAAACCTGCGTTACAAATCGTAACAGTTAGAAGAGTTCACAAGATATACTCACAACGGTCAAAACAAAAAGAATCCGATAGAGCTTGCAATAACAAAACTCGTCAAAGTTTACCAAGTGACCTTGCTGTGGAAAGTATTCATGAAGAGTTAATTCAGAAAATCTTTAGCCTTCTAAAAATTGCAAGGAGATTAACGTTGCAAGAAGAAAGCGCCGAACACGTGACTTTTCGAAATCACCAGGACGCAACAGTACGTAACAGGACCAATGCACTGCAATATCATGTACACCAGAACTTCCATTGAATTCGGAGCATTCCAGAAAGAAGTAATCCTGCGAAAGGTAGATCGTTAAGCTTACTATATCAAAAACTCGATTTGGGTCCAAATCGAAGTGGCCGATCAAAGACTGCATAAACAATATAATCAGATTTAGTCATAGTTAGTCATTTCAGTATGCCAATCGCTCTACATGAAATCAGAAAATTTAATGAAGCTCCAAACAGTAGTACTAGAAGTTTTACCATTTAAGGCAAAAATTGCAATCCAACAATAATAATTCATCAGCCATAATATATTCATAATTGTTGCTTTCCAGTAGGATATTCAAAAATCAAGCACTAAAACAAGAAAGAACAGAGAGAACCTTAATTGCACTGATGATTGCGGGAGCCTTCTCGTGCGTTAGTCCATCAAGCCCTCGTTGGCTAAGCAATGTCAACTACAAAATCCAACGTTAAACTGTCCATCAAACTTCTAACAAATAAATTTAAGTAGAAACTCTTCACTGAGTACTGATGCACCAAAGCCAGTAATCATTAATTTCTCGCTAAGTTGGTAAAGTTTAAGGCACATGCTGAGTCCCCTCATTAAAACATTATTATTCATTAAGGATAAAATGTCGAGGCCAAATGACTAAAACCAAATGCTTAGAGACACCCCAATGAAACTTTATATTACAACAAACGCAAACATAAGATCAGAGCACAGGTACGTACCAGTTTAGCATAGCCTTCACTTTCCTCTCGCAAAAGATTGAATTTTGTTTGTTGGTAAAGCAGTCTTGTATTAACCCTGACCTGTAGCGAAACTGAAAACATCAAAAACAAAAGCAAAGAAACATAACAAAAAGTCAAGAATAAAGTATCTCTTCCCCATTGCGAGTACATAAGAAAGCTTATGCAAGGGACACTCGTAAGCTGTGAGGCGCACAGTGCATGACATTAGGCATACAGTTTTCACAACAAGAAGGTTGCAACCACTTTTCGAAAACACTGTACTTTCTCGCATTGTAAACATTGTAATTTACTCGTGGATGAACTAATACACTCGAAAATTGCAGCCACACTCTGCATTAACATGGAGCATGAAAGGAACGTAAGACAAGAAGTGAAGCGCACCTCTTTAGATTTCAAGTCCGGGGCTTTGATCTTAATCATATCAGCTTCCCATAAAAACTCCGCCTGAAGCATTGGCAGTCAAACACAACCCTCAGGAAAAAGTACACAAATCACAAGAGTCGTCCTAATCAGAGAATCGCAACTCCAAGAAAAGGTCAAACGCACCTCACATCGTTCTTGGAGCAACCTGGCAGGTATCAAACCAGAATCCACCAGCCACTTTGCCTGCGCATGTACAGCAGTTACAAATCTTCAGACAAATCAATAGAATCTAGACACTCATCGTGTGCGGATAAAGACTAATAGATAGAAATCGAATTTAAAGATCATAGTGTTGAGTCGTGACATTGCCAAGCTATGCTCCGTAGCCATATCAAGTGTAATACTCAATTTGCAAGTAAATTCTTACAAGATCTACAAGGCGATTTCGAAATTCTCCAGATACTGTGAGCTGCCAGACACCGAACAAAACATCAAATTTCAACTATTTTACAATACAAGGATTTGCCACAAACCCTAAACGAAACAAAAATACGCATTAGGATTGGAATCATCAGGATCGAAAGACAGTGCACCTAAAGAGAGCTAAGCATCTACTAAATAATACTAGGCAGGTTCATGGATTACTTCTATCCCCTTTAGCATGTCCGACTGTGTTCTCAAGACAACGCATAACAGAACTCTGGGCACATACACAGCCCCAGGTCAGAGTGCGTAGCTTTATAACAGACTAACAGTCTAACACAAATTTGCAACCCTCTTTTCCAGCACATTTCCAAATGTCTTGTGTCTAAAATATGTCCTTGACCCGGATGTCAAAACAAAAATAAATCAAGCGAAGAGAATGGGAACACGAACTTCTTGGCCTAAATGAGCAATAGTATCTGCTAGAAGAGATGCTGTTCCATCCTTGACTGCAGGCTCCGCAAGGTTCACAGCATCCAGTGCGACCCGGCATTTTGGAAGAGGGAGCTCCCCTAGCACCTGCAAAAGGAAGCATCAAATTCAATTAAAAATCATTTCGGAATCCCACAAATAACTTTAAACTGAAAATTCACCTGTCAAACCAATTTAGTTACGATACTCAAATAACATCTTTCTCAAGTATTTTCTCCGATGAGGTAGCGAGAGACTAGAGAAATAATCTCTCCAATCATATAAAACGATAGATGCATCCTTAATTGCAGGCTTCAACTGACTTGTATTAAAATTTCTGTGTCCTAGCTCTAAAATCCCTAAATGCCCAAGCTAGAAAGTACACTTTGAAAGCTAACTTTCAATATTTATTCCTATCGTTTACAAAGATTTCTTCTTTCCATTGGTACATTTTGTCACCTTCCTTGAAACTTCCTAAGTGATTCAATTCAACTCAGGGATCGGCCACTCTGATCACTTAGGGTTTAATCAAGCTGTTTCTTAGGCTTGTAATTGAGCTTCTGCCTTCCAAGAGAACTATCCTGAGGCCTGCTTGAAATTACTGGAGCGACCACCAGAATACTATTTGAATTGGAGAAAACAGTTACTAATGCAACACAAGCGAGCTAGTGACTGAAAATTGGCGATGTAATGCATCATTTTGAGTTGAAATAACTGGCATCATAATTCTCACATTATGGCTTACACTTCGTGAGGGTCAAGTTTAAACCTTAGCTAGTTCAGTGTATCCAAAAGCTTGAATAAAGCCCTAGTAAACCACAGCAAACCCAAAGGATATCTGTAATTCAAGAACGAGAATTCCTCACCAGGGTTTGGCAAAGCTCGAACACAAAGCGAGCGGGAGGAACCACGGCCTTCAACTTGCGCGCCGTGTTCGTGGTTTTCCATTCCTTCACACGATCCTCCGTCACATACAGACACTGTATACCGAAGAGCGCCATCCGTCCTCCTCCTCGTCGTCTCCCAACAAACAATTAATTAAACCCCAAACCAATTTAGTGCTCGAGATTCACTCCGATTCCTCCCAAATCTCCAGCTGCGAAACCCAACGCAACGACACTCAATCTCCATCTTGCGTTCATGCGTCCGGGAATACATTCTTGCACACAATGAGCTCCGTAGAAGGGATAGTAGAAATTCAATGGAAATTTGGAAGGAAAACCCTAATTCACCGTTTTGGCTTCCAACAAACCAGGCTGTTCGCTGTTTGACATGACGTTCCTCTCTTTGGAAACACAATTTTTCAGTGGTTCAAATCTACAGCGACATGAATCAATGCGATGTCGTGGCAGTGGAGGAAAAAACGGAGGAATCGAGCATCCCGCACTGCAGCACCGACGAGCCCGTGCGCTGGGCAGGAAGATATTGAACAAGCCCTAATTCTGCTTCGTCATTGTATTCCGCAACTCACAGCTCTGTGCTTTGAAGTGTACGTGGGAACGATTTTGGGAACGTGGTCCTTTGTGACGTTCACAAACTCAAGATTTCCTGAAGCAGGGCTTCTTTTTTTGGCAAAATTTCGTCATATTCCAACTCTCTCTAACACATTTCTGCCACTGTGCCTGGCTCCCTCCAAATATATGGAGGGCACGCGGGGCTCCACTGTTCATCTATGGTACGAAAAAAAAAAATTGGTTTGAAGCTTACAACCTATTTCCAACCACTCTAGGATTTCAACATAGCTGCTGGTTGGGTAAATTTTTTTCGGTGTGGCCAGGAAATAGACTTCAAACAACTTTGAAAATTTTTGGTATTTTTTTGCCTAATAACGAAGTTATTGTGAATTTTTTTTGTCAAGATTCTTTGAAACCTTGTTCTTGTTATACATACATGTCTAATTCTGAGCTTAGGCTAGTTAGGAAATCGACTGGAAATCGACCGGAAATCAACAACTTATAATACATCATAACTGAGTAGTTATACATGCCCACTTGAACAGAAATACAGCAACCTATGAGTTGAAAATGGGGGGTTGGTCAGAGAGGGGTTGCTTACTTTGGTACCAGTACCGTACGTACGTGAAGGTCTAATTCAGCATGCAGGTGCTGAAATGGAATTTCTATGTTAATTTTGACAAATCCATGTCACCTTGCACCAATCACTAGATGTCATATGGCAGTTTTGTTTACAAAAAGGACTTAACCCCTAAAGTTCCATGACTATGTTTTCACCGAAATCACTCAAAAATTGCCATTTTTAGTACAAATACCAAATTTTTGAAAAAAAATAAATTTTGACACATATAACTGTGGGATCTTATAGTAAACTAGTTTTAGAAGATGTGAAAAAAATTTCAGAATTTTCCACCGTGCGGATTGGAAGATATTAGCATTTGAATTGACAAAAATCCTTTTTTTGTTCCTGCGAAAAACAGGGCAGCTGCACTTCACAAGGTCACATTTGTATGAAAAAATGTCCAAAATGGTGGTGCTTCTTAGAATTATTTTTCCTAAACAAGTGGGCTACATGCTTAAAAATTTTCAAACCATTTGGAATTGTACAACATATACAAAAAAAATAATAAGTAGAAAGAAGTAGAGAATGATCCAAAATACTAAATTGTTAAGAATTTAATTATGGAATTGAAAAATGCCAATGCCAATGGTAGTAATGTTGTAATAAACAACCTAAATCCTATGATTTATTTTTTTTCAAAAAATATTAAAAATTGAGTTAAATAAACAACTTCAAAGTTTATTTCAGAGTAGGGAATCCGTAACTGCCCGCAAACTAAAAAACCTCATAACTTTTTACTCATTAGTCGAAATGGAATGATTTAAAGCTTTCCACGTATATATAAATCTAAAAAAATCAATTTCAAATTTTTATTTTTGAAAAAAGTGATTTTTTCAGATCTGCTCAGACTGCTCACTTGGTGAAAAAAGTAACATATTAGGCCATAACTTTTGACTCCTATTTCGAAATGTCATGAAATTTAGTGCATATGAAAGATATTCATCTTCCCTACCTTCTATTAAAATTTTAGCTTAAAATATGAAAGTCTCTAGTCACACGTACCTACCTAAAATCGCTATATTGCTGAAAATAGCAGGCTAGTCCTTTAGGGGTTAATTTATGTTGAATCTAACCTTCACGTAGGACACGGTAAATTATCAAAGTCACACTAATTGAAAATAATGCATGTTGAAATATTCTTGCATTTTACCAATTTCCACAAAATTTGTACTAATATTAATATTTCCCTTTCTCTATCATTGTATTTGTATTCAAGTTAATTCAATTATTAATAAACACATTGAGTGCACTTTTTTAATTACAAGTCATTTTTTATTTTTAATCTTTTATTGGCTATTGAAAGAAGAAGAGAGTACCTTTTTAGACTTAGATTTTTAGAATAATATTTTGTTGTAGTGGAAAAATGTAATATGAAATTAGTGCATCTTAGATAAATTGAATTTATTTGAGTACTCAATTTATCAATCTAAGGCCATCCATTTGATATTGAATTCACTTTTATTAACATTTTTAGTAATTATTCGGTTGTATGTTGATGTAAATTTTATACGGAGGTGCTCTAAGAAGAATCATTCCATTTCAACATACTATCACGAGAAGTGACACTAGGCCATTCTACATCAAATTATAATATTAGATGAACTCCTTTAGGAGTTCACTTTAGTTTGGAATGAGTTTTATCCAAATGTTATAGTTCATCCATCTTAGCATCTCAAAGTTCAAGACCGACGAATTGTTAGCAATTATTGTGTAGTTATTATTGTTTCATGGGTGCGTACATTAATTTACAAATGATCACATCGTTATAATGCACACGATTACTACAAAGAAATGGCACTACTTTGTAATTTATATTAACTATGTAACTTCTATATGTTAATTACAAGTGCGCAAAAGACACAAATTATGCACAAAAATTTACATTCTACATCGTGCATTTTTTGTGCATTGAAAGACACGGAAAATCCATTACAACCATGTCATTAGAGTCATCACTGCCATAATGCTTATTAACCAGTATCAATGTTCCAAAAAATATTGTCAATGTTCAATTGTTGATCACCATTCTAATAAAAAAAAATTCTTAACTAAATTTCTAGAATTTTGAACTAAATCCTTCATTACTATAGGTCATCAAATTTACGTTTGAACTAAATTCATTAGTAGGCTACCAAGAAACTTGATAGCATAGTGAAAGAATTACTTCATTCATTAGAAGAAAAATGAGCCCTCGGGAGGGCTGTGAGTTCCCAGATAGCAGGGAACGCTGGCTGAATAAACAGGGAAAAAAAAAAATTTTAAAAGGATTTTTTTTTTTTTTTTTTTGGCCGGCAAACTAGAGGCCTGATTTGTGTGGCACTATGGGGGACAGTTCAGTATTATAATTTAAAAAATGTTAAAAAATTATTTAAAAAAAATTATTAATAAAATAAATACAAAACTTCGAAATTTCCAAATCTGATGTGGCCAAAACTATCCTAGTCAGCCTGAAATATTATATTATTATTATTTTTATTATTATTTTTATTATTATTTTAATATTTTTGTTATTTTTTTAATAATATTTTTTAAATATTTTTTAAATAACATTTTTTTAATATTTTTTTAATAATATTTTTAATATTTTTTTAATTTTTTATTGCGGCCACTATTCATCATTGATGATGAATAGTGGCCATTGTTCCATTGTGGGGACTCTCAAAGAGTCTCAAAGGAAAGCAGACCTCCCAAGGGCTAAATTTTTTTTCTAATGGTAGCTTGAATTGATTCTATGACTAGGCCACCAAGAAACTTGGTAACATAGTGATGAAATCTCTTCATCGACAGTTGGTGAGAGTTGAAGGTGGAGAGGTCGTCTTTATACTACAATCCACTCTATGAACACTCAAAAGATATGGGATAACTTGAAGATGAGAGCTTGACTTCTCATAGTCAAGTTGTTTTGAAAATTTATAAATTGTGTTCAAAGTAAAAATTCAGACCTCAGTTTGGCATAGTAGAATACCGTTTTTAAAAAAACTTTGAACTTATATAAGTTGGTAAATGAATTTAGCTTTCATCTCCAAAAATCCGTTTGAGATTTAGAGCCACCAATCAAAAGTTATGGACAAAGTTCAAAGGCAATGCTTGAAATTGTCAAAAAAATGTCCCTTCCAAGCCGTCTTTGAACTTTGTCTATAAATTTTGATTGGAGACTCTAAATCTGAAACGGATTTTTGGAGATGAAAGATAAATTCATTTACCAAATTTTTTTAGTTCAAAGTTTTTTGAAAAAATGTATTCTACTATGCCTAAATGAGGTTTGAATTTATACTTTGAACACAATTCCTACTTTTCAATTGACTTAGTATTGAAATTGTGAAAAATAAAAAAATACGATGTTTGTACAATAACTATGCACGGACATGGTTTTGTTTCATTATTGCACTAACATTATATGTCTTACAAAAGCACTAATGCTGCACAAAGTTAGTCGCCCATCACTAAACCACTGAAGTCATACATATTTCGTCATGCATAGTTATCGTGCAACTTTAGCACTTCAAACTCAAATATGAATGACTCAACTGCATGGTATTAATGAATGTTATTATCGTGTTGTAACAATGTTTCCAAATGAATGAATGTAACATGAAAGCAGTGCTCGACAATAATCGTATGATTATTGTTAACAATTTGTGACAGAGGAACTTTGTGATGTAGCTCTTGTAACAAGTATAATTCCTCATTCGTGTGGAATAATTTTGATGATTGCCACCGATGAAATGAAACAAGACTTATTTAGCCTTCCTATCAATAAAAGATCAACAAATTTGCACAATTTTTGAGAAAATGCCACCGTTGACAAGATTGATGAAAGATGTTCGGTTATGGAGTACTTTGTATGTACACAGAAATCAAAATGTTGAAATTAGAATGCTCAAAAGTGCTCCAAAATTTTTGATTTTTTTCCCATATATGTATATCATCATAATATTGATGTGCAATTTTTTTCAAATCATTTTGAGGTGTAGAAAAAAAGATATGAGAATGTGAAATAACTTTTCATTCTCAAAAAATTCACCAAAAATTGCACACTCAATAATTTCTCGATCGAATTGCACAAATGGATTCACTAGAGAAAATCAACTAGGGTCTCTTTGTTGCTTACAAACTATTAGTGAGGTTCACACATCAAATTTTTTACAAATGTAGTTGTAGAAGCCATGTGGTGGCCTTATGGTCCTTTAGGGGTTAATAGACATGTAATGAAACCAGGATAAAAGGAGCAAGTGAACTCGTCACTCGCAAAACCATCAAGCTCCCTTCGTACAAATAACTAGTTTCATTTTATTCTCGATTTTATTTAATAGATATGTCATGAAACGACAATGACAGGGGCAAGTGAACTTGTCACTTGCAAAACCATCAAACTCCCTTCATACAAACCACTAGTTTCATTCTATTGAATAGACATGTAATGAAACAAGGATGACGGGGGCAAGTGAATTCGTTACTTGCAACACCATCAAGCTCCCTTCGTACAAACAACTAGTTTCATTCTCTTCAATAGACATGTAATGAAAGGAGAATGATGGGGGCAAGTGAATCGGTCACTCGCAACACCATCAAACTCCCTTCGTACAAACAACTAGTTTGATTCTATTCAATAGGCATGTAATTAAATGAGAATGATAAGGGCAAGTGAACTTGTCGCTCACAATGCCATCAAGCTCTCAACGTACAAACAACTAGTTTCATCCTATTTAATAGACATGTAATGGAACAATGATGATCGAGGCAAGTAAACTTGTCATTCGCAAAAATCATGAATTCGCTTTCATACAAACAACTAGTTTTGTTGTTTTTAACTGACATGTAATGAAACCAAGATGATAGGTGCAAGTGAACTTGTCACTTGCAAAATCATCAACCTCCCTTGCAATAAGCAACTAGTTTCATTTTATTTATTAGAAATGTAATAAAATCAGGATGATAGATGCAATTGAACTTGTCACTTGCAAAATCATCAATGTACCTTCCTATAAGGAACTAGTTTCATTTTATTAATTAGACATGTAATAAAACCAAGATGATAGTGGCAAGCTAACTTGTCACTCGCAAAGCCATCAAGCTTCCTCCCTACAAACAACTAGTTTCATTCTTTTCAATTGACATGTAACTTAATCAAAATGATACGGGCAAGTGACTTTGTTACTCGCAAAGCCATCAACTTCCTTTCTTACAAACAACTAGTTTCATTCTACAGTAGAACCTCTCTAAGTTGATAGAGTTGGGACCGGTCTGACACGTTGAGTTAGAGAGGTTATTACATTAGGGAGGGTCATCATGTTCGTATGTGGTTCATATTGTTAAGTTGGGACCGGCAATCAATACTTTCTGACAACGCTTTATTGACTTAGAGGGGATTGACTTAGAAAGGTTCTATTGTATTTAATAAATATGTAACAAAACGAAGATGACAGGGCAAGTGAACTTGTCACTTGCAAAACCATCAACCTCCTTTCGTACAAACAACTAATTTCTTTGTTTTTAATAGACATGTAATGAAATGGTGATGACAGGGGCAAGTGAACTCGTCACTCGCAAAACCATCAAGCTCCCTTTGTACAAACAACTAATTTTTTTGTTTTCAATAAACATGTAATGAAACAAGAATGACAGGGGCAAGAGAACTCGTCACTCGCAAAACCATCAAGCTCCCTCCGTACAAATAACTAGTTTCTTTGTTTTTAATAGACATGTAATGAAACAAGGATGACAGGGGCAAGTGAACTTGTCACTTGCAAAACCATCAAGCTCCCTTTGTACAAACAACTAGTTTCTTTGTTTTTAATAGACATGTAACGAAACGAGGATGACAGAGGCAAGTGAACTCGTCACTCCTAAAACTGTCAAGCTGCCTTTGTACAAATAACTAGTTTCACTGTATTTAATAGACATGTAATAAAACGAGGATGACAGCGGCAAGTGAACTTGTCACTCGCAAAATCATCAACCTCTCTTCTTACAAACAACTAGTTTCATTCTATTTTATAGACATGTAATTAAACGAGGATGACAGGGGCAAGTGAACTTCTCACTTGCAAGCCATCAAGTTCCATTCTTACAAACAATTAGTTTCATTCTATTCAATGTAATAAAACGAGGATGACAGGTTCAAGTGAACTTGTCACTCGCAAAACCATCAACCTCCTTTCATACAAACCACTAGTTTCATTCTATTGAATAGACATGTAATGAAACAAGGATGACGAGAGCAAATGAACTTGTAACTTGCTAAACCAATAAAGGTCCCTTCCTATAAAGAACTAGTTTCATTGTATTTAATAGATATGTCATGAAACGACAATGACAGCAGCAAGTGAACTTGTCACTCACAAAACCATCAACCTCCTTTCGTTCAAACAACTAGTTTCATTTTATTTAATAGATATGTCATGAAACGACGATGACAGGGGCAAGTGAACTTGTCAATTGCAAAACCATCAACCTCCCTTCATACAAACCATTAGTGTCATTCTATTGAATAGACATGTAATGAAACAAGGATGACGGGGGCAAATGAACTCGTCACTCGCAACACCATCAAGTTCCCTTCGTATAAATAACTAATTTCATTCTGTTCAATAGACATGTATTGAAACGAGGATGACAAAGGAAAGTGGACTTGTCACTTATATATTATCTAGCCTCTCTTATAAGCAATTAATTTCATTTTATTTAATTGATATGTAATGAATCAAGCATGATGGAGGCATGTATACTTGTCACTCCAAAAACTTTCAATTCTCTCTACAAACAATTAATTTTTTTTCCATTCAATTGACATAAAATGAATTGAGGATGATAGAGATATTTGAACTTCTCACTCGCAAACCATAAAATCTGCTCTACAAACAAGTAATTTTATTCTATTCAATTGATTTATAATAAAATAATGATGATAGAGACAAGTGAACTTATCACTTGCAAAATCATTGATCTACCTACAAACAATCTTAATTTCTTCAATTTTTTTACAAAAAACAAATATAAAACACACTACTTTTGCTAATTTTTCATTTAAAAGTATTAAAATGATTACAAAAAAATTACAAAAATAATATCAATTGAATAGCATAAACTTAAACAACATTATTCTAAATCAAGATTGTAAAAAAAAAGCATGATGGAATTCCATACAAACCTATCATCCTGAATTTAACTCACCTACATTTCAAAATGATCGATGGTCAAATTAAACTTGTTTTTTTACTGTACATCAGTTACAATATTGTGCATAATTTGAAAATAGAGTGAGAGATGTATTGAAGCCATACCACCGACCTTGATTGGAGTCTCAAGCTTAAATTTGACTTGAACAAAAATATGTCTTTCAATGCAAAACAAAGTTAGTAAATTTCAGTAGTTGTACTTGCTTGCTTGTCTGCCTCATGCGCACCTCGAGCAACTGTGCTATGATATCATCTAACAATGTGCTGTCCATTCCCCCTCCTTCACAATTCTCCCCATAATTAAAGACCTTATGTTCTATATCTTTCAACCTTGTTGTCTTTTTTAAGATGATACTCCACCATATTCTACGAATGATTCAAAAACAAGTTGAAATACACCAAAGGTAGGGACTTGAAACAAGTTACACATTTTTCTACTTCTTAAACTTGGGAATACTAGAAAATGGCTTACAAGAGATCTCCCCTTATAAATTTTTTTTTTTGCCACTTTTACTCATACAAATACATTACCACCACCAAATGTTGAAACCCTATCAAAATTGCAAATAGATTTTTACATCCAATCGAACAACACTCAACCTTTTCTACACTGACATTGAAGTCTATATTGCACACTTGCAACACTATCATCAACTATAGCAAGCATTCAAACTACGTTATAGAGAGTTTTTTTGATATAAAACTAATTTGAGTGTTTGGTCCAACTCTAGCATTTCATATACAAGAATAAATCCTATTCACATGAGATTAGAATCAAGCCATCAATTGAATGGTTGGAAAAAAAACTCACATCTAGGAAGTCCAAAGATTTAGCCTTGATTGTCACAAAGGGAGAGAACCCTAGACATTCAACATCGGTAATTGTAAAAACATCTCCCAGATGGGTTGCAGTAGAGAAAATAAGCAGTTAGGATGCCAAACGCCAAACACCGTAAAAATTCTAACACATTCTAAAAATGAAAATAATATCAAAGTAACGAAGGGACATAGAAGATTTACAAGAAGTCTACAACTATGTACAACTAAGGTAAGGTATTCAATTAAAGGATAAAGCAAAGACAAGTTCAAGGTTAGTACTTACGGGCTCTAAATAACAAGATTCAAATGAACCTCGAGGATTAAACTTGAGAGTGAGAAATGAACCTCTTCCATAGCTTACACAAATACAACTAAGTTCATTTTTATTGTGCAATTTTGCATCCATTTAAGGATATGTAGTTTTTTCTAACATATCATATTCAAAAACATTATAATTTAAAAAAGATTAGGGATACTTTAAAGACTCCAAAAACAAAGAATTTAAATATGAAAATGGAAATCAGGTGAAAATTGGGTGATTGGATGGTGGAATGTAGGATGGGTTGATTGGGGAGTTTGGAAGGAAAAATTGTGTTAGTCTTGTCGAAGGGAAAAATGAGAAACATGGTAGATCTCAATAGAAAGACACTAGGCCTCGAGGTACCCCAAGATCTAACTGGTAAAAATCCTAAGGCAGTCCGAAAAGGGATCAACATGGGATGGAGCAAGATCTAACACAACAGAGTGAGTGCAATGTATAAATCTAAGTGTATGACATTCAAGCAAGGAATTTGAAAGCCTAACTGGACAAATATCATACCAACAAGAAGATTACGAGCTGCCTAATTGAAGCGACTTCAATAGCAATGTTGATCGAGGTTATGAAGGTAACAATACATGAGGTTGTAGAGCTATAGTACAACCCCTCTTACTACATACTCTCTTAGTGTATAATATGCAATAAGAGAAGTTTGTGGGTGGGGCCAATTTCAAGTATTTAATTTGGAAAGTAGTGTAGTTAGAAGCCATGTAGTCAAGTATAATTACTACAACTGCATAAAACCTCTCTTAGTGCGTAGTCCCAACATTATGCACTAAGAGAGGTTCTATTGTATTGGAAAATGAGCCTGAAAACCAACAATTGCAATCAATCCAAGCAATCAAGGGACTAAGGTAGAAACACCCATTAGCATCCGTGCTTTCATTCCTAAGACTTAGACTGTCACCAAATCTGTCTCTAGACTTCTCATTAATGTATCCTTGAAATGCTTGGCTTTGATTCGTTGACGCATTTGAAGGACACATACCTCACTCTCATTTGCTAACTATTGTTTTTTGCAGATTTTAGTTTTGGGTCCACCTATGTGACAATTTCAATGGTCTAGGGAGCCGTCTCTTTGAAAAGTCATAGAAATTACATACCACATCCAAAAAATCTATTTTTTTTTTTAAAATTCATCATTTTCACTTGCAAATACTACAAAAATATCGATTTTAGGAAAAGTTGCCTCCAACTATGCTGAATTGCTTATTATTGACGGATTTGGGTGCTTCCGCCTTATGAGGCGAGGTGGAAGCCACCAACATTTAGCAAATTCTGCGAATCAATGATAAGCAATCAAACAAGCAAGACAAATTCCAAATCTTGTCAAGTTGAATCTACCTATTTCAAGTGCACAAGAGCAAGAGAGAGCACCAATAGTCCAGTAGGTCGATGATGAAATCCCAAGGGCAGGAGAAAGATAAGGAATTAGCCTTAAACCGTGAGACTTAAATTGGCATGGAAGTTTGTCGACTTATGAACTGTTCCAGTGGCGGGATTTGAATCTGAATCAGTGATAAACAAAAAAGGCAAACATGTGCATGTATTGGACCACATCACCCCCACTCTCTTTCTAGATTCACGTCGTCATTACTCAGCAACCTAGAATATGCTACTCTCGTAAACCCTGAGTCCAGGCCATTGCACATGAAAACTTACCAGGACCAGGAGCAGAACCTCTCACTTTGGGCCATCCAGGAAACGCCTGCACAGAAAAAAACAGGTGCAAAACAAAACTTCAAACTTTAAAGCTCGAGAAAGAGAGTGCAACAGTAATCGATGCTGCACAATGCAATGTGGCAGCCCTGCACAATACTGCTGAACGTAGCAACCAAACGCACAACCACCTCACGGAAACAACAAAGACAGAAAGCTTGAAGCGAAACCCCTAAACTACTAACATTACAAACGACAGCATAGCTCACTCTTCAATTAAACACAACCAGGACAATAGCTCGTGAACAGAAGAGCTACTTCGGAATCACAAGGCTCTTTCTTCTTCACACTGGAATCAGAAACCTAAATCACTAAATCACACTTACCAGAGAAAGAAGAAGAAAAACAACAGGAGGTTGTACAAAATTGAAACGGAAACTCACGATGATTCAGTAGCGGAAGAATTTACAACGAGGTCGACGGGCTTGAAACATATATGCAACGACACCTAACATGCATGTTCCCACTTGGTGTTAGAGGTGATGTTAGCAATGTGAATGTGGTCCAGAAGTAAGTCAAAATTCATTCCTAAGACCCTCTATAACAAGACTCTTAACACCAAGTGCAAACATACTTTAATTTAATAAAGCTGCCACCTTGGGAATCCTAAGTAGTCGTCTAGTTCAGTTTGTCCTTATCTGAAATATCATCCACCAACGGAAAGCTCATCTAGAAATCTTTGGGAACAATATGGAACACGACGGGATCAAAATTTCATGTCATGGTAGAGTGACCGTACACTGTGCGTTCAAGGGCTGCAAGGAAGTTTTAACTAAATTTCAATCTCATTGCTTTTAACTCATAAATGTTGCGGTGGACATTTGTTGTCCGATAGATGACAAAGAATCTTTCTAAAAGGATAGAAGTGCAACTATTCATCATCAAAATTTTGTTGTGAAAGAGGAAGTCTTCAAGAATGATTGCCTTTTGTTGTGTTCAAGCATCATCCACAAAACTCATCCATGATTTCAATGATTCTAATAGCTTCTTCTCTATTGTGTCCTATGGTAGTGTACAATAACATGCTTAATTAACTAAATCCGACCATGACAAATTTATTCAATGTATCTTGCTTGGAATTATGTGACAATGTCCATCACTATTGACTTGTAGTGTGCAACAACTTAACTAATTTCTATTCAATTTTCTAACAGTTTTGACATGTAGCCTTTTAGTTACTAATGAGGTGTAAAATATTCCATATCATTCTGTTAAGGAGAGGGCAATATTGCTTCAAGCTACTAAATGATACTTAAATTAACCTTTGTCTAGAACCATTTTCCCCTTGAATACAGCCACATCACAATTGAAAGCAACTCCACGTTGGATTTGAAAGTAACAATTATAGCATACAAGCTTGAGAAGTTGAGATGTTTCTTCCTAAGAATCTGGCATAATGGCATAATTATCATATTCAATGGTGTCAACGTGTAGTCAACATTACTTGTCCCATGGTACACATTAACTACTTCCTTGCACTTTATTATGCCTCAACTCCTATGAAGGGGAGCAGGATATATAATCATCTCTTTATAGCGACCATCGATACTCGGACCTAGCCTCTCCTGTAAAGAAACCCCAAAAGAGAATGTTAGATTATCAACAACAAGTCCAGCAACAATAAGCTTATAGCAGATCTGAAGATTCTATCTAGCAGACCAAGGAGAAGATAAATACTAATAGCATGATAAGTTACACATAATGATGAGTGGATGCTTGAACAGGATTATCAATATCAGTTTTGCAGTCAAAACCACAATCAATACTGTACTTACATGCATGAAATAAAGACTGAAAGGTAAAGAGATGTCTACCTTGAGATCTTTCGTATTCATAGGCTCCGCCAAGGGATCAGGCAGCATAATTGGGTTCATTGATCGGATTAAATTTTCTGCTTCCTGTTAAAAGTCAAACATTTACCACATCTTGATGAATAACTTAATTTTGTACAAAGGTCACCAACACAAACTGAAATCTAAAAGTACTAGCCTGAATATGAACGAATTTCTATCAGAGCAGGTTCAAAAAAATTTGCATGGGAGGTATCCTCAAAATGAGTGGTAAAATCATATGGACAATCAACACTCTCTAATTGCTCGCTGGAAATTCACGCTCCCTGTATATCCCGAGAATCCGTCAGGTTGTGAACAAGGCTTATTGGACACCTTCCACGTGTCTAGTTGTGAACACATGTCAAAGAGTTTAGAAGCGCATTTGTCCTCCAAAGCAGTGCAAGGGGGCTGAATATAAAGACTTACAAAGCCACTAATTTTGGTATTTGCGAGCAGCTCCTCAGTGAGTCTTCTCAAGATGTGTTCGTTCTTGCGAAGTGCCTCCATAGCCACCTCTTCAGACTCGTCTATATACTGTGAATGACAAATAACAAATTAGGAGCAGGAGATCCGTGTAATATGACATTCAAATGCTGGCCAAACCTCGACTGTTCACAGCTAAGTTCAAAGAAATCTCGAAGATGTTCTTACTTTGGTGACCTCCCGCGTAAACAGCTCGGAAAATTCTGTAGACATTTGAACGATTTGAGAGCCAGTTTTGTCCCACTGCCACATGCAGATATTTGTTAATCTTGCATAAAGATAACATCGTGTATGCCAACAAATTGAACTAAATATAGTAGGGATAAAAATGGAAGAAACAAGACTCACCTCATTGGGGATAAGATCAGTTTCATCAGGGCGCTTAGGAGGGTCAAGTGTATCTTGCCACTTCATTGGATACAAACCAAATCTATTATTTGCAATGCTGATGGTCAGCTCCCTCGCTATCTGCAGGAATATGAACCTCAATGTGAAAACTGAACCCCCAGAACATCTTCACAGCAAGATCCTTCTACCTCTACATACAGGAGTCACCCTCCAGCTCGAACATAGTGGGTAATATGAGCTTCCACGAGTACAATGAACATCACTACCACGTTTACAGCCTTGTACAAAATCATCGTGTATCACATTTTCAGCAGATTAACCCCGAAATACCCAAACTAAAACTAGAATATCCAATTTGAATCTGACAGTTGATTATAGTAACATTCAAAACATATTTCTATCTTTCAAAAACGTCGGACATGGTTTATTCCTAGGTACAGTACATTTTGTTTCCTTCCTTGAAGCTTTTAAGACGATTCATTTCAACTCCCAGAGATATGGAAGCGGACATTTGAGAACTTAAGGGTAAAGCTCTGGAGAGAATGCATATATTTGCCGTCATACCTGATTATTTAGATGACACTAGATAACCACTCGACTACAAGTTATGCGATTATAACCACATGTTCTCTCTAAGTGCAACATTATACTCGGCTGTGCATTCAAAGATAAAGGCTGGTGCTAAACATGGAGGATACGGCATAATAAACGAGCCATTTTCTCGGTCATTAGGCTACTCGGGTTAAGGCAAACGGAAAGCAATGTCAGATCAAAAGTGTAAGAATTCGCTAAAACAACGTGAATGAAAGACAAATACGCACCGCCGAAATTTTCTGGAGGTCTTCTTGACCCCCGTCAGAGACGTTATCACCATACAAGATACGCTCTGCACACCGACCACCATGGGCAACCACCATTTGCATGTGCAGATAACCCACTGTAGTATGACCTTGATGTACCATCTCTTCTCTTGGATAGAACACGGTCAAAGCATATTCCTGTTGACCAAAGAAACAAGTATTAGAGCTCAATTCGAATGAACCCGGAGATCAAAACTTTGCAAAAGTTCAATAAAAAGTTAGCAAAGAAGTGACTAATACAATTCCAAAGGTATGAGCTAGCTCTCTTTCAAGGGCAGTTAGATTGAATTTCAAGACTAAAGTAAATTGCTTCAATAAGGATATATGAAGAATCACCATTTCTAGTAGAAAACCCAACCCCAAAGACATTCAAAAAAACCTAGCCGCGTTAGGATTGGCAGAATATATGTCAGAAACTTCCTTAAATGGAGTTATAACAGGCAGGGATCAACGCAGCTAGGTTTTCTAAAATACCTCTTTGGGGGTTTCTACTAGTGATTGCGAATACCCATGCTCTTTAAGACAAAAACTTACGGATCCTCCAGGAAGAAGGTGACTGAATGCATGCCAATCAAATCGAGGAAACAAATGAGCCAATAAAATATGGCCTGCTTCATGAACTGCTAGTATCCTCTTATTGTCCATAGGGATCTGCAGAAGAGACAGTACGAGGTAGCTCATCGTTATATCTCAGCAACCTGAAGTTGTTCAGAATGAGAAGTGAGCCCAGTATTGAGTCTGGTAAGATGTGTTAAAGCTGCTAACCAAGTATGAAAAATGAAAATCAGAAAGCACCAGGTTTTCAATAAAAACAAGCATCCTTGTCTATTCTCAGAACACTTGGTCAATACAATCTTCTTTTCAAGAAGCAAAGCAGCAGTTACACCAAAATATCAGATAATGCAAGAGAACCAGCGACTTACTGTTGCTTGTGTCCTTCGCTGCTCATCATCAGTAAGAGACATGCCCATTCCTTCAAACAGTTGTTTGTCCAAAACATCTACGAGGTCTTGTTGTGTAATCTCCTCATGTCCATTTCTAACCTGCTCATCATGCACAAATGACCGTCATCCCAAATGAAATGTGAAGCATCCGTGGCCATAGAAATCTCTAAAGAACCAGTAGCACGAACCACGATTATATATTCAAAACCATCACAAGTCGCATGGGACAGAACAAAGGTTCAGGCACAAAGCAATAACTTACTGCCTACCTATAAAAGCCAAATGCAAATAGTACGCGTCAGACCACAGCATTACAATATAGCCGTTTTATTTCTCTTGAAGTCACTCACCGCCATGATGCCTGCCTCGTTAATGAGATTTCGTATGTCCGCTCCTGAATATCCTAGTGTCCGATACACGAGCTAATTTCAACAAGACATATCAAATGTACATTAAAAAACAGAATTTTAAGGAAATGCCCACATTTCTTGACGAAAGAGTCTAAATAAAACTAATCTAGCGTTTATTGTACTACTGTACAGAAGCATAATCTCATCCCAGACTTTCTAATGATCAAGAGCCTCCATTGATTATACAATTAGAATACCTGTCAAAATATTACAATTTTAGATTCTAAAGATGTATCAACACTAAATTGAATTTTTATTTGGTTTCTAATGGACACATAGCAATTCATGTCCAAGCATGATACGTAATCGTCATCATCCATATCATGTCAAAATTGGCATGTCTCAGATAACAAATAAAGCACCAGCATCTTCACAGTGAATTACGCACCTTCCTGAAGTCGAGATCTTTTGCCAAAGGTTTGCCACTACTATGGACACCAAAAATGGAAACACGTTCCTCCTCTCCAGGAAGGCCAATATGAATCTCCCGGTCAATTCGCCCAGGCCGCACAAAATCCTCATCTAACTCATCTGGGCGGTTTGTGGCGCAAATCAGAATTACAGCTTGTCGTTGTGACCATCTGTTTACATCCGTGTCATCTGGCCTACAGCGGTGAAATCACACGTAAGTGCCTGAAAAATATTTAGTTGATGCAGAACACAAAGGACTTTGAACTAGAGAGTCCCTAGAGGAGGAAACCTAGCATACTATAAGGGTTCTTCCTCTAGGTCCAATGCATTGAAAACCCCATGGATGAACGACCCCAATTCCGGCTTCAGGGTGCTCTTTGAGGCCCTTCAAAAATCACAAGTCCTACGGAGCGGAGTGAGTAGGGTTTGTAATAAGACTAGAACGGGTGCTAGGCTGTACAGACCGTCCCGTTTAGGGTTTAACGAAAATGCGATCCCTTAGGGGTTGATCTCATTAGTCTTCGGTTATTATAAATACACTAACCCTCCATACTTTATATAGGACTTCGTTGATAACCTATGAAACGCCAGATCTGCACAGCGAGTCCTCTATACTACTGTTCCAGACTCAAGCTAGCTGAAGTGCAATACCAAGGACGAGAAATTTCCATGACTCTTTAGTGGAAAATATGATTTTTGATGGACCATATTCTTACTTCGCCAGTACGAGCTAAGAGAGCATCAAAGATGTGATGACGATGACGGCTGCCATACAAAGTAAGTTAATACCAATGATGTTAAATAAACGACTTACTCTCCGTCAAGCTCTGCCAACAATTGATGAAACGTAGCCCTTCGTTCCGCATCATCATTCACATTCTTCCCCGCCAACGCATCAATCTCGTCAATGAAAACAAATGAGGGTGCCTGACAACACACGCAGGGCATCAAATAACTTTTCAAACGATCATCATATTTGATTACTGATGCAAATGTCGTAAGGATTCTCTAAAGTACAGTTGTGTCTAAAATTTGACACTCTGAATATACTTACATTGGCTCTGGCGGTGAAGAAAATGTCAAATATTTTGTCAGATCCATTTCCGGTGCTAGATTCAACAAACTCAGCACCAGACGCGAACACAAATGGGAGACCACTCTCTCTGGCAATAGCACGGGCCAGCAACGTTTTCCCGGTACCTGGAGGTCCGCTGATTAGGATTCCCTGCCAAGACACAGAAGCATCAAGTTTGCTTAGAAGCAGACAACTACCCATTTGCAAGAAGATTAACTTATTGTATCCATCTGAAGCTAAGAGCCTAAGAGAAACAAATCACAAAACAGCAAGACACACAAAGCCCTTATAATGACTGAAGCAACACATCAATGCAGTTTGAGGATAAAACAAATACCCGAGGAAGTTTAACTTTCTGATTATAGAACTTCAATGGGTTACGCATGTAGGTCATAACCTCCTCCAAGACCATCCACACATCACCACCAACCACAACATCCTTGTATTGAGACTTTGCTTTATCAGCAGCATCTTCAGGCTGTCAGAGCACAACATAATTCAATCAGTTCTAAGATAACGATAAGCATGAAAACCTAAAGGACAATTACACTAAAAAAAACATCAAGAGAAGTTCAGAATAATAGGAACATAAGCATCAATTGTGTGTATTAAGTGCAGAGGTACAAACACTTTTATGTGAACAGTACATCAATGAAAGAATATACCTGTCAGCAATCATGACCAAAGTATCCATCAAAAAAAAGGATACAGGATTTTGGACAGCATACCAGTATCAGGTGCCTGCGGTTCATTCTGAGAAGATCGTAGATTTTTTCCGAAAAAACCTCTTTGGTACGGTATTGCAAAGCTCGAATGAAAAGAATCATTAGTACAGTCGGCAACAAGGACAAAAATGCTCGTCCATAAAACTCAAAGTTGCTTTTTGCAAGAATACCAGTCTCGACACCACATCTGGTCAATGCTTCATATAAATAAGGATCGACAGGAACATCCACCTGGCCATCAACACCACCACGAGATTATCAGTGGTTTTAGATAAAGCAATCCGTCTAAAACGCTTGATATAATCCTGGCACATTGTACTTACCACGTACTCCGAAGGAAAGCCGTCTTTCATTGTCACGAACAGCTTCTTTGTGTCACAGCTGTAAACCACCGCAGCTACCTGAATAAAAAATAACAGCTTTCATAGTCAGCAAAATATGACAGCAATGAATATTTTGTTGACAAAACCGATTTCCTTGGGCAATCTGAAAATTTGTACACTGAAATTCTGAGTACTAAATATGTCTATTTTACCGCTTTGCAAGACATACACGCTGCATCCATCACATTTAATCACTGTTATCATCCAATAGGAAACTTCTTAGAAAGCATCGTGAATATTTCCATACTTGAGAGTGAAGGCATGTTTGCACCTGGTGTCAAGAGCCGTGTTAGCAAAGGTCTTAAAAATGCATTTTGGTACACTTTTGGACTAAATTCACTTTGCTAACATCACTCCTAACACCAAGTGCCAACACACTTTGGTGAGTTGAATTTCTAGTAGTACTATTTTCAGTTTCAATGATAAAATTACTATGAAAAGAAAGTTTAAAGACTTTGAACACATAGAATAATACATTTTGCAACCAATTCCACAATAAACTTGATAAAATTACCTCTAAATTTTCTACTTTACTCATGAAATACGTATATGGTATCTTTGGCCGGTGTTTCCACCATCGTCGAGATACCCAGAAAGCCCAATCCCTAGGAGGTTGCGCTTCTGCTTGGTCCATCTCCTCTGCCGTATTCCGTGACAATTCATCAGGATTTACTTGAATCTCGTACTTGGTTCGATCGGCCTCTGCCAACTCCTTCAAGTTCTCCTTTTGGATGAGGTGCTCCCATTCCTCTAGCCTTTCCTGCCAACTTGTCGGTGATGCGGCTGATGTGGCGGCAGATGTGGCGGCAGTTGTAGCGTCAATGCTAGCTGCATGGTCAAGACACGATATACTCTCAGCGGTAAAATCATCGACACTAAATCTAGGGCAAGCATACTAAACAGAAAGAGGTACACGCGGCAAGGTAAGTTCCCAGAAAACATGTGAATAAGGATCTGACCTATGTGCCCACGATGAGATTTTTTATTGAAGTTTCTGGTTGTTGCCAAAAAAATGGGAAATCGCTTTTGGACCTTTCGGAGCGGTAAACATTAAATGTGAATTTTCAAAGTGATTATGGTATCTTCCCCAAAACCATGCACTGGACTATGCTTATTGTAACATTCATAAATCCTTAAGAACTGACACTTTTCATTGCTTTAAGGTTACAACTGGAATGATATTCTGGGCGAGTTTTCTAAGTCACTACGGAGTCTTTCTCAAAACCATGCACAAGACTATGCTTATTCTGACCACCGTAATTCCTGGTAACAATGAAATCTTAGCATTTGACATTTTTGGTTGGTTTTAAATTGCTCCTTGATAAATGTAAGGAGCCATGCGGTATTAAACATCTACCTTGCAATAAAATGGCACAATAATTTCAAAATATAAGATATAAAACTATAACATTATTAAGACCAAGAAATTACCTGCAGTGAGATCATTGCTATTCTCCAAAGAGGAATTGTCATGCCCTTCCAACTTGAACTCGCTGTTATAGAGAGGCAAACCCTTCTCCGCCCTGCCTACGTTGAGAAACTCGAGCAGCTCGGCTTTCTCCTCATCGTTTAGATTCCCCGCAGCAACGACTTGTTCCACAGTTTCATTTGTTTCCGTTGCCCAGGCATTCTCCCCAACGTAAGTTGGATCGCGTTTGTACTCTCCGTCGGGGCCAGCCACGAACTTATGCGCCTGAAATCCCTCTGGCATCTCCTGCCTCCACAGCGCCTTCTTCACTCTGCAAAACGTTTGTTATTCTCCGTTTGTCACTCAACTCAGGAACCATAGTCCTGTCAAGTGTTACCAAGAAGTTATATAGTAAACATGCAAATGATCGGACCCAAGTTTTAAATGGCTTAATAGATTCAAAATTGTGTTAAACAACTTGAAACTTACTACTACTATTGATGATTGAGTCTCAACCTTTCCACAAGAATAATGGTTCAAAAATAATGTACATTTTCTAATTAAAGATGCAATCAATGATGAACATTCAAAGTTTTGAACCTATCAAAATTTCAATATTCATCTATTGGAATTGTACGATCACAAAAATGAATAAAATCAAGTGAGATACGAGTATTTGACTACACAACTTTCAAAAAGTCAAACAAATTCTGATTGTTCACAAAATCCAGGAGATTTCTTTCTAATATAGTTTAGCTTTCATTAAGATAGTTTTCATTCTAATACATGTTTCTATGTATGTTATCCAAACAACCTAATCTTAAATTCATTCAAGAAGAACTAAAAATAAGTTTGAACTTCAATTACTGATGTTCTCCTTTGAAGGAATGGCAAAATTCAATAATCAAGTTGATTGATCAGAACATTAAAGAGGTAAATTCTAAAACGAGGTGAGAATGGCCCTCCAAAATGAGAAAAAATGCACGAAGATTTACGATTGTACTAGAGACCAACAAACGATGCTCACTTTTGCAAATTATTTTCGGTAGGCTCAGGGATAACCGCCTCTAGGTAAGCGTCGGCTATCTGCTGCTGAACACCACGGCTGCGAAACATTTCCACCGTGGAATAGACACCTCGTGCAGATGCGCCCAACAGGAGTCCATAGAGCACCAATGCACCAACACGTTGCGCATTCCAGCTCCTTACATCCTACATCACCACATGAAGCACAATCCTCCATCACGACAGATTTGAGTTTCAAACACAAATGGCAAATATCGTAAAATGTGAGGCAGTTTAAAACCTAGTGAAACACCTTGAAATTTGACTTCAAGGTTTAAGGTCCAGGATTTAACCCCTAAAAAACCAAGGAATCATGGTTTGAAAAATCAATAATTCAGATAAAGCGAAGTTTATAGAACTGACAAACATTGTATGGATTGGTCAAACTAATTGAAAGTAAACAAAAGAAATTCCCCAAGTGAAAAATTAAAAACTGCTAATAAATAAAAATGTGAGGCACAATTGGTCCTGTAGAGATTAACGAACTTCCAAACATGGATCCCGATCTTACTTTCCAAAGCTCCAAGCGATTCCATTCCACAAACTGCGGCCAGTATTTGCCTTGCACTTCAGAAACAGTCTGCTGACTCTGTGTCTTCGCCTCTTCAAACTCCGCCCGAAGCTCCTTCGCCCGCTGCTCCCTAGCACCAACTGCAATCTCCACAACCTCTTTGCCCTTCCCAATCTGCAGCTTGACATTCTCAACAGCACCACCAATATCAACCCCTAACTCAAACTTGGAGGCGTTCACAAGATTCGAATAGTACCGCGCGGAGCCCCGAGCGAAAGCATCGCGCAATGAAGGCTTCCCATTCGAATTCTCACTGCTCTCATTCTCATTCTCATTCTCATTCCCTGTCCCCCCAGCGCTCTCATTGCTCGCTCTAGCTGCACCAGTTCTATTCCTGCGAGAAAGACCTGAATCCAACGCTCTGCGATAAACCCTAAACCTCGCCAATCCGACACGCTGGTGCTGCAAAAGCGAAGCTCGTCTCCATTCCTTTATACAAGGGAGCGAATTTCGATTTCGTAGGGATGCAGCGCAAGAGAGGATAGGAGGCCGAGCGAGGGACTCCATAGCTGCAAAATTGAGAAGCAAATCACGACCAAACCTCTCAAGCAAATTCAAGCAAAAATGGCTTGAAAACGAGAGAAGAGCTGGCGCTAGTTCTCAGTCTAGCCAATGTGTCCATACAACCATGGTTGCTCCACAATTCGCTGCACCATTGCGGTGAAGCAAACACCGCATTGCACAGCAATGTTGCTGTTTGTTGTTGTTGCGAAGGTTGAAGGATGTGAAACGATATCCACAGCCGCGGAAGGTCTTCTGCGAGTGCCGGTGTGAACAGAGCTGGGCTTAGGAGGTGGATAACCGGTTCCAATCTCCATACAATGGGGTAGACATTGCTCGTATAAGGTAGACACACCCATTTGCGTCCCTTTAAGAATTCTTCCCTCATGTGTAAATACGGTAGTGTACATTTTTTTTCTAGACTGTACTCTATTAGTACATGAGGACGGAATTGGGTGCAAAGGTGGGAATGGGTGCGTGTACCATAAAAGTATATGTCTTTTGTCCAACCACAATGGAATGAAAGCAAATTGGTAGAATAACTAAGTCAATGAATCTATTGAAAATAATCAAATTTCAAGTTGTTTGATATTTTCTTAATGTTAGTCATGTTCTAAAATTGTTGGTTTTCCAATCCTCACAAATGCCACATAGATTTTAGTATTTGAAGTGGAAAATGAAATTAAGGTTACAAAAACATTACCTTTTAGTATTTGGTCTCTCCAATTTACACAAACAAACATTTTACCTATTCTTTAATTGTCAATCTAACTTGATTACATGTGTAGTGAGGGTCCCAAAAAGCATCTTTAGTACTACATCAGTTACTAGAAACTGCAATAATACTTGCATTTTGTATTCAAATCCCCTTTTTGTTAAAGTAAAACTACTCAGATAGACACAACGATGAATCCAATTGGTGTGTATTGTGATAAGCCGAGGGATAATATATACATACTTAGCTGAGGTGCCCACTACTTGCATGATCATATAACCATTACGCTAAATCATAGCCATTAAGCTTAATCATGCTTGCTGGCTGCTAATTCTAATAATGTCCACTATGTTTGTACAGGTGTTAAACTGGTATCCGTTACAGGTTAATTACAGGCTAATGTATTGCCGTGTGAATCCTTGGATGAATGCAGGCGGATGAAGGTCGTCAAAATGAAAGGTCCGAGAGTAGAAAACTCCAACACCCTCCCTTACTCAAGAGACCTTCTCAGTGTAGTTGTTGTTTGTGTTATTGCCAAGAATGTCGAGAATTCTGGAGCTGCCAATGGATGTTGCACGAGTGTGGCGAGTGCACGTTGATCAAATGTCGTTGGTGAGAGGCTTGAACATCCCTGGAGTTAATGGTGCCCGGGGAGACATAGGGATTTGAAGGATAGTACTGACTTAGGGTTTTCTGGGTGCAGGCTCAAATCTTGCTGATGAACGTGTGGTTTGCGGTGATGGCGATCCAGCAAGTGTGCGATAAACTGCAAGATGCTTGCGTCTACATCTGGCTACTGATTCAACAAGGAGAGGATTGCGCGAGGTTTGCAACAGGTAGCGCACAGTCGACTAAAACTCACAATGAGGGAATTAGGATTTCGGAAGGTGCAATGTTGCGGGGAGCCGAGTCTGAAACTTCTGTAGAGACCTATTGGAGGCAATTGGCAGATAAACCTGAGGACTGGTGGGATAATCAGGAGACACGGAAGAATCCTAGGGCTCCAAACTTTATGCACAAGTTTACAAGAAAGGCTCTTTGGTTGGACAATTGGTAGACGCCAGATTGGGCCCGAGCTAAATTTCGGGTTTAGGAATTATGCCTGATTGGTATCTAAGTTTGGTGAAGCTATTGAAAAGTAGTCGTTTTGTGAGGAAATCAACTAGTTGGAATTTTGTCGACACATATCCTACTTGTATTTCGCTTGCCTTGGCAGTCTCCCGAATAAAGTGATGCTGAATTTTGATATGTTTGGTTCTGGCATGTAAGACTGGGTTTTCTACTAACTTGATACACGACTGATTGTCACTAAGGAGTGAAGTAGGATTGTCCATGTTGAAGCCGAGTTCTTGAAAGAGTCTTCGCAGGTGTACAATATCTTTTTTTGCGTCGGTGAGGACGCAGTATTCGGCTTCAGTGCTTGACAGAGATACGGTGGGCTGCATTTTGCTGCTCCACCCGATGCTGGATTCTCCAAACTGATGCAGGATTCTAGAAATTGATCTGCATGTGTCTATGTCCCTTCCCCAGTCAGCGTCAACGGGTGATTGCAAGAAAGACTAGTACTATTTTCCGTCACATTCAAAGTGACGAAGTTGTTTTCTGCTATAATTTTTGAAGGTTGAACCCGATGAACTTAAAATTTTGATTGGAAATGGCTAACTTGATTGTAATCATATCCCTTATTTTTTAGAAATTTTAAAAAATCATTTTATATTTAAAAGTCAATTTTGCTAATTTGTCACACTTTGAGGTTTAGGGGTTTTTAGTACTAGGGAGTACCCAAAATTAATGATTTAGAGCTGAAATTTCTATGGTCTATTTCCATAGTAGAAAGTCATATTTCTACCAAAAGGAATTTAAAAATAATTTATTTTATGTCCTCTACATGCGTGCAAACAGGGCTCCTTTGCGCGCACATTTTTGAACATTGAAGATGGTTTTTAGATAACTCTTTTCATGAAATCCCTTCATCATAAAGTTCTCTCAAATTGTCAATTTTTATTTTTTTTTAATTCATGATTTCTATTTATTATTAATTTATACCTCATTGTATGTATTTTCTGTGACAAACTGCATTTTTTTCCAAATAGTACTGTTTCAGTACTTATTAGTAGTCATAGTACTCGCAACAGTACTTTCAGCCATCGATTTTTTAGATCAACGGCTAAGATTGTTTTCTTTCGCAGTACTCACAGTACTCACAGTACTCATAGTACTGAGCGCAAAAACTGCAATTTTGGCAAAACGCTACAAAAACTGAACGGTCTTTCTTGCAATCACCCCGACGAAGGAGTGAAGGATACCATCAGAGTTTGAGACAGTAGAAGTCCGTGATCAGCTATCCCAGTGAGGTATCTAAGAATGCGTTTGGCCACTTGGAAGTGTGCAACTTCGGGTTCCTGCATGTAGCGGAAAATGTTGCTTACAACGTAGCAGATGTTGGGGCTTGTATGAGAAAGGTAGAGTAGACTACCTACCAAAGATCGATACAATTCTGGGTTGATCTTGTCTGTCCCTGTGTGTTTTTGAAGCTGCTCCTTGGGGTCCATTGGAAGCTTTGTAGGGTTGTAGTCCTTGAGTCCAAATTTCTCCAGGAGCTTCATGATGTAGCCTCGTTGGTTGATAAAAATGCCTTGATTGGTTTGATGAATCTCAACGCCCAAATAGTTGCTAGCGGCACCAAAATCAGTCATCTCGAATTCATCGTGAAGCTTCTGCTTTAGGTCAGCAATTCCACAGGCATCATTTCTGGTGATTAGAAGATCGTCCACGTAGAGGAGGAGGATTATCAGTTTGCCGTCCTTCCTACTGAAATACAGATTTGGATCGTTTTCACTACGTGTTAGTTCTTGAAGCCATATGTTGATTCTATCATACCATGCCTTGGGTGATTGTTAGAGTCCATAGAGTGCCCTGTTTATCTTGCAAATCTTTGTAGAGTCGTCTGCTCCTGGGAATCCTTCTAGGATTTCCATTACAATTTCTTCACTAATGTTCCCATCCAAGAACGCAATTATAACGTCCATTTGAGATAAGGGCCAATTGTGTTTGGCTGCAAGTGCTAAAATCACAAGTATGGTGGACCATCTTACCACGGGTGCAAATACATCGTGGTAGTCGATGCCCTCCTTTTGCTGAAAGCCACGTGCTACAAGTCGAGCCTTCAATTTGTTGACTGTACCATTGGAGTTTCCCTTCGTTCTGAATATCCACTTGGCTGTGATCGGTCGTTTGTGTGTAGGTCTGTCGATGACGTCCCAGGTCTGGTTCTTGAGAATTGACTAAACTTCTTTGTCAATTGCAGTCTTCCACTCCTTCTGCTAGCTTGCAGTCTTGAAGTCTATAGGCTCTTTTAGGACTTCAGAGAGAAGAGTCCAGAAGTCCTTGAGTTTAACGGATGGGACTCTGGTCCTGGTGGGATACCGACGAGCCGAAGGTCCTTTCTGTCTATCTGCAGGTAAGGGTGTTCTAATTTTCTGAGACGGGCTCTGATTTGCTAAGCGTGGAGACTGTATGGGTACTGTACGCTACATGGGATCTGTTTTTGATCTAGTTTCAGTGGTTTGAGCTAGGCTAATAATAGAGCTATCATTACTAGGGAATTCTGGCGCTTCGCTGAGAGGATATTCTGTATGTTCGGGCTGGCTTGGTTCTAACGGTGAGGCTTTGGGTGTAGGTTTAGAGAGATCAATGTCATGACTAGGTTGCTCTAAGGAATCTAAATTGGAAAATATAAGTGTATTTGAAATTGATTTAGCTGAGGCTAGGTACTGATATCCTACCTGTTGTTCATCAAATATGACATCCCGACTAATCAGAATCTTTTGGGAGGTTCGATCAAAGAGACGGTAAGCCTTGGTTTCATTGTTGAAACCGAGAAACAAACATGTAATTGATTTGCTGTCTAGTTTTCTACGGTTCTCCTTTGGAATGTAAACATGGGCGATACAACCAAAAAATTTTAGATTTGTGACATCGGATATCGTACTTGTGTATCAGGCTTCAGGTGTCTCTCCGTTGTTTGCACAAGTTGGGCTCCGATTGACCAAAAAAGTTGCATGAGATAACGCCTCAATCCAAAGGAAGGCGGGAAGATTGCAATTGTGGGAGATGCTTCTTGCTCTTTCCATTATGGTTCTGTTTCTTCTCTTAAAGACGCCATTTTACTGTGGTGAATTTGCCTAAGTAAGCTCGTGTTGAATGTCGTGTTGTTTATAGAGGTCGGTAAATTCTTCGGACAGGTACTCCCCCCCTCTCGATTGGAGCACAATTTTGGCAATGTGGCCAGGTTTGTCGCAGTTCTAACATATTAGAGGTGGGCAAGGTCTGTAGAAGCTTTGCCCCGGGAAGCCGCGGCCCCTTGTCGCATACGGCCAGCGTCCTCCTCGCGTCCGCGACATGTAGTAGGTATGGTCGCCTTTTGCTGAAAACTAGCAGCCAGTGCTTCCTCGTCTCCTAGTGTAACGGACGTGCAGGATACAAGACAAGACAAGATGGTTTCCAGATAACAAGACTTGATATTAGAGTTCAAAAAGTACAAGACTAGAGCTTGAGTCAAGAGCTAAGATCAAGAAAGGTGTTGTCGAGACTGAGGACTACCTCAACCTCGACTCCTATATATACTATCAGCTAGGAGATTCTTCCAGAAGCTTCTACTATCTGGGAAGCTTCTCAAGAAGCTTCCCTCTAGCTTGGACGTCCTTCCAGAAGCTTCTTTCATTTGGGAAGCTTCTCAAGAAGCTTTCCTCCAACTTAGACGTCCTTCTAGAAACTTCCAGAAGCTTCTCCTACTTGGGAAGCTTCTCAAGAAGCTTCCTCTAACTACAAGTTTCTCGGAGGAGGTTCTAACTATGTCCGTGACATCACCCCCTTTTCTAGCGACGAGTTCCAATAGGAGCTCAAGTGGTCTTTGTTCTACATCTACAAGAAATAAAAAATGCGACGAACAGTCTCTATAATATAAGCTATTCGTTAATCTCTGGATAAAGATTGGACAGGGCCACTTAACCAATGATTGTGATCCCGACTTCCCTCTACTAGAAGAAATCCAAAGTACTGCTCCATGTTGAGGCCTTCAAAACATCCTTGGAAAGTAACTTTTGGTCTATCAGGTTCGAGTCTTTCAACTTGTAGTAAGATTACTAGAGCTCGAGCGTCACGTTGAAGATTGCCATGCCATGGCTGTTCGGTATGTGGTCGTTTTCGTTGTGTCGAAGATTCGCCTTCGTCTTAAGGTTGTGGTGGAGGAGAATCTGCAGGTTGTAAAGGCTGATTTGGTAACTGTGACATAGAAAGTTCAAGCTCAGGCTCGGTAGTGTGCTCAGGATTTAAAGAGTCTCTAAAAATCCTCTAATTAGACATATTGGAGTTTTTGCAAAAGCTAATCGAAGACTAAAATTTTCTATGACTAGAGTAAAAACTGTCTTGTTTGTATCAATTCTCCCCTCTTTATATCGAGTTTCAGGTGGGGAGGCTTCTCAAAGAAGTTATTGTTTAGATAGGCTACGGTTTATCAGGATAGCGTTGACGAAATTCATGTATCTTTTGCGGCGCATTGACTAAGTTCGTTGTTGATTCCCATGTACGTTCGTGAATGTCGTATCCACGTCAATGTACCAAATACTCCAACTTGTCATGTCTACGTCGTGAATCAAGTACCTTTTCCACCTCATATTCCTCATGATTATCTATTTCGATGGAAGGAGCTGGTGGTTGACTTCTTCTTGACAAATTTGACTCTTTATGCGGCTCAAGAAAAGAAACATGAAAGACTGGATGGATTTTCATAAATGTCGGAAGCTCCAATCGATAAGCAACGGGATTAATCTGCTTTTGAATGGAAAATGGGCCTAGCCGACAATAATCCAATTTGTCACATGGACGAGTAGTCTGAATGTTGCGTCGAAGGAGTTAAACTTTGTCGCCAACTTGGAATGGAGGAGATTCTTTGCGCAACACGTCTGCTGACATTTTGTAACGATCTTGAGCTGCTTGTAGATGAAGTTTCATCGTTTCATGAAACTCTGATAAATGCAAAGTCAAATCTTTGGCTGCCGGATTGTCCGTTTGAGAAATGCCGAATAAATCAAACTTCGGATGGTATCCATAGTTGGCATAAAATGACGTTTGTCGAGTAGAAGTGTGGATAATGTTGTTGTACGCAAATTCCGCCAATGTCAGATGTAAAGTCCAATCATCTTGTTGATAGTTGATGGTACAACGTAAATACTGTTCCAATACTTGATTTATGCGTTCTGTTTGGCCATCCGTTTGAGGGTAGAAGGTAGAAGAAAGTTTGATATCCACCTTTAAAGTTTCAAAGAGAGATCTCCAAAACTTGGAAACAAACTGAGGTCCTCGGTCCGATATGATATCGTTTGACAGTCCGTGATATCGATAATTATTGTTCAAGAAGAGCTTCGCTGTTTCTTCGCTAGTAATTGTCTTTTTGCATGATATAAAATGCGCCATTTTTGTAAGTCGATCCACAATTACACATATGGAATCAAAGGACTTGGATGGAGGTAAGTCCATAATAAAGTCTATCGAAATTGAAGATCATGACCACTTTGAAATGGATAATGGCTAGAGAAGTCCATGCGACCGATGTTGAGGATTCTTAAAACTTGAACAAGTGTCACAAGTGAGTACAAAGTCTTTGAAAGCTTTCCACATTTGAGACCACCAAAAATCTCGAGACACGAGCTCTAGTGTTTTGTTGAATCCAAATGTCCAGCGGCAGGAAAATCATGTCGAGTTTGAAGAACTTGAAGGCGCAAGAGACCTTCAGGAATGTATGAACGTTCTTCAAAATACAAGAAGTTGTCCGAAAATTTGAAATTGTCGCCATCACGGTGAGACCGACGCTTGATGTCAAGAACTAGAAGATCCAAAGTCGATGCTGCACGAACTTAGTCAAGGAACGAAGAATCAACTGGCATTGCCATAGTTATTGCACAAAGGTGAAATTGCTCGGGCTTAAGGAGAGTCATTTGTTGTTGGTTGTATGCAGCTTCTCTTTCTTTTGGTACCAAGTATGATCTCCGAGACAAGGCGTCTGACAACCCTTGTTGCTTTCCGGGACGATACGTGATAATAAAGTCAAAGCGAGATAAAGACATATTCCAACGAGCTTGACGTTGATTCAGAACACGAGCAGACATGAAATATTCAAGATTTTTGTGATCTGTATATACAGTCACCCGATGTGACGCACCTTCAAGTAAGTGGCGCCCTTCTTGAAATGAGTCCACAATAGCAAGAAGCTCCTTGTCATGAATCTTGTAGTTAATCTTAGCAGCTGAAATTTTTTTCGAATAGAACGCGACGGGGTGAAGTCTTCCTTCTTCCCCCATTTGCGAAAGAACTGCTCCTAATGCAAAATCTGAAGCATCCGTTTCCATATAAAATGGTTTCAAAAAGTTTGGATGGGTCAAGATTGGAGCAGTTGTAAAAGCTGACTTTAAATGTCAAAAAGCCTTCTTTGCTTCAGGTCCCCAATCTAGTTTGTCTTTGCACATTAACCGAGTCAGTGGAGCTGCTACTTGTGAGTAATTTTTGATGAAGATCCAATAGAAGTTGACAAATCTAAGAAAACACTGTACATCGCGTACTGTTCGAGGAGTTGACCAATCTGTAATAGCTTGAATTTTCTTTGGATCCATCAATAGGCCTTCGTTGGAGATGATATATCCAAGAAACTCCACTTGCGTTTGATGAAATACGCATTTTTCTAATTTGGCATATAATCCAGCGTCTCGTAGCTTTTGTAGCACAAATTTTACGTGTCGTTCATGTTCTTCAACATTTTTGGAATAAATCAAGATGTCGTCAAGATAACATACGACAAATTGGTTCAAAAATTCGCGGAAAATATCATTCATCAAGTGTTGAAAAATAGCTGGTACATTTGTAAGTCCAAATGACATAACATTATACTCAAAATGTTCATATCTTGTTCGGGATGCTGTCTTCCATTCGTCCCCTTTTTTTATGCGTACCAAGTTATACGCTCCACGAAGGTCAATCTTGGTATAGATTTTGACTTGTCCAAGTTGATCAAGAAGTCCAGATATTAACGGCAAAGGATATCAATTTTTTACCGTTAATTTATTCAGACCTCGATAGTCAACACACATTCGTAAAGATTCGTCTTTTTTCTTCACAAAAAGTATTGGCGCACTAACTGGAAATTTGGAATGTTGAATGAAGTTCTTTGCAAGATTTTCGTCAATATACTCCTTCAATGCTGAAAGTTCATTCTGCGACAGGTTGTGGATTGGACCAAATGGCGGCTGAGCTCCATCTTCAAGATCAATGGCGCAATCGTATGGCCGATGATCCGGCAAAATGCTGGGGTTCTTCTTTTCAAAGACATCTCCAAATTCTTCATACTGACTTGGAATACTTGATAAAGTATTATTGTTGTCACGTACTGGGGTTGCGTAAATGATATAGGGGTTGTCCTTTTTTGCTGCTTTAATAAAAGCTCTAGCTCCAATAAGTACGGGCTTGGCACTTGAAGACGCTGGAAGAGATTTCGTTACTGAAGTTTCTAGAGAAAAGGATAGACTTCGTGACTTCCAGTCTACAACTGGATTGTATTTTTCGAGCCAAGAAAATCCTAAAACCACGGGGTTAGATGGAGTTTTGATCACATTAAATATGATCTGACTTTTATGCCCCTCGAATGAAACCTCTAATGGTTTAGTTTCATAAGTGACATCGCCCGAAGATAAGGTCCGACCGTCTATGGCTTTTTCATGTACAGGGTTTGGTTTCTTGACTAAAGGAATCTTGTGACGTTTTGCAAATTTCTCGTCCATAAAACAAGCTGAAGCTCCAAAATCTAAAAGGGCATGAATCCGTAACTTCTTTTTAGAGCCCAAATGTAGAGGTACGGTAAAACAATGAGAAGGTTGAGAAGAAAGGTGAGGACCTAAATTCGTCTGTAAATCTGAAGGCTCGAGCTACACGGTCCCTACTGTGGCTGAATGTCCTCGTTTTCCGGTATATGTACAGCTTTTGTCTTGAGAAGATGTTTTTTGTGCTTCTTCTGGCAATTGGTGGCTTTGTAGCCAGGGCCTCCACAATATAAACACAAATCTTCATCAAGACGACATTTCTTTTCTTGAGCGATAAGTGGTCCAAATCGTACAACATCAATTTGCATGTCCTCAGGGCCTTCGGAATGTATGCTTGTTATAAGTGTTGCCTTGACTGTTGGCGAGATGTTTGTTTGTGCGGTTGGCATAGTCCATGATCGTCGATCTTGACGCCGTTGAAATAATCGATTGTCACATTTTATTGCTTGACTTATGACTTTGTTGAGTGTCTGGGGATCAGGAAATGATAATAATAAGTCCTTGACGTCGTCTCTCAAGCTCTATTGAAATTGACTCATGAGTGCTTCTTCGCCCCAATTGATGTCGCAAGCAAGTTGTCGGAATTCCGATGTATATAGCGAAGCTGAGGAAGATCCTTGTCGTAAAGAACGAACTTTAGTTGTTGCCCAACGGATCTTATCGTGTTCTCCAAATGCTTCAGAAAATGTTGCTAAAAATGTCTCGAAGTTGTTGAGAATTGAAGATCTTTTCTCAAATAGCGGTGAAAACCAAGATAAAGCTTGTCTAGTGAGCAAGCTTCCAATCAAGCCCACCCTTGATTCGTCTGTCGAATATCGTTGAGGTTGAAGAAAAATGATGAGCTGAACTTGATTCATAAATCTTCGAAATTTTGTTCTAGAACCATCAAACTCTTTGGGAAGACTAATCTGAGGCTCCTTTGCGGTTGAAATGTGTGAATCAAAGTGTTGAGCAGGTACACTTATCCTCAAAATTGAAGCAAATGGAATGGATTGAGATGCTTCAACCGCTCTTACGTTTGTATTTGCAGCAAAGTCTTCAAGAACATTTGTCCACATGGACAAAGAATCAATAGCCTTCAAGATGAAATCTAATTTAGGTGCTACTGAATTGGCGTCTTTGCTTCCTGACATCTTGATTCACTCGGCAAGAATACTAAAAGGATTGAGTTACTGATCAAGAACCAATTTAGAGATGGGTAATCCTCAATCTCTAAATATCAAAGTTGTTTTTAAGAAGGGCGGTAGTCCGTACGCAATCAAGAATAACTTTGTTGAGAAAAAATAATATTAATTTAGAGGAGGGTAGTCTGCAACCTCTAAGTGCTTCAATATTTTCAAGAAGGGCGGTAGTCCGCACACAATCAAGAAAAAATCAAGCTCAAATATTAGTTTTGCCCTTGGTCCTTTCAATGACTAACACGACAAGGTTTGAACTGAACTAACACTCTGTCCATTTGCTAAGAGGGCCGAAACCAAATTTTGCAAAGCAAAATTTGAAGAGTCAGTCTCGACAAACTGTAACGAACGTGCAGGATACAAGACAAGACAAAATAAGATGGTTTCCAGATAACAAGACTTGATATTAGAGTTCAAAAAGTATAAGACTAGAGCTTGAGTCAAGAGCTAAGATCAAGAGAGGTGTTGTCGAGACTGAAGACTATTTCAGCCTCGACTCCTATATATACTATCAGCTAGGAGGTTCTTCCAGAAGCTTCTACTATCTGGGAAGCTTTTCAAGAAGCTTTCCTCTAGCTTAGACGTCCTTCCAGAAGCTTCCTTCATTTGGGAAGCTTCTCAAGAAGCTTCCCTCCAACTTAGACGTCCTTCTAGAAACTTCCAGAAGCTTCTCCTACTTGGGAAGCTTCTCAAGAAGCTTCCTCTAATTACAAATTTCTCGGAGGAGGTTCTAACTATGTCCGTGGCACCTAGTTGTTGAGTTCAATGCAAGCGTCTGTGGGATTTTGACAACAAACTATCACCCAGTTTTTCAAAAGTCATGTACTCATGTTAGAGTCTAGGTGTGTGAGCATTTGAATAGTGCTCTCATAGGATCTTGGAAGTCCGTTTAATACTATTTGGTTAATATTCCTATCAGATAGTCTCTCTCCCATACCACTCAGACGGTTACGTACACTACCAGAGAAATCGCATCCGTTTCAAGAGAAAATCAAGAGAAAAACTATTGGATTATCTCTGGGTTTGGAACAGTTGGTTCGGATTCAAATTGAATAGGTTTCTATTGGTTCTCTATTGGTTTCTCTATCATAAAATGACGTCACGATGGCTACATTCGCCAATGAGTTAAGTCAACATGTTCGATTGATTCATGAACTACTGGCGACTATTAACGTAATAAAGGCTACAGTTCCGTTGAATGGCCACTGCCAATTGTAACCTCCGTAGTGCTTCCAATATTAACTCTCTTTTTGTCGTCTATAGTAAAAGTAATATTTGATCTCCGAATTTGAGGGATACATTATTCCAGAAAATGTCCATTAGGAGTTTGACACGTACTCCCTACTCGGTTGCCTACGCAGTATGCGGTGGTCCATGGATTCTTAAAGCCACTAGTTCCCCACCTCCTCACGGGATAGCAAGCTGAGTTGTCGCCATGATTTTCTTTCCTTACAGCCTCATTTTCACATTTTTTCTTTCCATCAGAAAATTCTACATATTTGCAATGTCACTACAATTTTCAAAGCAACATCTCCGGCATCGTCCACATCGTAGGGTTCAATAGCAGTTCATGAGTTACATCACAAATAAACTAATGAAGCCCTGGTTGAACAAAAATTTGGTCATCGTGCTGATTATAAAATAGTCCTTTTACTAGTTCATAAGTGGATCTCCACTCCCTCGAATACATTAGAAACGAATACATTAGATGCCACAACTTATAACTTACATCAACGCTATCATCATCATCCTCATCACCGGAAGCAGATTTGCTCCTTGAATCAAATGTTGTGTCGCTTCGATCAGTCTCTCAGGATTCTAAGAGTTCCTTCAGGTCTACAATGGACTTGAGCAAAGAAATGCACGCAATGGTTGGCTGCCATTACTCCCTTCCGATTCCCAAGGAGCTCTTGATCATGATGTGTGCTAGAACCCTTTGCAACCCAATCACTGCAATACCGCCAGTTCCATAAGTTTTCAAGGATGCAATAGTTAGTGTTGAATCTCACTTTTGAACAATTGCAATATCTAAAGAATTTAACAACCATTTCTTGACCAAAGCTTTGACAATAACCCCTCATCGCTTGAGGGGACGATAAACGTTCGCTGGAAATTGAAAAACGACGACCAAATTGTGCAGATGCCTCAGATTGCTTGGTTCGAATTGGCAATTTAGTGCGTAGCACTACAAGAAAAGAGGGGTATAAATGACTTGTCCACAATGACTACACCAACAAGAATGACTGCAAAATGACTATAGAATGACTATTTTGAAGTCATTCTTGTCGGCGCAGTCATTGTGGACAAGTCATTTATACCCCTCTTTTCTTGTAGTGTAGGTAGGTTCTCTGCCACAAAATCTAAACTGATGATCGGAAATCGTGTGGGACTTCACAATTTCGTCAATCGATTGGCTGGACCTCCCACTTTTGCAGGAAAAGTCTATGCAATACAGTTGAAAGTGATTGGGAGATGCCAGTTCCTTACCGTTGGCGCCTAACTTGCTTAAGATTCCCTGCTCCCATGCGGCTCAGGTGGATTGAAGTGCTTTGCGATTCATTGCTTTGACGTTGCCTTCACGTCCTTTTGGAGTGGTTACTATGCACGGATTTGAGAAGGATGGCCGTCGTCAGTTGTCCTTTTTCCTTACTCTTCACTTCTAGTAAAGGCGCTGCGGAGTGGGTTTATCATTTTTGCGGCTGTTTATGGCGGAATACGAATGCTTCAATGCTGGTGATGGGCACTCCACTCCACAACGTACATTTCTTTCAATTGTGCATGCACCACTTCCTTGATTTGGCGGTTTGGTTCAACAAACAAGCCTGCGTTGCCTGCCTTGCTGACAAAATGACAACTTGTTTGCGAACGGAGAGAGCATCTGTTGAGGAGCTTCAGAGCATTCAGCACTTGCTTTTCAATTGGGCAAAATCACAAAGTGGTAGTGAGGCTATCGCCCAATCTGCTGTAAATTGCCTCCATGAGTGGTACTTGGTAGACATTGGAGATTCCACATTGCGGAGGCAATTGCAAATTGGTGTCACAAATCAAACGTGGCGATATTCCTGCTACCGGAGCATTGCAAAGCTCCTGGGGTGGACAACACGGGTGGTTGAGGGCGATCTAGGAGGGATTCCTGCTCCAATCTACACCTTCATTCGACTGAAGCTCCGTCCTGACAAATACCATGAAGTCTCAAGCGCAGAATATGGCAAGAGCGCGGTTGCAGGAGAGGCTGCAAACCGAGCGTGCACGAATCCGACGAGTCTACACACAAGCGATGTTGAGGAGTCAAATTGGGATCGTGAATGCTTCAAGGGAGTTGCCGTTCACGCAAATGCCTCAGTTGGATCCAACAAAGCCCCTCTCGCAGCAGGGTGTGGAGGAAATTGCGCCACAGCACCTACATCAGACTTACGGCAGGCGCGCAGACACGGGCGAGGTTCGGGGTGACAAAGGTGGAGCCCGTGGAACTCGAGTTTGACGTGGTGGACCAAGGGGGAGATTGGTCCCTGCTGGAAGGCTGCAACTTCCTGGTCGTCATTCCAGATCGACAAGCCTAGAGCAACAGCAAAGATGGACCCCGCCCGTCATTCAGTCCACCATTCGAAGCCCCATCGTACTGTGAAAGAGGCCCATTGGCGTTCGAGATGGGGACATGCCCTCCATGCAATCTGAACCCCACATTCCTCTAAATCGTCCGCCGCAAGAACTGATCAATGTAGGAGGACCGGAAGCAGTAGCGACTCCTGAAGCAGTCAATATTCTTGGATTATCGACGACCTCGCATGCAGTTGAACCTGGACCAGCTATGGGTCCAGATAGTAATCACGACCTCAAATTCCGAGGCCTCATTCCAGCAACAGGACAAATGTTGCCATGTCAACAAAGTGGTCCAAATAATAGCTTTGGAGGTATGTTACCCAAAGGTGTTTGGATCCCTCTCCAGGTCTTGGAGGTACAATCCCATGCAGTGGAGTAATTTGCAAGACTTTTACAGTGATGTGGAACAATCATGGTGGGAGGGGGATACACAATTTTTTGGTGTGGAAGTGGGCGGTCCAATTGGGTGGAAACGTGTTCGTGTCGTTGATTGCTGCTGTTTAGACTAGCGTGCGTAGAGCACTGCACCGAGCGACCTCCCTCGAATATCTCCCAATCTGACGAGGCTTCCCGAGGGCATCATCGATGGGCCAAACATCATTGTGAACCAACCCAGTCCGGTTGCATCACCAAACACAGCACTTTTCCAAACGCCTCCGCAAGCTGGCAAGTCGATTGAGCGAGCATTACTGGTGGATAATTACAATGCCCTCTCACACTATGACGGATGGACATCGGATTTCGAAGATGCCTCGTAGATGGCTGAATTCCGCGACTTTACTGGTAATCATTCCGACGATATAAACTCCGACTGGGAACTTGATGAGCCAGATGATGTATTGACAAGAGATTTCAATTTTGATCCTGAGGCATATCAAGAGTTTTCATATGTTCATAGGGACAACAAGGCTATGATAGAAAAAATTAGGCAATTGTATTGTGATTCCGAATGGGGTCACTTTGGTTCGCATCTGCAGGGTGATCGTCAATCTTTTACAGGCCCAAATCCAGGCCCCACTTCCCGTCGATCTAGAAAGCATCCCAATCCTGATTATTTTTTTAATCTATTCTGGGATGATGACACTGTTGCTCAGCTGGTGGTTCAAACAAACTGCTATGCTGGGCAGCCTTGCAGCGTAAAAAATGATCCACGTAGAAGAGGCCTTCCTACAGGTTCCAATGGAGGGCCAATATGGAGGGATACAGATGTAATGGAAATGCGAGCATTTCTTGGAGTGGTCATCCTCGTGGGGTTGAAATTCATGCCTCAACTGCGTGACTATTGGAGGACCGATATCTTTTGGCGCTGTGGATTGATTCCAAGGGTGATGTCCAGGGATCGGTTTGAAGTACTCCTCCGTTGTCTGCATTGTGTTGACAATTCAACCCTTTGTTTTGACAAGGATTCTGCAAGCTATGACAAAATTGGAAAGGTGCGCTGGATTTTAGAGCACTTCATTGAAAGGTCCCGTGCTCTCTTCAACCCAGAAAAATTTGTTACAGTGGACGAAGTCATGATTGCCTATCGAGGCCGGTATTCACCGATTCGGCAATATATGAAATCAAAGCCTACACGATACGGCATCAAGTGCTAGATGCTTGTATCCAACCCATCCACATATATTTATAACGTCTTGCCATACTTGGGGAAGTGCGGTGGGAAATCAGAGGCCGGGCAAGGAGAAACAGTGGTCCATCAACTGACAAGCGGCTTGGGACACAAGGGCCATACTGTAGTGTGTGATAATTTTTTTAGCTCCCCTTCTTTGTTCCATAATTTGCTTGATCTCGGAATATGTGCTACTGGGACTGTCAAGGGCCTCAAAGTAGGGTTTCCAATAGTGCTAATGGGAATGGCAAAAGATGCTCACCCCAAGTCCAGCCTATTTTGGCAAATGCACCGAAGCAGAAGAATGGCCACTACGACATGGTACGACCTCGGGGGATTTACTCCCGATTTTTTAGAAAACTATGTGAGATAAAAAATAGGGTCAATTTAATTCTTTGAACAAAAAATTTATACATTTCTTAGATCTACCATAGCATTGGTAATAAGTGGTGTAGGCAATTATAAATAAAATAGGGTATAGAGAATTCTTCCATTTTGAAATGTAGTAGAAAAAAAATAGGATGCTAAACTTGGGATTCCCCTAAACTTGTATAGTAGGTTCAGTTCTGCAATTAAAGTCTGCTGAGCTGTGATTCATAATTTTAGACTTTTCCCAATGCTGGGCAAGTGCTGAAGGGAAATTCAAATTGGATGACGGGTGAGTGGCCGGGTATGTGCTTCAGGAAAATTCAAATTGGATCTGGGGCGGGTGGCCGGGTATGTGCTGGCGCCCCAACGGCTTCAGGGTTTCTGTCTCTGCTTGCAGTTTCGCGTGGCAAGGGTGGATGCAGTCGGAGTTTGTTGCAAATTGATTCTGCTTGTTGAAGATAGGGTTCTCTACTTTCGATGTGCGACCAAAGAGCTTGAAGATTAGCTGTGGAATGGTTGAAATTGATTTCTGAAGTTCGAGGACAACATCTTTGGGAAGATCAGGTGAAGTCACGGCTACAAATTGCAGTTGTCTTAGGGTGTGGATTCGTTTTGCATCGTCTTTTTTGTATGGCGGACTTGCTGTTCAGGTTTAGGGTTTGCGAGTAGGGCGACAAGGTACAAATCCTGTGTAGGGTTGAGCTTTCTTTTGGTTTCAGGTGTCAACACTCTTCACGACATTGAAGTGCGGTTTAGGGCTTTAGGGTTTAGGACTTCAGGATTCACACGTGTAGTTGTTGTGCAGGATGATGATGAAAATTAAGGTATATACGCTCGCGGATGAAGCTGCATCTCCAAAATGTATCGGGACAATGAAGGGTGCGGCTGGAGAATCTCTAGCTAATCTGCGACTGCGTCTGGAACAAAAGCAGGTTTTGAATTTTCAATTCTAGTACTGGGATGTGGAAGAACGCTGTAGAGTAGCAACAACGCTGGAATCCTTGAACGATGTTGAAGACACCGTGTTCATGATCCCGGTTGTGGAGCTTGACGATGAACAAGAAAATGCAGCTTCCAAACGACAGCGTCTGGGCGGCGAGCCAGATCTCCTGGAAACTCGGCAAAGTAACGATCCAGAAGCGGACATCCCCGAATTCCCTCCAATTAACACAAGTGGCAGTGGCGACATGGACGGGTAGACTGATTTCGCTTCCTGCTCACGAATTAGCGCGTGCAGCAAAGAAAGCTTCTTGCAGTCCCTGCTTGTGCCGAAGGAGGTGCTGGCCTCGTACAGGGACGGAGAACACAAACTCCGCAAGGTTTTGAGGGATGTTTCTCTCGAGGACCACGAATGGTGTTTAAAATCCTACGACAACCACGACAGAGCTATTGTGATCCTGTACTGTCTTGAATGCAAGAAGGATTTTGGTGGGACAGATGGACTGCACACGAAGGACAAGATTTCAAATCTGTTCTCAAATTTCCCGAAGAGCCAAGTGATGAGTAACCAACACATCAGAAGTTGGTGTCAGCGTAAGGGGCTAGACTGGTGCAACCACCCTCAATCACTTGCAAAAGGGAAGAAGACTGTGGTTCTTACAGCTGAAGATCATAAGTGTTTGGTGCTAGAAGGGGTTGAAATTCTCAATCAAGTGAATGACAATCTCGACCCCAACCGGAAAACTTTTGAATTGGTCGGAGGAGATCCCAACAGCACAGACTTGAAGAGCTTCTGGTGGAAAGCAAAATGTGTAACTTGCAATGAGGTCTATTGTCTCTGCCCTCCCAAAAAAAATTTAGAAGCTAACTTATTAAACCATGCTGGAGGAAGTAGGCACGCTGAGAAGGTACTTGAGGCGGCCACATTTGGGAGGGGGGCTGCTCTTTCCGGCAAGAGGGGGAGGCCTACGAAGTCAACAGGAGAGACTTCAAATTCGAATCAGAAACAACTACATGCATTTTTTGGGCACGTTGTAGACAGCCTACAGGTAAGTGTTCCCCGTTCTATGGATCTATTTCATTGCAAATTGCTGATGTGCTAGGGATTCAGGGGACCGTGTGTTGTATATGCGAGAAAGTCATTCGATGTAGCTGGATTGTTCTTTGACATAAAGCCTGGTCAATGTTGGTACCCCGAACCTTGGATCCAGGAAGTTCTGGTCGTCGATGGCCAGTGCGTTAATATTATGGGAACCTTTAGACATCGCAGTTGTCTTAGGGTGTCCACGAATAACGAACCTTGGCCTGGTCTAACCTGCAGTCTGTGCGCAACTATCCTTTGTTTAACAGACTTTAGGTTGAGGGTGATGAGGGAGGACAAGTGTATTCAAAAACGAGGTACGAGGACTACTGAGGGGGGGAGACGCATTGGATATCTCTCTTTGCCGGAACTCACTACACACAGTAGGTCTATGTCCAAAAAATTGAGAGCTGAGCGTCTTTATCATTGGGCAGCCAAACTTAGGATTGTACAACTGAAAGTTAAACGTCCTACACTAAAAGAATCCGCAGCCGCTGCTTCTAACGAACATAATTTGTATAAGTTTTGTACAAATATTCTGGCAGCCCACAGGTCTGGTGCATTTGGAGGGAGGCCAGCACTATGGGATTTCTTGCGAGATGTTGCTGCTAATTTGAATCGCAGGAAGGAGGGCTCTAGATATTCGGAGAATTCAAAGGCACTTGCCCAAGCCATGAAAGTGTATGGAGGAAGGAGGATGTGTGACTTATTTTCACTCAACTACTCTGGTCCTAGTTACAGCACTATGAAGAGGGACAACAAAAAAGGGCTGCAGCATGTCCCAGGTGAGCATGGTGAGATTTTCACAGCAATAGCTGACATTTACAAGGACGCCAAATCTGCACATGGAATAATTGGCCCAGTCCCAGTGATACTAGCTGAAGACGAGACTAAGGTCAGATCTCGAGTTTCATATGAACAGCGTTTTGACAGCTTGACTGGTTTTTGTGGTCACAGTGAAAACCACGTATGTGTATCAAACTACAAACCCATTGTTGGCGTAGGTGAGGCAGGTTACAACAAAATTTTAGAATGTTTTCGGACTGACAAAGTGGGAGGTTTTGCAAGGGTTTTGATGGTCAGCCCACTCCACGAGAAGTTGCCAAGGTTAGTATTGTGTGTGTCTTGCACTTGCAATGCCTTTGATTCCAAGTGGGTTCACAATCAGTGGATCAAAATCGATAAATTGTGGGACAAACATTGCAAGGACGTGGTTGGACCCATTATTGGCATGCCAGCGATGGAGATTCCCGCAGGCGCCAACTCATGCTTGCAGAATATAAATCCATAGATGGTGATCGGTTTAAAATAGACTGGCCAGGGTGGGTGTTTACTGGGAAGTTGGATTCAGCGGGGAATGCTAGTGGGTTACATGACCAAGATTTTATTCATAACGGAAAAAAGCTAATAAATCCTATTGAATCCCCTGTCCGGACGCCTCAGCTAGGATCAGATGTAGTCACACTAACGCACTTGGGATTAATTTACAACAAGTTCACCTATGACCAACATGGACTGAAATTAGAGGATACAAATCGAAAAGATAGGCAGAATTGGGCGTCTGCTCAGAGAATTTGCCAGAAACGTGCTAGGCAGTGTCTGGCACAATTGCGGATGTCGAAGGAGGTTCACCAGGAGCGCACCCTTGGCACAGAGTACTACCTGGAGGTTTGCTCTAACTATATAGACATTTTTCTTTCTCCAAGGCATGATTTGAGGTCTCGCATAGTTTTGGCGTCTAAAGTGTCGTTCTTCTTCCGCATTTGGAAGCTTTGGTTTCAATTTGGAAACCATGCGGTTGGAGGAAATTCCAAAAAGCTGACTGCAACCACAAATTTTGTATCGCAGCAGTGTTTCATAGACGTCCAAATGTCCTGTCACTTCGTCGTCTTGCTAATCTGCCATTTTAGAGAGAAGTACTCAGACTTTGCAGTTCCCCTACATCTTACAGGGAGCGATGCTTGTGAAATTTTTTTTTCCAAAGTTGGAGGAATGGAAGGGCATGAGAGAGCTTATGATTTTCATCAGCTTGTGAGTACTGCTAACACATTGAATCGGTTGACAGCAACTGAGTTCAAAGAGAGCGGCCTGAAATTTGGCAGAGTTCATAATAAGATGAAAAATGTTTGGTCAGACCTCCACCCGCTCACAGCCGACGAAGTTCCCTGCAATCTTTCCGACTACAGTTCTATTCTTACAGATGCTAACGTCGTGGCAGCCTTGCAGGAGGGTTTGGCGGAGGCTCAAACCATGCTGACAGTTCTGAATATGGCCCCTGCTAATGAATGTCGTAATAAAAGTTGGTTTCTAACGCCGTGGTTGTTGGAAAGAGCTGATCCACAGCACTTCGCATATGTTCCAGCAAGTTTACCAGTTCGTGGGGAGGACGGTGATGCCGAGGTGCTCCGTCATGACTTGGAAGCCAATACAGCAGGAGAAGCGACTGTGGACATCAACTCTTGCCCCCCAGTTGATGCCGAAGAAGAACTTGTAGAAGATGGATCAGAAAACATTGTTGTTTTAGAGTCTGAGACCCGAGATGTAGTGACAGAGTTGATGAACTCAGAGGAGCCTCAAATCAGCTGCGCAATCCCGGCTGAAAAGGTAATACCTTTTGTTGAATTTGGGGGCCACAATGTTTACAAATCCACCTTAGTCTCTCAGCTCAATTCGAATCCATTTTTGTCCAAAGACAGGCTAACTAGAGTGAAGAATTCAATTTACTTTAGCAACTCAGATGATTACATCTCCGCTTCATCTTCCATGGAGAGCATGCTTTTGGGTCTTGGGATGGATTGTGGGGTGTACTTCATGCAGCGTAGTACCGTAAATTCGTCAACAGCACTGAAACCAGGAGGCAAGAAGAGTAGGGGAAGACCATCGAAAAAAAGTCAACCTACTTGCGTACTAAACGGAGTAGATCAAGGCACTTGGTGTATCGGAAGAGTACAGAAAATGAGACGAAAAGTAGGGACTCGTTGGGGGAATTGCAGGCAGCCAATTGACTTGCAGAACCGCGACGTCAACAGAGGTAAGCGAGCAGGTAATGCTGGATGCACTTGCATGGTTTACCTAAATTATTTTAGAAGAGTTCCTGGTTTTTGGAAATTTAAGTACGACCACTGCGATTCAATATGGGTGGATGTGGATACAATTATTTCCACTGTTACAATGTCCTTTGATGCGGAGAGGGATGTATTTGAGCTTGATCATGTTGATGGAAATTCGTTAGATGAATTTGTTGAAAAATCAAAGTAAACATGGTGCTGGTGAATGTATCTGGAGTGCTCATCTTGTACCGCTAAATTATTTTTGGCAGCCTGCTTTCCCTTGTACTTGGTAAGTATTTTGAATTCGAATTACAAGTTCCAATTTTTTTTCAAGGGCAGGCTACACTTGCCTGTTGTTTTTCAAAATTAAGTTTGATGACTGAAAATGCACTTAACGGGCACAATGTTTTTATTGAAAAATGATTTTACTATTGAAATGTGTGAAACTCACATTCAGGAAAAGAAAGGTGCCCCAAATCCGTGTAATCATAGTCAATCGGTGGGAGATTGTGTTAATTAATGAGTTTTGACCCTAAACAGCAGTACGGCCCTCATGTATTGTGTGATATTTTTTGTTAATCAACATGTCAATTCATATGATATGAGGTATGTCACTTCCTGAAATTTTATTTTATTTGGATTGTTTTCAATTTCATGACTCATCCAGTTAGTTTGTGACCCTCACTTGGAGTCATCTGTGGTCACTTCAGAGGTTAGCTTCTGTGGTTTTTGCATTTAAACTCCAGGGTTTACTATGCACTTGTCATTTGTTTCTCGTTGTCTTGCTAATCTCAGGTTTTGCCTCACTTTTTTGTGGTCACCTAGCTCTGAATGTGCCCCGTCCTTGCTGCTGTCGTGTTGTGAGATTCCCAGAGGTTGCTGTTGGTTTTCGTTTTCGAATTTGCCTACTGTCTTGCGCTGCTCCTTCCCGCTGCTGTCGTTGTTGCCTCGTGCTGGTGCTGTACGCAGGTGCAACCGTTATTGCCTCATGGTTTTACGTTGTTCCTGTCTTCTTGTTTTTGCGGGTTTTAGTTGTTCTAGGTAGCTAGGTTTCTGGTTCTCGGTAAGGACGTGCCCTCACCTGCATCTCAGTTCGTTCTTGTTCTCGTGCATCCCATGGATGCTTGTGATGATTCCTTGTGGTCATTCGGTTTGGAGCCCACTTTCTATCATGCCTCTGACTTCAGCATAGAGTACACTTTTCGCGATGCAGTGCTACCTGTTTTAGTGCCGCAGGTGCACTTCCTGGATCCGTGGAAGTGGGACCAGCCACCAGAGGAGCACCCAACGACACTGCAGACCTTGGACTGCCTTCGGGAGACGTGCGACTCCTGGAAGGAATTCGTGGAAGGGACGGCAGAGTGGGGTGCGCTCATCTTGGCGCGGCATGAGTTTTCGATGTTGTTTCCGCCAGTATGGACTCAGGAGGATGACTTCGTGCTGTTCCGCTTCCAGAGGCATCGCAGCATGTTCCGTAGCAGCTGGTGGCTTCCCCGACCCCTGGAGAATGATCGTTGGCGCACAGCTCCCTTTGGCGACCTGTCTGCAGAGGACCTGCAAGGATTGAGTGTCGCTTTGGAAGAAGGGCAGGAGTGCGTGCGTTGGGCAACAACTGGAGCCCTGCATCCGACATCTTCTCTATGGATTTCCCCCGCTCATCGTGGTGCTTGTGATTGAAGGTAACCTCCACCTTCATTTGTTCAGCACTTGTCATGTGCAATTGTTTACAAATTCATCTAAATTGCAGCTACTGGGCTTCTTGTATTTCAAGGCTAGATCAGTATACCACCGCTGATACTTTCAATGCTCTCTTTTGTTTTGGTTGCAGTCAGGTACACGGGCACTTACACTGCAGGAGATGTTGCTCGATTCGTCTCAGCTAGGGAGGATTTGAACCTCTTATTTTTGCTTAAAGAATTCGACTAGTACTACTGATGTATGTGTTTGTGAACACGAGTTTTGTATAAATTTTTTTGGTATTTGGCTATGTTGTTTGTCACTGTGCTCTTACTGCCCAGAATTCAGTGAATTGGAATTCAGCAGCGTTGTTGGTTTTGTGTTTTGTAGCTTCCTTCTGCTTCCTATGTTGGTCTGGTATTGTGCATTGGTACTTCAATTTGGCCTTTTGTTTGGAGATTGAAGTGCTACAGCTCTTGAAAACTGGTATGATCTTTGTGAATTCCATGAGTAACGCTGTTTGAATGTTGCATAATTGTTGGAAATTGGATTAGCGCAAGAATTTTTGTAGGGTATTGTCTTTGTTAATCAAATGCTTGTGTGTCACTGGGTTTTGGAAGATCCCATGAATGAATTTTTTGGTCCTTGGTGTTGGAATGCAAGTTCTTGAATCTGGATTGATGACCCTAAACCCTGTAAAATTGACTTCCCTTTGAAAACTGAATGTGTGCAAGAATTCCCCTTAAACCATTTACTCTGTTGTGTTATGCGTTATGTATGCAGCCGTGGTTCTGTACTTTGGGTTCAATAATCGCATTGCCTTTTGAGTTTGTAGTGCTTCATGATTTTGTGTGGTAGCTCAGTCACTTTCTGTTTTGGAGTGGCATGTTTGTCAATGGCATTCTTTACTACTAGATTGTGTTTTGAATGTACCCTTTAACATATTACAATTGGACTTTTCTAGTTTCTTGTAGGAATTTGAATGCTATCCTCCGCTTGGTGCTCATGCAATGAATTTTGGAAAATGATAGTATTCTTCTTTGTATCATGTATTTCTACAAAGTTAAAAAAAAATAGGGTGCCAAAAATTAGTCCCCACACCCATTTAAAAAAAAAAATAGGGTGCAAAAAAATATCCCTCGGTAGCTTTTTTTCTACAAATAGGGTGCAAAAAAATGCTTGCCTGCACATAAATACCCCCCTATAAAATACCCCATTATCGCACGTGGTTACAAAATGTAAGAGGGAATAAATCCCCCGAGGGTACGACTCCAAACCCGTGTCGTTCTTGAGCACAAGTGCCGATCCTGTGGGGGAAGCAACTACCATGCGGTGGTCCCAAGGCGTGTGTGACAAAGTGAACACCACACCACAACAAGAAGAATACCAAAAGTTCATGCGGAGGGTAGATCTAATTGATCAGATGCGAAGAGACTATACAGTGCAATTTCACTCTCGAAAATGGTGGCACAAACTATTTTTTTTCAGCTTGGACTCGTCTTTACAAAATGCTTGGGTGTTGTACCGTCATGCCGTGAAGGTGTTGAAGGCAAGATTGTGCAGCGAAGTAACTTCTACCTTGATGTAGCCAAGCGATTGGTTGCTCCCGTTCTAAAAGCAACTACTACATGCACAGTTCATAATCGTCAGCCTCATATCGTGCACGTTAGCACTCGGCATCCAACCGGCCTTCGTAGAAGGTGTCAATGCTGCAAGCGCAAGCAACCTCAAATTTGCGTTGCTTGTGGTTCCTTATTCATGTGTGCAGAGCCTTGCTTTGGCAAGATTCACGGCAATAAGATGTGGGCACTGCGCGTGATCGACTGAGTTCAAAATTTGATGTCTTCTGCACGTTTGTCCATTTTGTAGCGTGGCTATTGGCGAATGAGACAACTCGCTCACCAGGCAGTGTCAGTTGCAATGGCGTCCGTCAACAAGCGCGTAGGTTGGCTCGGAGTGTCGACGTTGATTCCAAGTTCATACCGCAGCGACTGGACTTTGTCAACCAGTAGGGCGTTTTGTTCAAGTTCTCAGTCGAGGAGAAGCGACCAGCCAGGGCAGAGGACAAAGAGGCCTCACGTTTTTTGGGCGACAGTTTTTTGGGCTTCACATTTTTCAGCCTACGTTTCCTGATTTTAGCAGGCCGATGATAGTGTGGGTGGAGCAATTGAGCGGCAGTTGTCGATTTGTTTTCAAATCCCCGGTAGTAGTAGACTGTGCTTGCAGTAGTACGAGCAGGGTTTGTTTCATTTGAAGAACAAAATTTGTATTGCCACAATGTTATTATCGATTGAAAATTTTTTTTACAAACTTACACTGTCCGTCGTCTTTCCAGTTTTGTTGTGCCTTTAGATGCGTATTGTTCCTTCAATTCTCAAATTCCAACCTTTCGTCCACTATTGCATGCAACCGCCTTTAATCTGAACTTGTGAATCTTGCGGTAGTTCCCGTAAACTGCAGCCTTTCCAACTGCCAAGTGCCACCTACCTGTGACATAATGCCGAACTTGTTGTAACCCGTTGCCACAAAGCCACGGCACAGGTCACCCAGTTACCGGCCACAGCTACCCTGGTGAAGAATGCCGAATCGTTAGCTCGTTGTTCAAAGTGGTGCTCCCAAATTTGTCGAAGACCTTTGATTCAATCATCCCACCCTCCCCACGAAGTTTTGGCCGCTAATACAAAGTTGACGCTGTGAAATTCTGCTCAAGGCGCTAGACCACCATGCAAAACGGAGTCAACGCTGAAGAGTAGCGGTTGATCAAACTTTATAAACGGAAGATCGACTGCATCAATTGTCCATCGGAGGCGACTTCCGTGAGCGCCGTGGAGTGAACTTCAACTTTCAACGGTGAAATTCTCCTGAACCTCATAAATTGATGGAACGAGAGATTTCTACTCACAGCACGCTGTGAGCATCTCCAATACGCTTTTTGACTTCAGGCGATGAGGGGTTAAAGACCAGTAAGTAATAGAAACTACTACATTTTGTCGGGCTTGGTCAGTAGCCATAGCGTATGCGCTGAAATTGTTTGTGGGAGAAAGGTATCTCCTCTCGATCCCTTCTACCTTAGAAGATGCGATTCTGATTTCATTGATTCTATCGGATGTTAAACACCGGTCACAAGGTAAACCTACTATATGATGCAGCATTAGACGGTAGAAGAATTAGCATCTGGGAGAGAGGAATAAGTTGCATGAAAGCAGCAGCTTTTGAACCAAATTAGGATGAATATTGCAAAACAAGTTCTGACAAACCTGTAATGCAATTGCTTCTTTTACTGAGTCAACTGACTCATCATCTTCATCCTCCCATGCCTTCTATTTGACACCAAATTTGTCCTTTACGACAAGATCACATGAAAGTAAACAAAAAAATAGTATATTCGAATTGGTTAAACAAACAAAAAGTGAATATATAATAAGCTCGACAAACAATAAAAGTATAATAAGTTGCTTGGCTTTTCTTAAATGTCTTATGACTGAAAAATATAACCAAACCTAAATAGGAGCTAGCCATAGTCGCTGCAAAAGCTCAGCAAATGTGTTAGCAAGAGCTTCGCATTTCAACTTCTAATTGGCGAGAGCTTTTCCTCCATCTTCATCCTCGTCAAGTTCAACACTGTCCCAAGTCTGAGCTAGCGATGCCACCGTCGTAAACCCAAGCTCTACCATCTGCACAATTCAAAAACTCTCATCTGTACACGAGGTTAATCACCCAAAATTTCCAAGTACCACAGTAATTGAAGCTAAAAGAGTTGAGTGTACTATAATGTAATTAATAAGCCACTATGATTCAGAAGCTCAGTCATTGACTGAGCCAAGAATCCTTACTTGGGGCCAGGGATCCAGATGAAGAGGATTATTCTTCGATATCTCCCCTCACAGATTTATTAGTTGATGCCGAACAGAGAGTATCTCTATTTGGAAGGTGTTCTGGAAGTTCGATCGAGGGAACCCTTACTCCGCTTTGCAACTTGCAAGCATCAGATCCCTATCACATCTTTCTTTCCTTCTGCGTTGGCTACAGAATACCTTGCGGAACAAACACTGCAACAACTTGAAACTTCATACCTGGTTATATATAACTCACAAATATTATAAAACAACTTGCGTCGAGTCCAACTTGTAGCGACCAAAAAGGTTTCAAAATGAATTTTCAAACTGTGAATAGGTCAGATCCCAAGGGATGATCTAAGAAAATCTGAATTCATCTCGCATAAACCAAGCTTCACTGGGCAAAAACATTGACAAAATCAACTTGTCAATCGTAACAGTAACTGATCAAGTTGGGTCAAAACCCTAATTCTGTGACATTCAACCCCACACTCTAGGCAGAGTACTTAGAGCTTCATTATAGTTTAGAAAACCTAAATGAACGAAGATAAGAGGTCAAACCCCAAGCGCACACTATAAGAAACCCCCGTTTTAGGTGACGAGCCCTAATTTTTTATGACGGATTTTAGGTGATGTCAATGTTGACAATCCAAAAATTTTATGTCAACAAAAATGTCCAACATAACATCAATATTGACAATCCAATGTTTTTATGTCAACATTGATGTTATGTTGGACATTTTTGTTGACATAAAAATTTTAGGTTGTCAACATTGACATCACCTAAAATCCGTCATAAAAAATTAGGGCTTGTCACCTAAAATGGGGGTTTCTTATAGTGGCATGAAAAGAAAGAAGACAATCACTTGCAAATCGAGACATACCCGCTATTGTCGACCGTCTTGGAGGCATACTCTACTTGAAACACTAGCCCATCGGGAGAGAAAGCGGTCACCTACTGCCACACAAACACAACAATAAATCAAATCCTAGATCCGATCAAGACGAAAAAACCTTGAAGCGCTTGTATGCATAATTCGTAGGGATCCATGTCGCCATTTTGGAGTCCATTTGAAAACCCTACCCCTGCTCATGGCTGCTCCCACTCCTTCCCTCGCCGCAACGAACCACAAAAGCACTTGACAGACATCAGAGACAAAGCACAGGACGAAAGCACACAGTGAAACCTCAAAAAATCGTATTGCAACTATAGCAAAATAGATGGATGAAAACAGGTCAAAAAGATGGATGGCAAAAGATTCTTCTTCAATGACAGGGGCTTCGCAATTGTGTTCCTGTGAGAACCAACAAGAACGTCTTCATCAGTGGTTTGCAAATCACGTTCTCCTTCTTAAAATCATTTATCTGTTGGTAATAAGACATATCTCTTGGTTCAGTCTTGATTTTGAGCGGCCCTCTAGTAGTGGTAGCTCTCTTGCTCGCTTTATATACTCTTCAACTGAACTTCCCTCGGTCATCTTAAGGGACTGCAGCTGTCCCATTAGCGTCAAGATCTGGGACTGGTCTCCAAAATTGAATTGTTCTTTCAGTGTGTTCTAGACTAGAGCGGGGTCGGAATGTTCCGCTATGAGGTCGATCAAGTCGTCGGATACTAACAAAATAAGTAGGTGACATGCTAATACTTTCTTGCGTTTCAGTTGCGCTTCTGTAAGCGCCTCACCATCTACTGTTGCGGGAAACAATACTAGCAGGATTCTGCTTAGTTTCGATAATCCCCCATTACCCTTCAGCCCTCAGTGTAGCTCTCATCTTAAGTGTCTAGACGTAATAGTTACTGGACCCTTTCAGTTTATCTCCCTCCTTGGTAGCCATGCTTGTATTCTCTGCCATCTCTCTTTTCTAATCTCGACTACTGCAAACTCAGGAGCAGCGCTCAACTGTTTACTAAACTCTCAATATTCTTCTTCTCTCTCTCGGGCCGTGTGCCATGCTCTCTTCGCTCAGACTAACTTCGCGGTGCTCGGACTAACTTTGCTCTGATACCATGTTAAAGTAAAACTACTCAAACAAACACGACGATGAATCCAATCGGTGTGTATTGTGATAAGTCGAAGGGCAATATATACATGCTTAGCTGAGGTGCCCACTACTTGCATGATCACATAACCATTACGCTAAATCATAGCCATTAAGCTTAATCATGCTTGCTAGCTGCTAACTCTAATAATGTCCACTACGTTTGTACAGGTGTTAAACTGGTATCCGTTACAGGCTAATGTACTGCCGTGTCAATCCTTGGATGAATGCAGACGGATGAAGGTCGTCAGGATGAAAGGTCTGAGAATAGAAAACTCCAACATTTTTTTTAGAATGTCTATTCCCATCGCAAATGCTTCAACTGATGACAATACTTGGAATCCTAAATAGCGTAGCGGCAGCGCAAGATTGCTAATGCAATGGGAGCAGTTGTAGTAATTGCATGGACTTAATTCAAGTCACATTATTCAAATCTCAAATTCAATTGAGTGCATTTGTTTTGTTTGTTATAGAGTTCAATGAGATCTTTGGAAATATGCATTCTTTGGTCGCCTTTTTATTACCATCGGAAAGCTCTTAGCAGAGGAAGGGTGTACATGCTTTGTTTCGTGGCATTCCAACTTACAATATAGAAAATATTGGATTTCAAATTTTTTATGAATTAAAAAATGAGAAAACTACATTTAGTTTTACTTGAGGAGATTACAGAGGGCTTGGCCATCACTTTTGACACCCAAATGGCTATGGCAACGGTACATGGTACACTAAACTTAGTCTTCGTGGATCTTGATTATGGTTTTTTGGGACATCAGCCATGGCAACAAACTTGGCATTTGACCAAGTATTAGTTCAGGATAGTAGTCAGAAATTCTACTAGCAGGCAAAGAATGTACTGTACAGTAGAACCTCTCTTAGTGCATACTATTTTAGTGCATATATGCACTAAGAGAGGTTGTGATATTTGTGAACAGTAGTTGGAGGCCCCATAGTGAGTGGCCACGTTAGCCAAAGTTATGACAGAACCTCTCCAACTGCATAAACCTCTCTTAGTACATAGTTCCCACTCTATGCACTAAGACAGATTCTACTGTACAACAAAATAGTGAAATTAGGTTGCCTTAACAATTAGGTTGCCTTACCCCAAGAAAGGTACTTTACAAGCCATCAAAGTCAACAAATAATTCTAGAGATATTTTCAATTGTACACATAGAGGTTCACGAGTCCCAATTACAACAATATCTAATTCAAAAGTAGTGCATTCTTGTGCTGTAATATGAAATACTTATATAGTGTCAAATGTTGAGAAATTAGTGTGGAGCAACTAATTTCACTATCTTGTGCAGTGATACCATCCTAACCAGGTATCAGACCAGATATAAACCCGTAGTATCTCACACAAGGTATCAGACCAGGTATTAGCCCAGGTATCATGGAGGCCTATATACAAGCCGACCACCTAGGAGATTCTATGAGAACGAAGCCTCTAGTCTGTCTTGGAAGGGGCTTCCTTCCTTCATCGTCTTCGTTCATCAATTTCACACCAAAACCCCGTCACTCCGCCACTCTCCCTGCATCCCCCGAATTTTCACAACTTGCATCCGCATTTGCATCTTCAGTTCTACGCAGACGGATTCCACTCATTTCTTCAGCCAATCTCCTTTCTGCCATTTGCGTTTCCATTCAAGCTTAGTGTAGTGCGGGTTTTCCTCTCGTTCCAAGTTAGAGCTACTGGTTGTTTTTATGGTCCAGTTTTAGGGTTTCATCGAGATTGTCGACGAATTGTCAAGCCAAAACCGCCACCACCTGGAGCAGCAGCACTAGCAACGTCATGGTAGTGGATGCAGCCGCCAGCAGCGGCACTTCCAAGGTGCAATGAGTGTTTCGGATTTTCGGATTTTGAATGATTTTGCGTTTTGTTTTTTGTTTTCTGTTTTGGTTAAGGGATCGTTTATTGGTATGGAGTACGGAGCTGATAAGTAGAATGGATGGAAATTTTTTGGTATGGTTTCGTTCCAGCAATTGCAGAAGCTTGAGAAGAGAGTTCAGGATGGGGAGTATTATGAAGCGCAGCAAATGTACAAGTCGGTTAACTCCAGGTGAATCGCGGTGTCTTGATGGCCGAGATTTGTGATTTAGTTTGTCTTGTACTGTTTTTGTTTTGTTTTTTTTGTTTTTTTTAGTTTAAGTTAAGTTTTTGGTTCTTTTGTTAACAGCTTTTCAGACTTTTGAAATGGCTGATTTGAAGACGAGCTGCTGAATTGTATTATTGTGTTTTTATTTATATCTAATGGAAGTCCTGTTGTTTGGTTTGGTTTTGGTTAGATATTTGCATGCGAAGAAGTACAGTGATTCCATTAGTCTCTTGGCTTCTGGGGCCATTGCGATGCTCAATCACGGGCAGGTACCTTTTCGCTTCCCGCGATATGGATTACTCTTGTTTGCTCAGTGATGTTAACAGTGCCCTAGATTGATAAATCCGCTCATATTTATTGATTTAAACCCTTAGAAGGACTTGGAAGCCCAAATTAGACCTCATGTTTTTCTTAGCCATTTGGATTAGGTCATATGGGAACTACTTTCGCCCATTTTGACCAATATATGGAATGTTCTTCACGAATTCTTGTTAATGAAATTTGGTTCCATCTGAATTCAAATACTGGCACGATATGATGAATGGTCGTTATATAATACTTTGACTCGTTGGTTCTTTTGGGGTTTTTTATTTCGAGTTGTGTCTGTTCAATCACGTCAATAATTGACGTCCAATGACGTTATTTTGAGGGGTTTTTTGTCATTTGATGTCTATTTGCTTGCAGGTTACCTGTGGGACGGAGCTTGGTTTGCTTTTAATCCAGAGTATGAATGTAGCCAAAGTTCCCTTTGATAAATCGGCAATCGGTAAGTGTGTCCTTGGTTATTCCGTCCTGTAGAAATTTCAGTGCATTGTCGACAAGTGTTGCTAAACATTTGCCCCTTTTTTGGTTTCTATTGGTTGCTTTGTGTTTAACACTTGGATGATAACAGCAATTGCATTGATTGTACACTTAAATTTTGGGGTCAAAAAAGAATGACGCACCTTTACTTATGTCATTACTTATAACAACTTATGGAATAAGTCTAATGGCTTTCCAAGCTTTATGCGATTCTTGGTGGTGTTGTTTCATGAATCGGCAATATCAAATTTCGGAACTGCTATTTGTTGAAATGATTAGTCAGTTTCTATTTTTTTATTTTTCAGATCAAATAAGAGCAATTTATAACGCATATCCCAAGACGAATTCCCAAGACGGCAATGAAGCGAGTCCCTCTGGAGTAGAAATTTCTGAGGCCGCGGTCGCTGCCAGAACACGTGTGGAGGGATGCACTTCATTCTTGCGAGCAGCACTAAAGTAAAGATTCAAGACCTTTGTCTGATTCAATTTCCTTCTCCTTTCTTCCGAATATTTCATCTCTATGAGCACTTTGTCTGCTGCAACGATGCACTCACATTACTGTCGAGCCTTCATAATGGTTACTGCGTTATGAGTTAAAGATACGAAGGAATTAGTTACGTGTCAATGGACAGGCTTATTGTACCCCGCCAGTGTATGTATAAGGGCTGAATCCTGAATTAGGTAATAATGTGATGAAAATTGAAGATGGATGTTTTGATGAAAGTAGAAGTGTTGTGGAATTAAAAGTTTAATTAACATTGGCTACATTGTTAACAATTCAATACTATCGGCTAATACGTCGATATTATTGGATAATGGTTATTGTGTCATAAGGTAAACAACGATATTAGAAATTTATTTGCTACGTCACGAAAATGGGGAGTCTTTTTGTACCCCACTTGTGTTAGGTGTGAGCCAAATATAGTTAAACTCTATTAGGGTATAACAATTATTTATTTAACAATTAAAAACTATTGGCTCACACATGTTTTTCTTACCCTCGACTGTTGACTAATATGGAGGTTCGACTCTATTATTCTCTATACAGATGGTCGATGGAGTCTGGAGAGCTCAGTAGAGGTGCTCCAGAGTTACATGACATGCTCGCTGTATATATGTGGACCGAGTCTCCTGCCCCTGTATGTACACCGAACCAAGATCTTGTGGTTCTTGTGTTTGATACGTCTTAGGCAGATGTGCTTGAGAAAGCGTACTAGGTGCATGGATAGGAAGTTTGTTTGTTTGGATTGTTCCTTTCCTTGTCATGTTATCTTTGCTTTACTTTTCGCGTATATTTTCTGCAGGAAATGCTGAAAGTATCTCAACATTTTGTTCGTGGCAATCAACCAGAGACCTTCGCTAGAGTCGTTGTTGAGTGTATGAGCCAGGTACTGCTTATTGATTTATGTCATTGATTTTTTACATTCCAGGTTGCTTACATTTGTTGCTGTTGACCTTGTATTCTAGTCTCAATCTGTCAGCAACGTTTCCTACCTACAAATCTTTGCCCTTTCTCTTCTGAAACGCTTACCAGGTTTTGGATAACACTTAGATGTTATGAAGCCTAGATCATTGATTTCAAAAAAGATGTTAAGTATGATGAGAAAAAATTATCCTTACACCTGAACTATGACAAATCTTCATGGATTTTTGCCAAGTGAGTTGGAGACGTATAACTTTGCTGATTCGCGGAAAATATAATTTCCAATTTTAGTACATGAATTTGGTATGATAGGCTAAAATCGTGGCTTTAAAATAGGTATAATAGGTTTGTACGACGTATCTGTGGTTTTGGATTGTCCCATAATTCAAGAGAGCATGCACTAGTGCCGCAAAGAGCATTATTAGAAAGCTAACTCATTTCTTGAGTGTGGAGAGACCTAATATGTCTTCTAGGAAGTTTATTATCAAATGAGAGGGACGTATGTTCCGCTTAGCATTTAAGGGTTGAAGCTTTATTTTAGAAAAGAAGCGAATTTTAATCCTTTTAACAATAGATTTGTTGTAAAAATGCAGTGCTATCCTAGTGAAGCGGATTTGGTGATTGCAAGGGCCGTTTTGCTGTAAGTGCGCAACCCAGGCACTACAGTTTCCTTTGCAGCACTTCCCAATATTTGCATTTAAAGATTCTTCTCTCTCATTTTCATTAAGAGCTACCCTCTTGTGCAGATATTTGTCGCTGGGCAACCTGAGAGATGCCAATCGCCTGTTGGATTCAGTTAGGCAGAGACTTAGCGGCAATTCTGAAGCATTTCCTGATTCACCACTCCTACACTTCGTCAAGTTTCTTCTGTCAACGTATGTGAACGTTTTTTATTCAATTGTAGTCTCTACGCAGTGTCTTGTAATTAGTCTCTTTTCATCTTTTCATCTTTTTTAGGATTCCTCTTAACTTTAATAGTTCGCATTATCGCCATTGAATGTCCTAAAGTATATGTTCTTTCCTGTTTGCAGGCTGGAGAGGGATGCATTACCATTGTTCAGGATGCTACGGCAAAAGTACAAGCCTAGTCTCGAGCGTGATCCTTCCCTAGACGAGGTATCTCCACTAGTCTTATTAGTCAATGATCCAGGTTTCCTTTTTATTTCATATAACAGTATTTACGATATTGTCTACCAGTTTGTTGACATTTCTAAGCTAGGGAATCATTTGCGTGGGGGGCCCTTTCCTGTGGGTTGAAAAGTTATTCATTTACAATGGAAGTGTCATACAAACCCTTGACTTTTAAGAAATGAGATACTTCTAGTTCAAATAATCATAACTAATTATACAGTATCCAAATAATACATATTTGAGTGCATTGGAATCCTATTGAGAACGACGACTAGGCCCACTGTAAATGAATGCTATATTAGTAATGGAAACCACTCAGTACCACCTAAAAGTCACTGGAATTATGACAGACAGGGAACAAGTCAGACCTGTTGCCTCTCTCAGCAGCACAGTGTGAGTGATTTGTAAGGAACAGCCTTAAGAAGTTGCTAAATCATTAGAAATTGCATGGTTGTTTGATGTGACTCTCAGGAACTAAGATGAACCTCATCAGCAAGGATTCTCGAGCTTTTCTCATAGTTTTGACTCATTTTTCTTTGGAAATGCAGTACTTGGACGAAATAGCGGAGCGTTTTTATAATGTCCCGCGGAGGAATGGCATGCAAGGCATGCTTGGAGATTTTATGAAGGTGTGATATCTACACTTGACTAGTTTGTAACGAGTCAGCGCTCATTGTTTCACTCATGTAATTTTGATTTGCACTAGATGAGTCCGTTACTTCCATCCTAAGAAATGGCTACTCAGTGTTTCCAGAACTTTTCGACAGCCTTAAAGAAGAGGATCATCCTTAGGGAGGTCTTCTTGTGGTCAGAGTGACCATACCGAAGCCTCTCTATGATACATAATGAGGCCAGTGTATGATCACTCTGAACCCAGCGAGACATCTCCATGAATGGTTTCGATCATCATCTTTATGACGCTGACTAAAAGTTCCTGAAACAATCTAATTTCACTCAAACGCTGTTGTCGTTCACTTTCAGTTGATCCTTTTAGAACTCTGTTATGAACCTCAATGTACACCCTGTATTCAGTGTCCGTAGCCAAACCAGCCAACATCCGTAGTCTTGTATTATGAATCGTTTTTTTATTGATATTCTTCGGCTATTCCTAGGTACTTTTACTTCAAATAGATTTTTCTGAAATATAGACTGGCAATTTGCCAGAAGTCTTGATTTTGGACCGGCAATCTCCAAAACGAACCGGTTCATCTTACAGTAGCTTTCACTAGCTGCCGGTTCTCCAGTTCTCTACGCACGTTGCCTTTATTACTACCTTCCTAGTTCATTCATCCGCCTTGGCTGTGGATCCATAATGGCTACACTGTTTAATCTAATTCGTGTATGATTCGCTATTTTTTAGTCATAATACATTGCGTAGCAGTGTACCTATCGATGAACAGCAATTTGAATCTTGTGCTGACCACTTGTTGATTGAGGGCTGCTTTAGACAATGGCTCAAAGGAAGTTGAGCCAAGAGATTGAGGGATTCTTATTGACCCAGAACAAATCTTGGCCTAACTTCCCTTTTGACAAGGTTCTAAACCCTAGAGTTATGAGGGAAAATCTTGGACCAAGCCCAAAATGGAGTCTTGACCTGGCCCCAAATGTGGGTATTTTTCTTGGGGCCAGGCCAAGACTCAAGTTGAAGTTGAGCCCCTTCCCAGGCCTCGCAGCGTCCTCAGTGGCCCATGTTTTGACCCTGGAAAGACGTGGCACTATCACCTAGGTAGTCGGCCAAAAATGATCAGATTCCTAGATAACAGGTGCATTCTTCGTTTCTAAAGTTTACCTAACATTCATTTATCGGACGCTTTTAATCCTCAGCGTCCTGCCTGGCTTATAATCCCCAAGTGATTACCGAATTCACTCAAAACTCTTCTTTGACGGCGGTCCCTGCGGTACAATTTAACAAATGTAATTCACTCGAAACTCTTCTTGACGGTGGTCCCTGCGGTACAATTCAACAAATGTAATTTGCATTTTGGTGACAGTAAATTACAATCTGTAGCATGCTATTTTGGTGACACTACAATCTTGGATGACTTGTAAAACCAGTCTTGTGGCTCTCTAATTCAATCCCTTGTTTTGCAGATGTTTGCGATGGACAGCTGAACCAGGTGTGATATATGGGTGTAGTTAGTATTAGCTTGCATACTGGTTCGAATAATGTTGGTAGCATCTGGAAACGTAGCCTGGTGAAATAGTTTAGGGGCATCCTATTGACATATGGACGTTTATTTTATATCATTCCAAGATCGACACTTTTGGGGAGGTCTTTTCTTTAGGTGAATTTAACCTGGCTGTTTAGTTTCAGTCACAGACCACGAGGTATTGAGTTAAGTAGGGGTGCATTAAAGGATAGAACTATGTGAACACCTTCATTAAAGCTGATGTGCATAGGTTTAAGTCAAAAGTACCAAGTAGAGTTTTTCCTTGGTAGACAAATGGAAATCATGGATTTTTAAAGATCATTATAATTTGGGGAAGAATTTTGTAATTTCTGTGAACTTTCAAAGTCAAATTTCTAAAGAAGCCTTAATATTTTTCACATGTGCATCTTTAAATCAACTTCAAACCATTAAATAGAAGATATTGGCATAAGTTCCATGCATAAAGTTAAAGACATTCCACAATGATGGTGTAAGGTCAAATTGCTAATATATTGAAAGAATCCTATAAAATAGAAGTTCGAGAAGTAGCATGCTTGAAATTGGAATTGGACATAATCACTTCTTGTTACTTAATTTGATTTTGGAGATTTACAATTCTTTCAAAGAGTAGGGAAGATGGGATGATACCTCTTTACCATTTTCAATGTAGTAACATAAGAGGGTTATGTCCAAAAATTGGAGCACGTTGGCCCTTTTTTAGTTATCTAGTATTTTTGCTACAATCAATAAGAATGTTTGAATATTTGAAGAGAAATAGGAATATTTTTTGAAGTTACTTAAAAGTTTCATACGTATTGTTTGTGGTGTTTGGAATCAATGTTTATAACTACATTCATAGTAGTCTTGTATTGGTATTCTAGTTTTCCATTTATACTTACCTTATATCAAATACAAAAAAAAAATTGAGATCTCTAATGCATGTCTATATTTGCTTCTTGAGGATGTGACATGAAGAGACAATTTGATGGTAATCTTACAATTTGAAGATCAAGAGAAGTTCGGTATGGAAATGGGAGATTTGAAAGCTTGACTTCTCTTAGGCTCTTAACTACAAGTGCTCAACACTCTTAAGAACTTGAGTGACCCTTCTTTGGTCTTTCATCTAAAATATCAATTGTTGATGTTCAATTTCAACCACTCAATTCTATCATTGTCTCCAAATACAAAGCTTGCAACACTTGTGAAAGCTATTGTAGAGAAATTTTTTACTTAGCACGTCTATAATTGCTTACAATGAAAAATCTTGCAATACTCTCTTCATTTGAAAATGACATTGTATGGGAGTTTTTAAAATCTGCTCCAAAAAAGAATTCAACTTCAACAATTTCCTCTCTTTTAAACTATGGTTGTTTTTTGGTAAACCATTTGTTTGAAAAAGCATAATGGCCCTTAGTATGAACAAGGATTAGGAACCATGAGCAAAGGATTCTAATGGCAATTCAAAAAGCAAGAGAGCAAGAGAAGTATACATAATTGGAGGCACGGCAAAAGAAAGTGGCTAAATCATAGCCATTTTCAATACCTTCACAAGACTCCAAAATTGAGAAAACAATAAGGATTCTTATACCGTCATGCAACACAAACTAACCTCCGAAAGTTGCCACACCTATGAAATCTGCAAGGATTCTAAAACCTTTACATAGTACAAGTATCTAAAACCTACCAAAGAGCCCTTGAAAGAAAAAACATCTTAAAACAACTAGCCATCAATGAAATACCTTTGCACTCGCCACACACTTACAAACTCGTACTTAAATATGCTTAGCATTTTGAACAACAGGTGCAAGGTTATGAAGAAGTCAAAGTCACAAAGGCACATTAGATGTTTTTTGAAGCCTCCCTTGCTAGGAACCAACACATTGTTGTCAAGAAGCATTTGTTTATATTTGTTTGGGAAGAGGTGTTTGAAAGGATTGTTGAGGCTGCTCCACATGATGTTTTAGGGTCATGCGTCAGGTTTTTGAGCCAGCCTAAGAGCATGGCCACCCTTAAACACTAGAAGCCTAATTGACTCTTCAAATGTGGGTGAAAAGTGCAAAAAAAAACTTTACAATATTCTCCTAGGACTCAATCCTAGCATGTCAAGGAATGGCCCTTGAAATCATTGTTCATCCTAAATTTAGTTGTTTTATCCTTTATTCTACTTGATGAGTGGTCACTTGACTATTTATGGGTTGTATTTGGTGAGCAAAGGTGAGGGACAAGGAAATTGAGGGCCCTTCAAAATTAGATGGAAAATTTTAATATGCCAAATTTAGGAAGCAAAGGCGGCCATGCTCTAAGGCTCAAGGCTGAGAAAAGCATATCTATTATCATAAGAGTGGTTAGATTTTGTTCAAATGAGTATTTGGCATAGAAAGAAGATTTATGCACACCAAATAATGCGTCATTTGGATAGCCTACAAAAAAGTTATGAAGGTTCAAACTTTTATTGTTTGATAATGTTGACCCCTAAAGGACCATTGTTCCCTCATGGGACAAAATGGAAATTGGATAGGGTCCTACTGAAGGGATTTGTGTCCCAACTAATGAAAAAAAATTTAGAGAGAGGAATTTTGTAAGACTATGTAGGGGGAAAACGACATTTGGATTTGTCGTTCAAAAGTTATACTCAGGTAGTTTGCTCTAAAAGCGAGCAAGCTCTAAAACCGAACATGGCACATAGGTACATTTCTTCAATGTATCAACAGTATACATTCAAGAGGTGGTCGATTTTAGTGACCATTGCATTTTAACTTCAAAAATTTGTAACTAATTCCACGAAGGTCCAAAAAATATGAAACGACTTGGGTTAGATGCCAATTCCATTTTTCTTCCTCTAAAAATTAATTGAAAATTGTTTCATGGAATTTAGCTTCCCCCAAAAGGCAAATAGCTCTTAATTGGTTGCTTTAAGAACAGATTACCTTATATGGAAGTTGATTTCCACATGGGGGCTGGCAGAGCTGACTTTGGAAAATATTCCAGTTGGGCACTCTGAGCAGGGAAGAGAGTTGTGCAGCTGAGGGGAACACATAACCTGGACATGCACCAAACTGGGAGCCCACTTGAACTACACTAAATAGTGAAATTAGGTTGCCCCACACCAATTTCTCCACATTCTACACTATATCAAATGAATGTGTACACTTACTTTAGAAGGATGCACGAAAGTAAGAACTATGTGTATGGCATGGGTTGGTGCACTGATTTGTGGCTGAGGATTAGAGATTGACATCTGCCTCCATCTGGACAAGCATTAGTCATGAGGTAACTTCTATAGGGTAAGGCAACCTAAGGTAGGAGGTCCTAAAATCGCTTATTTAAGAGCTAAAACTTAATTTTGGGGAGGTGAAACACCTCAAAATATTTTTCAATGAATTTTCCTTGAAAGGCAAGAGGAATTGGCATCTAACCCCAAGTCGTTTCATATTTTTTGGAACTTTCTAGAATTAGTTATGAAATTTTGAAGTTGAAGTAGCATAGGGCTCTGAAATCGCCCACCCCCTAAAATGTACACTACTTGTACATCGTTGAAGGCTATGAAAAAGAAACATGTACAAGTAGTATACATTTGATTAGGGTGGGCGATTTTAGAGCCTGTGCGATTTCAGGACCTCCTACCTTAATTGTTAAGACAACCTTATTTCACTATTTAGTGTAGTGGAAATTGTATTTAGTGTAAATTCCCATAGTAAGACAAGCACCACATTGTAATCATTCCAAGTTCCCACCTTAAGTTCCCAGAGGCTCTGTGTTTCCAATGATTAGAACACATCAGGAACAGGGCAGGAACAGATCGGGAACATATATATGCATGGTCCTTCTAAATTCTATAAGAATTAGAGGTTTTTGTTTTTTCCAATTTTTTTTAGATTGTAAAGCAAAAGTATTTCCATCAATGCATCGTTTGGATTTTTGAGTTTCAAAAATATGTGGTGGAAATCTTACTCAAAAAATTATGTAAGGCATTGTGAACTTTTGGACATAGTTGCATTGCAAGATTTTTTGTATGTCTTTCATGTCTTCTTTTGCCTTAAAGTTTTTGGAAACATTCCGAACATAATCTTTAATATACTAATTTTTTTAACTTAGCATCTATAGGGGAAAAATTTACCAAAATTAGTGGTCACAGGCAGCTGAAATTCTCGAGCAGAGTAGAAAAAAAATGTCATTTCAAATGCTTAAATCTTTCAATTTGTATAGTCAAATGTCACAAAATTTTCATCCCTTCTTCTACAAATGTAGTACAAGATCCTGCCATTAGATTTACAAAAATAACATTTTTTTGAGAATTTCAATGAATGCATTAGAAATGGCAGTTTTGAGCAGTTTTTGATAAGAAATGGCCTTGGTCCTTTAAGGGTTAAATAAACCTATAAATTTAATTATTTGGTCTTGTGATGATTGATTGATGGACGTAACCTAATGATAGATACATGAATAGCGGTAAGGTACTCTTAACCCCTAAAGGACCAAGGAGCCCACTTTGGGCTTTTTGAGAACTTGGGCAGCCTCTATTGACTTCATAGTTTAGAATTTTTGCATGAAATTTATAGAATAAATGCTACTCATCATAAGCTATATGTGAAGCTTTGTTTCATGTCATTCCAATAAATATTGCAAAAGTTAGAAGGATTTTTTTTATTTCAATGTCAACCTGGCAACAAAAAGTATTTTAAAAAAACATTATTTATTTTTTGTAAATTTATAGATTAAAACCTACTCAAAAAAAATTTGAACATTCAATTTGGAATAATGAAGTAAAAGTTATGAAGAGTTTTATTTTGCAAGCAATGAAGGTAGAAAAAATATATAAAGTCAACTTTTGCTCTCAATTTTGAAAATTCTCAAATAAAAATAAAAATAAATGATAATAATTGTTTATTAGAACATTCTCACCATTGGAATTAAGAATTTTTAATTTCTTGTAAAGGTTATTAGTAGATTAGTGTTTTTTTTAAATTCTATACTACCTTCCGTTTTACAATTTTTTAAAGATGAATATGAAAGTAACTTTGGTTTAAATTTTTTTCATATGTTTTCAACCCATTTTCCAACACATGGACTAAAATGTAAAAATTGTAGGACATATGTGTTTTTTCCTAAGAATGTTGAAAGACAAAACTTCACCTTTTGGAAGGGGTAGAAAAGCCTATATTTTGAAGTTTAGGCACATTGAACTTGTAATCCATGTAGATATTCATTCTAAAATTTTGGATAACTTTACTTGAATAAGTTAACCAAAAGATCCTATGATTGGATTTGTTAAAATATAAATATTGATGAAGATTTTGCCCTTGCTTCAAAAACAAGTATTTTGAAGTAGTTTTGGGCCTGTAAACACATTGGTCTTTAAGGGGTTAATATTAGATTTTTGTGCAAATAGTAGGAATATTTGAAAAAATCATGATGTCTTTGATGTTACATGTAATGTTGTGATTGTTTAGTTAACCAAATGCACACATTGGAAATGAAGTCATTGTCAAAGTGTTACAAAAAATCGCTAATGAAACACAAAGTTGAACAAGAATTCCAATGCAATCTAGAAAAGAATTGAAATGTACTCAATGTCAATCAAAGAAAGGTTACAAAGAAGAATCTATACCTTAACCCCTCACCGCCTAAGGAGACGAAATTGGTTCCCTTTTCAATGTAGTCTAAAATATCCAGGTGGTGAGGAGTTAAACAAAGTTGATTGTTTATTTTGTTTGTTGAGGAGTTAAATGAGGTTGATTGTTTATCCCCTAAATGCCCAAACACTGTTTTTTGGCAACATAATGATTTTGGGTAGCTCATTACAAAGGAAAATTTTTATTTTTTTTCTTTGAAATTTTCAAAAAACATGCTCAAGGAATAGCTTTAAGGCCCAAAAAAATTCATAACTTTTGGCTTCATGGTCAAAAAGTTATTGTATGATATATAGTTTTCCGCGTTTGGCGGGCAACTCGGGCAGCTCAAATAAATTCTTTAAAAATCACTTTTAAAAAAATTAAAATTTGAAATTGGTTTCATAGATTTATATATACGTGGAAAGCTTTTAATCATTCCATTTTTATCAATGAAATGAAAGTTATGAGGAGTTTAGTTTCAGGGTAGTTATGGAATCTCTTCACTAAAATAAACTTTGAAGTCCTTCATTTAATTCAATTTTCAATATTTTTGAAAAATTAAATTAAAAAAATTGGATGTAGACTGTTTAATATAACATTACAACCATTCGGATTGGCATTTTTCAATTCTATAACTAAGTTCTTGACAATTTAGTATTTTGAATCATTTTCTATTTTTTTTTACTTCTTTTTTCCTATATGCTGTACGAATCCAAATGATCTAAAAATTTTCAAGCATGTGGCCAACTTCATTGAAAAATGAATCCAAAGAGTAACCACCATTTTAGACATTTTTTCATACAAATGTGACCCTACGAAGTGCAGCTGCCCAATTATTTGCAAGGCCAAAAAAAGGATTTTTGTCAATTAAAACGCTAATATCTTGCAATCTACATGGTGAAAATTTTTGAAATTTTTTCTACATCTTCCCAAACTAGTGTGCTACAAGATCCTACGATTATATGTGTCCTAGAATGTCGTTGTTTTTATAAATTTGGTACTTGTACTAGAAATGACAATTTTGGAGCATTTTTGATGAAAACATAGTCAAATACATTTGGGGATTATTTTGTTTGTTTGTTGCAATGAGATCTCCTGAACTATACATCCCCCAATCGTATTCTTGGTAGCATTGGAAAGCTCTTTGTGAGGAAGGGTGCAAAGGCTTTGTTTCATGACATTTGGACTAGACCCTACGATGTGAAAGTTATTGAATTTTGAAGTTTTAATTAATTAAAAAATTAGAAAATTACTTACACTTTTATTTTAACTGTGGTAACAGCACAAGGCAGACTAGTTACAAATTACTACGTATAACTTCTCAAATACCTCTAGTGTCTCTCAACCTTTCTGATATGAAATGCAAATCTTTGAAGATGTCATAAAACTATCCTTTTTTTCTCAATGCCCAGAACCCAATACATTAATAATATGAATTTTCCAAATAAATTTACATGTGCAAACATTCAAAAAATCACACTCATTCAATCATATCTACTGTACTGAATATCCAAAACCTTTAAATTATATTCAAGTTTTAACAAAATATAAATATTCTTTTCTAGACAAATATATTTGAACCTCCACGAGAGCAACTAACTTAATCGTCACACAACACAATGGAAAACTAAAAAGAGAATGTTGAGATGAGAATGTTGAGTGTAGCAGTGTAGCAGTGTTCTAAAACTCTTCAAAATCAATTAAAATGACTTCACCCACCTAAGTATATACCGATATAAAACCTCCTGTTTTCAAGAAAAAAATCATTCATTCACAACTTGATTGTTGACGACGACGTCCAGCAAGGAAACTTCAACCCCTGAAGAATGACAAACAAGTACACAGCTGTGGACAACAAGACAGATCAGTATGAACTTATCACAGACAGCTCGCCTGTCTGTCTGACGACTTCAGGACTTCAGTGACTTCAGGATGCTTACATTGGTAGACAAATTTGAGCCTACAGAAACATTTTTGTTCAAAAACTAAATCCCGCAGAAAAAAGGAAGAAGAAAGAGCAAGAGAAGAAGAAAAAAACGTTATAAATACTCTAGTTTTCTTTAAAAAAAAAGAGACCCTATTTACACATGACCCGGTGGCACCTCTCTTCGTCTTCTCAAGCTACTACACTTCCGTTACAGTTTGTTCAACAAAAAAGAATACACTCATTGTGGCAACGGACAGATGTGGCTTACTAACAATGTTTTTTTTCTTTTCCTGCACATCACCCCAATGATTTCACAGTGGTTTCTAAAATTGCAAAGAAAGAGGCTCTCGCTACAAAAGCACAGTTTTTAGGGTTAGGGTTTGGAGATGGTTAACAGCAGCAACACCAGCAGCACCAGCAGGAGGAGCAAGCAGGTGCAGCAGGCGCAGCAAGACGAAGAACAAAAAGGAGCCCATCAGGTCTCTATGGCTGGTTCTGGGTCATCTCATTCCAAACCCTTTCTCGTACTGCGTCTTCCTTGAGTTTTAGGGTTAGGGTTTGGAGATGGTTAACAGCAGCAACCCCAGCAGCAGCAGCAGCAGTAGCAGGACGAAGAAAGAAAAGAACGACCCATCAGACCTCGATGGCAGCTTCCGGATGGTAGAACAACATCTCATTCCAAACCCTTTCCCTTAACGCATCTTCTTTCAGGTCTTCATCTTCGAAATCGAATTCGAAGGGCGCCGGAGCAGACGGCTCAACAGATGCGTCGTGCAACATGGACAGATACGGATGCTCCAGCGCTTCGTGCACCGTGATGCGTTTCCGCGGGTCGAACACGAGCATCTTGTCGATCAACTGAATCGCCAGAGGGTTAGCGCGCGGGTAGAGACGAGCCAGGGAGACGCGGGGAGTGAACGGAAGAGAGCGGATGTAGCTCCGGGCTTTCTGCGATTGAATGAAGTGGAGGTCGGTCTCGTCGGGAGAACCGATGATGCTGATGATGAGCTTCAGCTGGTGAATGTAGTCTTTCCCGGGGAAGAGAGGCTTTCGGCCTAAAAGCTCCGCGAAGATGCAACCCACGGACCACATGTCGATGGCGGAGGTGTACTCGTCGCAGGAAAGGAGAAGCTCAGGGGCACGGTACCAGCGGGTGACCACGTACTCGGTCATGAATTGGCCCTTGTCGCTGCCGGTGCGGGCTAAGCCGAAGTCGCAGATCTTTAAGTCGCAGCTCGCGTTCAGGAGGAGGTTGCTGGGCTTGAGGTCGCGGTGGAGCACGTTCGCGGAGTGGACGTATTTTAAACCTCGCAACAACTGCACACATCACGCAATGCTTTAAAATCCAATGCAAGCGCCATTGCGAACAAAGAGCGATCAATGGAAATTGCAAATTTAAGACGGAGCAATCCTCCGCTTCAGTTGGAAAAAAACAATGCCATCGCCATCGCCAACCCAAACAAAGTCGATCGATGGAAATGTTAGAAGGACCCATTCTCTGCTTCAGTAGACAAACAATGCTATCGCCATCGCCATCGCCATCGCCAACGAAGGGCGATCAATGGAAATTTGCAAATTTTAGGACGGATCAATTCTCCGCTTCAGTTGGAAAAACCAATGCCATTGCCATTGCCGACAAAATCGATCAATGGAAATTGCAAAGGTACGAAGGATCGTCTCCGCTCCAGTAGGAAAAGACAATGCCATCACCAATTCCAACAAAGTCGATCGATGGAAATCGGAAATGTAAGAAGGATCAATTCTCCGCTTCAGTTGGAAAAAAAAATGCCATCGCCATCGCCGACAAAGTCGATCGACGAAAATTACAAACTTAAGAAGGATCAAAAATAAGAAGGATTCTCCGCTTCAGTTGACAAAAATAATCCCATCGCCATTTCCAACATCGATCAATGGAAATTGCAAAGGTACAAAGGACCGTCTCAGCTTCAGTCGAAGAAACCATGCCATCGCCATTTCCAACAACACCGATCAAATGGAAAAATTGCTAAAGTAAGAAGGATCGATATCTCTACTTCAGTCGAAGAAACAACGCCATCGCCATTGCGTACGGCATCGGTAAATAAAAATTGCAACTTAGGTAAGAGCCCCGACCAATTCCGTGCACCCTCTCATCTCACCTGATAGATAAAATACTGGCAGTGATCATCCGTGAGCGTCTGCGACGACCGTATGATCTGGTGCAGGTCCGTATCCATCAACTCATACACAATGTACACGTCGTTGAAGCTCTGTCTCCCCACGGGCTTCATGATGTCCTTGACCGCGATGATATTCTCATGGAACAAGTGGCGCAGCAACCGAATCTCCCGCAACGTCCTCCTCGCATCCGTCGTATTCTCAAACGCATTCGTGATCTTCTTGATCGCCACGCGATCCCCTGCTTCGTTGTTCTTCGCCGAGCACACCACTCCATACGCGCCTTTCCCAATCGGCTTGATCGGGACGTACTTGGTGTCGATCTCGAACACGCTCCGCCACAACATGTAGTGGTGTTTCCCTGGCGGGCAGGTGCCCTCGGGAACGTCCACTTTCGTTGCCATTCTCAGCAATCAATCAATCAAGCCTTCCTAAAAACCACGAAACCCTAGATTTTCACAAACCCCACCCCCTCCTCCTCCTCCTTCCTCTTCCCTATCTGGCTCGACAGCTCGGTCCACCATAGCCTAACTGATTCAAACCACTTCGCCGATTCGCTTCGACTCTTCGCTTTCCCGCAAGAATCACACTGTCACGCTCCATCAACTGAACGTCCAAACAGCAAAGATCTTGCTTGACCCAATCTTGACCCAATCTCTTTACCCTAACTGATTACCCTAACACAATCGTCGTCTTCCACAACACTCGAAAGAATTCCCAGAAGCAAACCCTTGGGAATTTGAACAATTCCCCCCAAAGACGAAATCAATCCCACTCGATCGATCCAAACTTACTTACAATGCTCTGCCTTCTTCTTCTTCACCTTCTTCACGTTCTCTTCACCCCCCAAAATGAAATCTTTAAGAATGGCGACCTGCAATTCAAAATGCCAACACCGTGTTTGTGCAATCTATTACCCTAAAACACACACCTTTGGCCACTCGCAACCCACCATTCGCACTACAATACTCCACATTCCACACAAAAAACCGACTCACGATACACCCCAAGACGCGATTGTTCTTTGATTCTGCGGATCCACACAAACAAAGAGATTGATGGCCAATCGAGCGAACCAAATGCACTGATGATAACCAACCGACCTGAGTGGCTTCACTGTATTGGCTTCTACGCAACAACAGGCAGGCAGGCAGGCAGACCTAACTTAAGTTAACTTGAACTGAAATGAACTTCACCCGCCCACAAAACACTAAGCTAAAGCTTTACTCCTGCAATGGCTTAAGCTAAGCTTGGAGAACGCAGCATCTGGCAAGACCAAGGCCAAGGCAAGGCAAGGCACAAGGCAAGGTCAGGCACAAGGGACCCACTTGCTTGGATCTATCCAACTTAGTATGATTATTTATTTATTATTAATTATAAACTGATGATACATATCTTTGCAAGTACTGTAGCATACAATCCCATCTCCACACGGACAAACCGCCAAACAAACACACAAATACTCAAACACACAAACGTGAAAATCACTCACTCTCACACTCTCAAGTGAAGTTTAAGCTTAACCCATCTCACCAAGTTGGTCCTTTTGGCTTCCGGAAACGGCAACGCCCGCAAGGAACTGGGAGTTGGGTAGGGACTAAAAGTGGCCCCTTGGGGTGCAAAAGTGTCACCTTGGGTGGGAGATGGAGATGGGATTTTTTTATTTTTTTTAATTTTGAGGGAAATTTGGCAATTGGGTGAGTGAGTTTGGTTTCAAATTGGGGGTGGGCGGGGTTTGGTTTTGATTAAGGTAGGAGGTCTATAAAGTGACCATCTAAGCGCTGAACCTGAATTTGGGGGGGTAAAACATCTTGAAATATTTTTCAGTAAATTTTCCTTGAAAGACAAGAAGAAATGTCATGTGGCACAAGTTGTTTCATATTTTTTGGAGCTTTGTGGAATTAGTTATGAAATTTTGAAGTCGAAAAGCCATAGGGCTCCAAAAGCGACCACCTCCTAGAATGTACATCATTTGTACATTTTGGTTAATTGGAAAAAGCAAAATGTACCTCTGTGTCCTGTTCGGTTCAAAATGCCCTGTCGGAGTTCGAGCCTCCTACCTTATAACTTGAAATTCGGTGAGTGGGTTTTGGTTTCAACTAACGGCTGGTTTACACCAAGGCCGGACCAGAGGTTTTCTTGAATTATCAATGCAGGGATTGGTGGAGAGATTGGTGTGGTCTAAGTTGGGTTTACACTTTTGGCCATGGCCCATGCCATTTTTCATGAATGGGAAGTCTATTTGGAATTAGTCCTACGTGGCCAAAGCAAATAGTGTTTTGCCGGTTTCTAGGAGCTTTTTTCTTGACCATCTCTTTGAGGTAGTCCTAACGGATTTTTAAAAGACCATGGCATGCTAGAACCTCACAGCTTTAGATTTTTTTTTTCTATTTAATTGATCTTGCGGTTGATAATGTTGGATCTAATTATAAATAGATATGGCCCAACGATGGTCTCTCTTAGGTTTATACCAAGACCATGCAAAGTGCCATTACTATTTTTTGCCTTGGGCTCTTGCTTTGGCATGGTCACATGACTTACATCTAACGAAGTGGAGTACTCTGGAATACTTCTGGCCCTTGGTCTGGCCTTGGTATAAACCGGCCCTAATTGGAGTGGGATGGTTCGATTTTGATTAAGGTAGTCTGCTCTTTAAGCGATCATTTAAGAGTTGATTGCCTTGTCGGGAAAGCTAAACTTCTTGAAACAATTTTCACTAAATTGTTGTAGGAAGAAAATAATGGAATTGGCATCTAACCCCAAGTCGTTTGATTGATTTTTTGGGCATTTGTGGAATTAGTCACGAATTTTTGAAGTTGAAATGCAGTAGTCAATGAAAACAACGACCTCCTGAAATGAAATGTACACTGATGGTACATTGAAGAAAGGAAAATGTACCACTGTGTCTCGATCGGTTTTAGAGCACGGGCGCTTTTAGAACAGACTACCTCATTACCGGTGTGGTAATTGGCACGAGTGGGTTTTGGTTTTCAATTTGTGTGTGTGGGTTTGGTTATCACTGCTCCTTTCTTTTTTCTTTCCTTTTTTAATTTTTTTAATTTTTTTCTTGAAACACACGGACCAATTCAGGCCCTTTTTTTTTAGGTTCATGGGTTTGGGGTCCTTGTTTTTATTATTCATTACTTTTGTTCATGTTTCTGGGTCAATTCATGTGTTGCTGAGGAGGGCACTGACTCCTCCACCACCGTGTCATGAATGGGAGCTGACCTCCATTATTGTTGAGAGGGGGGGAGGATGGGTGGGGTACTTGGGTTGGCGAGCCAGGCTCCATAGCAGTCCAAAAAAATTTAAAATTTAAATTAAAACTGTTTTCTTGTTGGTAATGTAAGCCTAAATTACCACCCTGATTAGCAATCGGGACCAACTCAATTCCAAGAGGGGCACATATTTTTCAGAGGTGTGCGCTTGTTTCACAAATCAAATCCAAGTGGAATTATAGTTTTTCGATTAAAATTGTAATTTCTGTGAATTTTGGAAGTGGTTTGCCTTGTAATTACAAAAAAACGCTCATAGAGTGAAGTCATGAACATTCTGTGAAGAGTCCTTATAACCACTCTTTCACGTATCCATTGGTATTTTAAATGTTCACCATTACAGAATTGACATGTTACCCCTTGTTGGCATTAATGCAATGATTTTGTCAGGAAATGAACAAATTTGGATGAGTTTTTGTATGGAATTAGGGAGTTGGTTAGAAATGGGTGGATTTACCTTATATGTTCTTTGTATTACAATTTAGAGAGCCGCACTATTTGTGTCATTATATATATAGCAATATTGTACACTTCAAGCTTTCAAATGACCTTGTACTAGTGTATATATAATGACTATAAAGTGGCACTAGTGGACATATGACAAAAAAAAAGTAGGATAAGGTAATGCACATGCATGAAGTTGCATTAATAGACACATGACACAAATAAAATGTCTTTTTTAACCCCTCAAGGACCTCGGGGGACAAATTGGATTTTGGGCAGGTATCTATAGTCTCAATTTTTGTCATGATTTTTTGAAATATTTTTTGAAAATAGAAACATTTATTAGATTCATGGGAATATTTTTTAAAAATCAATTGGTACCCGTGAACAAAAGATATGCCCAAATATGTTCAAAATAGGGAAAACCAAGCAGCAAAAAAAAATTCAAAAATTGGAAATTCTTTTTGAATTTTTTTTTCTCATAGATTATATTTTTGTCTACTGACATTGAAAGCTTTGATTCATTCAATTTGGATTTGTTACGTGAAAGTTACAAACAATTTTGTTTTCCAGACATTTAGAGCATCTTCTTGAAATAATAGCTCGTAGGATTCATTTCTAAATGGATTATATTTTTACAATTTAAAAATAAAAAAAGTTCCACATGGATTAGTTTGTTTGCTAAAACAATCTTACCATTGGAATTAGTGTGTTTTAATTCCACCTTGAAGATATTAATAATTTAGATTTTCCTTCTATCTTGTATCTACTTCTACTTAACAATTTTCTTAAGAATGAAAATTAAGTTTCATTAGAAGGGATTTGGGGCCAAGAAAGGGCCATTTCAAGCTTGCTCCCCAATCTGTCCCCATGCTGTAAATAGTGGTATGGGCTGTTAGAAAAATATATTTTTCAAAAAAAAAAAAAAAAAAAAAACTTCAAATCTCATTTAAAGAAGACAAAAAAAAAATTGAAAAATATGATGTGGTTGAAGTTCGGCCATGTCACCCTGCTGCAATGGTGCAATTCCGGCAGTGGGACCTCACCAAAACTTGTGGGAAAACTCGTGGGAACTCGTGGCCCTTTAGAGGGCCCGAATTCTCTCTATTGTTAAAATTTTTTTTTCCTAGACCCTCAATTCAATTCCCTATCATAAAGATTTAAAGCTCAAAATTTTGTAATGCAAAAAATTTAAGTTAAGAAGTAAAAAAAATTGTTCACACAAGGTGCTAAAATTTTTTTTTCTTCACTTGAAACGCCAATATCTTGCAATCTGTGTGGTCAAAAATTTTAATATTTTTTCCACACATTCTTATACTAAATAGGTGTAAGATATATGGTTAGATGTGCAAAAAAACAATTTTTGATTTTTTTTACTCTTTACAATAAACATGGCAATTTTGAGTGTTTTTTGGCAAAAAAAAAGCCTTCGGTTGGTCCTTCAGGGGGTAAAGGCAACGTGCACATGCAATGCATGCGTATATGGTAAAAAATTTGAATAGAATCGTTTGTTTGTGAAATTTCATCCAAAAAATCATCATCATTTTTATCTAACTTATTATTATTATTATTATTATTTTCTATTAATAAGTGTTACAAAAAATTCCAGAAATTGTTTATTTTACCATTTTTGGGTGCTAAGGAATCCAATGCCAAAATGATGTCAAAGTTTGGCAAAAATTTGACAAAAAATATTTTTGTTGTTCTAAAACATCTATATTTCACCCTGGCTTGCATTTATTGCAAGGGTAAACCTAGCTCCAAATTTTCCATCCTCCCGGATAAATGTATTAATTTGACCATATTTCATGGTTGATTAATTTTGACTCAAGGCTTCCCTCATTATAAACTTGATAGGGATAGAATCAAAAGATTCATATTTATTTATGCACAATTTACATTGATAAAAGGATTTTGATGTTTTTCAATCAAAGTCCTAGTGGCAAACTTTAGGTTGGAGTGGGTTTAGACATGACATTTTTTTGAAGTGGGTTTAGACATGACATTTTTTTGAAGTGGTTTTGATTTTAGTAGGTGGTTAAAATTTTGCCCTTTTGTGTATCTTTTCAAATATGGACTCAAATTTATTATTGTTTTAAAATCCATTGCTTCAATGAAAAATGCATAAGGTTGTATTAGATGTTTGGAGCCCATCACATTATGTTAGATCAAAAACCTATAATCACTAGCCAAATGAATGGGTAGCTCATCAATAGAATCAAGAAAAATATTTGAGCTTGAGTTGATAGAAAGAAGATAACTATGACTCGCAATACATGGAGGACTTATTATGTGGCATTTATTACATGAAGAAAAATTCTTGTGACTTAATTGGGTTACTAATTGCTTAATAAATTGTAAACAATCCAATAGAGAATTTTTCATTTCAATGAACTTAAACTTAAAAGATTTTAAAATATTGAAAAATATTAAAAAATGAAAAATATAAAAATTAATATTATGGAAAATTTTAAATATATTGATGAACAAATTCAAAATTTTAGAAATTTTAGATTCTATAATTTAAACAATGAAATTTTTAAGTAGATGTATTTGATAGTGTTATGAAGAGCATTGGAGCCTCAATGTTGAAACAACAGTAATTCTTCTATGCATACAAAAGATGTAGAAATCAATAATTGTATGGCCTTTTGTATTCAATATAAACTTCCATGACTCTTATAGAATTCAAAACATACCACTTCTTTATCTTCATCTTGTAACTATTGTAATCATGTCAAAATTGATTTTTTAGAATTAAATATTTTGTAACCCTTAAACTCCCAATAGTCTTTTGAAGGGACTCTTGAAGGTTTGGGCAAGTACCTATGATTTCAATTTTTGGCAACATCTTTTGAAAATTTATTTTAAAATAGGAAAATTGATTAGCTTTTGGAGAATATAAATTTTATTGCAATTGGTGCTTGAAATCAAAAGTCATGCCACAATAATTCCAAAACAAATGAGGACAAGTAGAAAAAATAAAACAAAAGAGCTTGAAATCATTTTTAAATTACTTTTTATAGATTATGTTTTGTCTATGTGAAAATATTTGATTCATTGTATTTGGATAAGTAAAAGTTATGAAGCCTCTTGTTTTATTGGCAATCTTAGCAAATTCTTGAAAAAATATCATATTGCATCTATTTATAAACTCAGTTTTAACAATTTTAAGAAAAAAAAAGTTGCTCATGGTTTAGTTTGTTTTCTAGGATAGTCTCATTGTTTGGATTAGTGTGTTTCAATTCCATCTTAGTTAGAGCTATCAACAATTTAGTTTTTCCTTCTATTTTATAACTACTTTGATTTAACAATTTTTAAAGAATTAAATCATGGAGGAAGGGATTTCTTTCCCCCAAACACTTAACTCAATTCTTCAATATTAAAAAAAAAAATTTACAATCTATAATACAAAAAATTTAATTAAGAGGATTCAAAGCCTTATAATCTAGTCATGCTAGGGACAAAAAAAATTGCTTTTTTCACTTTAAACACTTATATCTTGTGATCGATACTATTAAAATTACTAAAATTTCTTCCAAACATTTACATATTGTCTAGTCTAGTGCAAGATCCTATGGTTGGATATGCAAAAGAAACAAATGTTTTAAATTTTTGTTGTTTGCATTGAAAATGATAGTTTTGAATGTTTTTTGATGAAAAAATGGCCTTGGAACTTTAGGGGTTAAAAATTATCATTAAATTTATTTCAGTAGATTGGAACTCACTTTTATGCATGGGTTTTTGTATACACTACAATTCATCAAAAATCATTTGAATATATCCAACTTTCTAATTAATTATAATGAGTGTTAGGGTGAGCAAGAAATTTTGAGGCAATAGTAGCAAGTTGTGCACCAATAAGTGAGAGAGATTTGATGGTTAAACATTTTTTAAGTTCTACTAATTTTAAAGTTTTGTTTTTGTTTTGAAGCCATTTAGAACTCTAAAATGATGTTCTTAAAGCGATACTAATTTATTTTTTTGGATTTAAGAAAATTCAATTATGACATTTTTAATCAACTTTATTAAATGTATCTTCAACAGATTTTATATTGAAAATTTTACCAACAGCAAGATGAAATTGCTAAAAATTCAAATACAAAAGATATTATAAAATATCTTAGCCTTGTACAAGGCCTGTTTGAGTTTCAGCCGCGGTGCAATTACAAGGAAAATTATTATTATTATTATTATTATTAATAATAATAATAATAATAATAATAATAATAATAATAATAATAATAATAATAATAATAATTTACAAATAATCTTTTTAAAATAAAAAATGAAAATTTAAAATCGCTAGTCTGATGTGGCACTACTGGTGATCACGTGGGCTTAAAAACATTAATGTTCTTATCATGATACTGCACTGGTGCATGCAGTGAAACGGCCTTCTGTTGGTTGAAATTTTTCCTAATGATTTTCAACTTGCCTAAAGTGAAGTTTCATCTTTTACTTTTGTATTAAAAAAATGTATAACGTTTCATAACTTTTGTAATTTTGCATTAAAAAATTACATTTTAAAATGTGTATATAAATCAAAAAATGTAACTTCAAGTTTCACTTTTAAAAAATACAATGAATGGAAAGAGGTACATAATAAATTGAAATGTTGAATTATAAATATTTTAAATAAAAATTTGGAGAAATGTCAATTATAAGGGCAAGAATGATGTTGTAAACTATTCACCTCATTTATTTTGTTTTGTAATTTATATAATTGAAATATGAGTTTTAAAGAGAACCACACAAAATTAGTGGCATATTTTATTTTATTTTTCTAAAATGATTGTGCTTATATATGAGTTCTAATATATTTTATGAAATTAAAAAAATTAAAAAATTAAAAAATTAAAAAAATAGATTTATGGCCTATAAACAATGTTTTTCTTTTACATAGAATCATTTCTAATTGAATCTAGAAGGGTTTCATTGCTCTTAAACAATTGTTTGATTTTAAATATTATTGGCCTTCAAGATGCTTTATGGGTTGATAAAATATATAATATTTTGTATCTAGATGAAATTTGTACAATAAATTTTTTTGGAAATTAACTTTGACAATGATTTAAACAATTGGCATTATACAGATATTGGATTTCAAAGTTAACATTTAACAAATATAGAGTTGAAAGTAGCACCATTTTTGGATGGTGTATTCATCACATTATGCCCCCCCTAAAGATAATTGTCCCTCAAAGGGATAATTGAAATTCAAGTACATTCCCCCGAAATCAATCTTAAATGGATCTTTCCAAAGTTTTGACACAAGGTTCATTATTGTACTTTGTTTGATGGGAGTATACGTTATTTTCCACTCTAATGTTTGGATCATAGTTAGGTTGCCCAATGTTTTTTAGATTGAATGAGTATTATCAAACAACATATGTAAAAACCCTCTTTTATTTTTGAATTTGATAAATATTTTACTAAGTAATAAGATATAGTAAATAATAGTGAAAAAAACTATACATAGTTTCAAAATCTCACTCCAAGAAGAGTCAAGGTTTGCTAAGGTCACCGTTAGCTCCTCTATCAACAAAATTTAAGAACATTTTTCTTACCTTTGCCGATTGCTATTATTAATCAATTAGTATCATCAGAATTATCAAATAAATTTAAAAAATCTGCCAATAGCAGTCTAATACTAATTTGCAGTGGACGATGTCTGTAAAAAAACTTTCTTTTTATTTTATGCTCAATTCACTTGAAATGGTATATTTTACTATTTGCGCCAAAAAAAATTCTTAATTTTTTAAGGGAGATAGAAGCAAGTGAAAGGAAAAAAACACAATTATAAAATCTTAAGCAAAAATTTGTATGATTCACCAAAATTTTCAAATGGTGGAGTTAGAAGGATTTTTTAAAATAAGAAGTTTTGGATGGAGGTAAAAAACTTATGACAATATGGTTGAAACAAACTTGATTTCTTATAGGATTTAGCATGAATTGAATCTACATAAAATTCAAGATCATTTAATGTATAGAAAGGTGTACGTGTAGAGTCGCATGAAAAGTTCCAATGAAAATGTTGCTACAAATTACTATTATATAAACAATTGTACTTTTAAACCTCCCACAAAAAAATGTTCACAAAAATTTTAGGAGATCAATGAAATGCAAGTATTATTAATTTATCCAATATGAATTGCTAAAATATATTTTTTCAATTCTAAAATGGTGATTCAATGCATTGTTGCATCAAATTTCTTTTCAATATGATTATGCATGGCACTTGAATTTTTTCAATTTTCATAAATATGAGTTTTGTTTTTGTTTAGAATTAAAGCAAGTTATCCATCTGTTTTTATCTTTTATAAATATAATAGTCACCACATTTTTTTTCCATTCTTTTTCTATGTAACTATAAAACTAAGAATGTTCTACCATAGTACTTGAATATCTATGTCTTTGTATTACATTGTTTCGTCTAAAAAACATATAACATGCCACCAAGCTAAAAAATGATGCAATGATAATAATTGCAACATGAGAACCAGATGAGTTTATTTCCATTGGATTATTCGTGGTATTTTTGAACAAATCCATTTCACCATAATTTTCAGGTATTGCCATAATTATACATAAACTGTCATTTTTTACTTTCTTCCACCCTTTTATGCATTGATCACATGCCTTTCCACCATAACCTACATGAAATCAAGAAAAATTTATTAGATAATATTGAAATGTGATTCTATAATTAAAAAATTTATATAATATATTATATAATTTATAAAAAGGCAAACTAAATTTGAAATAACTTAATGTATATTTAATATTTTTAACTTGCATTTAATTTTAAGTGATTATTTAAATTTTATCAATTAGAACCTTAAAAGATATAAAATTATAGTATAAAAGAATGTATTCATTACAATGACAACATTTTTTATTTGAAATGAAGAGAATTAAAAATTGTATAGAAATTGATAATGACCATCAACAATTTGTCCATTTACTAAATGAATTATTATTTATCAAATCCAAATGAAAATTTGGTTTAATCTAATTTTTAATTTGATAATAACCTCAAAAGTTTTCAAATGTCATTAAATTTAAGACTAATATTAACATTTTGTTGAACATTATTCAATTGCCAAAAACATTCTAAAGAATTCAAAATAAAATTTCAAAATTGGAATCTTTTGCATTTTACAAAGAAAATTATACTAAAAAATAATCAAATTTTGAGTTTCAGCATATTTTGAAAGTACTATATCCATCATTTCATTGGAAACATCAATTAGTATGGAATATAAAGTCAAATTTCATTGAATCAATGTATGTCCAAAATAAAAATATAGTAATATGGATAAGAAATTTCTATGGACAATGGATTTTTTTCATAAAGTAAATAGGGATATTTTTCACTTTCAATTTCATAACATTCAGTAGCTCTACAGTGATGGTGTGATATATTCCACACCCCAACAGTGCTTCATCAGTAGCTATTGTTGAATTAGACAGGTGGAGGATGTAGAGGCACATCATCACTGTAGAACCAAGGCAACATCAGCACATGCTACTAAATGTTATATATATTTTTATATCTCTTAAAAATAATAAAATTACCATAAAATATTTAATAAAATATATATTTTTGTAGTTTGGGGGTACTGCTATTTTAAATCCCCAAAGGATCAAGGTGTTTTGGGATCCAAAAATGCTTCAAAATACTTGTACCCAAACATCCCATAGGAAGGCTAAAATATTCATATGTATTTATTTTCTACAAATCCAAACAAAGGATTTTTAGTTGACTTACTCAAGTATATCCTACCAAAATTTCAAAGTGAAAATCTCCACTAATTGCAAGTTCAATATGCCTAAATTTCAAAAAGTAGTTTTTTTAAGCTCCACCCAAAGGAAAAGTTTTTGACTTCTATCTAACTTTTTTGGAAAAAAAAACATGTGTCATATACATATGTATTTTTGTCAATATATTAGAAATTGGTGAGAGAATATATATTTTTTCTTAAATGAACTAGTTTTCTTTTAAAATTTGTCCTTAAAAAATTTATAAAGTAGAAGGTGGTACAAGATGAAAGAAAAAATTAAACTTCTAATAACTTTGACAAAAAAAAAAATTATCAAATTCAATAGTAAAAATGTTATAGTAAACAATAAATATCCTTTTTTAAATTTATATTTAAAATTTTTCAAAATTGAGCTCCAAAAATGACTTTATATACTTTTCTTACCTTCATTGCCTGTAAAATAAAATTCTTTATAACTTTCATCTCATTATTGGGAATTGAATAAATCAAATTTTATTAATTTAAAGAATAAAATATAATTAATTAATCTTTTAAGAAATTTTTTTAGCTACCTACTAATGCATTGAAAGCAAAAACAAACTTATATTTTTTGCAAAATTCTTTGAATGGCATGAAAGAAAGCTTCATATGTAGTAGTTAGGATGATTAGCATCCATCTTGGAAATTTCATGCAAAAATCCAAGTCAATAGAATCTACTTGAGTTCTCAAATAATCCGAATTGGGCTCTTTAGTCCTCTAGGGTTAATTCAAATTAAAGAATTCAAGCTAAAGTTTGGAAGAATGCTCTCCTACTAGGCTTAGACCTAGTATACAACATTTGTTATCTCTATTTTTTAGACATCTACAAAACATGGACTCTTCCTTTTCAATGCAATTCTAGATGTGAGAAATTGATCTTTGGTTACTTTTCTAAAACCATTCTGCAAGAATTGTAAACAAATGGTCCATTTTTCATTTTGTAATATTTTCCATCAAATTTTTTCTTGTACGTAAAAATTTTGGAGATGACTTTTTCCAAAGCCTAGATTTTTGGAGGCACATTTTTTTAGTGCTTTATTGTTCTTTTCATATGTAACCTTTATTTTTTTATTTTTTTTCTAAAATCTTGTTATATTCTTGGTGTTTCCTCTATAAGAAACAAAAACTGGTAATGATATTTTTTTTAGGTATATCAATTTTTTTATTAAAGTCAAGAAGAAGGTTTGGAAAGTTTGAATTTAAAATCCAAGTATTACATTGATGATATTAGTAAATTAAAGTATTATTATTTTTATTTAAAATTTAAAATTAAAAGAATAAAAATATTTAAGCTAAAAAATCAACTATCAAATTAAGATAGTTGGTAGTGATAAATTAAATAATTAGATGTATCAAACCATCTACTAATCCTATGAATTTTTATTGTCTACCTATAGTAGATCATAATTTATTGGTTTTTGGATGTTTTGAAAAACTCAAAATTTTCAAAATTTATATATTGACTTTACTTTCTTTCATTTAGATTTTTTCATACTTATAAATACTTCATACCAAAATTACATGCCTTCAAGGTGTTTTGATAATTTGATTTTTTTAACTTGTAAATAATTGATCGGAGTATTTTGGATTTTATACAATTTGGGCCAACAATTGCAATGCCTCTTGTTTGATCCAAGGGTAGGAATTATTTCATGAATGCACACAAATATTGTTTGGAATGCCATGTAAATTTCATGGAATTTTAATGATTGGGGACCAAGTCATATTCAATTTATTCTTTTGCTCTCAGCATAAGCAGATAGGGCAACTAAAACAAAAATTTAGATTTATGTCTTGTTTTATCTATTTTTTTCCTAGGTTTTTAAACAAGTTATCATCTTGCACAAGTTATTAGATACATGCATATTACTATAAAAAAAAATTGAAAGATGAACTGTGCACTTGTAAAGGCATACAAGAATTGTTTTTTGAAAGTTTGAATGTAAATATCTTACGATTAATGAAATTTATCAGTGTGAATTTTTAGTATAATATAATTAAAAATTTAACTATAAACATTTATTGCTTAAATTAAAAAATTAATCAAAATATAATACATTTATTTTAAGGCCCCATATTGAGACCAAAAACACCTTTTACTTCATAGTTCTACAACCACTTAATTGCATCAGACAAAAACTTATATGGTGGAATGTTAATAAAATAACACATTTGTATCCTTAATTTTTATAATTTTCTTATACCAAATTTTGACTTCAAAACAGGTTTCTAAAAAAAAGAAAAAGCCCAAAATGTTTTTTTAGTTACTTAGGCTTCATTTAATATAAATTTATAATATATATTTTTAAGTTAGAATTCATAAAAAAATTCTCTAGGCTAATATGCTTTGAGTTTAACAAAAGAATTTGTTAATCATGAGATATAGACATCTAAATATTTTTAAATTGTGTAAATTTTAATATTTCCTCTAAAATGTATTATTAGTTTTAGCATACACATAAATATATAATATTATAATTTAGATGTTAATAATCCAAGACTTAAAAAAATTTATTAATATTGTACCTTCTACAAATTACTAATGTTGGTGATTGTAACTACAAAGATTTTATGAGAATACAAAATCATCAATTAAAATACTTTTGTACTAATTATTTTTTTAAATTAAATTAAATGAGACTTTTTACTTCAATCGATTATATTCATAGATTTTTTAGTGAAGATTTACACAACAAATAAATTAATATGTTTTAAAAGTACAATGTATATACACACCCAAAAAGCATTGGCATTGGCCACTTGCATCTAAGCATAAGCCTTTTCCAGAGCATGCTCTTTGCGCATATGGTCCAGTGAGAAGAATAGGACAAGTAGCTGAGATATATGGACAGTCTTCAAAACAACATGAATTGTCTCCATGTTGAATTGCACTTTTACTTTGGACATCACAACGTTCACCTTTTTCACACATACCATTACCACAAACTCCAACTTTTTCCAAATTTAGTATTGAATCAACATAAAGGGACACCTAATATAAAAATTGAAAAGATATTTTAAATACATATTTTAGTATAATTATTATTGAAATAATATATTATAAAATTATATTTTAAACTATTCATTTTTATATTAATATAACACTATTTTTTATAAATTTTATAAATTTTATAAAACTTGGTTTACCATCAGGTTGTTGCTTGAGTTTTTTTCATCTATAGAAAATTCATTTGAAATATTTATATTTCTTAAAACTTGATAAATATCATTTGAAGCAAAAATCATTTGTGTAAGATGATCCTATAAATATTAAATATAGATCTATAAGCATATATCTTCAAAATATAAATAAAATAATATTCTATTTTAATGATTTAATATATTTAAAAATATATATTTTATATTAATATTTAATAATAAATTATTTAGCATATCATACCTTAGGCTTTGGTAAGAGAGTCATACTAATGATACCAAATTCATCATAATATCCATTATTTAGACAAGCTTCGGCACGATCCATACTTGTTGAGCAATTACCTTAAATAAATTTTTAAATTTTTTTAATGAAATTCTAGAATACATGAAATTTTTTAATGAATCAATTTTTTTAAATATTTTGTATATAAATGTTTGTCTACACAATTATTTTTCAAAACCTCTGATTGTTATTGATACATGTGTTGTGCAAAATTTTGATAAACATCTACATATGATCTCATTTTAGGCATTTAAAAAAATTTACATATTCATTTTTTAAACATACTATCAAAGATATGAAATTTATTTACCTTCATAACTATTTTTTAATTGCATGGAAGATATTATAACTGAACCATCACCTAAACCAAGCTTTGATGCAATCTGTTTATAAAACAAAATATTTTTTTTATATACAAATAAATATTTTATATTTGTTTCTAAATTTGGTATAATTGATATTGTTGATGTTTTAATAGTGCTATCATGACTACATTGTGCATAAATAAATTTAAGCTTTAATGATAGTTCAAATTAGCCTTCAAATCCAAAAAAAGTTTAAATGTTTTCAAAGATTTTTATATAAATTTTCCCTTGTAGTAATAAATTTATTATTAAAAAATTATTTGTAAGGATTTTATTTATTTTTATGTTTATGTTTATATATACATATATATAATTTATTTTATAATCCATTCAATTATGGATTATAAAAATTAATGACTTAACAAGATTGTTTTTTCTGGTTTGTTTTTTAAATATGTCATTATTAAATATTTTATTAGGCACCAAGTATTATAAATATAAAAACATCTAATATTGATTTTCCATTTTTACCATAATCTTTATCTCTAAAGGACTAATGGTGTTTTCTACAAGACATAATCAAAAATTGCCAATTTTTGCGCATTGACCACATTGAAAATTAGACTTGTTTTAAAATTTCAACCATAAAAAAGTCTAATATTAAAAAGATAAAGAAAAAAATTAGTCGATTTTACTACATGAATTGAAAGATTAAAACTTTTGAAGTTTGGAATCCTTCTTGTAGTAAATTTTTTATAGTACACAATCATATTGAGCCTCTACTCCATTCAATTAGTATGCCTTCTTAAATATACAGATGCAAAATTTTGGAAGTGAATTTGAGGTCTAACTTACTTGCAATACACTAGCCAATTTTTAACAATATTCTACACCCTCAAATTTTTTCATTGGGAAATCCAAATGGTAAAAATATCTAAACCATCATCCTTTATAAGCAAGAAAATTTTAATATTTTAACTAAAATTCTTAGTAACTTATGAAAATTTATCTTATCTCATTGTCCATGGTACTACACAACTAATTTTAGCACTTAATATTTGACATGATTTTGTCACAGACTTTGAGGATAAGTGGATTGGTAATATTGCAATGGCTAGAACTGAAATAGAGAAAAATGAATTTTTGGCCATTTTGAAATCAGTTAGCAATCAACTTTCAAATGAGGAGGTCCAAAAAGTAGGACGGAATTTGCAATTGTGCATGCTATAAGCAACAACTACACTAAGTGCATCACAAGCCCCGCCAAGATTTCTATGGTTGCAAGATTCCTTTCTAACTAATGACCCTCCCTTGCACCTCAAGTCCCCCCTCCCCTTATTGCAAGATTTTCATACCATTGATTGGCCTTCTTCTACAGAGCTTGGACATTGCACTCAAATTTTTGGATGGTCCTCCCATAATGTTTCTATCACCACCCAATTGCCTAAGCTTCCAAAATACTACCCATTGGTGCCCGTGTTGCCTTAATTCTATTGAATAGCATAAATTTTGATCTAGCCTCATGATTGGTGTTGGATTTTTTTCCCTTGAAGGAGGTAAACATGTCCATCTTGAGTCAAAATTTTAGAAATATCTATTTATTTTTTAATTCATCATCACCGACCCAAATAGCAAATGTTCTTTGCATAGACGTTTGGTCATATCTTAAAGGGATTAAAATTGTTATTCTTATATTAGTTTTTTTTCTTAATCAATATCATTTTATAAGATATTGAGATTCCTATACTTGTGACTACAATCAATGGTCATAGTTTCTATAATTCTTCTATCAATTCAAATTAATTTATCAACCTACACTATAAAGTACTAAAAAAAAAGATTGACTACAATTGCAATTTAATAAAAAAAAATAATCTGAAACCAACATGACTTTGAATGTATATTGTTCTATAGCCTTTTAAATTTATTATAAGACCACCGAAGCGGGTTTTTTTGCCACTAAGAGAATGGATAAATGCAAGTATTTATTTATACCATTTGAAAGCTCTCAAAGAAAGGATTTAAATACTTTAGTTTTATAAATTTATATTCAAAAAATAATAAATATTGAAGTAAGAAAATAATTGTGATAAAACCTTATAGAAAATTAAAAAATAGGCTAAAAATTGAAATATAATACAAATTGATAGTTTATACGTCGGGTTGTGAAAGTTGTGACAATAATGCACATCATACTAGTATGTATTAAAAAAAATCTTAGTTCAAATAATATACAATTTTATAAAATCTGGACAAATGATTCTTAGATTTATAAAAAATTGCATACAAAAATGCATAATTGGGATGTTTTTAAACTTCATAAATCTAGGGGTTCCAAAGGAGTCAATTAATTCTTTCAAACATTGATTATTGAAAAATTACATTTAAAAAAAATTAAACATATATATAAAATATAATTCATTTTTACAAGCATTAAAATATAGATTCTTAATGCAATTCATACATTTTGTTCTTACATTTGATGTTAGAACAAAAATGAGGAGTTTCCATTTTTCATGGGCTTCATTGGTAATTGTTAAATCTGAATTAAAATTTACTAGTAAAGTAATGTTTGTTGCGCAAGTTATTCCATCCCCATCACAAATATGACATTCATCTAAATATCCGCTTGAGCAACAAATGCCTTTTTCATCACGGATTGAACTACAACACGTAGCTTGAGAGTCTACATATCTGCATAATAATGTATTGTAGTTTTAGCTTTACATCTTGAATTTTGAAGACCACAAATTTTTGCAATTTGTAACTATGTTTAGATAGACGAAAGTCTTTTTGTTGATTCTAAATGAAAAATGCATGGAGATGGTGAAAATTAAGTATGTACATACATTTCAAATGTAGATTGATATGAACAATTTGAAAACATAGTATATTAAGGATAGTTTTATATTTAATAAATTTATATATGCATTTACATATATATCCAAATTTTTATTTATGGAAAAATATTTAATAATAATAAAATTTTATAACTAGTATCCTAATTTATGAAACAATGCATTCAAAAATAAAATATATTAATTATAATTTATCAATTATCAAAATTTTAGGCTTATTAAAATGTTTTAAACAAAAATAGGGATTCAATTAGTATTAGATAAATATATTCAATTATTTATTATTTTTATGTCATTTATTCCTTTGAAATAGAAGTAGTTTTTTTAAAATACTAATTGAAAATTTGTATCCAAATAATATTTGGATTTTTTTGTAAAATTAAAATACTAATTAATATTTATACTTTAAAAATTATAGTTTTTTTTAGAAAATAATATTTTGAATTTATTTGTGTTGGATTCAATAGTAATTTTGGTTATATTATATTGTTTTCAATAGGATTGATGATGAATATTTACATCATTGTTAAATAATCAATCTTTAATTTAGAAATAAAAATTTAAAAACCTTGAATTTATCCTTGTTTGTGTGTTTACGTTAATGAATTATTTTTAGCAAATCAAGTTTCTACTAGTGGTGTAATTTTTCTAGATTTTTGACTTGTATCTTACATTGAAAAAATTACAAATTTGAATAAGATATGATCTTCTGTTTTTGTTTAATTCTATTTTTTATAACTTTGAAATTTATTAATAACAACTAAATGTATAATGCAATGCAAATATATTAATATATTGCAATATTTAGTAATTACAATGTTATTTTATAATTCTTCAAATAACTTGAATCTTTTGTTTGATAAAGATAGAAAGACTTATTCAAAGGTCATGTAAATATTTTTAAGCTACTATCTAACAATATTGAGAAGAAGAGGATTATCTAAGGTTAAGATTTTTGATACAATTCAACCACAATTAATTATGACAGAAGGAGTATTTTTCCCCTTTGGCTTATTGATAATTATTTGTTTATTTCAAACTAAACTTAAATGTGTTTCAATTTTAGTGTAATTTTTACAAATAGTTAATACTTGAACTAAAAATGGAGATGCAAAGTGTGCCATGGTTATAAATTGTTTGTATAGTTAACCTTAAATTAGAGTCATACATCTTTGTATAATCAATTGAAAGCAATGCAATTTGAAAATCTGCCAATTTTAAAACTAGTGATTTATTAAAAGAGGATGAATTTTGATACCCGGGCATAGCGTGTCCAGGCCACAGATACCCTACGCATAGTGTAATAAGTAATTATATTTTAGTTTTAATTTGTATCCCAAATTGTATTATATAATTTATAATTATAATTTTTTTGATATATATGTATTTTAATTTCTCAATTTGGAATAGGGTGTGATTTTTCCAATTAAACAAAGGCAAAAGAAAATTTGATTCTATTGTTTAAAGTACCCAATTCTCTTCTACAATATTCTAAAGAGACTAAAAACACCTAAAAAGAAGATGGACATAAATTTTGGGGCATTTGGAGTTTTGTACATAAAAATGATGAATATACTTGTGTAGTGAATAAAAATGTGGCTACATAATAAATGACATTGTCATTCATTTTAATATAACTGGTTGTTCATTCAAATGTAGACCATTTGTAAACATTGACACATTTTCTTACAATTATATGAAATAATTTTATGCCTTATTAGATTATAAGTTTACTTATTAGAACATTCATCAAATATCTAAAATTTTCAAACATTCTAAAGGAGTCAACTTCAATCTTGAGAAATGATATAACTATTTGTGATAAGAAGGCATTGTAGAAAATCACTGAAATCTTGTAATTGTGGTAATTGTTGAGAATTTGAATTTAAATGATTTGGTAATGGCCACTATGTATGCATGATAAACTATTGTATTTTGAATCTATTGAATTATGAAATGTCTTTTATGGATGTTGTAGAAGGGTAAGGATTCAAATGCATAACTCATAACTTTCTAATTAGATGTTATATACTAGTGGACAATGTTTACCAAATAAGTCTCACTTTTGGAAGATAAATTGGAATTTTATCTTGATTGGTTGCATACTACCTCCTAGTGAGCCAAATTGAATCGATATAGAAAGTTCCAATGCAGATTAGAACCATTTCATGTTGGTAGTTAGAATGAATAAGTATCATTTTAGAAGGATAACATTTTAGAAGGATAAAGAAGAAGAATCCAACTAGGAGTGCACCACAACTTGAAGAGCATACATAGAGTCTAATGCAACTGTAAATATTTGATTGTATATTTTTTTGAATATAAGAATTTAGTCGATTAGTTTTTTTTAAGTAAAATGTGGAGATTGTGAAAGTAAAAAGTGTGTAGAATTAAGTATGTGTGTGTGTTAATTGTTATTGTGAAAAATTTATTTAAATATAAAAACGAAGTTGATTAGTTTTTTAAGTAAAATGTGGAGATTGTGAAAGTAAAAAAGTGTATAGAATTAAGTATGTCCTATTTTGGATGTTGTCTAATGTGCAATAGAGATCAAAGACTCAAAGAGTTGATGTAGTAGATCTGTAGTTGATGTAGATTTATCTACAATAAACTTTGAAGATATTAATAAAACTATTACAAAAAAATTTAATATATTTTGTAATGTCAAGAATTGATGTGCAAAGTGCAATAAAAATTAATAGCATACATGTAAAATTTGGATAGCCAGAACAACATTGGAAATATTGTGATTTGATTGTTGAATATTTGTTATGTATTTGTGTGTCATATTGAAAATTCAGCAAAAAGGACCTCCAAATAAGACAAACCATCATTTTTCTAATAACAAGACATAAATAAAAATGATGACATGAGAGGTGACTTGATTTTCCTTGGATTTGTTATTCTATTATCAAATAAATTACTCTTTAGGAATTAAATTGGGTTAGAATCCTAATTGGAACTAGAAGTAAAATCATTTTTTTATTAATATAATCTTTTTATTCAATAGTATCCATGGATTGAATTTTGAGTTAGGAGTTAGAATTCAAGTTGGATGATTATTGATTTTTACTACATATTCATCTTTTATGTTTTTATACATTTTAAGTATACAATAAAGTCCCATGTTCAATACAAACTATGCAAGTTTATATTTTAAAATGTCATTTTACTCTGTTATTGGTGTTATTCTATTGCAATATGATAACCAATTTGTTTTACATGAATACTATACAACCAAATTGAGTATGATGAATTTAACCCCTAAGCGCTCAAGTGACCATTTTTTGGTCGCTGCGCAACTTTGGGCACCATTTTTGGATAGAAAGAAACTTTTTTTCAATTTAAAAAAGAAAAAAAAAAGATTGGGTTGTCTCTCAATTTTTATATTCAAAACTAAGATCGCTATGGTCATTCAAACAAAAATTATAAGGAAAACAACACAAAGCATTTAGAATTTGCTCAATGTTGGTAATTTTTCTATTTGTAAAAAGTGTTGATGTTTACATTATTGGATCTTATGCATTTTTTCACAAATCAATAGAAACCACAATTTTGACCAATCAATAAAAAATTCAAATGCTAAAGATAGAAATTATATTTTTGATGAATTTTTGAAGTTATATCTTTAAAATTCATTTGAAGAGAATCTAAAAAATAGCTTTATAATTTTGACTATATAAATACTTTATACTTTTTTTGCTTTACATTATCTTCTTTGATGCAAACTTCAAAAAAGTTATAGAGCTTATATTTTATAATACATTTGTGTTTTGTTCACCCCCTTGGGCTTTTAGGAGTTAAGCATACACATTTAAAAATATATATTTTAATTTATTTGCTAAATAATTTGCTAAAGCCACACAATATATAAAATAATAATTTTATGATTAGTAGATTTGGTTAAATTTTAGATAGAAAGAGAGAATCATATGCATAAAGTATAATTTTGTATACTTGATGTAAATATTGAAGAATTCTTACTTTGCAATTCCATTGCACTGTCCACATGCATCAATATTACCTTCTTCACAACACAATCCATCCTGTAAAATTCAATGATAGTTTTGATAGTGGTAATATACATATAAGAATGAAATTATATAGTACAAAGTATCAAAATCCAAATTTCTTTCACCACTTTGATGCAATGGTGATGAATACAATTCTATACTTTTTATTCAATTATAAAAAGTAATTATCCTTTGAAGTCAAGTATATTACAATCGTTAATGTTGATGTTGAACTTTTACAACATTTACGGTTTATATCAATTGTATAATAAGGGCAACAATCTAATTTGTTGTCAAAAAATCCAATAGGGCGACCTTGGCATTTTTTATAATTCTCACATTGACGTCCTTCCCAACCTTCTTGGCAAATACATTTACCTTCCTATGATTATAATTAGAACTTGTTAAATTTGCATATTGGATTAATGGATCAATCTACTTTAGGAAAACATCAAATTATTGTACATTAAATGGAATAAAATTTGAATATATAGATTCTAAACAAAATTTTAATTTCATCATGTTTTTGTAGATATGTTACATACCTCAAATTGCCCATATTCAAAGCAATCTATTTGACTATCACAAATAACATTTGATTGTAAGCACAACATAGTTGAATTTGGCATGTTTCTTGCATCACAAAGTTGTAGAGGAGATGTAACTCCTGAACCATCTACACACTATAGTAAATAATGCAAAATAAATTAATTGCAAGATTCAAATATTCATGATTTTATCAATAATTATAATTATATTTTTAAAATATTGATAAATTACTGTATTTATAATAAAAAAGCATTTCAATTTTAATGAAAAATTCTTGTAATATTAATATTAACAATGAAATAAATAAAATTCTATTTAAGAAATTACAAATAATTTGAAAACAAAAAGAGCATTAAATTTTTTTTAATTAATATTGTATAATTCAAAAAAATTTGTACAATTGAATTAAATTTGAAATTATATTTGTAGATTTATGTCATTTTTTATTATTCTTGAAAAAATTTCAATAAATATCTTTTAAATATCTCTTTATTTTTAATAGGTATTATGGAAGTTATGAAAAGAAAGAAATCCAAATATTCTTATGGACCAATGAAAGAAAGATGTAGAATTTCAAACAACTACATAGATTGTTTAAAGGAATTGCTTAAAGTGCAATTTAATAAATTTAGATTTTACAGTATGAACTAAATGTAGACAAATTTGTATAATTTACCTTTTTCAAATGTAATTAATTTAATATTTGATCTAAAGTAAAATTATAATTTTTGCAAATAACCTATTATATAGTTTGAGTTTGCATGTGATGAACAATATCTTATATTTTATTAATTTATTTTCAAAGGTTTTACGTACACATGCATGGAGATAGAAATTGATTTGAAAAAAGTGCAAGGTGACAAAACATTTTCAAAGTCTACTTTCAAAGTCCATTTTCAAAGTAATAGTCAATAGTTTTACACCCCGTTTTACACCTATGGAACTTTGAATTTTCACCTATTCAAGGACATGAAGATGTAAAACTTTACTCTAATAAATTGAACATATTTATGCTTCACTTTTAGTTATTTAGTTGTTTCTTATCCTAGTAGTACCAAATGCGGGAATGTAGTTGGAGTTAGACCATAAGTTGAATGGAGCCATAGAGGTGTATTTGATACCAATTAGATTGCTTTCAAAAAGAAAAAAGTATATTTGATTGTAGTTTGAAACTCACCAAACAAAAAATATTGGATTTAAAATTCAACTTGGATTAGGCTTTACATAGGATTATAGTTTGGGTTATACTCATGAGCATTTGGTCATAATTTGTAGTTGTGGCAGCAATGTAGGACAAATTAGTTACAAAAAAATTATCCCCTAAAGTCTTAATGCCCATTTTTTTGTCAAAAAACACTCAAAAATGCCATTTCCAATGCAAAGAGCAAAAAATTAAATATAAAAATTTGACATATCTAACTATAGGATTTTGCAATAGACTAGTATGAGAATGTATGGAAATGTTTTTAGAAACTTTGACAACATAGATTGCAACTTTGCAAGATAATTGCATTCATAGTGAAAAAAACAAATTTTTGGGACACCTTGGCAAACTAGTTCATAAGACTTTGGATTCTCTCTAACTTAAAAATTCTTACATTTCAACTTTTGAATTAAAAAACAATTTATCATGAAGAATTGAGATGAGGGTCTAGAAAGAAAAATAACATAATTTTCATTCTATAAAAAATTAGTAAGTAGAAGTAGATACAAGATAGAGGGAAAAAATAAATTGTTAAAAGCTCTGAGATGGAATTGAAACTTACTAATTCCAATGGTGAAAGTATTCTAACAATCAAAATTAACTCTGCAAAGTTTGTTTTGATAAACTAAGCTCAAAATGAATCCAATAAATTATTTTTTTCAAGAAGTTACTTTGATTTCCTGCAAAACAAGATGCCTCAAAATTTTCTCACCACTTATCCACATACAACGAATCAACGCTTTCTGTGTAGAAAAAAAAAAAATCTACAAAAAAATAGATTTTAGTATTAAATTTTTAAATTTTTGTGATTTTTTTGGTTTCTCAACAAGTTGAAATTTGTGCTCCCAACCATTGATTGAAATAGAAATGACATTCCTCAAAAGTTTATGTGTTTTTGAGGGTTGCTATTATGTGAGCATAGAAGTGTGAGCCCATAAGTCTAGAATACTACACACCTATGTTATAGGTGTACATACTATAGAAATCGTCTATGATTATAGGATATATATGTTACAAATACTCATATTATAGGTGTTTATGATACATACACCTTCTACAATGTGTGGTATTTATATTATAGGTACCTATATTGTAGGCTCAATGCTCACAAGCTTAAATTCTTGGGCTCACATACTAGCATCATTTATGTGTTTTTCTATCTTTAAAGAAAAGGCTTCAAAAAATTGCACCAAAAATTGAGATAAAAAGAGTCTCCCAAATTTTCAATTGTCCCTCAAGGGGACAAAGCAATTTTAGAAATTAAATATATTTTAAATAATAAAATTAACAAAATCAAACACCTTAAATAGTGATTATAGATAGTTTCATTGTTTTTAGTAGGTTTGTAATAAAAAAATCATTATATTAGTCCTATAACAACACAATAATTTTTTTTGTAGTGACATTATTTCATAATACATTACATTTATAAAGTTTTAGTATTGTAATAATATTGTTCTAGTAGTGATTTTTATATGTAATAATTTTATTTTGTATTTTATTTATACTATTCAAATTGTACAAATATAATATAATGTACTTCTAGAATTGTATTACTACAATACTTGTTATGGTATTGTGTTGGTATTGACATTAAGACTTTTTTTTGTACAAATTCACACAAAAGTTATAAAAGAATTGAAACTATAGATAATAAATCAAAGTCTTAGGATTTTTGAGATATTGGCTACTATTCAAATAATAATATCAAATTTATTATTCCTAAATATTTAAAAAAAATACTATTTGAAATATTTATAAGACATATATTGAAATTATGTTTGAATATTTTATTCTACTTAAATTATCATTGTCAAACTTTATATTAAAGGCTATCTCTATTTTAATTATCTTGGTATTTTATTACATTTTATAATATGAATTTTTTATAATATCATCATAAAAGTAAATACCATATACTTACTTGTACTTGACGTCTTTGAATGCCTTCACAAGTACCCAAACAATCACTCCAAAGACCCACCAACCATGAATATGTTTGGCAAGGCTGTGAAACATATTATAGTTGAATGAGGTATTATTATCAAAATCATTTTTTTGAATTTATACAAATTAGAATGATTTATTGATTTAATAAATTTAATTCAATTCATTCATCTATTATATATATATATATATATATATATAATCTAAAAACTAAACTTTATATAATATACTAAAAAATGTAATTTGTCTTTAGGATGAATGACAACAAATGAAATTGTAAGTATAATAAGTCACAATATAAAAATAAAATAAAAGATGTTTCAATTTTTTTAATTGTTATTTTGTCTTATGAAATTCATAAGATTTACAAAACAGAAAAAACATAAACAAGTACTCGTTTAAAAAACTTTCAATAAGATAAATGCATTGGAAAATTGTATGATAGAATTTTTTTAAAATAAAAATAATATATTTAATATAGAAAAATTTACAAATTTAATTAGAATTAGGATTTAATTATAGTAGATAGGTTCTACTTTAATTGTGTATAATGATGTGAGTCATGTTAAAAATAATTAAATTGTCAATATAAACACTGCATCTATAAGATGAAATTGTTTAAAAGAACATTTTAATTTTTTGTAAATTTGTAAATCAAAGTTAAAAAGATGTGTTACAAATTCTACATTTTATTCCTAAAGATCTATGTATGAAATTTGTAGATGTGCTATGTTCAAACTATATTTTGTTTAGTTGTTCTTGATTTTAATTAATTGTATGAAGTTGTCATGTTCAATTCTATCCCAATTATTTTATTTAAATAAATTATAGAGTTCATAGAGTTTCTCAATATTCTGAATTTTTCTTTATATTCTATGAATTAATTTTTTTTCTATTATAAACTATACCATTTTCCATTATAAACTATTTTTTAAATTTAAAACTTCAAAATGTTTCAATATATATTGTGACCAGTATAATGTTTTTTACACTCTATTATTTTAGAAATCCTTACAGTTTGATTATAATCTTTCTTCAATAAACAATAAATTAAAAATATATAAAGTATCATCTATGAAATTTTTCATTAAGAAATAATTATATCAAAGTTTTTTTATTTAATGATATACGTTTTATTTTAAATAAAATATTAGTGATTGACATTGAAATTTATACTAAAGTGTACTTGAAATGTGAAAAATATATTTATTGCTTAAAACTATTTTTTATCGCTTTCTACTTTACAATAGATTTGAACATAATTGAATTATATATATATATATATATATATATATATATATATATATATATATATATATATATATATATATATATATACTATGGTTTCATGCAATATAAATGCAATATTAATAACATTATACTATTTAAATGGCCAGATCAAATGTAGAATGAACTTTGGCTATGATTCTATAGGATTTTTTCTTGAGATTTTGACCATGTTTTATCAATATGCGTATAAACAATGCCAATTTTATGCCATGTAATAAAATTATTTGATCTTTTATTCAAAGTTTAAAGTAAAAGAAAGAAGTTTAAAGTGAAGAAAAAATTTGGAGATTTAAATTGGAGCTTTTAAAAAATTTGATGAATACAATGGAAAATATATTTTAGAACTTTAAGAAATTACCTAGAATTTTTTGTAGTTAAATTAGTGAATTGTATTAAAATTGTATCTTTTATTTTTGATAAATAAAATTTTAGTGATTTTTTGATATTTTTATAGAAATCAAATCCTCTAAATTAGAGTTAAGGTATAGTCATAGCAATAATCACATTTGTATTGCAAGCTTTCTGAGTAAGTGGAAGTGGCAAATTATAGCATGAGGAGTCCATTTCAATGCTGAGCGAAGATCTACAAATAACATCTCTTGATCTTACACCTATACCACATGGCACATTGCAAAATTCCCAATTCATTACGTCCCAATATGTAGCATTACAAGTTTGAGAAATACACATTTGAGTCCTTATAACAAGGTCATATTCAGGTCCACATAGTGTAGAATGTGCTATGTTGCCTAAATTATCTAAGCACAATACCAATCTGCAAAATATTCATTTTATAATATTATTTAATTTAATTACAAATGGAATCCAATTCATTTTTAAAATAACTTAATAATTAAATATTATTTGTGTCCAATCCATGTATATTTCTTTCTATATACAAGGTATTTGCACACTTTGATATACAAAGTCCCAATATGCACTTGGATTGCATAGAATGCTTGATTTGCACTAATTTTGCATCAAAATTGCAATATTTGGTACTAAAAATTGCAGTGATATATCCACCCTTTTCCCACAAATAATTCATGACCTTCAATAAAAATTTCAAGACAAATCTTTCCTCATTGTTTGTATAAAATAGACATTGAAATATATATATATATATATAATTTAATTTAATTTAATTTAATTTAATTTTAAATATAATCTAAGATTTTGAACTTCAAAGTTTTACATAAAAATTCAAAAATATCCTAAAATAGTATGAACTTAAAAAACATAGTCATTTTAATTTTAAAAATCTATATTAAAAAAATTAAAAATAATCTGAAGAGCTTTCAATGAGGTCTCTAAATTTAATATCTACAATGCATTGTGATGAAGCACTCTTTCAATGTAAAATTTTCCAATTTCAAATACTTGAAGATTTTTGTTTAAATTTTTGTAAAAGAAGTCAAGTATACTAGGTGACCCTTCTCACCAAAAAATTGACCTCCACCTCAAGTTCAACGTGTATTTATAGTAGACATTTTTTTAATTTATCAAAATACTACACCTTTTAATCCATTGTGATGAAACCTTAAATACTGTGGCAATGGTGGCATGCAAGTATCTATTATGTATAATCTTATGTTCATCTCTAGCCACTAGTTACCTAAAACCATCATCATAGGTGATATTTTCTAATGTCCTAGTTATAGATAGTTTTAAACTACTAATGTACAACTTTGATTCAACATGGTTGTTTAGTCTCATATTTGGACAAGTTATTATAATTATAACTAGTTGAAAATTGATAATTGATTTAATATTTTAACACTTGCATAATGTAGTCAATTTCTTATCAACCTTTTGGACAAGCTACTATAATTATAATTAGTTGACAAATGATATTTGATTTTGATATTTTAACTCTTACATGATGTAGTCAACCTCTTATCAACCTTCCAACAAATATCTCAAACCAATTTTCTCTTGAATTTTCATAGATTTCTAAAATAGAAATTTTCTAATGATTTTTAGTGGATTTGAAGAATTATTTAAGGTAATATTTTAATCAAGGAACTTCTATTGTAAGAATTGAATAGTGCTCTACAGAATTTGACAAGTGATTGCTACCTTGGTTCAATCCATATGGCTAATATATCGATCTTTTAATGTCCACTATAAAATTATTTCACATTTTGTTTTTGTTTTTGCACTTATTTTTACAACATAAGCTAATCAAATGAGTATTTCTACCAAGTGTAGTTTATAATCTCCCTGCATTTGCAAGCTATTTGAAGTATTTTGTAAAATACTGTTGCTAAACATTTTTTAGATTTTGAATATGAATAGATATTTAAAATATGTAATTATATTAAAATGAATTTTTTTCCTAAAAAAGAAAAGAAAATGTGGTCAATTGCTCTTAGCTATTCAAATAAGAAAAATAGAAAAATAGAAATATTGAAGAAAAATGAAAAAAAAGTTTAAAAAAAAATTCAATTATATAGAAGTGTAGTAGATTACTCTAAGAGTATTTGGAAAAAATTCATAATTTTTTACTATACAAATTTCAAGAAAATAGTGTTTGAAGTTGGAAGAATTTATTTTCCAATGTGGTCAACAAAATTTAGAATAAGAATAAGATTTTTATACTATACTTAAGGGATTTTTTGGCAATTGAATTCTATATCGTGCCAATTACATGTTTGCAAAATTTTGCAAGAAAAAAATGATTTTTCATAAGCTATCCAAATTGCCTGAAAAAATTCTAGCAACATAAATTTTGATTTGGGCATTCAATGACGGAAAAAAAATTAAATTTCCAAGAAGTGAGTATATATCCATAGCTTGTATCAAATTTTTAGGAAGACCCATTCAAAATTGACTTCTTTGAAACTTGTCCAAATTTTCAATAGGTCGTTCAATGAACACTTGGTCCTTTAAGGATTAAGATGTCTAAAACCTTATAAATGAATTAAAATAATATCTTTTATCAAATACCGCACTCCTTGTTTAATTTCAACACTTGTGTATCAAAATGATTTAATTTTGGAATTTTCATTATATAAAATGTAATTTTTTAATTTCCAAATTATTTAAAAGTTTCTAATTCTACATTTCAAATTTCACACAAAATAAAAGACTTCAAATAAATTTTTCTTTGTTTATCAAATACTAGTCTAAAAATTTAATAAACTTAGGACATGCTTCAAGTATTGCTTGATTATTTACTAAAATCATTTAAATGTAATGTATACTTCAATTAACATCTATTCAATATTAGATTTGCATTTATCACCTTTTTTGATAACCTGCTCCACAAACTTTATCACATTCACTCCATGATCCTATATATAGGTTGTATTGTCTACATTCAATTACATTACATTCCTGCATAATTAATTACTTTTTCATAAGAATGAAAATCAAGATAGTTGTTACAAATGACGCAAATCATGATATTTTGATCATAATTTTTGGTATCATATATCAAAGTTTTGGTTACATTGTGCAAAATATTTTTTCAAATATTTACAATTTGTATTTTGATAAATTTTAAATATTAAACAAAAAATACTTTGAAGATTATATATACCTTCCATTAAGAATATTCGCTTTTTTTTTATAATAGTATAAATTTTATAAATAGAAATTTAAGTAGATGCTTGAAAATTCACCAATTGTAAACTCTTCAGTACAGTTTAATTAGAAAATCAACCATCTGTGTTAATTTTGTATTTTTGGTATTCAATCGATTTTTAATTGTTTCATTATTTTTAAACGATAGTTTAGTCTATGCCAATCCTTTATTGTATTTAGTTCAAAAGTGATGGACTTTACAAACTAACATATCCGAATACATAAATATACCTTTATATTTGCAAATAGGCCACATTGCAGTCTATTTGGATTTTAAAGATTGCATTAAAAGATTTCAAATGACATGCATAATTCAATGTGGCTTCATTTGATTTTAGATTTGAGTTTTATGCTTTGATTTTGTTCAATTGTCCTCTTTTTGTTACAAAATGATTTAGCTAGAGGGTTCTAATAATACTTAGGGAGGGCCTTGAAATTGAATGTTCATTTCAATTTACAAGATTTCAACTAATCTATTAGGATGTATGTCATTTTCTTTTATAAGGTACTTCAAAAGTTAAATGGACTCACTATCAATTTCTAAGCTCCACATCTTTTATTCTATATCTATAATGTTTAAATTGATTAAAAAATTGAATTTGTAAAGGTTCAATTAGGCTATAGTGATACAATGTACTCCTTTGATTACTAATTATATTGAACTCCTTAAGGACACATTCCAATGATGTTCAAATTTTGAACAACAAATGAATACAAACACATTCCAAGCACACATAAATACATTTTTCATCCATCAATGTTTGTGAATATTCTTGTATACGTTCTTTAGCATTTGTATGGTATAGATTTTGAGGACTTTACGTTGCAAGTTGCAAATATTCTATAACCCAAAGGATATTGGAAGGTTTGGCCTAAAAAAATTACTTTTTTAGTTTAAAAAATGACCTTTCAAAAACAACTTGAATAGAAATGTAAAATAAAAGCCTTTAAAATCACTATGATTAGAGCTTAACATTTTGAACTTAATTTCAATCTACAATTGATTTTAGAAGGAATTTTCAATTTTTGACTTCAAATTTTGTTGAAAAATATTGGATTGTAACCTAATTGATCTAACCATATAGATATGACAAGTGGATCATATTTTACAACCATTGTTTGAGAGGCATTATTAAATTATTATTCTAAATTGCATTTTATAATACATCTTTATAGTTTTTGAAATTTTGACTATCCTTTGGTCCTTTAGAGGTTAATGTAATAACATCTTAAATTGTCCAAATAAACATTTTAGGTTGATTTCTATTATAAAACTATCTAAATTTATTGTTGGATGTTGTTGGAAGAAGGAGATTCCATACTCTCTTAAAATGCATGTTTTGGTCAACATACAAATAAGTTATGAATTTCAAAGGACTTGCACTTTAGACTCAAGAATGTAAAGTAGACAATTTTGCAAACAAGTCACAATCAAGTACAATTACCTTCATAAAAAGTTAAAAGAAAACATAATCTAAATTTTTGAAATCGGTTTAATACCTTAACTCCTAATTGCTTAAGGCACCATATTTTGGTGTCAACTAAATTTTGAAGTTAAATAAATTTTGTACTATATTAATATTTTTGAAATATTTTTTGTTGAATATTTTTTAAAGTCTATTTTAAGCATCAAAATCTAATTTTGAAAAAAAATGTTTATGATTTTTCTATTGAAGATTTAATAGAAGGATATCCATTGCAAATTTTGATTTTTTAGTGTTAGAAGCTTATAGAGATGAGCATTAAATACAATAAATCTTCAAGGAAAATTCACATTGAAATTCATTTAAAAAAATCTAGAATAGATTTTCAGAAGTCCTAAATTGATTATAGTTATGCATGTTATGTCATATTTTTTTTAAGAGGGCCTTAATTTTAGACTTGCATTGTAGAATGAGGATTGAAATACTTTTAATTGGGTTTATAGTTTAAATGCCCTCTTGATCAAGCATTATAGTCTTTCAATCCATAAGTGATATTATTATGTTTTCATTTTGTATGTAATCTATAATTCATCTAGTTTAGATTAATATAGTTAAAGTCTTTTAAAAATGATAAAAAATAAAGAAAAACTTGAATTTTTCATTTAATTTTGAGCAATTATCAAGATGCTTGAAAAGGTGTTTGACATTTAGGAGTTAAGGACCAAAGAGTAGTCCACATTGTGAAAATTGTGAAAATATATTATAAATGTAATTTAGAATAATAATTTAATGATGACTTCTAAATGGAAGTTGTAAAATATGATTCATAGATCATATTCATATGGTTAGATCAACTACTATACTAACAAAATATTTTTGAATAAAATTTAAAATCAAAATTCAAATTTCTTTTTAAAATTGATTATGGATTGGATAGTTCTAATTTGTACGATTTTTTCTATTAAACTCAAAACTTTAAGTTTTAATTATGGTAGTTTTATAAAAAAATTATATTATTTATTTGTTCCAATAGTTTTTAGAGGGTCATTTTTTGAACTAAGAAAGTAACTTTTGTAATGAAACTTACTTATATACCTTGAACTATAGAATATTTGCAAGAAAAGTTTAGAAATCAATACCATATAAATTTAAAAGAACTAGCATTAGAATCTACAAACATTTAGATGGATGGAAAAAAAAAGATTATTTGTCCTCAAGACATCTTTGTGTCCATTCGTTGTTTGAAATTTGAATGCATGATTTCTTAGGGTTAAAAGATATCTCTATCATTCACTCAATTCTTACTCAAATCTAGCAAATTAGCAATCAAACTTGAAGTTAGAGTATTTATGATTTTTGCATGAATCTCATGATTAGTTCTAAATGTGAAAAAGCTCGTAAACTATACATTCTCAAAATTTTAGCCACATGATTGGACCCACCTTAAGCAATTTGCAGTAAGGTAGGAGGTTCCAAAAGCACTCACACTCTAGAATTGCCCACTTCCTCAAATGTACACTACTTGTACATGTTGTTTTGTAGCCTTTAGCAATGAATAAACCAAGTGCACATTTTAAGAGGTGGGCGATTTTAGAGCCCTATGCCATTTCAACTTCAAATTTTCATAAATAATTCTAAAAAGCTCCAAAAAATAATGAATCAACTTAGCTTAGATGCCAATTCTACTTGTCTTTCAAGGAAATTTTACTGAAAAATATTTCAAGACATTTCAGCTCTTAAATGAGCAATTTATGAACCTTCTATCTTAGTACACTTGAAGTATTTTTGATCAAGTCACCTAAGCTTATATGAGCATAAATTATCTCCTGAAAAGAGACAACCTCCCTACCCTTCCAATATTTAAAAAATTACTCCCTTAGTCCTCTAATAAAATATTTTTCTACAACCTCCAAATTTATGGAATACATTGATATTTTGATACAATTATGTAAGCTCATTGCATAGGCACAATGTACAAATATGGGATATAAATATGGATACAGATATTGGATATAGATATTGACATTTGGATAAGACAAATGGATATCACATATGGATATGGCATATGTTCACATATCCCATATCAATTGTTATCACATATATGTTCCAAAAAGATATATTGTTTGAGGGATAATTTACACTTTAAATTAGGTTGTTTTGTTTTATTTGTTTGATACGATGAGATCTAATAAATCGCGACTGCCCCGGCTGTGTTTTTGATATTGTTGAAAAGTTCTCTTCAAGAAAAGGTGCACAAAAGTTGTTTTGTAATGTTTGGACCTGCAGTGTGAAAGTTATTGAACTTTAAAGTTTTTATAAAATAGAAAATTGATTTAAATTATCTTTTATTTTGGGAAAGCCATAACTTTCACATTGCATGTCCAAACGCCACAAAATAAAGCCCTTGCACTCCTTCATGCATAAAGCTTTCTATTCCTATCAAAAATGCAACTTTTCACATTGCAACAAAGCCATTGCATTCCTTCATGCACAAAAGATATCGAATTTCAAAGTTTTTAAAAATTAAAAAAATTAAAAAATTATTTTTAATTTGATTATGGCTCTGGCAATGGCATAGGGCACACTAGGAAAAATGAATATAAAGTGCTATTTTTATTTTCTAGTTGGGTGTAAAGATAAATAAATAAAAATGTTATTTTTTGAATTTTGGAGATTTGGAGGTGTAGGCTTTGGTGTCCTTTTTGAGTGACAATCCATTCAAAAGGGACACCCCAAATAGTTTGAGCCCTTGTGAATATTTTTATATGGACAAAATGGGAATCTTATAAACAAAGGTATTTTATCCCTATTTCCAATGTTATCTAACATTTCAAAATACATTCAACATTATGTAGAATTGGGCATGAAAATTTTGGGGATTTGAAGCTGATTGTATTCTATTATAACGACAATTCCATTTTAACTTTTAATTTGTAATTATTACCATTTGCTTATCAACTTTGTATAAAACTTAGATATGCTAAATTACATGAATTGTATAAGTTTTTTATAGTTGATATTAAGCATGCTATTATTTCCTTCTAGTAAATAGGAGCCAAATTTGGCTATTATTTTAAGTGGTTTAACCCCTAAAATTCTTTCATGTTTATAGGCCCAAAACTATTTCAAAATACTCATCCCCATAGCAAGGTCAAAATCTTCATCAATATTTATTTTTTAACAAATTCAAACATAGGGACCTTTGGTTAATTTGTTCAAGTACATTGTCCCAAAATTTTAGAGTAAATATCCCCATCGATTGCAATTTCAATGTGCCTAAACTTCAAAGTCTAGGCTTTTCTAGCCCTTCCAAAAGGTGAAGCTGTCATTTAACATTTTTAAAATAACACATATGTCGTATAATTTATGTATTTTAGTCTTAAATTGGAAAATAGATTAGGATTTTACGTAAAAAATTTAACCAATTTTTTTTATACTTTAAAAGAAAATTTAATTGTAAAAAGGAAATTGTTATTGAATGAAAGATAAAACTAATATGCTAATAACTTTATGAAGAATTTGAGTATTGTTAATCTGAATGGTGAAAATATAAAAAATTAATATCTTTTATTTTTATTTTTATTTTAAAAATTTAAAAATTGTAAACAAAAGACTATTTTATCTATTTTTTCTACTTTCATTGCTTGCAAAATAAAACTCTTCGTACCTTTTACTTCACTATTTGGATTTGAATGGTTCAAATGTTTTTGAGTAGATATCAATCTATACAATCTTCAAAAAATAATTAATATTTTTTTAGAATATATTTTGTTACTGATAGTTTGGCATAGAAATAAAAAAATCCTTCTAATTTTTGTAATATTTCTTGAAATGACATGAAATAAAGCTTTATACATAGATTATAATGAATAGCATCCATATTCAAAAATTCATGAAAAAATTTCAACTAATGAAGTCAACAAAGCCTGCCCAAATTCTTAAAAAGTTCAAAGGTGGATCCTTTGTCCTTTGGGGATTAAGAATGGTAGTTCATTAACATTTCACCCATTTAAAACTATTGAATTATTTAAAATTTTACAAGCATTGGAAAAATATTTACCAAAAATTGTCATTTGATTTTTTAATTAAATTTTGCAAAATTTCTACCAAATTTGTAATAGATTCTAGCAAAAAAAAATTAAGATTTTATTTAGAAATTATTATTTTCAACTAAAATTTGATTAAATATATTTTTATTTTGAAGTCAAATTTATTTCATTTAAAAATTAAATAAACTTAAAAAATATTGAACTCCAAAAATTTAAATTAAAGAGGACAATGGTATTTAAATATGACCTTAAAAATTTATAAACCTATAGTTTATATAATACATTTATTTTTAGATTGAAAATCTTATAAATTAGTGAAATAGATTATATTGTTAAAAATCCATTTAACTAAAATTTTAGAATTCTCCCTTTATTACCTGTGAAATTTTAGGCAATGTACTTTGTATACAATTGGATGCATCCACTTCAACATAATTGCCAATGTAGCACCTAAATTGAGCATCCTATATTATTTTATATTAGTCATTGACATTTTACTAAATATAAAATTTTCAAGTACTACTATATAAAATCAAAATTCAAAAGAAAGTATAAGAAAAAATTTAATTTATTTAGTTACTACAAGGAATTTAAAAATAAACAAGTTTGTTTTTAATAAAATTTTCAATTTTTCAATTCTTAAACTGTTGATGGAGTTGGAGAAAAATTGATCAATTGAATGTTTACAATGCCCTTCTTAGAAGTTTTCAGATATTTAAATTATAATTAAATAATTATAGAGTTCAATAAATGAATGAATATGAATCCATTGAAAAATACATAATTTTGTCTAAATGAAAATAAAAATGTTGCTATTAAGCCATTATACAAATAAACACATGCATCTTTCGCTTTGGAAACGTAGAGTGCAATAAATAAAGCATATTATATGAAAAAATGATATTTATATAATTTGAAATAAATTAGATAAGTTATGTATAGATTATAATAAATAATATACATATTATCCATTTTATAGTAATAAATATAAATATTAAATTTACATTAAATTCAAGGCATTAGGTACCTGGTATCCACCTCCACATGAACTATTGCATGGAGCCCAAGCATTAGTACTCCAAAAATATGAACTTTGAGGTGGTGTTAAAAGTGGCAAACTCTCGTTAGTAGTTCTATTGTTCCATTTTGTCAATGTGTTGAAATCTATGCTTTGTGATGAAATTTGAATGGAAGAGCTTGTGACAATAGATATTGGTGATGTTGTAGCTACATGATTAGTAGAAAATATATTTGATTTTGGCAGTCAAAATATTTTTCAAATAAATTATTTTAATATTTTAATTTTAATAGATTTTTAAAAATAAAATATGATTTCTTGTTGGAAATCAAAATTTTTTTAAAATTTAAATTTCCTTTAGATGATGTATTTTCTACAAAATTGAAATTTTTGAAATAATCTCTATTCATAATTAATTTTTGATGAAATGCGGTTTTATTTTTAAATATTTCATCAATTTCGATTTTAGAATATAACAAATCCATATTATTAAGTTTTTGATGAGGAACTATTATAATTTGAAGGTTGTGATTATGTATATATTTTTATAGAAAATGCTCAATATATACTATATATTATACGAAATTCAATGATGATGTACATTGAACCAATTAATGAAGTAAAAACTAAGAAAATTTAATTATCTCTAAAGTGATCTTAAATCATTATTGGTCATTAATTTTAGTACTAATTTTCTCTAACATTCATACATGGCAATTTATTTTTGGTAAAAAATTTCTACATATTAAACCAAAAACACTTTGAGTATTCTAGGACTAAATGCCAAAAGCATTATATGTTGGCGGTGACTTAACTTTAACCCTAAAGCGCTCCGACGTCCATATTCTGAACGATGAACAGAGCGCTTCAAGGCACTCTGTTGTTCAACCAACTTCTCATACATCCAATTTATCACTTATTGATGGGGTTAGGCAGTTACTGCCTCTTTTGGGTGCATTGTGACAAATTGTGTTACAATGCATCCAATTTTTTTTAAAAAGAAATTATACATTACCAACCGCTACCTCCCCTCTCCCCCCCACTTGTACTTTTGAGAACCCATATTATGGAACAATCAATATGGGACAATTCAGTATCAAACCATATCCTATATCCATATTTTGTATCCATATAGTATATTGGAGTCATATCTAGTATCCATATCCGCTCCTGTATTCATATTGTATTTGGTATTTATACCCGTATCCGTATTTGATATGTATTCTGGATTCATATTTGGACGGCTTTGATTAAATCTCACAAAGATCAACAGCTTGTGGTTTTTTGAGAAATGGATGACATTTTGGAGGGGAAGCATTTAAAAAAAAATCAACGGCCTGAAATTTCCAGGGGGGGGCTAATGCAAACCAAGAGGTGATAGCCTCTTTTGGGTGCATTGTCACTTGAATCTAGAAGAGACAACCTTCCTTAACAACCGCATTGATGAAATTCCAGTAAATGATATTTCTATACAAAGATATAAGCAAAAATGTGCAAAAATTCAAAAAAGGATTGAGGCGTTTAGGGGTTAAAGTTTAACATAAAATCTTCCTTAACCCCTAAAGGCCCAAGGCTTTTTTTCTGCCAAAAAACCATCAAAACTGCCATTTCTATAGCAAGGAGTAAAAAAAAATGAAAAATGTTTTTTTTCCACATCTAACCGTAGGATCTTACACCTAATTAGTATGAGAGTGTGTGGAAAAAATTTCAGAATTTTTGACCGCTCAGATTGCTAGATATCTGCGTTTAAAGTGGAAAAAACAAGTATTTCAGCACATTGCGGGACTAGATTTTTTGACTTTAAACATTTTTCACTTAAAATTTTTGCACTACAAAGTTTTGTGCTTCAAATCTTTATAGTGGAGAATTGATTTGAGAGTCTAGGAAAAAAAAATATTCAAAAAAACTTAATTATCATTCCTAAAAAATTTATTAAGTAGAAGTAGGTATGAGACAGAAGGAAAATCTAAAACATTAATATATTTTAGATGGAATTAAAATTCACTAATCCCAATGGTGAGATTGTTCTATCAAGTAAACTAAACCATGAGAATTTTTATTTATTTTTAATTGCAAAAATAGCATTTAGAAATGAATCCTACAAGTTATTTTTTTCAAGAAGATGCTCTAACTGCCCGAAAAACAAGAATGTCCATAACTTTCTCAAAACAAATCCAAATGAAATGAATCAAAGCTTTCCAGATAGACAAAAATATAATCTACAAGAAAAAAAATATTAAAAAAAAAAAATCAAAATTTTGCCAAATTTTGCTTGCTGCCCGGACTGCCCAGTTACGAAAAAAAGTAACATATTTGGCCATAACTTTTGATTCCTATTTCCAAATGTCCTGAAATTTAATGCAAATGAAAGATATTCCTCGCGCCCACCTTCTATTAAAATTTCAGCTTAAAATATAGAAATCTCTAGTCACACGGACCTGCCCAAAATTTCTATACGGCCAAAAATGCATGCCGGTCCTTTAGGGATTAAAATTTATTTTTAATATTTGATTTTGATTAAAAAACCCTTTAAAGTCTATTTTAAGAATCAAAAGGTTGATCATAAAAAAATTATTTATAATATTTTTCTATTGAAGATTTTGTAGAAGGACGTCCATTGCAAATTTTGATTGTTTAGTATTAGTGGATCTTGGAGATGAGACTCAAAATAAACTAGATTTTAGTAGAGGGGGAATCACATTAGAAATTCATTTAAAGAAATTTGTAGTATTTTTTCTGAGACTTAGCACAAATTGATTGTTGTTGTGCATGTTATATCCTTTGACCTTGTCTTTTTTTTGTGACCTCAATTTCAAATTTGACATGTAAAAAGAGGATTAGAAGACTTCAAATCACTTTAATAGTTCTGAAACCCTCTCATCAAACATTATAATCTTTCAATCCATAAGTAATATTTTTTTTCTATAAGATGTAGTTTGAAATTGTATGGTCACAATTTTAAACAAATTAGTGAAACTTATCAAAATATAGGAATTTTTTAAAATTTTGAGCAAACTCCAAGAATCACAAAAAAGGCCTTGCATTTAAGGTCTAGAGTATAAAATTTTAGTTAAATTATTTACAAATATGCATTTTATAGAGGCATATTAACCTGGCCCTTAAGTCCCAAAGTCCCGTTAGAATACACTTAGGATATTAGGTAGACTTGTAAAACACTGTAATTTCAATTTTTGACATGATTTTTTGAAACATCTATAGAAAACAGAATAATATATTAGCTTTTTGAGAATATAATTTGAATTTTAATAGGTGCTTAGAAGCTAAAATTATACCTCACTAAGCTCCACAAAAATTGGAGTTAGAAATTTTAAAAATTTATTTTTCATAGATTATATTTTTTTTTATATGGAAAGAGTTGAGACATTCTACTTGGAATAGTGATGCGAAAGTTATGGAGCTTCTTTTTCTGTAGGCAATCATCGCATCTTTTTGAAAAAATAATATATTGGATTTGTTTTTTAACTCAATTTTTACAACTTTAAAAAACAACTCTACAAGGTTCAATTTGTTTTTTAGAACAATCTCACCATTTCTTACAATCTATGTGGTCAAAGTATTTTTAAAAAAAATTGATACTTTTTTATACTAGTCTAGTGAAAGATTCTTCATTAAAGAAAAATAAAATTTATTTCTTTTTTCTCTATAAAAAAAATGATAGTGTTGAATGTTTTTTGATGAAAAAAGGGCCATAGGACTTTAGGGTTTAAAAAAAAAATTATAATACTAAAAAAATTCAATTAATTTTAACAAATCAAAATTATTTTTAAATCTTATTGATAGTTTTGTGAACTTCAATTTGAAAAATATGCGTAAAATATATTTATTATAGTTCAAATACATAGTCTTGCAACATTTTTTAAGTTATTGTTATTTTGGAATTTATCATTATCTCCATTCCCTAGTTTTGTTTGAAAGATATTTTTAATCACTAGATTTTATTAAATTCTTTAAAAAAATTATTTGAAAATTTTAAAAACAGTTTCAAAATTTAGATTTCACTTTAAGATCATTTTATAAAAATTAGAATGAAATTATTCTAGTTTTTATATATTTTTTTAATTTTCAAATTATTATTATTATTTTTTAATATAATTTTCTTTTGTGCATTAATAATGAGATGTTAAAGTTTTATTTAATAATTTTGTCCTAGAAAAATTATAATAATGTGATGTATTTTCTATTAAATAAATTGTAAAAATTCTAACATTTTTTTTGAATAATTCTAAAATTTAATTCTAAAAAAAAAATTTAGCAGAAAATTAGTATATTATGTACTATATTGTAAAGAATGTATTTTCTATAATTTGCATTGAATCATTTTAAGTTTCATTATTTGTTATTTTTTATGAATTAGACCTTTATAGAGAAGTTATGATAAATAATGGTTAGACCAATCACCTTTAGTACTATAATTTGTTAAGACAAAGCCAAATGTACCACCTAAATTACTCCATCCATCAACAATCTTTACATATGAAACACCTAATCATTATTAAAAATTATTTTACTTCGAATCAATAATGAATTGTTTCTTGATTTTTTATAATAGATTATATTATAGATTTTTTCTTTAAACTAAAAAAAATATTAATAAAACCATTTCTTCCAAACTTAATATGATAATCAATTATGATCACCATTAGCATTTTAGTTTGGCTTTAACATATAAAGAATTCAAATTATATCAAAACGTTGTAATATTTATCAAATTCTAAATTAGAATGGACAAGTATAATGTCATTTATTTATGCTTTATGTATAGGATTTCATATAAAGGATGTGTTTAGTTGTACATATAAAATATTTAATGTCCTTTACAACACTAATTGTGTTGAAAGTCTTTGAGTTGTAGGATTTACAAAAATATAAGTTATATTTGCTTTTAGTGACAAAGATGGCAAAATAGAAATTTGATTCCATGCATCATCATTACAACCAATTATCGTTAACTTTGATACATTTCCTTGGGTAGTCTTTTGATATGCTGATAGCATAGTATCAAAGTCTGTATCCGTATGATTTAAAGATACTGTCACCACCTACAATATGAAAAAATCACACATAAATTTGATAAGTGTATTAAAATAAAGATTGCAATGTACTATAATTACAACAAGCTTTTGAACATTTAAACAATGAGTCAAAAAATAAGAAAGTATGAAGATTAAAATATAGTCTAAAACATTTGCATTGAAGCTATTAAATAATCACTTAACATACCACACTTGATTTAGGTGTATATTGAAAAACAACATCAGGTCCAATATTATGACAATAATCATAATTCACATCATATATATTTTGGTATTTCATAGCATTTTCAACATAAGTGAAAGGCAATTGTGGAATAATTTTTGGATTGTCAATAGTTTGTCCACAAGGATTTTGTATTGACCATTTACAAATTGCTACAAAAAATAAAAATAAATATCTATCATTAAAATGCAAAATGCCATATTATAAAATAATATAAAAATGATGCTTATTTTATATTGAAAGTTGGTTGTTTACCATTAAATAATTTGGATAAATACTTTATAATAATTAATTATATTTTTAATACAATATTATTTTTATAAATATAAATTTTATAAAAATGAATTTCATAGATTATGATGGTTGCATCATTTTATAAAATATGATTAATACTAAGCATATCCATTTAGGCAAATCGTAAGTTTGAAATGTTGTAAATTAATCTTAACTAATCATTTAATAGCTATATTAAATCCATTAATATTGATTAGAATAATTAAAAAATAAACCATTTTATTTAGAAAAACAACAATTTTTTCAATCTAAAATGTTTAACGTATTAATAAGTAGATAATCAAAATTTAAACTACAGCCAACATTCATTTGTTTGAACTCATATAGAAGTAAAGTTGGTTTTAATATTTTTAATATAAAAAATTAATGCAATTATTATTTATTAGTTAATATTTTTTAAATAATAATATATACCTATGTCAAGAGACATAACATAGCCTTCAGGAGAAATATTATATCGAGCATCTTGACTTGTAAAGGACCATTGAATTACAGAGCCAAGATCAAGATAATCTACATGATGTCAAAAATTTTGTCTTCAAATTAGATGGAATGAACCTCTAATAGTAATGAAAAAAATTATTAAAAAATTGAGATCATTTTCTTGTATTCATATAACAAAGAATTTTGTTCAAATGCCACTTTAAAAAAATAATCTAATACTCCTATTTCTTTTGTTTCTTGTATGTTTCTATATAAATTCAAATGCTCCAAAATAAAAAAATTAATTAACATATTGCAATGTCAAATTTTGTCTTTCTAAAGTTGAAATTATTTGAAATGTATTAAAAAACTTATGACTTTAAATTTCAAAGCATAGTAGAATATTTCAATTTGTTGTAAGATATAAAATATAAAATTCAAATTTAATTTCTTTAATCTTCTTAAAAAGATGATACAACAAAATCTATAGTGAGAACTCTTCTAGTTAAATTATTTATAGCATAAATTGATATGAGTGAATATTTACTTTTTGTTTTTATACAATGGTAGATGTTAGTATGTTTATAAACAAGTAGAAAATTTCAACCTGTTCGATTAGCTAGTACAAGCTTGATTTTTTGTACCATTGACCAGCTTGCGTCATTTGCAAAATAAAGGTATGTTGGTTGAAAATATCCTAGTCAACCACGTAATTAAAAAAAACTATTTAGATGATGAATTATTTTTTAATTAATAATTTACAACCAAAATTCATTTTGCAAAAGATAGTAAAGTTTATATAATATTTTCCAAATTTTATAAATGTGATGTAATTCAAAATCAAGTAATTTTTATAATATGGAGCATATTGGTATTATGTATAACAAAAAATAAATCTAAATCTTTTTAATATATGTAAAAATGTAAAAAGGCTCCTCAACAACATGATTGAATTCAAAATTATAAAATAGTATGCAGTTTTGGATGTTATAAATTGTATAAAAATTTGTGTGTAATTTGTAAAGTATATTGATTCAGATTATAAAAATTGGCTACAAGGGTGGTGGGGAAAAGAAAAGTCTTAGCATGTTTTTGCATTAGTTTTTTCTACTGTGAATCAATTTTTCTAGTAAATATTGTTTTGACAACTAAATTGATTATATAGTTTTTGAACTCTAAATTCCTAAAACGACTTCTTAACGGTGTCCTTCTTTCAACATTTTTTCATCCATTTAGAAGATTTTATAAAAATGCATTCGGTACCTCATGATTTAAAATCAACCATTTATATATTTGTTCAACTAGGAACTTTCAAAAATCACTTTTTATAGCAACTCAAGATTGTTATTATTATTGTAAAAAAATGAATTTCCTAATCTCTAAAGGACTAGGGGTGCTATTATCTGAGCCAAAATCATGAGCACATGAATCTAGAAGACTATATACCTATATTATAGGTGTCTATATTATAGAAACCTTCTATGATAATAGGGTACCTATGTTATAGATACCTATATTATAGGTGTTTATGTTATAGAATGGTTGTAGAATGGTTGTACCTTCAATGGTTGTAGAATATCTACTTATACATATGTTTAAGGCTCATATGCCCACATTTCTATGCTCACATGCTAGCATCATTGTCTAAAGGACCAAAGTTCCTTTAAGGAATAAATGAAAGTACATGCACGTTTTTGTGATTCCAACTTTTGTATTTAGTCACCAATTGAAAACTAAAAATATAATTTTTATTTTTTTCCTTTAACATATTTTAAAATTAGGTTCTTATATGTGTACATGGAAAACTTTATTCATTCTTTTTAGATTAGTGATTTGAAAGTTATAAAGAGTCTTGGTTTGCGGGCAATCTATGTGTCTTTGTAAAAAATATCATATAGGATATTAGGATTTGTTTATAATGAAAATTTTACCATTTTTCAAAAGAACACCCAGAAGCATTTAGGACTTTTTCTAGGACAAATCTCACCATTAGGATTGATGCATTTCAATTCCATCACTGAACCATTAACCCCTCAAAGCCCCCAACTTTTTTGGATTCAAAAACATCATTGCTTTTGAAGTGTTATAGATCTAAATGTCACTAAATTATAAAGATCTCCAGTGTACAATCTTGTAGTGTATGTGTTGCAGATGATGTGAATCAAATTTGGAGTCATTTGGCTACATAGATTGCAAAATTATAATGTTTTAGTGCTAAAAAAGGATGCTGAAATCTTCCTAGCTAGCAACACATTTGGAGGTGAAATTTGATTTCTAAACTTATTCAAATGACAAAACTTTTAACTATAAAGTGATTTAAAACTAGCATATAAACACATTGGTGAAGAAAATATCATTCAATTGACTCATTGTGTCTGTAAAATGACTTTGAAATGTCAAAACACATCTAAGGTTGAACCTCCTTCTACTAAAATGCTTCTCAGTCACTCATAACTTCTTGGATCAATATGAAATTTTAGCCACGCAAACAAGTCTAGTAGATGCAACTTTTACAAAATATCATTAGAAACAAACATCATATGAAGAAGAAAAAAGCCCCCGAAGTTCATTGTAATCCAATAATGTTGGGATTTTGAACTTTGAATTGCTCCCAAACATTCAAACAACTTCGATGTATATGTAAACTTTATAACAATAACTAAACTTCAAGGGAACATAACCCAATAAATTTTATTGAAAACAAACATTGGATGAAAGAGATATAAGCCCCTGAAGCTGTAGCCATCAGATGCGGTTTGGTGAACTCAAATTGAACCTATGAACTTTGATTGGCTTCCAAAAAATCATTACATATTGGATTGATCTGAAAATTTTACCACACAAACTAGAAAAAAAAAGCACAAACTTTCCAATAAGTTTTAGTAAATTTGGACATTGGATGCAAAAGTTGTAGCACTTTGAATTGGACTTGAAACTATGCAAGGACACTTTTGGTCCCCTTGGGCGGTGAAGGGTTAATGATTTAGTATTTTGTTTTTCCTTCATCTTGTACTTGTTTCTATTAAACAAACTCTAAACAAATGAAAGTCAATTTCTTTTTTGTAAAGATTTTGAGACTCTCAACTGAATTTTTCAATATAATAATATTTTAATTCAAAATCAACTCTATTAGAGATTTAAGTTAAGAATACTAAAAGTCTTACATCATTGTTTCTTTTGCAATCTCTATTGTTTAAGTTTCTGATATTCTTTCATAAATTCTCATACTAGTCTAGTTTAAGATCAAATAGTCCACTACGCAACAAGTTTTTATTTTTGTTGTTATCGTTGTTTACACTGGAAATGGTAATTTTGTAGTACACTAGGATAAAATAAAGTCATAAAACTTTTGGAGTTGATTTGTTCTTAAAAAATTAATTAAATACTAATATTATATTCATTAAATTTAAATTTAATGCATTATAATAACATCTTTGAGAAATTTTTATTTTCAAAGATAAATTATTCAAAGTCATTTATTGTACTCAACTATAAGAGTCAATATTAAAAAAAATTTATAAATGATACCAAAAAATGATTATATAGTCAAAACATGAGTTAGGGAGGAAAGTTTTTAAACATTTGGCAGAATTATTTTTACAACTTTAATTAAATGTTTTGCATAAAATATTGACCATGATACATGGTATAGAAGTAAAGATCTATTAGTTTTAAATTTTTTGTATATAAATAATATTAATCATTATGTTAACTACATTGATGCCTATTTGACCTAATCAACATTGCCGGGTAAGGGAAAAATGTAGTGCATTGGTTACTAAATCTCTTGCAGAGGGTTGCTATTATGTGAGTATAGGAGTGTAAGCCCATGATTCTAGAATACTACACACCTATATTATAGATGAATATACAATAAAAACCATCTATAATTACAGGGTATATATGTTACAATACCCATATTATAGGTGATTATAATACACCTTCTATAGTATGTGGTATCTATATTGTAGGCTCAATGCTCACAAGTTTGCATTCTTGGGTTCACATACTAGCATTGTTGGTCTTTTGCATGGACAAATTGCATGGTGTAGTATACTGATTTCTCATGGTAGATTTTTATGGCTAATTTAAATTATTATATCAAGATTTTTAAATTCTTAAAGCATTATGAATTACATTGTGACCTATTTTTAAAAAAAAATCACATATAGTATACTATATTGAAAATTTCATGATAATAAAATTTAAAGACTAGTTCATTTTAAACACTTTTAATTACCTATTTAGTATAAGTCTAGTATATTGTCATTGTGCAACAACGCAATCTAAAATTCTAAGGTACTAAATGGTGGATTTGGCTATAAAATTTTCCAACAAAGTAAATAAGTGAAAATAAGTTTCTATTACGTTTTATTTTATTTTAAAAATAAAATAAACCATAAGATTTTCTAATTTAACATTTGTGGCATATCAACCTTTTTTTATGAATTTAATTTTTGGATTGAATTTTCTATCAAATTTTTCAATTGAATTTTGGCATGAAAATCCAAAAAAAGATTCAAAAATTCAGTTTTATTCAACATCTAGTCTTACGTAGTGTAGTCAACATATTTTAGATGGAAGATTTCAAATCTTTAAATCCTTAAGACAAATTATATTAAAAAAAATAAGTTCCAATTTTTAGTATGTAAAATCAAAGTTTTATTATTTAATATTTAATATTTTAAAGTATAATTTAAGATTAGTTAGGATATTGTCCATATCTATTGTAATATTACATTGATACTCAAACCTTTTGCTTTAAGAACTAATGCACTATAGTTTGCAATTGCCCATTTTTTGTTTCATAATGTAAAAGTGAATTGCTATCTTATAATTTTTTACTATTAAAAATAGATCAATTAATTGAATCCAATGTGGATTCAAATATTTGTTAAATATTATTAGGTGAAAGTATTGATATTTTTTCCATCCATTTGTTTACAATTTTTTATTAATTAATGGAAGATGAAAATTTAACCAAAATATATTAAAAAAAAGACTATAAACTAATGGTTTAATTCACTCTTTGTATGTACACTATATATATGTATGTGCATACATACATATGTATATATGGTTTATTTTTTCAAGTTTGTTTTGACAATGGTATGTGAATACTTTTGTCTATTAATTTTCCATTATAATGTTTTTTATTTGTCTTTTTAATGCAAATTTCAAACAATCATGAAAAGTTAATTTATATCTTATCTATATTTTATAAATAAACCTTTAGATTTTAATATAATTTTTTTAGTTGCTAACTTCTGAAAAACTAAAGACATCATTTTATTATTGTACATTTAAATTTTGGTCTAGATTGATTAGCATTTGAGGATCAACTTCTACATGGACATCAAAATAATTCATAAAATTGGTTTTTAAATTTTGAGTGTAATTTCTTTAAATATAATTTGTAAAAAAAAATTCCAAAAAAAATTTAAATTAAATCCCTAAAAAATTATTTGGAAAGACCTAATTAACTTCTTAAATATTATATTCAAAAATAAGATGCATTATGTTTACTTTGGTCAATGTTGATATGAACATAAACTTTTATCTTATCATTAGAAATTTTATTTCTAAATCATGATTAATAAAATATTTTTGTGACCACTAATAGAATCCAAAGCTACACATATGTTTCATTTATTTCCAAATAAAAAGATTGAGTATTGATTTTAATATTATTTCTTAAAATTTTGTTTTTGAGAATAATTTTTTCTACCATTCATCCTTTATTTACTCATGTATATATATTTATTTAACTAAAATATTTAATGAAGCAAATCATAAATGATAAAAATTTGTTCATGTATCATATTGTACGATATATTGGTATTTTATGTTTAACATCTTTAATGTTAAGTCCTACCAAAGTAATTTTATCATTATTAAATTTAACACTTTGATGAAGGTCTTTATAAATAATATATAAATATATCTAGAAAAACTATAAAATTATAATCAAGGTCCTTTAGTCTTCGAAAGCAATAAATTAATGTCAATCTATTCTAATGCAATTGGGATGAAAATACATTAACCTATACATTCTAAATGTGTATTTTTAATTCTAAAATAATTTTATATTATGTATATTAAAATAAGAAAAATTTAAAAAGATCTATGTTCTTTTTTTATTTATTTATTAAAGTCATAAGTATAACAATGAATATTGATTTAATAGATATACCTATAGATGAGTCAAAAAGAGTTGGAGCAACTGTAACGCTGCTTGTTGGTTTTATTCGTAGTGATATCATGCTGCTTTGAGAGGTGCCTTCTGAAACATTATAAAATGCTCTGGGAGTAATGTTAAAAGGTGGTTGCATCATATTGACAACATTCAAAAACTTTGTAGTGGTATTAGCTAATGCATTGATATTTATAGCCCCAACTTCACATGCATCAAGCAAAGCTTGTCGTACATCTTTAGGTCTTGCATCAATATATTGACTTAAATAAAGTGCAGCTCCACCAGCCTGAATATGATATTTTTAGGGATTAAATTCAATTTACAAACCCACAAATATGGAAACAAAAAGATTAAACAAAAAGATTGAAATCTTTTTTCTGTAGTGCTCATTAGAGATTCTTTTTTCTTTCTTTCATATCAAACCATAAACACTTTTGGTGTAAGTATCTCATATGATAAACTAGTGAAAACTGTATATGATTAGAGTTTTATTTTCATATTGGAACATAATCAAATCTAAGTAAAATTTTCATTTTTTTAAAATTGAATTTCATCCAATAGTAAACTAGACTCAATTTTCATGTTTCTTGTAAGTATACAATTCGAAGAAGTTTACGTAAAAATATTAATATTAATAAGGTTGTATCAACTTAAATAAAAATAATTGATAACCAGGTTTGAAAATTTATTATCTTCATTTCTATAAGCTAATAATTTAAAATCAAATCATATTTCTATAAGTATCCAAGATAAAATTGAAATTATTTCAATATTTTTTAAACACCAAAATTACATACAAAATATATTTTTTGTGATAAAAAACACCTTCAAGTTTGGAACTAGTTAGAAACCAACCTTGAAGTTTCAACTTCAATGTCTAAATTGTTCCTAGTTTGGGTTTTCTGGTTGAAAGAAAACCAAAAATTAGAAATTTAGATAATTTTTTAATGAATATTTATAATCCTTAAGTGCATACTTATCAAAGTTTGAAATGTATTTACATACCACATGTGGACAAGCCATAGATGTTCCTGAAATAGTATTATATGAAGTATCACTTGTATTCCATGTACTTGTTATAAGTTCACCCTAACCAATTCAAAAAACATTAAAATTATAAATTTGAAAGGGATCTAATGAATTGAGAAGAATGTAATTTAATACAATAATGGGTTGCAAAGTATATATATAAATTAATAAAATAGAAACTAATGCACAATTGTATGATTATGCATGTTGTAATTTCATTGGACACAAACGGCATTGTTTATAGCATTTAACAAACAAAAATATGGCATAATTTTATTGAAATTGAAATTTATTTTTTTACAGAATAATAAACCAAAATAGTTCAATCAACTATTTTTTTGGACGATGCTACTACATTACAACTTACAATCTATCCAGTTCAAATTTTTAAAAACTATTTTTATGCTATAAAAAATTTGAATAAAATTTGAATCCCTTTCTGGAATCTCGTGAAGTTGAGTGATGTAGTGAGGTTTAAGGATCATGATTCTTTGTTGAGTTTTGGGCACTCAGTAAAGATTTTAGCCAACTAATGTGACTACTTTCCCCTCAAAGATGGAGTGGATTCACAAAGTCCAAAGAAAGGACAAGTATGTGCCCATTCTTGTCATTCTCTCATTTTCTTAACTTCTAGAGTCCCAAAGTTCATCTTCATCAAAAAACACTCAAAACTACTATTTCTATTGCAAAGAGCAAAAACTTAACAACTTTTTTTTTTGCATATCTAACCGTAAGATCTTGCACTAGACTAGTACATGAATGCTAGGAAGAAATTTCAAAAACTTCTACTGCATAGATTGCAAGATATTTACATTTAAAGTGAAGAATGCGAACTTTCGAGTATGATCCTAGACTAGATTATTTGATTTTGAATCATTTTAACTTAAAAATTTTGAGTTAAAAATTTGATTAAAATTTTTTATGTTGAATATTTAAGTCAAAATTCTAGAGAAACAAAACTAAAAAAATACATGATTTTTATTCTTTAATAAATTATTGAGTAGAAGTTGATAAGAATTTGAAAGAAAACACTAAATTGTTAATAGTTCTAAGATGGAATTGAAATACATATAGTCCAACAATGAGATTTTTCTAGTAAGCATACTTAACTTTGTGGAAAGCTTTGATTTATTCCATTTGGATTAGTGATGTAAAAGTTATGGAGCAATCATAGAAAATTCTTGAGAAATTATTGTCCTAGATTTGTTTTTGAACTCAATTTTTACAATTTTTACAATTGTGGAACCTTGTGGAACATTTTCTAAATTGTAAAAATTGTAAAAATTGAGTTCAAAAACAAATCTAGGACAATAATTTCTCAAGAATTTTCTATGATTGCTCCATAACTTTTACATCACTAATCCAAATGGAACAAATCAAAGCTTTCCATGTAGACAAAAATATAATTTATGAAAAGAAAATTTAAAATTATTTCTAATTTTTGTGGATTTTTTTATTGCATGGTCTCCCTATTTTGAGCTTATTGTATTGTGGCATAACTTTTGATCATAGGCACTAATTGAAATATAAACTATATTTCCCAAAATCTAATATGATTTTTTTTAAGTAAGAAAAACTTTCAAAAAATCACCTCAAAAATCGAGGTTACATGAGCCTATCCAAACCCCATTTTGTTCTCTATAGGAACAGTGAGATTTTAGAGATTATCCATCATAGATTGCAAGCACCACCAAAAATTTAAGAATGATTATACTGTTGTAAAATTTAGAGAAACGTTTTCGAACCTCTCATCTAATACTAAATATAAAACAAACACCATTTGAAATATTTTCATTGAAATGTCCTATTAATTGAAATATTTTCATTGAAGTGTCATATTCACAGATGCTATTATGTGAGCCAAAGATCGTAAACAGAAGAGCCTAGGAGTCTATACACCTATGTTATAAGTGTCTATAGAAATCTTCCATGATTATAGGTTACCTATATTATAGATACTTATATTATGGATGTTAATGCTATAAACACCTTCAATGATTGTAGGATACCTACTTATATATATACAATAGAACCTTCCTAATCCAATACTCTCTAAACCAATAAAGTGCTCTCAGGAAGTGTTGATTGCCACTCCTAGCTTAACAATATGAACATCATGACCCTCCCTAATTTAATAACCTCTCAAATGCAATGTATCAAACTGGTCCCAACTCTATTACTCCCTTTGTCCCACTAAAAACTTCTAAATGAGGTATAAATCTTGTCCCACTAAAAAGCTCCATTTTATGATTTCGATCGTTGAGTAAACGATGGTTGTGTTGAACAACCTCATAGAAGCAAGTCAAGAGATCAGGGAGCACTCTTCTTCTAGAAAGCTTGGCCTTGCCCATATGAGGTACCTTGTACTTGTTGTGCTTCTTTAGACAACAATGTTGACGATGGGTTCGGTGACCACTTTGGTGCTGTGCAGATTTGTTCATGAAGTAGGCTAGGTTTCTTTCTTGGGGGTATTCGGGTTGGGACAGATGTTTTTTGAATCCCATTGTTGGCTTTGTTGCCACCAACCTTTCAATCATCAAGAATGACGGAGCTGGCGGCATTCACAAATTATGTTCAAATATGATACTTTCCGCATGGATTTTGAATGCCTAAATGATGGCGTCTAAGTTGAAGATTTTGCATAGATATAAGGAATAGGTTGTTGATTATTGAATGCATGTATCACGGGCATAAAGACTAAAAATATAGTTAATCCCTTGTGGAAATGCTTTTTGGAGTTTTTTAGTGGGACAGAGGGAGTACTTTAGAGAGGTTCTACTACACTCGAGGTTCATATGCTCGCGTTTCTATGCTCACATGCTAGCATCAATGATGTTATATTAATTCCAATTAAATTTATAAAAATTAAATGTGACGTATGAATTTCGTGAATATATACATATGTGCAATGGAAAAAAATATTTTTTTAATCTACAATAGTTGATAAGAGCCCTTTTGGGTGGGGTGGGGGGGTTCCTTACCGGAGCAATAATTGATGTACAACTACCATAGTTTGAAAACCAACTTAGAACATTTAGAACGGAACTGGAAGCAACAGACAATGAAGAAAGTACACGAGCAGGAGAATAATTGCATGCTTCGTCATGAAAATTGCCTGCGGCCACTACCTAATTCAAAATATATAAAATTTTAATTTAATTCAAAGTATATACGGAGTATATATTTTAATTTAATTCAAAATATACAATTTTTTTATTTAATTCAAAATATAATCTTTGATTAATTCAATATATGTAATCTTTGATTTAATTCTAATTTATACACCAAAATCATAAAGATTTTTTATAGAAATATATAATATGATATTTAAAAATGGATATTTTGGATATTTTCAATTACTATACATAATATAAAATCTATTATTTTTGATCCAAAATCACTTTAATTTATTCAAAAAATAATAATTAATTAATTAATTATCAATAGACTCAAACCACTAGAAGAATGTAGATTTAATTGGTTTGCAATAGGTATTTTGTATAAAAAATAATCATAATTTTTAATACTCCCTTTGTTTTTGAAAAAGACCCTTATTTCTTTTGTGTTTTACAAAGGAAATGCGGGGCTTTTTCAAAAATAGAGGCAGTATCTTATATCAAATGTTATGTATTTTTCACTTATATTACGTTACTTTCAATTAACCCCTAAAGTCCCATTGTTCCCTTAGGGGACAAAATGGATCTTGGGTAGGCTCCTACGGTCTCAATATTCATCATAATTGTTTGAAACTTTTTGTGAAGATAGAGAAACACATTAACTTTTGGAGAATATAATTTTATTCTAATCAGTGCCTAGGAGCAAAAGTTATGGCATAAAAGGTCATTTTTTTGGGTGTGGCGACCGAACCCCCCCCCCCACGCACGAAAAAGGTTTTAAATTTAATTTTTTTTCATAGATTATAATTTTATCTACATGGAAAGCTTTCATTCTTTCTATTTGGATTTGTTATGTGAAAGTTACAGACAATCTTATTTTTTGGGCAATTGGAGCATCTTCTTGAAAAAATAACTTATATGATTTCATTTTTGAATGCAATTTTTACAATTTTTCAAAAAAAATTGTTTAACAAGGTTAACCTTGCTTTCTTAAACAATCTTGCCATTGGAATCATAATATTTCAATCCCATCTTAAAGCTATTAATGATTTAGTTTTTCTTTCAATCTTGGACCTACTTCTACCTAATAAATTTTTAAAGAATGAAAATCAAGTGATTTTTTTGAAATTTTTTCTTAGACTTTCAAATCAAATCTTCAAACATGAAAAAATTTAAATTCAAAATATATAGTGCAAATTTTTTCTACAAATGGCAGCCAAAGTCAACTTGAAAAAAAAAATCCAAATTTGAATGCTAATATCTTCCAATTTAAACAATAAAAATTCAAAAAAAATTTACCACATGATTTAAAACACGTGAAATACAAGATCCTATAGTTAGATTCTACCAAAAGAAAAATTCTATTTCTTTAGATGAACTTAGCAAAATTGCTGAACTAGCAGTTCTGGGTTGTTTTTGACAGAAAACTGGACTTGGGAATTTAGGGATAAAATTTTCTATAAAGTTTTAATAATAAAATTACAATTAGTCATATGAATGTATAGTTGGTAGAAAAAAATTCAAGTTTATATTTGAAGTTAAAAAGTAAAAATGAATGCAACCAAAATAATGACAATGCTTTATTTTTTTAATAAAATCAAAACATGTAACAATTAATGTCTTCATATGTAAGAAAATCATTCATTCCAATGTTTTCTTGGACGTTTGTAGTGCTTGTATTCTATAGATTTTTAACCCCTAAATGCCCAAGGCTTGTTTTGAGCCTCTTGGAATTTGCTCTAAATTGAACAAAAAGCCAACATTTTAATAAGTTGAATCAATTTTTTTGAATTGTAACCGTACAAATTCAAATTAGACATGTTAGAGAACACATAGGAAAAGAAAACACAACAATATCATTTAAGGATTGAAAGATTATAATGTTTGATCATCAGGGTGTTAGAACTATGAAAATCTTTGAGCTCTTGTTTTGCATGTCAAATCTAAAAAGTTCAAGACCCAAAAAATATGAGGTTGAAGGGCCTAACAAATATAACCCCAATCAATTTATGACTTTTCAAAATCTAATCTACAAATTTTTTTAATGAATTTCTAGTGTGATTTTTTCTCCAAGATCTAATGTATTTGAGGCTCAGTTTCCAAGAGCCCTCAACACTACAAAAAGTCAAGATTGCAATGGGTACCTTTGCACAAAATCTTGAATAGAAAAATCACAATCATTCATTTTCAGAATCAAATTTTTGATGCTAGAAAGAATCTTTCAAAAATACTAAATACTAAAAAAAGCAAGTTGGTAAGGTTTTATTTAATTTCAAAGTTTCTTCAACACCACATTTGGATGCCTTGGGCATTTAGGGTTTAAGATGCATTTATTATTTTATTTTTTGTATAATTTAGAGTTGGGATTGCATTTACTGACTATAAGAATGCCTTGGGTGTCCATAAAATTTGTAATTGCTTGATCAATACTAATGGATGCTGGAGACGCAAGAGACATAGAAATTACTGCAGGCGTGATAGCATTGTAACTTAACCAATCAAGAGCATTTATAATATTTCCATAGCCTCCACTACCATCGCAAGACAATGCTCTAATTGGATGAATAAAAGCACTTTTTGCTACTCCACTTTGTAAACCAGCAACAATGCCTTTGATAAATCATATTTTTATATTATTAGTAAATTGAAAAAAATGTCATTTATATTTAATTCAAAGGATTATCTTTTTACTTTTTACTTTTTATATATTTACATTTGCTTGAAATTATTTTATAATATCATATTGAAATAATATTATCACTAGATCGTTAATTATGATTAATTATTATTATTATATTTTGAACAAATGGAAAAACCAATGCATTAAAAAAAATTACATACAAAACGGCCAAGCCAGAAGGCTGGGCAATGAAGAGAATATGAGCAAAAACCGAGAGAAAAGGACCAAGCAAGAAGGAAGCTAGCTAAATTGGCACCGCAGGGGGCCAATCCTATTCCACTTAATGTAATTCCCGCTACGGGAAGCTAGAATAGAAGACTGTAGCTAAATCTTATCAAATTTGAGCCAAATAATGTCCACTCTCTGGGTGCTCTAGCAAGCAAAGCCCCCCATAAATTATGATTAATTTTGACTTCTATTACCTGCGCAATGTGTCCCATGTCCATTGCAATCATTTGTTAAATAGCCATCACCAATTATATCTAGTCCAGCTAAACATCGTGTCATAGGTTTTTTTGATGAGTCAAGTCTTCCATCCGAGTACAAAAAATCTTTATGAGAACATCTTATACCCTTCAAATAATTTACAATAATATTTCAAACAATAGAATTCTAAACTAGTTAGTTTGAAGTAACTTAATCTTTTAATAAACCAATAAGATTGTGGGCAATTTCATTAAAATGGCGGTATTCCAGGTGCCACTTTGACGGTGGGCCATTTTCACCATCTAGGATCGGTATAGATTTTAGAACAAGCGTTCTGAACCATTTAGGACAGGTATAGATTTTGAACTGTTTTCATGCCATTTGAAAATAATATTGTCATTTTAATGAAATTGCCCATCATTAAGAGATTATGTAATTTTGCAATGATGTTATTTATTTATTGGATAATAATACAACTATAGTGATTCTTAAAAAAACATTTATTATCTTTTAACATACAGTGTCAACAATGTAAACATGAACACCAGTGCCTCCACTTGTAACTGAATATAAATTATTTATAAGAGCTTGCTTGGATTGGTGGTCAATGCGATCGAGACCCCAACTTGGAGGGTTGGTTTGTGTAATATTTGTAGCAGTCATGCTTATGATAGATTGACTCACACGAATAATACCTTCTACTTCTACATGCTCAACAAAGGCCAATTCATCTTCTAAAAGTTGATACAGGTTATTACCAGTTAAAACCATCAGCATACCTTTCCAATCAGTATTGTACCTTCAATTCAAATATAAAAATTATATATATATATTTTAAAAAATAAAAAATAAAAAATAATATCTACATATTAGGATTTTATTTTTTATTTTTTTCTCAAAACACATGGAAAATTTCCATTGATAAAGGAAACAATACACAAAACCAAAGGGAATACCCTCAGCGGAATTTTTAGCATTTTCTAAGACATTTTTTGCACTATTTTCATCATTTTGGGGGGATATAGAGGCAAGAGAAGCAGAGTGAGAACCAGCTAGACGGCAAAGAAGAGGTAGAAGAACAAAGCCACAGAACTAATTGGGCAATGGTCCAAGCCACTACTCACAACCAACTAGAATAGCACCCCAGTTTAGTTCAAAAAACTCATCATTGGATGAGAGGATTTTTTTAATGTAACTGTAGATATAAATACAAATCAATTAAATTTTTTAATGTTTATAATATAAAATAACAAAAATCAACACACACACACACACACACACACACACACATTTATAACTTCACAAAAATTATTGTTTTAAATACCAAAAAATTATCAATTTTCAATATCTAAAAGACTAAAATCCCGAGGAGTTCACTTAGTGTGCATATTAGAAACCACGTGAGATTTAAGATAGGATATTATATATTTAGTGTATCTAAAATTTAAAAAATATTATATCTAATGTAGAGTGTGTAGAAATATATATATGGTATTATAACTAACATAGGGTTATGTTTAATACCATGTACTAGATTTTATGTAGAAAAAATATAGGGAGAAAAAATAAAATTTTAAAGTGGGTATTTAATGTCTTTAAAGAAGAGCTGGACGAAAAATGATACGCTATTTATTCCAAATTATCCATGAACCTTGGATGAAGGAATGTGGTTGCCTCAAGAGTTATCTATAAAGTCCTTTGAAGTCACTTAGAATTTGAAGAATCTATCATAAATTTTGCTTTAATATACTCTAATTTGTTCATTCCAAATAGTAGAAAGGTATAAAAGAGCTTGGAGGTCTATGCTTTTTTGTTATATTGTAATGTTGTGTCATCTTTTCTTTGCTGAGTACTAGTATTCATTATATTCATTAGAATATATTGTAGATGATTAGCAATAAGTTGTTTGACACAACTAAAATGCATTGTTTACAATCCATAAATGTATTTGTTTGGCCATAGTACATGGTCCAAACATATTGTACTTTAGTTTTCAGTAACCTTAAAGAAATGATTTGAAAAAGAAGGGACAAAAGATGAAACAAGAAAATGATTAAAAACAATAATAGAAAAAAAAATCGTACAACACCTATTAGTTCTAATTTTTAAATCTAATATAGGGGCCAAAAAACTGGACTCAGATGTGTATTATAAATAATATAGGATGCTATAGTAAATGGCAACTTAGAATTATTTCTAAAAATAGGATATACTAAATTATAAAATATTAGGTAAATAGCCCCCCCGTAAAATATCCCCCAATCTCACGTATATACTAAACCTCTAAGCTAGTAACTTCTCTGTGACAAAAAAATTCAAAAAAATCCTAATAAATCAAACATGTCATTTTGAACTCTTAAATGATTCCATTCTTCATTGAACATGATTGATTGTTGATTATGAAGCGATCTTCTACATCACTTTCAAAGTCTAAATAGAATAATATAAAGTGACTTCTAGTAGCTAGACTTGTAAATTTTTGTGAATGAAAATAAAATAAACAACAAAGTTAGAAAAAAAATGTTTCTAAAATACATTCAGAGAACTTAAAATTTGTATTTCTCTAATATTTTCTACATGTTTATTGATATGTAATAAATATTAAATAAATATTTATGTAATTTAAGTAATATACATAAATTTTTAGAATTTAGATTATTTAAAATAAAATAATTCTGAAAACTCTAAAAACTTATTATTATGAAACATCATCTATAGGTTTTGTAAGTTCTATATTGAATATTTAAAAGATTTATTTATTTATGAAATAAATGTAGATTTATGAAGGCTTCTAATTTATTTTTTTAAATTTTATGATAATATTATAAATGTATCAAACAATTCATACATCAAAACTATCTTAAGACCAAATCAAAGTGGAAGTGCTTGTCTAAATTTTGAACTATATTTTATTTTAAATTACTTCTATCATAATTTTATTTTTAAGAAAATGGATTTGAGATTTGGTTAGCATGGCTATAAAATGACTAATTCGTATATCCATTTAAAGCATGTTAATTTTTAGTTTTTGTGAAACCAATCCATGTATGATGTGTAGTAACTTCAACAAATATATCTTTGGTACCATTCAAAAATCATCAAGAAGGGAGTGTTTGTACTGATAGTATGACATGCACCATATTTGATATCCAAGTATGGATGTTTTCAAGTTTTTTAAATAAAAAGATAGTAAAAAATAATAATAATTTGAGCATACGTTGGGCCACCCAAATCTTAGAAATAATATATGTAAACTAAAACACTACTAAAACATGATTTTCTTTCAATCATTATTTGTGACATTGAGATCCTTTAAACCATAAGTATTGTATGACCATTTAAAGTGTTATAAAAAATCTATCAACAAGAAAGAATGCACTCATTATGTTTCATGAAAACTAGACTTTTAATGTATAATTTGTTGATTTTTGAAGTGTTTGTCATGAAAATGAATAAAAAACATGAGAATTTGCAAAAGTAATTAGATTTTTGCATTGAATGCAATACAATGGTATTCAATGGTAATACAATAATAGTCACTATAATACCATATAGTAGATTTGGCAAGAAGAGTGACTAAATTTGCCTCAATACTATGGTATTTAAATTGGCACTTATTTTAAACCTTGTGATTTTAATTTTTGGCATGATTTTATAAAAAAAAATTGGAGATAGAAAAATAGAATTGCTTTCAAGAAATATAATTTTTATTCTATTCAATGCCAGAAGGCAAAAGTTATGCCATAATAAGCTCAAAATGCTCAACTTTGTGCAACATATAAAAATCACACTAGTTCAAAATAGTGTTAATTGTTTTAATACAACTTATTTTGTCTACATGGAAAGATTTGATTCAATCTATTTGGATCAGTGATGAGAAAGTTATGAACAGTGTTATTTTTTAGGCAATCATAGCATTTTTAGAAAATAACTTATAAAATTCATTTTTGAATTCAATTTTTACAATTTTTCAAAAACAAAAGTTTCACATGGTTTACTTTACTTACTAAAACAATCTCACCACTGGGATTAGTGTGTTCCAATTCCATTTTAGAACTGTAAATGATGTAGTATCTCCTTCTATCTTGTACCTACTTCTACGTAACAATTTTTTAAAGAATAAAAAAAAAATTTCCGTTGAATTTTTTTTTCAGACCCTTGATTCAATTCTTCATTATAAAATCTTTTACATTCAAAACTTTTGTTGCAAAAATTTAAGTTAAGAAGATTCAAAGCCTAATAAGCTAATCACGCAAGGTGCAAGAAAGAATGTTCTTTTTCACTTTAAATGCAAATATCTTGCAACCTATAAGATCAAAATTTCTAAAATTTCTTCCACATACTCTTATACTAGTCAAGTACAAGATCCTATGATTAAATATGCAAAAAAATAAACCTTTAAAGTGTTTTGCTCTTTGCAATAGAAATGACAATTTTAATTGTTTATTGAAAAAAAAAAGGCATTGGTCCTTTAGAGGGTAGTCCCTAAAAGACCAAACAGTTTTTTTGGCAATATAGAAATTTTGAGCAACTCACTAAGAATATAAATACTCACTATATTTTTTTTATTTTTTTGAGATGTGGGGACAAGGAGTACTTCGCTTTTTCACCAAAAAAAATTTACAATTGGATTTGTCTACAAGGAATTATAGGAAAAAATGTTGTTTTTGATGGACATAACCAATACAGGCAAAGTTATCTATACTAGAGGGAAATTTTCATTACAATGCCCAGAGAAGCGGGCATAGGAATTGGAGCAAGTTTTCATCCTCAGCTGGAAAAAAGTTGCTTTGACATTTTTTGGGACCTATAAATTGAAGAGGAGGTGTTAAAGAGACAAATGCTCTATGAAATATAGGTTTTAGAAAAATTGGCATTAAATTCAAAGAAATCAAAATATTTGGCAATTATATCACATAGCTTCAAAAGCCAGTTATTTTGTGTGTACATAGATGAGAAGACAAGCTCTTTATACAAGAGGGGTAGTAGTAGGTAAAACAACCCATGTGAGATATGTAAATTAGGATTAGTAGGAGCTCAACCGCTCATAGTAAAGTCAAAAGTAGAAATTGTGTTCAAAAAAGAATTTCATACCTCATGTAGTCATAGTAGAATAACTTGTTTCAAATAAATTTGAACTAAACTAATGTAGAAAATCAAGATACCTTTCATTTCCAAAAATCCATTTGAGATTTCAAGTCTCTAATCAAAATTTATAGACAAAATTTAGAGAGGATGTTTGAACATGTCAAAGAAAATGTTCCTTTCAACCCCTCTCTGAAATTTGTCCATAACTTTTGATTGGAGACTCAAAAATTCAAATTTATTTTTTAGCTTGATTTAGATGAAATTTAGCTTGATTTTTCACATTAATTTAGTTCAATTTTTTTTGAATTTCTTTATTCTACTATGACTAAATGAGGTCTAAAATGCTACTTTGAACACAATTCCTACTTGTAACTTAGTCCCTAAAGGACCATAAAGGACCGTTTGTCTCCTCGGGGGACAATTTGGGTCCGGGTAGGTTCCTATTGTCTCAATTTGTAGTAAAATTTTTGGAATTTTTTTGAGGTTGTGTATTTTTGCAAGAGCTTCGTGGATATATAATTTTTATTTAAATCGGTGCCTAGGAGCAGAAGTTATGGCACAATAAGCCAAAAACAGAGATTGGCAGGCAGCCAAAAAAAATCACAAAAAGTCAAAATAATCTTTTTTTAATTTTTTTTCTAAAATATTATATTTTTGTCCATATGTGAAGCTTTGATTCGTTCAATTTGGACTTGTGATGAAAAAGTTATGGACAATCTTAGTTTTTCGGGCAATCTAAGAATCTTCTTGAAAAAATGACCTATAGGATTCATTTTTGAATGCAATTTTTACAATTTTCCAAAAACAAATTGTTGGACACGATTAAATTTGCTTGCTAGAACAATCTCACCGTTGGGATTATTGTGTTTCAACTCCATCTTAGAGTTACTCATGGTTTTGTCTTTCCTTCATTCTTGAACCTACTTCTGCTTAACAAATTTTTAATGAGTGAAATTTAAGTTTTTTTTTCTAGAATTTTTTTTCCTATATTTTGAACTCAAATATGCAACATAAAAAGTTAAAAAATCAAAATTAGTAGTACATAAATTTTAAGTTAAAAAGATTCAAAGCCAAAAAATCTAGTCATAGAAGGTGTAAAAAACTATTTTTCTTCACTTTGGATGCAGATATTTTGCAATCCACGTGGTCAAAGTTTCTGAAATTTCTTCCATACGTACTTATACTAGTCTAGTATAAGATCCTATGGTTAGGTATGCAAAAAAAAAAAAAATTTTAAAGTTTTTTGCTCTTCGCAATAGAAATGGAAGTTTCAAGTGTTGTTTGATGGAAAAAAGCCTCGGTCCTTCAGGGAATAAGGCCATTAGGTGGTTTTTGCAACTACACTTGTAGAAAATTCAAAATGTGAACCTTACTACAATTCATGAACAAAAAAAGAGACCCTAAATGATTTTTTTCGTTAAATTTGTCGATGCAATCTGATCAAGAAATAATCGAGTGTGCAATTTCTAGTGAATTTTTTAAAATGGAGAAGGTGCTTTGGGCTATCACTTTGCATCCTCATATCTTTTTTTTGCACCTCAAAATTATTTTAAGAAATTTACACATCAATATCATGATCACATGATGATATGTACCCGTGGAAAAAAATCAGAGTTTTTTTAGAGCACTTTTGAGCATTCCGATTTTAACATTCTAATTTCAACATTTCGATTTCAACTTATGTGCAAAGTACAATCTAACCAAACATCTTTCCTCAATCCTGTCAATGGTGGCATTTTCTAAAAAGTGGCAATCATCAAATTTATTCTATGTACATGAATGAAAAATTATGCTTATTATAAGAATTAGTCAAGAAAACAAGAGCTGCGCTCAAACACCCCCGGTCCTTTAGGGGTTAATTATGAATAGCTGAGATCCTATTAATTCTAATTTACATATCCAATATGGATTATTTTACCTCCTACCACCCCTCTTGTATAAAGAATTTGTCATTTCATTGCTATATACAAAAAATAAATATCTTTTGAAGGTATCTGAAATAGTTGCTAAATATTTTAATTTCTTTGAATTTAATACCTAATTTTTTAAAATTGTATTTCAAATAGCAAGGGAACATCTTCATGCACAAGGAAAACGTGGGTGTTTCAAGGATATGGCATGTGGTAAACTTATCTAATGTCAGCGATACATAATGAGTTAGGCATAGCAAACTTTGATTTGGCCTCTTCCCATCTAATATGCCCCTCTGCCCTTGAGTTCAACTTGGATGTTTCAGATCATAAATTGATCAAGCTTGCCAAAGCTACAAATTTTGGGCGTTTTTTTTTCCTCCTAAGGCTAGTTGAAATCTAGAACTCCACCATTAACATTTTAAAGACATTACTATATGTGCAAGCCAAAAACTATTGAAAAAACATTAGAAGGAATTTGGTCCATGTAAAGGGCTATGAATTCTCGACTACAGGGGACGCGCTGCACTGCGCCATAGTAGCGCAGCAGTGTGACGTGGCCGAAGTTCGGCCACGTCATTTTTATTTTTTTTGAATATTTTTTAAACTTTATTTTTTAGCCAAAAAACAACAAAAAAACAACTGTAATTAGGGTTCTGACAAGAATCCGACATTCCTTCGCTGCATCGGGAACAAATTGGGGAACGAGCCTGAAAAGGCCCTCTAATGCCTCCAAATAACATCTAATGTGGCTTTGTGTAAGAATTCTTTTGAAGCTAAATCCCTATTGGAATTTTTTTGGTACATGTTCCTCAATTTGAAATGTTATGAATTTTTTTGAATATATGGTCAACTTTGTTATAAAAGAAAGCAAAAAACATTCAAGCAAAAAACATTCAAGCAAAAAAGTGAAATTAACTTGCACAAAAACCTCCACAAATCAAAGCTGCTTAAAATTTGGATGCCCCCCAAAACATTCTTTTCCAAGTTCAAATTTTATAATTTTATAATTTGTGTGGTTGAAAACTCCCATATCTTTTACTATAGTGTAATGAAGTAGTCTACTACCTGATCTTACGGTAAGGTGCAATGAGATTTCATTTGCCATTTTTATTTTTATTGATTTCTTTATAAACTTAAATAAAATCAATATTACTTTTCTTAAATTATAAATTTCATTGAATCTTATTGGCACACATTTTATAGCAAAAAAATTATGATATTCTTTTATTCATTTCCAATGCCTTAGAGTTTAGAAGATTTGAAAGCAATGAACAAGACAAAACAAACTAACATTTTGAGGTAGTAAAATAAATTTAAAACAACCATTTTTTGGATCAAGATTTTTTGATGCAAACAATATAAAACATCAAAATACAACTATAAGATTTTAAACTTACCTCAATGATAAGGAAACACTTACCAAAGTTTCAAACTCAAATCTTTACCACGTGTGAGATCTATGAGTTCAAAGTATATTTTTTTTTCATTGCATTTGCATGGGCACATATTAAGAAAAAATTTCAATGAAAAGTAGTGGATGTAGAATTTCGTTAAATTTTTTCTTAGTATAATGTACAAATATGCTCAAATTGAAAAATGACATGCCAAAAATCAAATTTGATTATCTTTTGTGAAATACTTATTCACTATTATTAATATGATGAAATACCAAAAAACATCAAAAAATTCATCCAAATTTCAAAAATGGATTTTCTTGCAATCCAAACTACAACATCCATAATTTAGATTGCAAAAATGTTGAAAGTTGGAGCAATGTATAATCCAAAGATGGGTAATCCAAAACATTGTAAATACAAATGATTGTAATAATGGGCTAAATGCATAAAAAACATATAATTAAGAGAATTTTGTCAAAAACTAAATTTTTTTTTGTGAACAACCATTTTAATATACTTGCATAAAAAATGAAGCATTGGAATTCAATGGCATGCTCTTAAAGTAATAAAAAACAAAAAGATTTGAGATGGTCATGCTAAGATGTATTTTCCTTCCATAAGTGTCACTTTATAATGTAACCAAACAACAACTTTCTTATGTAGTGGATTTCCCATTTGTTTGGAAAAAAAAATTGTCAAAAATAAGGGATTTGAAGAAATACTCAAAGTGGTGAATATCTCATTCAATTTTTTTCAAAATTTCAAAATCTATTTTTAGTTTTTAAATCTTTTTATATCCAAACCATTATAAATCTTTCAAATTTTGAGTTTATAGTCGGATGTTACAATAATAATGAAACTAATAAATTATTTAGAAAAATAATTAGGACATTTGTAAAGTTCATACCTTTATAAAAACAACACAGATTGAAAAATACACTCAAATTTACAAAATTAAAACTAATTTTTAGTTGATCATTCTCTAGTAGTCCAAGCATTTATATTTTGGATTAATTGATGATGAATCCATTGAAGGAAGACTTGTTTTCTATTCATCCAATAGTTTTGAAGAATTTAATATATTTTATTTGAATTTTATAAAATTTCAAAATCTTGTTATCAAATATTCTATAATTCAAAAAAATACATATGTTTTACCTCAGGAACTAATTTATTAATTTTCAAATTGTATTCCTTCAAAAATAAACACATTTAATGAAAGATATATTTTTTTTAATGTTCAAATTTAGTGTTTTTTAGTTCAACTTCCGAGTCAACTTCATAAGAAATATGACCTTATAATCATACCACTAATAATAAATTTGAATCTAATTTCAAGGACTTTTGCTTGGTTGTGATTTTTATTGACATTTCTTGATAAATGCTATGGTAGGTCTAATGATACAGGCTTCATATGTAAAATATATATTTTACAATATTTTTAAATCACTTCTAATTTTTTATTAGTATTATTCTCATTTTCTCTCTCTATATATATTTATTCATTTGTTGATTCAATAATTAAAATATATATGCTTTATGATTGATATGTTTTTTCTATTTATTTATACATTATTAGCTCAAGAAAGATGTTTTGGTAAAAAGCATATTTTTCCAAAACATTATTTTCTTTATAAATTTAATAATCATTTACTTAAAACATAATTAAATTTGTTTGATCATCAGCTCTACTCTTAAAAATTATTGAAGACAATTTATATATATTTGTAGTTTAAAAAATAATTCATAAATCATTGATTATTAATTCTAATCTATGAAGAATATTTTGTATCAGTAATTTAATATATCAACCTCTACAAATTATAATTTATTATCAAAACTATGATATAATATATATTTAATAAAGTCTTCAAACTCAAAATAGTTATTAGAATATGTAATATCCATGACATATTTATTTAACATCCAAACATATATTGAGCCATTTAACCCCTGAAGTCCCAAGGCCATTTTTCCATCAAAAACCACTCAAAACTGCCATTTCTATAGCAAAGAGCAAAAAAACATTTTAAATGTATTTTTTGCATATTTAACCGTAGGATCTTGTACTAGACTAGTGTAAAAATGTGTGGAAAAAATTTCAGAAACTTTAACCGTGTAGATTGCAAGATATTTGCATTTAAAGTGAAGGAATCAAGTTTTTTTGCACCTTGCTCAACTACATTTTTTGGCTTTGAACCTTCCTAACTTAAAATTTTTGCTCTAATGATTTTGAATTTCTAATTTTATATGATGAAGAATTGAGTTGAGAATCTAGGAAAAAAAATTCAAAAAAGAAACACTTAATTTTTACTCATTAAAAAATTGTTAAGTAGAAGTAGATTCAAGATTGAAGGAAAAATTAAAACATTAATAGCTCTAAGATAGAGTTGAAGTATACTAATCTCAACGGTGAGATTGTTCTAGCAAGAAATCTTAACCTTGTGAAATTTTTATTTTTTTTAAATTGTCAAAACTGAGTTCGAAAATGAATCCTACAAGTTATTTTTTCAAGAAGATGCTCTAATTGCCCGAAAAATAAGATTGCCCATAACTTTTGCATAACAAATCCAAATGGAATGAATCAAAGCTTTTCATGTAGATAAAAATAAAATCTATATGAAACAAATTTTTAAAATTTTTAATTTAAAGTTTTTGTGAGGGTTTTTTTCTGCCCGCCGAACTAAAATTTGGGGTTTTTGTGCCATAACTTTTGCTCCCGGACACCGATTGAAATAAAAATTACATTTTCGGAAAGCTAATGTGATTCTCTATCTTCACAAAAAAATTCAGAAAATTATGACAAATATTGAGACCGTAGGAGCCTGCCCGAAATCCATTTTGTCCCCCGAGGGGACAACGGGACTTTAGGGGTTAAAAATTATCTTGTATCCAATTGGAATATGTTTTTTGTTGTATTAAGTCTTAGCCTTATTTTTTACATAATAATTTAATATTATCCTTAATTTCAATAAATTACTATATTTAATAGAAGCAAATTTTGGGTTGTTAACTTCTAAAGTCCTAGTGTCTCCTCAAGGGACAAAATGAATTTTGGGTAGGCTCTTACGGTTTCTACATTTGCTGTGATATTTTGAAACTATTTGTAAAGATTAAAAAACACATTAAGATTTCTAGGAATATAATTTTTATTTCAATCAGTATCTAAAAGCAAAAGTTATGGCCGAAATACCCCGCCAAATTTTAGTTTGGTGGGCACCAAAAAAACCTACAAAAACTTAAAATAAAATCTCTCATAGATTGTATTTTAACTACATGGGAAGCTTTGATTCATTCCATTGGATTAGTGATGTGAAAGTTATAGACAACCAGTGTACTCTGTGGTGTTGTCACAGCCAAAACAAAATGAAAGTCATTTTTAAAACCAAAAATAACTCAAAAATCCATAACTTTTTCATGATAGGTCCAAATGCCACAAAACAAAGCCCGTGCACCCTTCCTCGGAAAGGGCTTTCCAACGGTATCCGACACGTGATCAATTGACACACAATTCAAAAGATACATTACTTAGCATAATTTAATAATTTTTAAGAACTGAAAATAACTCAAGAATCCATAACTTTCACACCACAAGTCCAAACGCCACAAATCAAAGCCCGTGCACCCCTCCTCACCGAGGGCTTTTCAAAGGTACCAAGCACGCCCCCGAGGGACGCACAGTCCGGGAGATCTCAACGTAACAAACAAAACAAAACAAACAATCTGTCTTAAGGGATGGATCTTTTTTTCCGGGCAATCATAGCATCTATTTAAAAAATCCTTGTAGGATCTATAAAGGAATGATCATATCCAAAAAATTGTTACAAATTATTTGTTTTGTTTTGTTTTTTAAATCCAATAAATTTAAATAATAAATATAAAAATATAAAAATTCATATGTTGTTAGTTTAAATACTATTAAACAATTTTTTTAACAAAAAGACAACGTTGAATATTGTTGCATGTACATAAATAATTATAAGTTTGTATTGCAATTCAAAAATAGATTTAAATCTAAAATTGTGTAATCATTCTTTAATATCATACATAATAAATGAATGTATTTAAAGCTTTATTAATATTAAGGTTGTTAATGAAATGTTACATTCAATTTAATCTAATGTTCAAATTAAAAAGATTAAAATCAAATTCAAGAATTCATCCCTTTGAAACAAATATTTCAAAATTTATATAGAACACACTAATTAATAAACCAATTTTTCTTTGAGACTTTCTCCAATAATATCAAATGAGTGAAGTGAAACATTCATAATATTCATCGTTTACTTTGTTGAAATTTAAACTTTTGAGGATTAAGCAACCTACAAATTTTATTCATAGCAATATTTTTGTTTCCTTGAAAAATTCTTTGAATAAAAGACTGTGTGAAGGAGGTTTCATTCAAATTAAATCTTTATTGCTTGAAGATATTATTATTATTATTTTTTGAACAAATGGGAGACCCACTGCATTAAAAGAAACCAAAGAACAACAACCAAGCCTCAACGGCTGGACAGAAAGAGCCACAAAAACCGGCCCGCAGAGAGAACCAAGAGCCACTAAAAGAAAGAGCACTCCGGAGGACAAACCTTATTCCAGAACACCTCTTTATCTCCCCTCCTACTTGAAGATATTAGACTTCAAGGACAAATTGTCCCTAAATAATACCAAAATTTATTTTATATAAAGATTTCAGAAGGAAAAAATTTAAATTCAAGATTTGTTATTATTTTTGAAAATAGAGACTTTTCTTTGTAGTTCCATCATATGAGGCATCATAATTAAATTCCCACAATTAGGATACTAAAACTACAGTCCTTCATACCATTAATTGGAAGTCACAAAAAATAATTTGTATGCACATTGAAAGTTATGCTAAATTTAAATTTTTCAAAAAAATAATTGAATATTAAAGTCTGTTTCCAAGGATAAATGCAAATATATTTGTTTATTTTCTAGCATTTGGGGGATACAAGTAGGTATACTAGAGTGTTTAGGAAAAAAAATTCTTTAACTAAAATAAATATGGAAGAAAATAGAGCACTACAAATATTATATATTCTAAAAATTAGTGCCTAGGGAAAAAATTATCCACAAATTATCCACAAAACAAGTGTAGTGTAATTTTTAAGAAAATAGGTACTTTGCTGTTTAAATTTTTAGAAAATAGCAAAGATATTCAAAGCAATAAACAAGAATAGGAAATTTCAATTATTTCATTTTATTTTTTTAATTAAAAAAATTCAAGAACATAAATTGAAAAGAGTAACATCTATCTTTTCTACATATTTTGGCTCCAACAACTCATGATGTCAAAACTCGTGGTACAAAACAAATTAGCTACGCAATAAGTAACGCCAAAATGCAACAAATAGTACATGTATTTCATGCTTTCATCCCAAATGAAAAATTGCAAAATGGTAGGGTTTGAATATATAATGGATTGCAATATTGGTGGCAATATCAATACATAAACTCAACAATCCATATAATGATATAATCTACCATAATCAAAATAGAATTTAGATGTAACTTGTTCTACATTGTGACCATTTCAATTATAGCAATTTAATAAATCTCTAATAAAGTGGACTATAAACTACAGATGATCTAAATTAAAAGTAATGAAAATGCAAACAAATTGTTATGCTCGTGTTGAATCAATCTTTAAGAAAAATAATTGAAAATAGAGCTATGATAATTTAAAGTTAGATTTAAAATTTAATAAATAAAATAGACTTACAATATATTTTAAAATGCAACTTTTTAAGAAAGAATGAAAAATGCTTCATCTTTTGCATACTAATCTAAAGCTTATCAAACTAAATATTGTCAAGATTTTAATTGTTTTATATATTGCTATATACTATAAAAATTGAGCTTAAATTTCTAAGATTAATGGATTTATTCATTTTTGAAAATGAACATTATTTATCGAAAGTGGTATTTAAATTTTTATTGTCAAAATGTCCCATTTTTTCCATCCAGATTTTTTTAACTTAAAAAAAAATCCTCAATTAAATTTGTCAAATAATTTTTGAATTACTTCACCGAATATATCCTAAAATTAAGTCTCACAAAAATCACTATAAATTAATTTCAAAATCACACTAAAACAATGAATTAAATTATTGTTAAGATTTATTAATCTAACAAAAAAAAGACTTTATAATCATATTCCAAGTCTTTATTATCAATGGAATTTGTCCATGTATTTTAAGAAAAAAAAGACTAAATATTTTATTTAATTAATTTTTTGAACCTACAGAGATAATGAAATTTAGGGAAAAGAAACAAAATAAACTATAAAAAAATAAAAATAATATTGATCACAATTTCAAATTAAATTAAATGCATTTTTATTATGTAAAATACAAAGGTGAAGTTTTATTTAATTTTATATACTTGAATAAAAACCTTAAGTTGAAATTGCCCAACTCACTTATGAACACAATATCCAGAGTATGAATTATTATTTGATTCAGCTTTAGAACAAATTTCATTTACTTTAGTTGAAGTTACATTGCTTTTTAACTTCAAAATGTATCTACAAAACAAAGAATAGACACAAAGTCATTAAAATGGAAACACATTTGTATTTTACAAAAATATAGGGTCTAAGTACTTTATATTCTATGACATGATTATATATGTGCCTCAAGATGTAAAAATTCAATATTTGTAAGGTACGAAGTTCTAATTTATAACTTCATATCAAAGGTTCAAATCCTTTAATTCAAGTTGATTGAAAGTTCATCAGTTTTAGTGTATTCTCCTTCTTTCAAATACATTAAGAGTTTTTTTTATTGAACTACATATTGCAAGTTCAAATTATACATGTCAAATTCATGTGTATCTTGGTGAAGTTTGATTGAGGATTATAGCAAAATTTAGTATCATTGTTGAAAGTGCTTTTTAAGTGTCCTCATATTGAATGCAAAAAAATTAGCTAAACAAAATGTATAATTCTATTTGTCAAAATTGCTTTGTATAGATCTATATAGTTGCATCATTTTTTGCAAAAGTATTTGAAATACTTTTATACATTATATGTAGAATAATTACAAAATATGAAATATATAAAATTCAAATTTTGAGTCGCATTTGGAATTTATTTTACTAATGCTAAGACAATGTAAGCGATTTAGGATTTGATCCTCATACTTATTACATTGCAAGAAATATTTTGCTATGCAAAATTTCTTTATATCTTATCTTCAATATATCTAGCAATCATATTTTTGAGTGTTCAAAAAATAAGATATTGATTCATATGCATAGCTCTTTTCTAAAAGGCTTTGCTACACTTTGGTGAAAAATAAGCCATAAGCTTTTTGAGAGCGTGATCATGACTATTCTTTACAAGTAGACCTATATGGAATATTTTTTTTATACACATGATCTAGAAGAATAAAAATTTGAAGGATTTTAAATAGTATCACTTACCTTGTAGGAGTGGTATGGGATTCCAACTCTGCAAGTTTGTCGTTATCAAGGTCAAATTGTCTGCCACAATTATATAGTTGGACATTGCCTTTTCCAGTGTGACATGATGTATAAAGTTGTTCTATTTTAGCATTTACATTCACATTCGCTAAAAGCATTGTAGATAAAGATAATAATACAATTAGAAATTCGGAGCCATTCATTTTTTGGTTCTCTGCAATATTTTTATTTTTTGAATATAATAATAATTTATTTTTATTTTTAGTTGTTTTCAATAATGTCCAAAAATGCAAAAGAATTCAATTATTCTGAATTTTTGAAGAACGATGACCATTTTTTTAAGATAAAATACACTTCTAGCAAAACAATTTTGTATTTGACCTTTTTTTCCATTATCGCACAACAAAACATAAGTATCAAAATTTCTAATACATCATCTTCAATAATAAATTAGCCATCACCCACTCGGTCTTTTTGTGTGATATAAACATATTATCATTTGCTACAAAACACTCTTATTTAAGTTGTAAATTTAATCTATAAAACTTTTTTTAAAGAATGAATTCAGAGTGATCGAATTCACTCTTTTGCTCGGTGGATTTCCCTACTTGAAAGTTAAACCTTCTTTGTAGTAAAGTAAAGCTTGCACTTGTGTCAAAAGAAAAAAATGTTCAAATGTAGTATATAAAATTAATCATTTTATTCAATATTATAAATCACAATTTCATTACTTTAACTTTGCACAATTATCTATAATTTTTTGTAAGATCAAATGTTTTCATTGTATACTTCAATTTAACTCTAAATAGCCATTCATTTTTCACAAAAGTACTCAATCTTCTAAATCTAACTTTGATAATTAATCCTTTTTCAATGACCTTGTATTTAAAAAAAAAATTGAGTATCATTAGAATATAGGACTAAGAACATTGGCAAATAGAACATTGGCAACATTGACATCATCAAAATTTTATCATTTCCAAATTTCGATGACTTTTAGGTCAAAGATGGTTTATGCACATTCTATTTCAATATATCAAGTTTTGAGATTTGGAAGCCACACAACTATGGTTCTATAATTGAAGCTAAGATCCTTTTATCATGATGCATTTAGACTTTGTAGCCAAGAGTGTTTGGCGCCTATTTTGTCTATCCTTTCATCACAATGTATTTAAACTCCACCGCCACACTTGTTTGGTATTTTTTATTATTCAATTTATCCTTATATCTTAATCCCTAAAGTTCTTTGACTATGTTTTCACCAAAAACGCTTCGAAACTGCCATTTCTAGTACAAGTACCAAATTTTAGGAAAAAGAACATTTTTGGACACATGTAACCATAGGATCTTATAGTATGCTGGTTTTAGAAGATGTAGAAAAAATTCAGAATTTTCCACCGTGCGGATTGGAAGATATTAGCATTTGAATTGGCAGAAATCCTTTTTTTGTCCCTGCAAAAAATAGGGCAACTGCACTTCACAAGGTCACATTTGTATGAAAAAATGTCCAAAATGGTGGTGCTTCTTTGAGTTCTTTTTCCTACACAAGTTGGCTATATTAAAAAATTTCAAATCATTTGGAATTGTACAACATATAGGAAAAAAAATAGTAAGTAGAAAGAAGTAGAGAATGTTCAAAATCCCAATGGTTGTAATGTTGTTTCAAACAATCTACATCCTATGGTTTTATTTTTTTCAAAAAATATTGAAAATTGAGTGAAACAAACAACTTAAATTTAAACGTTTATTTTAGAGTAGAGAATCTAATTGCCTCCAAACAAAACTCCTCGTAACTTTTGACTCATTCAAAGCTTTCCACATATACATAAATCTTAAAAACTAATTCCAAATTTTTGTTTCTAAAAAAAATGATTTTTTTAATCTGCTTGGACTGCCCGAGTTGAGAAAGAAATAACATATTAGGCCATAACTTTTGACTCATATTTCCAAATATCATGAAATTTAGTGCATATGAAAGATATTTCTCGTCCCTACCTTCTATTAAAAATTTAAGCCTAAAATATGCAAATTTTTAATCATAGGTATCTGTCCAAAATTACTATGTTGCTAAAAATAGCAGATTGGTCCTTTAGGGGTTAAATGTATTCTTACACCATCACTTTGATATTGGATCCATTTACGATCATCAGTGCAAGTACACTCTTCTTTGTATGTCCTTTCATCTACAATGCATTTAGTCCATAGTCCTTTATACTCTGTTGTCTCATCTAGAATGCATTAAATCATGAATGTTTGAAGTTCATTTTATTAGGTTAGATCCTTCTCCTTTGTAATATTACAAGTTTAAATTTTTTTGTTTTTTAAAAATAATTTTACAGAATGAAACAATATAAATTTGAAATTAATTAAAATAAAATAAAATAAAAATATTTGTTAACTATGAAACTTTTTGGGCGTTTAGTATCTTTTGGATGATTTTAAGATAGCCTGAAGAATAAATAAAAACATTGTATTGTATCATCCAATTTGGAAGAAGGAGAGGTTGCTTGAATTCATTTGCAATGAGTGGTATTGTATATTCCCTCCTTTTCATCTTTTGACTTTCTTACATAAGAAAATGGCAAATCCATGGATTACAATGAAGTGTATTTTGGCAACTTTGTTCCTTTCTCCTTATATGAATTTTAGTCATAAAAATGATCTTCTTTGAGTATAATATCAACTAACAAAATGAAGCTTATCAAATCTATTTTCTATTTAAATTTTGAATTTTGAATTTTTTTAAATTCAATATTTATAGCAATTTGACCTCTGGGGGCTATAAACAAAAAATGTTGAATTTTTAGTTTTAGAATGACATAACACATGATGTTCTATAATATAATGTACATCTATAGAATTAAAATAAAATTTAAACATATTTGCATTTGTTATGATTTTTTAATTTCAAAAATTCAAATTTTTTTAATTTTCATTAAAAAAATTGAAACTTAATGACTAATAGAAGACACATGGTTATATCTTTTTAAATAGATGTAAAAAAATTCATTCATATATAGTTGCAAAATGGAAGCATACCAAGGTAAAAACTTTGAAGTTTCAAAATGCGGTCATTGGCTAATTCTTTTAAGGTTTATTCATAAATTCATAAATTCATAAAAATAGATTTTAAAATCTTTAAATTTACAAATTAATAACCGAAAAAATTCAAGTTTCAAAATTTATTATTTATATGCATGTAGCTTATAAGATTTTACAATATTTAAATTTCATCATTTCAACATTCCAAAATCTGAAAATCTTCAATTGATTGTCATTGGTAGTACAAAAAGAAGATCCAATAGAAAGTAGAGGTATAGTTAAAAAATAGAATTGCAGAATCCACTACAATATAATATTTCATTTATCAATAAAAATGACAACTTTTATAGCAATCCAACAATAAGTCTTATGTAAAATTTAAAATTTAGTTCATTTTTTAGGTGTTAGTTTATTTTTATTTTTTCTTGTTTTTAATGTTATTATATTTTTTATTTGTCTATGCTTTCTATATTATTTTAAATATTTATTTTAATTCTTTACTTTGTTTCACAATTTCTTTTTATGTCTAATTTTTTTTATATGTCCAAGTATTTTATGTTTTCAAATTTGTTTAATTATTCATTTTTTATATTTTTTCACAAAAAAATTGAAGTATTAATTATAAGTTAAGGGGCCCTGCATGGCCAAGGCATTTATTGCATTGTAATTGGAAGAAAAGAGCTGATTAGTTCAATGTCATTTAACATTAGATAGAGAAGCAAAAAATGACCATTGCCATAAATGGATGAAATATATACATAGGTTCCAACTTACAGTCTATAAGTGAATCAAAATTTACAATCACCCAAGTTTTGTAGCAATTTCTCTTGCCGCAATGTCTAAATGAACAAGAGGTTAAAAAACCAAGAAGTAGTAACAAATTGAATTTTAATTTTAAAAAACCATTTTCCCCCCTTAACTACTAATTAACTACTAAAGGACCAAGGTGATTTTCCTATCAAAAACCATTAAAAACTGTCATTTCAACTACAAAGAGAAAAGAACTTTAAAAATTGTTTTTTTTGCATATCCAACCATGAGATCTTATACTTGACTAGTATATGAATACGTGGAAGGAATTTAAGAAACTTTGACCATGTAGATTGCAAGATATATGCATTTAAAGTGAAGAAAACAAGTTTTTTTGCACCTTGCTTGACTAGATTTTTTGGCTTAGAATCTTTTTAGTTGAAATTTTTTGCACTATTGATTTTGATTTTCTACTTATTTATGTTAATTAGTTGAGTTGAAAATCTACAAAAAAAATTTAGGAAAAAAAGCACTTAATTTTCAAACATTAAAAAATTGTTAAGTAGAGGTGGGTTTAAGATTGAAAAAAAAATCTAAATTGTTAATAGCTTTTAGATGGAATTGAATCACAATAATCCCAACGGTGAGATTGTTCTAGCAAGAAAATCTAACCCTGGCTAATAATTTTTTTTGAAAAATTCTAAAAATTGCATTCAAAAATGAATTCTACAATTTATTTTTTCAAGAAGATGCTTAGATTGCCCAAAAAACTGAGATTGTCCATAACTTTCTCATTATTAGTCCAAATTGAATGAAACAAAGCTTCACATGTAGACAAAAATATACTCCCTTTGTCCCACTAAAAACCTCCAAAAAGCTTGTCCACTAGGGATTAACTACATTTTTAGTCTTTCTGATAGTGATACATGCATTCGAAAACTAGCAACCCATCCTTTAGATCTTTGCAAAATCTCCGACTTAGGCACCATCATTTAGGCACCCAAAATCCATGCGGAAAGTACCATTTTTGACAAAATTTGTAAACGCTGCCAACTCCATCATTCTTGATGATTTAAATGTTGGTAGCAACATTGGGATTCTAGAAACATCTACTGTAACCTAAATACCTACAACAAAAATCCTTGCACCACTTCAAGAACAACTCTTCAAGTGTCGAAGTGGTCACCAAATCCATTGTCAATACTACTATCTAAGGAAGCACAACAAGTCCAAGGTGTCTCATATGGGCAAGGCCAAGCTTTCTTGGCAAAGGATGCTTTCTAATCACTTGACTTGCCCCCACGAGGTCGTTCAACACAGCCAACACTTACCCAATAATCGAAATCTAAAAACGGAGCCTTTTAGTGGGACAAAAATTGTGCTTGATTTGGAGGTCTTTAGGGGGACAGAGGGAGTAATCTTTAAGAAAAAAATTTGAAAAAAAAATTATTTTGACTTTTTGTGATTTTTTTTGTGCTGCCCGCCAAACTCCACTTTTGCTTATTGTGCCATAACTTTTGCTCCTAGGCATCAATTAAAATAAAAATTATATATTGTCAAAGTTCTTGCAAAAATACAAAACCTCAAAAAATCCCAAAAAATATCACTAAAAATTGAGACAGTAGGAACTTGCCCGGACAGACTTCGTCCCCCGAGGGAACAAATGGTCCTTTAGAGGTTAAATTGTACTTATTGTTATAGCAATATCTATTCTTTTTTATTGCAATATGTACGTGAACAAGAGGTAAAATGTTCAACAAGCAATAATAAATCTAATTTTAATTTTTAAAAATAATTTTCTATACCCTATTGGAGGATTGTACTTAAATTGTTATGATAACACCTATTTCTATTTACCATGATGAATAAGATTCAATGTAAAGAACAACTAAGACTTCATTGAAAAGTTACTACAAAAGTTGTGTTGATTTTGTGCAATATAGGAGTTGTGTCAAATTTTGAACAAAATAAAATAAATAAAACAAAGTAAATAGTTAAACATTAAGTATAACATATCATACAAAATGTAGGCTTAGATATGTATATACGTTTCCTAATCTTAAAACCACTCTCAACTCTAAAATAAACTCAAGTTAGTTCTATACATTGGAAATTGACTCAAATTTGCTTAAAACTCTTGTTTTTGTGGTCTAAATTCACTTTAGACTATTGAAGGTGAGTTAAGAATGAGATTATTAACTATTGGTCATGATTCTTAACTAAGAACCGTGAGTAAAAGAATTATTTGGCCAAGCTCTAAGTCACTAGTATAAAGACCCCATCTTAAAGGATCATAACATTCTTAATTAAGAGATTTCAACAAGCCTTGAAATCTTGGATATTTAGAAAGAAGAGATAATTTTTTCTAGAATACTAGGGGCAAGTAAGGTTAATATGCACTTACCTTAGCTCAATAGTTGTTTCATTGAGGAGCCAACTTGCATGCCAAGGAAGACAAAGGACCCCTCAATGAAGGTCAAGAACGCTTTGATGCAGTGCCACAAATGTTTTAGTTTGACACTTATTCAAATCCCATGTTATTTTTCTACTTGCTCTCTTGAAATTAAATAACTCTCTATTGGTATTTTTTTATTAACACAATATATATGGATATGTATTCTTTCATATGATTTTATTTCATTTTTTCATATTATATATTCTTTATACCTACTTACATTTTTCAAATTGAAAAACTAGAACTTTTCTCATTACTACTTGTGACAATCAAATTGGGATAATTGAAAATTTTAAATGTTGAAATTAAAAAATTTATAATCTTAAAAGTTTGTAGATTTAATACTTTAAGACTCTAAAATCTGTAAATTTGTAATTTATAAAATTTGAAAACTAATGTGTTTTCTAATTCAATTTGTAAATTTGTAACATGAAGAATTTAATAACTAGTAATTGATAAGCTTATCCATAGTATTTTCTTTTAATTTATCAATTAGTAAAATTTTAATTTATTGATGTATGAAACTTTTAATCTTTTAACCCCTCAAGGACCAAATTTTTGAATTCTAAACAACAAGTAAATACAAAACATGTTTAGTTCATAGAATTTTGTTTTTTCCATCCACCGAATTGTTTGATTCTTATTTACGTTAGTTTTCTAACATTTGTATATTAATAGTATATCTTTTCAAGACTTTGATTATAAATGTTTATATTAAAAAAGATACAAATGAATTTTGCATCAAATATGAATTTTCAAAATTCAAATGTTGTTGTTTCAAAATTGATTTGATTAAACAAGTTAAATAAAAGACAATCCTCAAAAACCACCATATTAAAAATTTGACATTTTAAATCTAGGAGGTTTTTTTAATAAAAATTACAAACATTCACTCTACAATTAATTTTAGGAAGAGTTTACAAATTATGGTTTAAATCCATATTGACAAATATTAATTAGGATATTAATAAAATCAATTGTATAGATATGATCTATGGACCGTATTTTTTAATATTCTTTAATAGTCACCATTAAAGTTTTTTTAAGTTGCATTTTATAATACATCTTTATAATATCAAAAATTTGGATTATCCCTAGTCTTTATAGGATTAAGTTTTTACATGTGTAAATTTCAAATCTTTTGAATTTTGAATATTAAGTTTTCAATTTTTAATTTCACAATTGTAATAATTTCATCTCAAATTCAGAACCATTGCCAATTACCTTGAGTTCGTGACGTCGTATTCACCATGCGGCTCTAGCTCTACAACTTTTGTAGTACTTGTAGCCATCAAGCTTTGGGTGCTTCAAATCTCCACATAATCAATGAGAAAAAAACCAAAGACCAATCCACCTTAATCAATCCAACAAATTAAATGATCAAAAAATCACAACTGAATATCTGCAATTCTCTATGTCTACAACACCAATGCCATTTCCTCAAATTAGCACGTATATTCACCAGAAGAAATCCATGTTTTAGATGACAAATTCTAGGTGACAAAAAAATTTCGTAAGAAATGGAGACAAATTTTTTTCTAAAAGAAGTGGACACCAAAATCCTCTATAAAAAGAGTACAACAAAATTCTTATACCATAGGAACTTCAATTAGTAGCCTTCTCAAACTATTTTCAATATTATGGATCGATTCTAATCAATGTAAATGGGCAATGTTTTCAAGAAAAATATCACACGAAGAACGTCACCTTATTGTAATGGACATTGCGGCAATGCTTAAGTGCTTAATCTCCATAGTTACTTAATGTTCGGCTTTGGCTTCTTATTTGGTGGAGGACACATGCTTCCACTTTCAAGTTTGTGCCACTTGAAGCCTTGGAAGTGGGTTTTGTTCTCGCCGAGCATTGGAGTAAGACTATCAATGGGTTCTTTCTTCACACTGGCAAATTCGCTTATCGAATTGTTTGTTTGCCTAGATTTGATATCGCCACTAAGGACGAGTTTAGGAGATTGCAATGTAGCTTGTAAGTCACAAATCTTGTCTATTGACATCAGAGGGGTACAACTGCCTCCGTTAATTTGTTTCAGCTTCAGCTCTTCTTGGAATTGTTTCTGCCTTTTTGCTTGCTTCTTCTTGCCAGGTCCCTTCCCATGGAATTTGTGAGAAAATTTCCGGAATGCTTCTTTAGGAGTCATCTGTTATACATGCACATCAAGCACAAACAACCATTAGTCAGACGCTAACCCACAATAGATGGAAAAATACTAACATAAAGACACTTTTTGCAACAAACACAACAACAGCTTAAGATGACAAATGCGCACAAGCTCAAGAAAAAAATTGTAGCGAAAGTAAACAGCTTAATTGAAAGAGAAAATGACAATAGACCAATATTAGAATTCTCTCTCAATTACGCAAATACAAAATAATTTGGAACAACTTTTGAAAACAACAACAATTAACTAGCTCATTTTTTGCAGGGAATGGAGGTTCATATACGTACCGTTCGACCGAATTCATCAACACGATCCAGAAGAATGTCTCGTTGACCAACAACATTATTTCTCATCCATAATTCCAACCAGTTTGCTCTTCTTCTTGTCCGTATTTCGACCTCCCCAATCAATTGTTTCCTTCAAGTCACCTCTTTCTCTTAGATGTTGTAGAGCACTACCGAGACCTTTTCCTATTAGTACTTCTTTCATTTCATTTTGAGATTCCTCTTCCATCTCTAGAATTTATTACAAACCCGTTCTCCAACTCCTAACTCAAATAAAACTTTAAAGTACAAAACTTTGCTTCTAAATAAGAACACGAATAATTATATATTAACAAAATATACTTTTCTAAGAAGTAAATAAAGCAAGAGAGACCAAGAGAATACCTCCTTATATAATAGAAGATGTCTATTTTACTTTTACTTTCTATTCTATCTAAAGTAAAAGTCCTAGTTTTAATTAGATGTATTCTAAGTAAAAATTTGCTCTCATCTAGTATATTAGTATCTTTGTAATTTTGAAACTAGAAAAATTACAATTTTGAGTGCACATCCAACAATTAATTCGTAGCAATATGAAACCAAATTGACCTTGCTCCATCATTTACTTCTAATGAGTGACCCTAAACTTGTAGTAAATTTTACTATCATGCTACATGCTGAACATTGAATTTAAAGTGAATTATTTTAGATAATCACTATCTCTATTTTTATGCAAATTTCATAGATGGATGATTTTTTTTTTAAATTATAAAATAGAAGTTAAATACAAATAAATTTGATGGATTAATTTGATAGAATATTCTAGAGGGCCTTACATTGAGTATTCTAATCTTGAAGTGAAGGCTATAAGCATAATTTTTCTAAAGAAATTGGTGATGTTAAGCTTTGTCATACTTTAAACAATTGTAGACACTGGAAGGAGTTGGATAGATAAACTCCCTTGAAGTTAATTGTTAAATTGCCTTGAGCAAAATAATATAGTGAATTGTTATAAGTACAATTATGAAGTTTACAATGGATTGATGAAGTTGGATGTATTAATGATGGTTTGTAGAATGAAAAGCCATAAGCAAATATTATGAGCCTATGCCTTAAGCAATTACAATAGAAAATGATTATAATTGTGCTTTGAACTATATGTTTTGTATCCCTTAAGGCTAAAAGCTTGCCTTTGTTTGTGAGCCAACATCTTAGTTTAAGATGGTGACCGCATATTTGTATTGTTGCATCCATAAAAAATTGATGAAAATTAGAAATAGGAAAAAGAAAGTCTTTTGCCCTGTATCTTATTCCTATATCCAATGCATTAATGTGGGTGATTGCAAGAAACACTTGTACTATTTATTGCATTTTGCATTTTTGGACTTTTAGTACTTTTTGTACTACGAGTCACCTTCAGTACTATTGAAGGTATGGAACATAAAATTTGAATGGTCAATTGGATTTCAAATTTACTATTCTGACAACATGTGATGTTCATCATTGGATGACAAAAATGGATGGAAATACTTAATTTTCCATTAAAAAAAATTTACATTGGCAAATAGAAGGTATTACGAGCCCCAACAATATTATTGAGTCTTTCTGTATACCCTGGAGTACTATTTTGAGCCACATGCTACAATTTACCTTAGAAAATGAGACTTTCATGTTTCTATTTTTGAAAATTAGGAAATGAGTTTGAAAAATTTATTTAAAAAATGATCATTGTTGCCGACTAAGAGCAAAGTAGGAAGATCAAAGTTAGAATTAAAAAACCATTTTTAATTCAACATAAATTCAACCTGAATACAGCACACTTTAGGCCAATATAGAACACATTTGGAAAATGTTTTTGGAAATCCTTCTTCTGAGAAGGTGTATTTCTATTAGAAGAGCTAGCCTACCAAATTTAATGATGTAATTCTTCAAAAAAGGTACTCGATAGTACTAAAAAACACCAAAATTGCATGTGTGACATATATTCAAAATTCAATTTCACCTATTAAATTAATTTTGAAATAATTAAAATAATTCAAGTGTATTTTCTATTGCTATAGAAAGCTTGCTTTTGAATTTCATGTTCATTCAATCATTTTTGCAATACTTATGGCACAAAACAACTTCCGCATTGAACGTGTGACGGAAAATAATACAGGTATTTTTTGCAATCACCAATGTATGTTTATTTTCTATAAGAATCAAATTACAAAACATACCTACTTGAAAAGTGACCTTAGTCACATGATGATAGACAATTTAACCTTCCCTATTTAAAACCCCCTAAAAAGTGGTCTTGAGTTTTGCCAGATAGAGCTACTGAAACTTTAGATTAAAAGATGTACTTGAGGTGAATATTTTTATGAAGTGGATTGAAAACAACATTTTCATTGTTTTCAAGAAGGTTTTAAAATGTATCCATGTGACAAACACAGGCTAAGGTTTTAATGGTATCTAAAGATACACACAAAGATTTATTTTATCCTCTCACATAGAATTTCAGATTTTAAATTATTTTTAAATGTATTTGTATACATGATACCTTTTTAGACTGATGAGATCTCCAATAAGAACTATATATATTAGAATATGAAGCCTTTCATCTTTTAAAGAAAATTTATAAATTCTATAGAGATAGAGTTTTGGATTTAGACTTTTGTTTAACAAAATTATTCAAGCCCATTCATACCCACACATTTAAGTTTCAAATTTGAGATATATTTAAGGCCAATTTGATTTAAAATTGATTTTCAAAATTACCAATAAAAATAATTCATCTAATTATCATAAATGCATTTTTTATTCAAGAACTCTTGTATGCAAAATTACCCTAAGAAAAAGCCCTTTGGACTTTAAAGTTTTCAAATCCATTAAATTAGGGATTGTAAAGTTTTAAACTTGATATATTTGCACGAATTTCAAGATTTTTTGGTTATTAGCTTGAGCTTATACTTTAATTTTCTTGGAAAAGGGCACATCTATATATATCAAAAATGTGATATTGACTACTAGAAGTAAATTTTCAACTTCCTAGGGATCGGAGCAATAAGAGATGATGTAATTGTAAAAAATATGATTTACAAAAAATTCAAAGTGCACTATATAAAGTGCACTCACTTGATTTTGAGCATGTATTGAGGCATGTATCCACCAATGATCCTTAATAGATTCTCAATAAATCTATCAAAAAAGTAGGGCATTCAATGTTAGAAAATTAAAATTAGGGCACAAATTTAGAAAATCTATTAATTGAACTTTGACCTTTTGTAATTGTTATATATAATATTCAATTATCATTTTTGAACTTCATCTAATTTTAGTTGCAATTAAGCTAGGTGGGATCAAAAGGGGGCTCATTGATACACTATTACTATCATGCGTATATATTAAGAAAATTTGCTTCATTGTTCTCTATTGGTAATAATTACTAGGACTCCGATGCTATCCACGCTATTAGTGATGCTCATTCAAGATTGAAGGTTTCAAGGCCTCACTTTTCTTTGGCACTTTTGAATGAGATATGATTGAAGGATTAATTTCTTTACCTACATCCAAGGTATGCTTATATCAAAGCCCTAACCAAAAGTCCTTAACCACAGTTTCTTTTGTATATAATATTCAATTATCATTTTTGAACTTCATCTAATTTTAGTTTCAATTTAGCTAAGTGGGATTAAAAGGTGTCTCATTGATACACTATTACTATCATACATATTAATGTTAAAAAAATTTGCTTCATAATAGCTCATTCTACCCTACTTGTAATCTTTTGGCACTTTTGAATGGGATGTGATTGAATGATTCATTTCTTGACCAACATCCAAAATATGCTTATATTGAAGCTCTAACCAGAAATCTTTGACTACAATTTCTTTGCAATATATATAAGTTCCGTACTTGATCTTCATTTGAATTTCAACTATTCATCACTACAAGAGAATTGACCACAATTTCTTTGCAATATATAGAAGTCCCGCACTTGAGCTTCATTTGAATTTCAACTATTCATCACTACAAAAGAATTGACCACAATTACTTTGCAATATGTAGAAGTCCCGCACTTGAGCTTCATTTGAATTTCAACTATTCGTCACTACAAGAAAATTGACCACAATTTCTTTCCAATATATAGAAGTCTTGCATTTGATCTTCATTTGAATTTCAACTATTCATCACTAAAAAAAAGGATAGTATTCAATGCAATATTCAGTGAGAAGAATTCCTATATCATGTCAATTCAATCAAATTTTGCATGTCCTTTTAGGATTCTTAAAAGATAATATTAACTACCAAAACCACAAGCCGTAGGATTTGAAATTCTTATCTAATGGTCGGTAGTGAGAAACCTTAGTACCTTGCTATATCTTTCTTTATACGTAAAATCAAAATCTCCTCAAAATTTATATGACATGAGTTGTCTATTTAATAACCAGTGGCCAAAGAAGATAAATTTTTAGTAATGTAATTCATGACCAACTAGCATTGAAGGCTTGCAATATATTATATACAACCAATTGGACGTACCATTTAGCACTAAAAACAACATTTTAGTAATTTTTTTATTAATTGGTTGTCTTAAATCCACCATGGTCGTGGTAGTGCACGGGTGACAAGATTGATGCATTAGCTACGCTTATCTAAGAAATTTCCAATGATTGGTAAGAGCATTCCGTGCACACATTTTCTTTGCTTCTACTTTGATGCTAGTTTTGCATTCTTGACCTCAAAGGTTGCCTTTTCATGTTTATTTTAAGACTTTTTAATACACTTTCTTTCACTAAATTTTTTTCTTGATTAATGCATGCAATATTCATCAATGAATCTAGTGACTAATAAAATTTAGCCTTGTCTAATTTCTATCATTACAACATGTACACCAAATCCTAAACCATGAATGACCTAGGACTATACTCGTGGCTACATAGGAATATCAAAATGTACCTAATTAATTTCAATATTAGAATCTTTTTGCATTTGCCAATAAGACACAAAAAAATATGAAGTTAATTAATAAAAGGACCTTGTTCAAATGTTTATTTGAATGGTTTTCATACAAGGTCATTGTTACAAACTTTTACCAAAAGACTACTAAGGTAGAAGGCTCAAGAACAGTTCAGGCATTTAGAACCGCCCACCCCATAAATGTACACAGTTTGTACATGTTTTTTTTTCATAGCCTTCACTGATGTACCAACAGTGTACATTTCAGGGGTGGGCGGTTTTAGAGCCTTAGGGTAGTTCAACTTCAAAATTTCATAACTAATTCAAAAATGATCCAAAAAATATGAAACGACTTGGATTAGATGCCAACTCCTCTTGTCTTTGAAAGAAAATTCACTGAAAAATATTTTGAGAATTTTCACCTGCTTAAAATTCAGTTCCAGTGCTTAGATGGTTGGTTTATGGACCTTCTACCTTACATGTCCCTATTTTTCTATACTAAGTTAGAAAAAGTTAAGGAAAGTTGGTAGTCTTCTGGGTAGAAGATTGTAATGTACATATCATATGCTCTTTGATTGAAATAACCAAGCCTATTACAATGTTCAAAATGCTTAATTCAAAGTGCTCCAAATTTGATATTCTAGATAATAAACACAATGCTTCAAAACAATGTTTCAGTCTTTGAAGCAACTTCTCATTCATCCAAAACAATAGTTGAATCTTTAAATGACAATCTTCATTTATGACCAATTCTATAAAATTGAGGTAAATAATATGTTTTTACAATATGATATCCAATTGTTGCTCTCACATGCAATGATGGTTGTCTAAATTACACTATGGAGAATGTAAGCTTCTTAATCACTACATTGTTATCACCTACATTGTTAAGACAAAAATAAAGAGAATCTATTTTACAAGCTAATATATGGTTATAATAATTGTTAAATGATATCTCTATCATTATTTACACCCAATTTGAATTTTGCACTTCATCTTCACATGAATTAAAACTATTCACAAGCACAATTTCAATACACAAAATAGATTTGAAATTAATGTATCAAAACGTTTCAAAAGAAGAGACTACCAATTTTGGCTCCCCCCCCAAAATCCAAAAGAATAAGAATAAGAGGACGTTGTCATTTCAGTTGTTCATGATTTGAAGCATTGTTCATGATCTTAGAAAGAAAAGAAAGGGACAATGCCATTTTTGGTTGGTTATGATTTGAGGCAATCTTCATAATCTTGATTGTTTTTGAAATTTGACGATTTATAGTTTCTCTCATGAGGTGTTTGGTATAAATGAAAATTTGCACATTACATGTGTATATATGATGTAGGAGACCAAATGCTCCAAAGCCATGGAATGCCCACTTCACAAGTTGTAGGGGCGGGTGGGTGATTGCAAAAAACACTTGCCCTATTTTGCATCTCAACATCAAACCTTGCATGGTGATTTGTTTTTAGGCCATAACTTTTGCATTATAGCTCCAAATGACTGAAGATTTACTCATGACTATTTAACACCTTGCATAAGTTTTCTGCAATTTAAAAAAAAACTACTATCCAAAATAAGCCCCAAATTTTATGTCACATTTGCCAATTTGGGGATGGGGGTAGTACTATTTAGTATCCAAACAACAAATTTCAAGTGAAATTTGGAGGGGATGGTCTTCTAAAGACTTGTAGCTACTATTTAAAGTAATTCTAAAAATATTTAATTGTATGTGGTGTAGAAGTTTACAAAGTGAGCTTCTTTTTGCTTGCATTTTGAAAAATATAAAATATTATTTTGGAACATATAAAGTATTATTTTGGTATTTATTCTGGTGAATGACCATCTCTACAAAGTTGTTGCAAATAAATGTATTTTTATTTATTTATTTAATTTATCTCCTATTTTTTCTTAATTAAAACATCCAAGTACCTATTTTCTTAAGATTTGGCACTTTTCTAGTTCTCCTACTTAAAGAATTTTTCTACACTTTTCCGTTGGTGATTACCTTCATCTTAGAGGTGTATAAATTATCTATATTTTATAAATTTAAAAAAATTATAATTTTAAAGTACTCCAAAAAAAATCATGAGTATTATTTAAAATACAATAAAATCAGTAAATGTTTCTTGCAATCATCCAAGTTCAAATTCTGCTACCTACATTGCTTCTAGGTTGATATAAATCAATGTATAGAGCACATTGGAATATATATTGAGTGGTATTAACATTGATTGTCTTGTTGTTGGAATTATTTTGTTGCCAATAATTTGATGTATTTTCTATTTAATGAAATAATTAAGAATTCACTCAAACGACTAATTTACAAATAATTATGACAAATAACAAACTTGACTCACAAGACAACTAGGTCTTAAGACCATCTTCAAGTCATCTCGCTAATCTATCAAGCCTGAAAATATTCTATGAACACGTCTAACATACTAGACACAACACAATATTGTTCAATATATGTCCTACAAGATAGACATGGACCAAAACGTGTTTGACAAGACTTGTAACCTTTTTTACTAGTGAATGTTGTGTTAATGTGAGTGCATGGTTGAGTGGAATAAATGTGGCGGAAGTCTATATCCATATAGCTCACTACAAGGCTAGCCAAAAAAACTTTGCATAAGGAAAGTGAATATAATAATTTGGAGAAAGATACATGGTGGGTAGGATAAGCATTGGAAAGGATCCTTTTAGAACCCTACAATATGTCTTGCCAAAAATGCCTAGTGACATCATCTAGTCATCCTAGTACTCTAAATCTTGAAAATGCCAACGGTTTGAAATTTATCCAATCTTCAATGTTGATCTGAAGCCCATCTACAATTTCTAGTCTTATCTAGGATTCTAAATATGTTTTGGAAAAAAACATTGTTTTGACTTTTTTATAGACTTTTAAAAATATAATTCAATTCAATCCTTTCAAAAGTCCATAACTATTATTTTAAAATGACTATCAAGTAAAGCAATATAATTTTTAAGCACCTCAATCTACATTACAACACATGATGAGTCACTAATACAATAACAAGAATGTTCACTTCAATAAAAAGACTCTCATACAATGTTATATGGAGTTTTTTGAATTCATATTGCAACTTTAAAAGTCTATAGCTCTTTATTTCAAGAAGAGACCTTCTAAATAATTACATAGTTGTCTTTGCATTCAAGTTGGAAATGTATGCATAAATTTGTAGCTACAATAGTGTAGTGAATTATCTACAATGTGGCTTGCAATGCAAAGGTCACATTGAAAACAAAACTATGATTGAGTGGTCTACACAATCATGCACACACCCGTTGATGTGTAGTGAGGTTCCGTTGTGGTGAAAATAGATGTATTCAACTATGACCTACGCTCTCATGATTAGCCTTACTAAAATGTTCTCACCATTGGCAACAAAATACAATACACAAAATAACTTTATAAACAAATTTGCGTCTCAAATAACTAATCAATTCTCAAAGGTCTATTTTTAAAAAAAATTCTAAAATAATAATGCAATTGTGAATGAAGGGACACACAAATTATTTGACCACTAAAATAAATTTGCGCATGAAATTAACTCTTTCACTTTCAAGGTCAAATTTATTCCATTGACGACTTTTAGGGCATTAAGCCAAATATAGGGTGCACTAGATGTAAAGAGTTATTTGGCCATAGATCCATGAGGCCAAATGACAACCAATGAGATAAAGCCACGACATGGCTGTGGAATCATGATGCCATAGAATTAAAGTGATGAAATGAAGCCAGACAAGATTGTTGCTTCATATAATTTGTGTGTCCCTTCTTCTACATCATCTACAATTACAGTATTTTAAGGATGATATAAAATATGATAAAAGTACAATTTTTACCTTTGAGATTTGAAGAGTCATTTCAAGCCCAAATTCATTTTATTTATATTTATAAAAAATTTGTTTTGTATTGCAATTTATTATTGCCAACAATAAGAGTGAGAATATTTTATTTATTACAATTTAAGTAATCACTAACTAATCAAACATGAGAACATCTATCATTTTGAAAGCATAATTCTTTGCCTATATATGTTTGTCTGCTGGGACATTTAGTATTGATATGTTATTGGATGACAAAAGTACGTTGATAAATTTGATGGCATGCATCATAAGCAAGTTGAAGCTCAGAGTTGCAACAATTTGGTCAAAGACCACACTACAAGGGATTAGTGCCAAGCCTACTACCATGTTCTTAGGAGCAATTGCAATGTTAATGAAATGAATCAATTGTGTCCAATATAGAGAAAAATATAATCTATAAAAAATCATTTTTCTTAAATTATTTCAATTTATTGTGATTTTTTTGCTACCAAAACTTAACTATTTTGAGTTTTATAATTTTTTCTCTAAGGAATCAATTTAAATAAATAAAAAATATACCTAGAAAGCTAATATGAATTCCTATCTTTAAAAAATTCAAAATTTCATGCCAAAAATTGAAATTATAGGAATTGAAACAAACCTTCAATTGTGTCCCAAGGATATAGTGACTCCCAAAAGTAGTTGGCCACCCTAAAAATCGCTCTCATAAATTGAGAAATTAGAATTTTGAAGTGAAATTTAGATATGTTGTTGTACAAAAGGAATTCTACCCTCATGCGTAATTTCATTTTAAGTGGACTATATTTAGACCTATTATTAATTGAATGAAATTTCAATGGAAAAAAGAACTTTTCGTAAGAAGTCAAAATGTCCCATTTCTTTTTATAGGAAGAATGTACATCTTGACTAGAATCACATGTTACAAGTTTCATGAATTTTGGATTTTTATTGATTGAGATCTAATTGATTGAAATTTGACCCCAAAATTTTGATTTTTTAATTTTTCACTTCATAAATTGCCAAAAAATATGCTTTTGATATATATAATTATTTTACGTTATTTTAAATTTTTATTTTATTTTTTTGCAATTTATGGAGTGAAAAACAAAAAAAACATAATTTTGGAGTCAAATTTCAGTCAATTAGATCTCAATCAATAAAAATTTAAAATTCATGAAACTTGTAACATGTGATTCTAGTCAAGATGTACATTCTTCCTATAAAAAGAAATGGGACATTTTGACTTCTCACAAAAAGTTTTTTTTTCCATTGAAATTTCATTCAATTAATAATAGGTCTAAATATAGTCCATTTAAAGTGAAATTAAGCATGAGGGTAGAATTCCTTTTGTACAACAACATATATAAATTTCACTTCAAAATTCCAATTTCTCAATTTATGAGAGCGATTTTTAGGGTGGCCAACTACTTTTGGGAGTCACTGTACACTTGGAACTTTAGACGTTAATATGGGATTAATTTGAATAGAGTGAATCAAAGGGTTTTTGAACATACATCAATCCATCCAATAAAATAGAAAAATAGTGAATTTTTAAAAATAAATGATAAAAATGCCCACATTGAAATAGAAATTGAAAAAAAATCTTATTGTGATTTTTGCAATAATTACCTTTAGAATGCTTTTGTTTAGAAATGTAAAAAGATTATTTCACATGATGCAAATTTTTGTTGGGAAAGCAAAATTTAACCTTCAACAATGATCACTTTTCATGGAGTTTGCTTCACCCATCGACACATGTGATCAATTCACCTCCAAGACCAATGAGGCTTTTACTTCATGCTTTGTTTGAATTCATTGTTCCATTGCATACTCATTCTTTGTAGAAAAGCGACCTATTTTACAGACCACTATTTTTGGATTTTGAAATGCGTGAGTGAGGGTCAAATTTTTGCTGCCAAGGTCTCTTGAGCTATAAATAGAGCCTCTAAATTTTCAATTTTTAGAGATGGTCACTAGTAGTGCGGAGAGCAATGAAACCCTAGTTTTTATTGGTTTCTATTTTAATAAAAATAATGCTATTGTGGGTGAAGGGACACACAATTTATTTGAAGCAAAAGTCATGGTTGCACTCTTATGCCTTCATTTAATGGCTTCAATTGTGTGACATCATAAACATCATAAACATCATGATTCTATTGGTTCCACGCCTATGTCCATGTTGTGGTTTCATTTCATGGCTTCATTTGTGTGCCCTCAAAATTCTATAACCAAGTCGTGTCTACTTCTCTCTCCACACCTAATACACCCAATATTCATCAATACAAAAATATATATCACCAAATATCAGCTAGACCAATTCCGACCTAAAAATTATCATTGGAATTTATTCTCAGAAGGCTCGATTGGGAGAATTTGTTTCTCAATTTGATTTGGTTTTGGCCCATTAAAAGAGAAGATGTGTTGCAATGAGGCGCTTGCTTCATCAGTCTAGCCGCAAAGGAAATGGAAGCCCAGCAATTGAAGAGGTAACTTACACAAGCATGTTGATGTGCATTCATTTCACATGAATTTTGTTCATAGATTTTTTTTTTTTTTTTTTTTGATACAAAAGCATAGATTTTGATTGCAGCAATGGAGCATTAAGCTTAATCATTGAATGAGCTTTACACATTTAACTTAACTTACTGTAGGTTTTCAAAAATGGGAGACCTATTCACACACCTTTTTGAATATGCTAAACCCTCTGTAATAACATTGATTAGCAAATGAATAGACCCTAAAGTGCAACATTAATTGTCAATAGTGAGCATAGGCAAATAAAAAGTGGACCATGAGAAGACTCACATGATCAATTAAACCAATTGTGGTTTTAATCATGGGTCATTTTCTTGCTCTATGCAAATGAAGTTTCCACTAGTGTGTGCTTAAGATTATGTACTAAAAGAATCTCAATTCCTTTTCAATGGTGTTTGAAGTAGCTCCTCGAGAATGTTATATATCCTAAGGGAGGGGGATAGGCTTCTTAATACACTCTCATGTGCTTGCACTTAACATTTGAAAACTACCAAATTAAATTTGTGTAGGACACAACATATTCATAAAATCTACAGAGAATGTAGAAGTAGAAAGGATAGAAGAAAGAACAAACTCCAATCCTTTGTTGTTGGGTTGGCTTAAAAATTAAGAAATTGTTCATTTTGTGTTCCAAATCTATTCCTCCATAGAATCACAAGCGATCACTGAAATGAGAGTTAAATGTACCATTGCTAATCAGATTACACTTTGTGTCCTTCCAGGCACCACTTGAGTCGAATTTTGAGCAAGGCTTTGTTGAGCATCAAGGGAGGCAACAATTCAAGAGAATTCTTACATTTGGATTCCTCCTTGTTATGACGTACTTACCCTACTTGTGGTGGACAAATCTTTACCCCTCAAGCCAACCACAAACCATCAACAAAGCACTAATTTTTCCATTGCATGCCCGTTTTTTCTTTGACAATGTATCACAATTTGGACAAGGTGTTACCACACTCAATTCTCCAAGATTGAAACTCTTGGGTTGGCACGATGTGACTCTACCGGAAACTTACTACACACAAGTTCGTCGACTTCGTAATATGTATCCAATTTACTATACCATGACTTCACATTAAAATGTTATTTTTGTTTTGTGTATCTAAGATAAGTTACTCGCTTCATTAAGAAGTTTTAGCAATGTAAGATAAGTATACCCAAAAAACAACTTCTACTCAATTGAGTGTCCTATTGACAAGCATATAACATTTTTATTAGGCCTAAAAATCTTAGACAAGTGTATTCATATCAATACTGAATATGATCGTTCTATTTTTTTTTAAGTCAAATTCAAATGCAGAGATACTACTTGTCAAGATGTTGGGAATCGGCTATTTGTAAATTGACAGAAATGCCTCTGTAACTGAAAATAGGTGCTGATTGAAAATGAAAGATTGATTGGGTTTAGTTTGTCAACAAAATGGAAAGATGAAAGGATTTGACGCACCATAGCCAAGCTGAAGTGCATAACTTTAATTATTATATTAGCCCAAGCTTGAAATCTTGGAAGACTATAGATAGGTGTTGCAATTAGGAGAGTGTCACTTTTAGGTGCACATACCTTACTCAGTGTTTTAATTAGAAAAGAGAAGAATAACTCTAGTTGTATGATCAACGTGAATGAAGAGTCTCTTAGGGATAGTTGTGCTTGGGAACTTCAATACCTATGTATATTACAGTGAATCATAAAGTGTGTGAAATGAGGGACCGGAAATTGGAGTTTGAGAAAACAATACAGGATGAAACTCCTTGAAGCACCCAAATTGGGATTTGATGGAGTTTGGTGTTGTGTTTCTTTTGTACTATGCTTAGTTAATTAAACCTTCCTCGGACACCCGTGTTACAAATTGAGGAGACCTTTATAATTAACTCTATTGTTTGGTTCCAGAGCTATTTTTGCGGAGATGGTTGTTGGCGGCAAAACATACTTCATGCTAATTGATACTGGTAGTGAAGTGTCTTGGCTTTTTTGTGAGCCTCCATTTGTAATCTCAGAGGACAAGTTGACATTTGAGGTAAATTTTTTTTTCTAACACCTGTAGGTGAATGGGTCTCCATTAGGTTGGATCAATTATAACCAAACAAATTTCTTTGACAACCATGATTATGTTTCATCAAAGTTTAATTTTGTAGTCACACATAGACAAAGAGCATTTAAAGTTAAAAATGTTGGAAATGACATTATAAGAGGTCAAAGTTTAGTTAGTAGATTTTCTTAATCCCTAGCCTAATTTGATAGTCTTTGTATTGATCATTGTGCAATGAAAATTTCAATATAATCTCTATTATCTAACTTTATTTCTGCAAACTTTTAGAACCATAGGTTATGAGTGATCTTACTTTATATATTGTGTTGTATAAAAATGATGTATCTTTTGAAAAAATATAGTGATGTGAATATTACTCTTATTGTTCATTATTTCCACTAAATTTACCCAAATTAAATTGACTTGTTTTTTAAATCATTTATGATCAATCTCAACAAAACTAGGTTGTACAGATTGATGAATGTTTCTAGTAGTATGCTATATTTAATTGAATTAAATTAAATTTCATTTTTTTATAAAATATAGTAAAAATATATATGTCAAATTTGTACACCATGAAAAATGCTTGGCCGCATTTGAATTTTTTTTGAATGTTGACGTAATGTTTTTGTTCTTCCATTGTATAACATAGGGCCCTCATGGATGCTATCAACCTAGTTCTAATAACTTGATATTGTACAAAGATTTTCATCCTTCAGGATTTTACACTTGCTATCAAGGTGGATATTTATGTAAAGATATCTATTACATAGGTGGATTGGTTGTGAAAGTGTTAATGGTTAAAGAAACCTTTATAATCCAAAAAATTGACTTATCAACAACTTTAGGATTACTTGTCTTTGGGTATGAATTGTTTCTTCAATTCTAAAAATTTCATAATATCAGTTGAGAAATTTAAAAGCTTATGTAAAATCAACCAACAATGGGGCTCTTTTGTTGTTAAAGGATTCTCCTTTATTGTTTAACTTTTAAAAGGAGAATGAAAAAATTGTACAGTTTGACCATTAGAGGTATTTAAGGGTTAAATTGATAAATGCAAATATAATGCATGTTAATGCGGAATTGTTTCAATCTCAAGAAGTAAATTTGCATTCTTTTTATATCAATAGATTTATTCTTGTTCTAAAAAATTTATTTGAAAAAAATAAAAAAAGGATTTGTTACGGGAGCTCTTTTAAATGATTGATTCTATAGAAGCATTGCAGATGCGGACATTCATTTACAGGACCTATTGATGCTATAAAAGATGGTGTTGATGGTATTTTAGGATTGATGCCAAGGTTGTTTTCATTACCTTTCCAACTTGCTTCAACACATGCTATCCGCAAAGTTATGGGACTTTGTTTATGTAAATATTCTAACCACCGTCTACAAGAGTTGGTAGGATATTTATTCTTTGGAGATGAGGTCATTTTGGTTCAAGAACAAATGACTTGGATTGAAATGATTGATGATGGAGCTACTTTGAGGTAATTATTGACACAATTAAAAAATGTGATAAACATAGTAAAAACTATTTTGGAAGGATCTTATTATTATAGAACTTGACCTACCATTGATAGTTCTTGGACTGGTTAGGCACAAAACAAATAAAATTGCCAAAAATTCTAATATTTTATTATGAGATATAAAATTCTACATAAAAAGATTTGAATCTTGAAAAAAAAAAGTGCAAAAATTTATTTTAATAAATATTAGGGAAACTAATCTAACCAATCAAGAGCTCTTATATGTAAAATTTGCCATCATCCATACAAACCAAAGTTTATGCAATTAATCCATTTAGTTTATCTTTTATTTGAGGCATATATATAGAGAGAGAATTGAGTAAGATGAAAAATATTTTTCTATTACATATGTGGAACAACAGTGGTAGAAAGTAGAATCGCAATAAATTAATCAACCCAATTATACTTGAACTTGAGAATTTAAATAGAATTAAGTAGAAAGGAATTAGATCTTCAAATCAATGATAATCCATGTATAGAGTCAAAACCTTTGAAAATAGCTTTTTGGAGACTAGATGAATGATGTGGCTTTTTAGTCCACCAAAAATAGAAAATTTTACTAAATGTTCATATAATATAAAATGGACAAAGTTAATTTTAAATGATGGAAAATACAAATTTTATTTTAAGACCGCCTTCCTTGCATCTCTATGATTCCAACTTACTAAACATCATTTCATTTTAAGTGGTAAAAATGTAAGAAAAAAACTATTATAAAAGATAATTTAATTCAATTATTTCCATGTATTTTTTCAATACATAATTTACTCAAATATGATATGTTTTCCATAACGTTATGTTCAAGAGCGACATGTTTTTATGCCCACTATTTTTGATAAATTTTGGACCACTTTGGAGGTACCTTTTTAGTATGTCTATTGTGCTGATAATTCCTTAATATTGCAAAAGTAACTCAAAAATAGAACATTTTCAGAATGTCCATTATGTAGAAAGATTGTTAGTTGACTCATAAATATAAATTTATCAAAATTCTTTATTGAATTTTATTATATACATCACTTTCATATGTTCAAACATGAATGGTTGAAAAACGTACAAAAGATGATCATTTTTTTTAGAAAAGGTCTTTGCACCAAATTACACTACAGAAAATTTGCTCCAAAGGCTCATATGGGACCTAAGCTATATGGACTTGTGGAACCAAACTTTGGTACTATAATTTGGAGCTACAAATTTCCATTTTCTTAGTGCATAATCTTAATTGGAAATTGGTTCTAGCAATTAATAACTATGACCCTTGAATAATTTGAAATGTTTTTTAGCATTCTTAAGCATACTATAAATTTATTTTATTTTATTTTTGGCATCTGATTTTAGAATTATTTTTAGATATAGTATCTCAAACAAGGTAACCACATGGTTTTATTAATTATTTGATTTAATTTTGGATTATTTTTTAAGTGAAAAGATTCCATAATCCACTACTTATTATTACAAAGTGTCTTGAGCCTTTTCAAATATTCAGTTTTGCAGCTGCATTACTGAAGAGTATCCAAATAGGAACATTCAATTATCAATTTGAACCTGGGTGTCAAGGGGAACAAAATGCCAAGATGATCTTTGATACAGGCACAACTATGACTTATCTAATGCCAGTTGTTTATGATGGACTAATCCAATATGTAAAGAGTAGTACTCTTGATTATATACCATAACATATATGAAAATTCACGTTCAATTGTGATGGAAGATGAGAAGTCTTGTAGAAAAAATTAAAAATTAAAAGACTATAGATGCAATAGGTTATATTTAAACTACCTTGTCATACATATGAACGATCTTTAAAAGGATGTTTAGATCATTTGTATTCTCCTAATTAATCTATACCATTGTTAAAAAATTTAGAGTTACAATTTTGGATTAGTGATGATTACGATCTCTTTATGCTACCTTTAGTTATTACAACCATCTTATTTTGATTCTCAGCTTGATAAATACGTTGTTTCTATGGGCTATAAACCTCTTCGAGAAGATACAACAAAAAGATTTTTGAAGAATGGAGAATTATTAGGAAGACTTTTGAAAGATTATAATATGTGCTGGTACAGGTTTGCCCCCCTTAAATCACTCTAAAGTTTGTCAAAGAACTCATAAATATTTTTTGGGGGGGTTCAAGTAGCTTTTAACCTTTAGAGATTAATTAATAGCTCAAAATGTCATAGCTTAATCCTACTTCATATATAGAATTAAAAATTAGATTAAATATGCTCATGTTTAATGTTGATATGGACATTATTCATAGAAATGGGTGAAAGCATGAAACACTTGTATTTTTTCCGTGTCATATGTTGCACATCTAATTCAAAAGCTAGCATAACTTTTGGGGTATCATGATGATGTATTTAAAATTAAGTTTAGAAGTGCTTTCTACTTTTTCAATTGGATACAATATTTCTCAAATTTTCAAAAAGCAAATACTATTAAAAGATCAATTTTTAAAATTTGTCACATTTTGTAGTTTCATAGTTTATAATATTATTGTAAACCAAAAATATTGAATCTACTTGAAATTGTGAGGGTATATTTGTCCACTAGGTTTACACCTATTTACCAAGCTTGTCTAAAAACAACAAATTTCTAACTTCCACGTGCATTAAAAAAAGGCTCCCTTGCATGTACATTTTTAGACATTCAAGGACAACTCTCCATCATTTCTTTGGTGGAATCACATCTGCATTAAATTGTTAAGAAAGACTTATTCTGTTATAAGTTTTTTTGAATGTTTAACTATTATTTGACAACTTGAACATCAAAAATCTATTTTCCTAAAATTTTCTATTAACTTGTTTTGTTCAAAACTTTTGAATTTTTTTATTCTTACATTAAATTTTTCCAAATGCAATATTTGTAGTGTTATGTTGATTTTTCATATTTAAAAAAAAAATTATTTATTTTTCCTAAAAGATCTAGTTACTTCAATACTACTCCCTAAATACAACAATATTAGCAAAGAGTTTTTCTTTTCTTTTTGAACAAATGAAAAATACCATTGCATTTAAAAAAATTCACCAATAACAATAGCTAAGCCATGAGGCTGGCACATAAAGAGATAATGAGCATAAAAAATTAAAAAAACAAGAAAACAAAACAAAACAAGAAACTAAACAAAAGTGCACAAGGGAGGTCCCTCAGTCTTGCTCCAAATAACAGTAGTGCTATGTCTACTAGCTAAAATTGGTGACTAAAGCCAAATACAATCAAATTTAGTCCAAATGGAGTGGGCTTAGTGAGGATGTTGTCAAGAACTGAGTTGTGCTTTAACCTTCGTCGCACGTCTAGAATATTAGCAAGAGTTTTATGCTTCCATCCAAATATGTAATAAAATATACAAGAAAATATCAATAACATTCTTGATAATATTATACCCGCCTTTTTGAATTCTTGTAATTTAATAATTCAATTCAAAATATGGTCCACGTGTCTTATTTTGATTGGGACAGAGATCTTAACGATATGAATTCTATGTGGTATAAAGACTTTGAAAATCTTACATTCACATTTCATAATGTTGATGGAAATGATTTAGCTCAATATAAACTCGAGCCTACACAATTCCTCAATGCCTATAAAGTAAGTTTTATTGAATTTTCGATTCATTCTTAGTTATTAAGTTAAACTACTCCATTACGGGCAAAATGACTAGTAGATTATAAAAATGCGAGAATAAATAGAAACAAGCAATAAGAAATGTCACAATTGAAAAAAAAAATTTCGGACTTCATATGAATTTTTAAAACTTTATAGAAGGGTGTTGCCTTGGGCTTACTAATAAGACCGCAGACATGTCTTGTTAGCGTCCAATTCACTCAATACATCTTCAAGTTTTGCCTCAAACCATCTTCAAATTTCTATTATTAGAATGAATTGATGTGCATTGATTTGAGACTACTTTAAAGTAAATTAATGACAATGTGTAATTAAGGCATAGATTCTGCCTATTCCAAACACATGTTATCCTCATTTTTTTTAATCAACTCCCTAAAGCAAGGAATTTTAACTTTGTTTTGCATTTTTTGTTTTCCAATACAAACAACTTGAAATGGGACTTTCCCTAGATGTCTGAAATGGGAGTTTGGTAGAGTGGAATGGAATGGAATAACTTACTTTATATAATTGCACTCTTTGTAGATTTGTTGATTTAATTTTAATAAGTAAAAAATTCCATTCACTTTTATTCATAATACTTACACAATTTGTTGTTGTAATTTAGGTTTTTGAAATTGATTTGAAGATTGGTATTCTATGCTCTTGGTTTCTTAAACAAAAAACTAAACATTCCAAAGCATTCAACATACTTGGAGGTAGATTTTCAACTTTGATTTCAATACAATTGCTTTATTTCTAATTGTTATATTAGAATAATTGTATCATGAAATGATAGAATTATCTTATTTATATTGTTTGATTGAATTTTTTTGGATCATTAGCAAATTTTTCATAGTTGAATTTTAATTGCATTTAATATTGTTTTAAATATCTAATATCATTATTCTAAAAAATTAATGATGTTTATGTCTTGAATTCTTGAAGTTTGAAATTTTGAAGTGGAATTATGCAGGTTTGGCATTTCAAGGTCATTTGGTTGTATTTGATATGGACAAAAAGAAAATTGGATGGTCAATCCCAAAAGATTGTGAGCTCTTAAAGCTTCAACAAAAGATTTCAATACCAAGGACATTACACAAGATTCATTGATTTTGTAAAATAGTTTTATGGAAAGTATTTTTTTTAAGCTGTAAAGTATAGTTTTATTTGGGGAAATATTCAATATTTATGATTCATTCACAATATCAATGTAGATTGATTATAATTTTAAATTACACTTCATTTTTTTACTATGCTAAAAACCTCTATTTGTGAAGCCTATCATGGAAAACACACTTAGTAATATGGGTCATGTTCAAATGTTAATGTCAGACCAATAACAATGTATTTTGACTAAACCCAAAATATGCCTATGCAACCAAAAACAATTGTCATATGCAAATATTGTATAATCAATAGAGTTAATTGTAAAGTGTGAGCAATGATGGACAAGGAGCTGGAGTTTGAGAAAAACATAGGACGAAACTCCTTGAAGCGCCCAAATTTGGTCTAATGGAGTTTGGTGTTGTGTTTCTTTTGTAATACTCTTAGTTAAACCTTCCTCGGACACCCCTTCTACAAACTGAGGTTCACCTTTTGATTAACTCTAATACATCAAAGAAGTCATCAAAGAGAACTGAGAAACCTAAGTACCCAATGACAATCATGCAAGTTATTTACAGGAAAATCAAGAGATGTATTGATAAAAAATAAGCTAAAATCATAATTTCACAGGGTACAAAACTACTTGGTGAAGAGACCACTACTTGCTCCCCCAACTCTACAAATCCATTAATAAAAAAACACTACCTGGTAGTGTAGTTTCAGAGGGGCTCAAGCAAGCCAGGGCATCATTTTCCTACACCTACAGCCACATTGAAGAACACTTTTTTGTGAATTGCAAATCCCAACGACATAAGCCACTTCATTACAAGACATAAGACAGAGGGAACTGATAAACCCTAAATGTCCAAAGAGGGTTTGGACCAAACTTAGATGTGCAATAGCAATAGTATATGATTTTTATAACTTTCTGAAAGTTGATGTCAAAATGAAGATATTAAGCATGATGATTAGAAATGATCATACAACATCATATTTTGCCAAATTGATTTAGCTTTGAGAATTCACCGAAACTAAAAAATTATTTATAATTTAATCTTGGTACAACAAAATGGAATTCAGAGGCAATCAGCATGGTACTATAAATCTACTAAATTTCTTAACTAATGTGTTGTAAGTCACATCTTAATATTCTATATATAATAAATTCTTAACAAAGAGAAAAACACATGTAAACATACATGAGCATTTTAATTTCTCAATATTTGGGAAAGCATGGTGGTGTTGAAATTAGTGAGGTGCACAGCCAGTTTGCTTTTGGTTCTGATGGGACGAAGTGTAATTTCCCAAAACCTCTATGTGAATGAATAAACATCCGAAGAGAATTTGACATAACATGTACCGTGCCAAAACAATAATCATACTATTCGGTGGAAAAAATTCTAAGAATAGATGCCAAAAGTTTTGGGAATTAGAAGTTTTTTTTTTTCTTGTGGGAAAGAAAATCTTGAAGAATAAATCTATTTTAGACATCTGTTGAACCTTAATTTCTGGAAATAATTATATATGAAAGTAATTATATATTTGGCAAAGGAGTGTTGATCCTGCCCTACACTTGTGGTATGTCTTGAGCATTAATGGATTACCTCTAAGCTCCCAATAGCCAACTTTGGAAGGGAATAGTTGATTATTGTAACTTCCAAAACATATTGTTATTGTTCAAAATTGCACAATTTGTTACCTTCTTTGCATATGGAAGCTGGGCACACATGGGCTAATCAACAAGGTAGTAGAGAAGCCACGGAAGTACATAATTAGTGAAACTTGCCTGTCATGAGAATTCGCCTGCTGATTCGTGCGGTCCCATATCTACAAGTTGTAAGCTTCCAAGTGAAACCCTCTCGTCACTGCGGCACAGGTATACCCCCGCAGCACATCCAAATTAGTTGGGTAGCGAAATTTAGTTTCCATAAAAAAATGAACTGCATTATTCTCCTTGCAAATAACCAGAAAATGACAACCTGCTACCCAGTGATAAGAATGCCTCCATCCAAATACATGACACGTAAAAATGAAATCAAATTGCAGATTCTATCACAAACAAAGTCAAAGATGCTTTCATGAGATACATCTTTAGATGCAATATTCATGGTTCAAGGGTAGACTCAGATCGATAGTGATTAGGACCATAAATTTACTCATAGAGTATGCGAATAATACATACGTTAGTACATTGAGATCCCTTGAAAATGGGGACAAGACTCGCAAGAAGCAAAAAAATTCATTCTAATAATGGGAACCACTCAAAACAGCTGAAGCCACGGGAATGGATTCCCTACCTCAGCGGGTCCAAATCACATGTCCGCGTGAATTCCCGTAAATGATCCAGCGTTCTCTACAGCATTCTCATGCTCGAGTATTAAGAAGACAGCTGCCAACACCAATCTGCCAACATAAGCACTGCCGACTTCAGATAAAAACATTCCCAACAAATATGAAAGAAATCATACAGCATCCCCTCCATCTAACTTCACGGACCAAGTTCCAAAGTTTCCAGATGCGTTGACGCATCAAGCAGCTCAATTTCTACATGGTGCAGGAACTATATTCACAATCTATTCCCCACAGACGAGCAACAATCAAGGATTTCAGTAAAATTAGACTATTTCAGGATAAAAGACCGCATCATAAAACCGCATCATAAAAGTCACTCTTCACCATAATTCATGAGAAGGTCTTCCTATGATCACACATCAATCCTTCAGTGTAGACCATGCGGCTAAGTTTTAAAAAATAATAATAAACGGATGAATGAACCCAGTCACACAACGGATTCTACAGAGACGAGATATGAACAATAGGAACTCACCACACAACAAGCATCAAAATGATTTATCACAGAACAATGACTGCCATCAACAACCTGTCAAATAAGCGGCAAGGACAAAAAAGCTTAAAAGGTAAATTCATCAAGTAGATTCCCAAGCTCGAGGGAACGAGGACCTGATAAATGATAAATCCTAAACAGCTGTTATGCCAGCGTGAGTTTATCTATAGAACATCTGAACCTGAAAACTTCAGAATTTGTCAAGTGATGAATGGATTAAAAGGACCTTTCAAAGACTGAACCAAAAATGAGAAATGACGCAAGAGATCGAAGACCTTACTTGTAAATAACAATAAAGAAGAGAAGTAGGTAAAACGCGAGCTTGACCATTCGGTACTTCTTCTCACGGTTAAGCTGATTGAAGATTTCCGTGACATCCAGAAGATGCTCCTTCTTTAGGTACCTGCAGCAAGCAATAAGGCAAAGGATACTATTAGGGATATAATCCTATCTTCTATTGACTGTCCCTTGTTTCCAACAGCAACACACCGATTCATACACTTGGTTGGCCTTCAATTAGCAAGTTGGGTAAAAAAATGACTTGGCTAAATGGAAATGGGTTTGTTTCCTATCCCTTCAATAGCAGTCTACAACCTCCCATTTTGAATGACTGCAATAAGAAATCATTCGAATACATTGACAATTTGATAATAAAAAGAATCAGTTTGGCTCTTTCACCCAAAGTGAGCTCTCTAGTGAGCTCTATTGCGTAATCTCCTACCAATAAAAGCATAACCCTTAACCCTTAACCATAAGAGGTCCCTGCATCCAAACTTGATTGTAATTTTCAAAATATTCAATTTCCGTATTTGATTTAAACTAAGAGAATGAAGCCTAACAAGTTTTGTGTCTAGTCCACTTTAAAACTCTTTTAAATTAAAAAATTCAATAAAATATTGCAATTGAAAGCTCTAAATCCAATTTCTGAATTTGAATTACAAAATATTGTTAATCATTGGACTTCAACCTTAACCATGGAACCGCACAAACTAAAGGAGGGTCAGCATATGACTTCTCCAAAAAACAAAAAGCATAGACATTCGAAACGGATAGAGAAGGCGATCAGCACACCCTAATCCAAATGGACAGAAAAGGTCCTAAACCCTAAACGTCTCGCTACTTCGAGTAACTAATAGGTTTAAAAAGATCTCAACCATTAAGTGTCAAAAGAAACCCTAAATGCTACATCCTAAAAACCGAAACGAAATCTCTGAACTTACAAATTCGTGTGATAGTAGGCCAAGGGCACGTTGAGTAAAAACAGAAGCCAGTGCCCCGTGAGGAGGAAGACGCAGCCCAAAGCTCCATGAATCGCAAATTCAGGGACGATGAAACTATTGATGCGCGATGAAGAATCAAACGGGTTGATGTAATCGAACTCCAGGTCGGACAAGCACATCAACTGCACACCAACCAACCAACCAACACACCAAATTGACAAAAAAATAAACCTCCAATTCTCACTTCACTCTCACCACCTCCAAATTACACGCTTCAAAACATCGTTAAAACAAGAACAAAACACAAAAACGGTAGCAACATGAATCCCCAAAACTCTCAAAAATGGCCACAAAGATTTGAATTTCTGCCGTAAGTGTAAACCCTAAAACCAAAACCCTACCCTGGGTTCTCTTGCTCCAAAAAAACATCGATTGAACCGTACCTGGTAGACGAGGACTCCGATCAACGAGACCACAGCGAAGAAGCTCAAGAGCCAGAGAAAAAGCTCAAACGCCATAGCCTTCAAACTAAGTATTTCGGATTCGAAAAAAATTGGGTCTCAGGGTAACGAGGAAGATGAAGAAGATGAAGAAGACGAGGTGAAGGGAAGGTAACGGTCGGTTCCTTTCGAGGGATTCATCGAAGCTGTGACTGACTTGGAGGGGGTTCAGAAGGAAGAATCTTCTTTCTTCCGATGCGGCGGAGAGGACGACGACGGACTCTGTTCTGCCTCGTATGCAGCTACAAAATTCAAACAGCTACTTAAGTTAACCCTGAATCTTGTTTGAATTTTTTGAATTTTTTGATCTACTCTCTAGATTCTATCTAAGCTAGAGGTACCTATAACGGACAACTTAAGCATTTTAGCCTGTAGGATATGAGGAATTCCTTGAGAAATTGAGCTCAATGTGTGCAGAAATAAGGATGAGGAAGAATGAGGGAAAAAAAAAAAAAAAAAAAAAAATTCTTCAAGAATGGATATATTTTATTCAATATAAATGTGGATATTTCATTCGGATCCATTTGGGTCTCATAGACTCACCTATTACGGTTAGCTTCGGAACTTCTCCTTAATCAAAGAGGGAAGACAGAGAGTTGATTGGATAAGAAGGTACAAACAAGGAATCTTTTTAATGAACAATACATTTAGCCTAAACAAAAAAACAAAAAGACTTTGCAACTCATTAACCCTTAATCCCTAAATGCCTCAATCCTGTTTTGAATTTTGCACATTTTTGCTTATATCTTTGAATAGAAATATCATTTACCAAAATTTGAGGAATGTAGTTGTTATTAAGGAAGGTTGTCTTTTTCAGATTCAAGTATTACATTGGATGAATGAGAAGTTGGTTGGACTACAGAGTGCCTTGAAGCCCTCCTTTTATTGTCCAGAATATGGACATTGGAATGCTTCAGAATTAAAGGACATGTGAGGTTCTAGGAAGGTTGCTCAAATTTGGATTTTAGGATCTTTCTCCATTTTAGAATATTCCTTCAAATGTTTGAAGAAACAAAATGAAGACTTGAATATTTTTCTAAAAAAAAACAAAGCATATAAGATTTGTAGTGAGAAAAACATATGTATAATGATATGGTAATGACCACTATCCTTTATGATTTCATATATTTTTGATTCAATTTGCAAAGTGGACTTTGAAGTGGTTCACTTTACTTTTTGCTTCAAATATGTTGTTTATTCTTCTAAACTTTATGTGATTAGTTCAATCAATTAATATAACACAACTGACTAATCAACTCCATATATTTTGATTACTACAATCCTATTCAATATTGGACAAGGTCAAAACATTTTCCTACCATTTACATCATTTTTTAACTTCCTACAATACTTGCTTTTGAATTTCAAGCACATAAAATAGAAAATTGACTTTAAATACTTATTTTTATCTTTCTAATATTGTGGAAGATATCCACAAAGTTATAAATGATGGAATTAACAAGGAATGTTTAATCCCTTAATGTCCAAATGCCCATAAGTGATTGCTTTTACATTTAATTAAAGGAATATACATTTAAGTGTTTCACATCAATAATGAACAATTCGATTTTGGTCAAATACATGTTGTGAAGGCCATATAATTGATTATAATTTTGTATAATTTGAGCTTTAGAAAATGGAGCTTGCAATGCTAATTCATTGATTTTTTGAATTCCTTTGAAATATTAAAACTGAAGTAGAAACAAGACTTAACAAACTTCAATTCAAATTGAAATTGAAATCATAATTGAATTCCAAAAGTTACAATGAAGTTTGACAAAGGTGCATTCAATTTTTGGATGTGAGGATAAAAAACGACCTTCTTTTAGTACAATTAGTTTGATGAAATTTAAGTAATGAACATATTTGTACTGAAAAATTATCTGAAGTGTGTTCAAATTTAGAAATGAATTTGGAAATTAAAGGACTAATTTTCAAGACATTTTATATTGACTAGGCAGATTATAATTGACTGTAAGAGCTTCCTATATGAAATTGATTTAGTACATCAAAGTACATTGAGATAGCAAATTTTGTCTATCATGCTTGAGCTATGTGACTAAAGTAGTCTGATCTAAAAGAGTCCATGTTCTAAAAGCGATCATGCATAAAGGTACATTTTGCTTCCTCCAATGTACCAACAATGTACATTTCAGAAGGTGGTCGCTTTTGTGACCAGTGCATTTCAAACTCAAAAATTCATAACTAATTTCATAAAGGTTCAAAAAATATGAAACAACTTGGGTTAGATGCCAATTCCATTTTTCTTTCTAGGGTTAATTTAATGTAGATTCTTTCAAGGAGTTTAGCTTCCCCGAAAAGCAATGAGCTCTTAAATGGTCGCTTTAAGAACAAACTACTTTAGTGTGATTCCTTCATGCTTCATAAATTTTGTGCAAAGTTTGTTTCAAACAAGTTCATGAAGAAATGTAGGAAAAAAATACTTGCGAAAATGAAGACCTTATGTCTACATTCTTCTTAGGTCACAATTAATTTTGCTTAAGATCTTCATTCATACGGACTTTTAGGGGCTAGACTAATTAGGGCTCATCTCGGCTCTGTTCACACCGCAGGTTTCCAACATTCGTGCGCCGCAAGGCCGACACCGTTCCGCCGTCTTCTCGTGAATCCGGACACCCAAACATCGGCACACAGCCGCCAGGTTGCTTGATTTTTGCAATTCTTTCCGTTTCTTATCGTGACCAGAACAAATTTTCTAGGAAAAAAGCAAAAAAAACTAGAACCATTCTTGTATTGTTTCGATGCAGCCGTAGGACAATTTGTACACGGTCCTCTGTTTATTTCTCTGCTCATTTGTTTGTGAATTTCTTCTTTGCAGCAGCAATTTTGCAGTCAGTTGCTGGGGGAAGCCGTAACGAGGACGTCGAAGCTTTTGAGTAATGGGAGGATATTGAAAAGTCGTTTGCGAGGAATTAGGGTTTGGTGATGCGGACGAGTTTGGTAGTTGATGATAGGTAGATGGAAGGATTTTCGAAGTAGACCAGAGGAGAAGCTTGGAGATGGTAGAGTATGATGCGATGGTTTGTTTGAGTAATGGGACGAGATTGAAACCTTTGTGGTTGAATTAGGGTTTGGGGATGATGCAGAAGTATTTGGTGCTTGATGATTGATGGTGGAAGGATTTCGAAGTAGGACAGAGGAGAATAATGGAGATGACAGAGCATGATGCGGAGGTCGGTGATGGTTTCTTTGATAGCGAGGATGATGACGCGCCAGTGGATATGGCGGTTGTGTACGAAGCAATGAAGCGTGTGCCGCTACCGGACTTCGACTACGCGGAGCGTGCTGTGACCACTCCTACCGCTGCCGCGGTTGCTGCTGAGGCACCTGACCTTCCGTCGAGTGAGGCTACTACGGTTCCTAAGGTATGGCTGAGAATTTGATTATGATTTTGATTATGATTTCTTTTTTTCTTTTTCTTTTTTGTAATGGCCGGCAATGGACTTTCACTTCGGCGAATTGTTGTAGATTCTTGCTCTTTCTACTATTGCTGAAAATTTCCTGTAATTAAAATTCCTGTGCATTGGCATGCAGGACGCAGGGCAAGGCAAGAAGAAGGGTGCAGGGAGAGCAAGACCGTTGAAGCGCGTGAAACTTGTTGGTTCGGCGGCTTCTACTGAAGAGAAGACTATCCCGAAAACTGTTGTTAAAGGTCCAGTTTCTCGAAACATTGTTGATGCTTTATCTCATTTATTTTGAAGTATATATGTATTTCACAATGTCACTACATGCAGTGAAGCTTGAATTATAACTGTTTCTTCGATCTGTTGAAGCTGAGGAGTACTTATAATCTTGTCTTGCTTGGACGGAGACCCTGAATATTTTTGTTGCAATCGGGTTTCATTGCTTGTACCATCTCGTTTTTTTTAATATTTCTTTGTTTCTTAAATTGTGATTATCTGCTACTAACATTGAAGGCATGCTGACTCCAGGGGGAGGGAACAGAATAGCAGCGGCTGCGAAGGTGGCAGCAAAGGTAGCGCCTAATGTGGTAACAGGAGGTGTTGTTGCAGAAGCAGGCCCACGGCCAGATTTTAGTTTGTGGACTGTGGAGGATGATCTATTATTGGAGAACGCGATGGAGGTGAGTATGTGCAAAAATCGCTACTATGCAGTTGGCCAAGCCACTTTCGATTACGATAGTTTGTGCAATCAATTTTATGGCCTTTCCTTTCAGTGCTAGTGTTTTGAAGCACGGTATGTTGGATAACACTCTCGTCTATGGATACCCGAGAGGGGGCTGTTGCTCAGACATGTCCAGTGAGTGTTGATATTGTCGTGGACGCCTCTCATTTGGTTGTAATGCTGAAACGAAATATTTATTGTGATATCTATTGTTTACTTTCCGATCGTTTTTTGAGGAGATTTCGGATGCTTCAACATATAATTTTTAGGGCTTCATGGATTTCTGGTGATGAGAGGGGATCTTGTGAGGAATATCCTCAAACTTCTGTTGTCCCCGTTTGATGGAGTGTGCTCGGGTTGATACGACACTCTCTACTTGAAGATCCCTTATGTTATGGATATTTATGGATTCTATGGATGCACCTTTGAAGGCTGGAGCAGCTGTAGAAGCGCTTGCAAAGGGTGCCATGCGTTTCTCCCACAGATTCACCGTTCGCGAGCTTCGGGAGAGATGGAGAGCTCTGTTGTATGATCCTGAATTATCTGCTGAAGCTTCTGCACGTATGGTCGAAGCTGAAGCAGCCCTTTCCGAACTTCCTCCTAAAACTGGCGGCTCTCAAGTTCGACATGTTAAACACCTAGAACAGAAGCGAAGGTCAAATAGCATGCGTTCTCTGTTTCACAAAAGAAAGAGATCATTGACTGAAGGGAAACGGATTTCGGCTACAGAATCCCAAATTCCCGATGAGGGAGCGATTGGAAAGAAGCACGAAGAAGTTAAAGAGAAGTTAGTTGCTCCATTGAGCACAATACCGCTTGGGAATGTGGATCCTGGGTTGCTTGAAGGCCTTTTGTCTCCCAAAGGAAGCGCCACAGACTTTGACAATACTTTCACTCAGATGGTTAGTCTTCTTGCAGCAGGTCAGTCTGTCCACGCCTCACGTCTGGATCACTAGAATATAGTAGACACCGTTGTTTAAGAAATGGTAGTAACAATATCCGTACTAAGTTTATTACGAAGGAAAGCGTTTAAATGCTCCGCTCAGTAATGAGTTTAGTCTTGCAGGTGGAGTGGGAGCGGTCTTCGGAGCTCTGCCAGGAAATTCAAATGTAGAAATTGTGGAAGATCAAAAGACAGGACAAGAAAGTCAGAGTGATGAAATGGTACCTGAAGTTGTCATGGCCGCACCCAAGGATTATGATATAGCAATTGAACAGTTAAACCCAATTGAGCAGGATGTTTTTCAACTACCATCTGTTTCACTTGATCGGAATAAGCAAATTGAGGAGAGTGAAGGTGCTCCAGAAGTCTTCTCTGACAAGAACGCTACGAGGAGTGAGGGCTTCAATGGAGCAGCCAATAAAGTCGGAAATGGCGAATCGGATCTCAAGGACTCGGGGGACCGTATTGTAATTATCTTATCCTTCATTCATGTTACATCTGATTTCCCTATTACTTGTTTTTTTCGAAAAGTATGTAGTTCAAGAGAAGTTGCAAACACTAAGTTCTGCATCGCTACGTCCTTCGTCGTCATAAGTATCCCTGAAGCTAGACTGTCAGCAATCTGAAACTTTATTGGGCATCTTAGTTAGAGCTGACGTTATCTTACTGGGATGTCGTTCAGGTATCTCAACCTCCTGCTGAAGCAACTACAGTCGCTCCTGTGACACAAAAGAGTCTGGTTTGTTTACCTGAAACTCTTTTAGTTGGTTCGGATGCTGAATCAGCACGTACTGAAGTTGGTAGAAGGACCGAACACAAAACCCAAGAGCCCTTCGGGAGTGTGTCTATGGATGCAGACCCTTCTGTTGTACATACTGAACAGTTAAGTTATGTGCAAAGTGTGAAAGCTGAGAAAGTAGCTGAAACAACAGCTACAGGCTCGGCACTGGGAGAGGCAATTTTACAACATCCTCCTGTTCTGCATACTGAACAGTTAAGTTCTGCGCAAAGTGTGAAAACTGAGAAGGTTACTGAAACAGCAGATATTGGCTCGACACTGGGAGCGGCAAGTTTACAACATCCTCCTGTCTTGCATACTGAACAGTTAAGTTTTGATCAAAGTGTGAAAGTTGAGAAGGGAGCTGAAGCGGCGGACGTTGGCTTCACACTGGGAGCGGGAATTCTACATTGTCCCCCTGTCCAAGAGGAAAGTCATGAGGTGGGAGGTGAAGGTTACATTGATTCACATGAGCACTTGAAGCAGGGAGCCCTGAACAGGAATACGGACCAAGGTCAAGAGCAAGACCTTGACAGTGATCCAGACCAAGAACGCTACGGAAGTGATCAAGACCAAGACCTTGAAAGTGACCAAGATTTTGAAAGCGAACGTCGTTTTTCTTACATTGAAAGCGACTATGACGGTGAGAGAAGATCTTACGAGCAGTGTCCAGCACGTAACATGAAGGTGCTCGGTTATGGTTCAGTTTTTTGTTCTGTTGTCATTAGAATAGAGTACAGCACTTGCTCACTATTGCCTGTCTTGAATAGGGGGTATGCACGGGCTTTGAGAAACTTTGATTTAACCCCTTGTGTTTTGCTGGTGAGGTTTTGGGAACTAGTTTCGTTGTCTTTGTTTCTAGTTGTTGTATAGTCTTTTTCATGTTTTACCTTATTGGAAAGATAATTTCTTGCTTTGTTGCTTTAATATCTAAAAATCCTAAAAATCTCAATTTTCGTGTCATTCTATAATTAGAAAATAATAGATATTGAAAATACACCCAAAGTTCAAATTGCAATAAATGTAATAAACTTGTGGTATCATTGCAGGGGAATATTACGAGAGTGAGGGGTTGGATATCCGTGCTGAGGACGAACTACTGTATGCATCGGGCAGCCCTGATACCTTACTTGACCATGACTTGTCCATGCTAGACATGGAGCCCAGTGAGCATGTGCAAGTTGAACCTATCGATGAAGTAATGATCGATCCTATCCTTGGTCCTGTTGTTTGTGCACTGAGTACAGAGGACACAGAAGTACCCAATCTGTACGATGTGCTTCCTTTGCCGGTGGCACTTAATTACTACTCAGACGGAGGGCCCAGAGATGGTTACCTTTTAGAGTGCAATAGCAATGATGACGAAGCTGATGTGCCTAGTTCTCCTTCAGAGTTTCATGTCTACGAAGAGTGGGAGTCTTCTGATGCGTTACGGGATCAAGTAAGGAAATTAATTTTTTTCAAAGTTGAATGAATGTTATTTCATTTTTGATTTACAGTAACCCTGTCCATATTAATTTGTGTAGTTGGTTGGAATAATAAATTCATACTAATTTAGAGGTGTAGTTTTGGTTTTTTGTTCTTTCCATGTAGTTTTATGAATGGTTCCAAGAATTTTAGTGTACCTGGCCTTGTAATTTTTTGTGATTTTATCGCTCCTTGTAAGATTCTTTTTGACCATGGGGAAGTGTTTATTATTATATCATTTTCTGTGCTTGAGATCGTATTTCCTGTGTTCATTTTTCTCTTATGGTCTGGTATTTCCTCTGCTCTAGCATGTCAATTTATCTATAGAACACTTCTCTGCGACCACTGCCCAGTGAAGGACTAAATGAAAACTTTGATTTCATCTTGTACAGACACATGTACCAAAATCTGGCGATGATAATGTCTGGGGCCCAGAGATGAGTGCTGGCAAGCAAGGTTGTGCATTTCCGCAGTCCAGCCCCCAAAGTCTACTCGCTGAAAATTTAAGCCCAAACAGTTTTTGCGGTCGACCTGTGAAGGATGAAGCGGTTTCCATTTCAGATTTTGAAGGTGAGGACCAGTTAATACAGTTTCCAGCCTTGCAACTCCAGCCTTCAGATTTTGATGGTGCAGTTCAGAGAGCGTCATCAGACCCTACAGGAAAACCATTTTCTACCGGTCAGCATACTCAATGGCAACCGGTGCCAGCTGAAGCATATCCTGGTTTTTACCATGGAGATATGGATCCGCTCCCAGGACAGGAGGGTCTGGTGCGAGAAGATCCAGAGACTGGAGTTTTACGAAGTGATGAGGAGGCAAGTGCACTTGAGATCGCAGAGGAAGAGCTCGAAAGTGATGGAGACACTCGCTTCTCAGATGTTGAAGCAATGGTATGTAATTACTACTGTTGATCTACTTTAGTTTGATTCTTTTACTCCTAGTTTATGTTTACCACTTTCTATTTTGGACAGGTTTGGTGCTTATTGGCTGTGTGTCTCAATACGTTTTGTGGAGAATACGAGTTTTATTGGATGCTTTAGTGTTACCACTCTGAATTTCATGGGGGACTGCTGAAAAGATTTATCCAAGGAGTCCCAAGCTGAGCCACGCATATCGAATTCGTGTTTCAGAATGATTTCTTAGGACGGTCGTTGTTGTTTTGCCCTAATAGTATCGCAGTGTATGATAGTGGCAAATGTAGAGAAATTGCAACATTTTATGCCTTTGGGATTTTATGGTTAGTCTTTCGTGGGATCAGCTAACAAAGTTTGGGGAGGCAGATGATGAACATGGATCTTGATCCTGGAGTGGATGACGAGTTTTCTGCGCTGGAAGGTATAACTCTATTTCTTGCCAACACGTCAGCATTTCATATAGTTGTGAGAATTTTGTGGTCTTTCATGCCTTGTTGGTGGATTGGTGATTTCTTTACTCTCGTACCCACAAGAGAAATTCTGGATACATGTCTTGAAACACGTGCGTTAGAAGCATAATTTGGTTTGCATTAAGCACACAAAAGTTGTTTCTCTTGAATTTATGTTCACGTCGGCGCGATTGATTTCAAATCCTTGCCGTGAAATTTTAGATACTACCGTCAGCTGCATTTACCTCTCAAATTTAGTTATGAACCTAAGTTCAGCCACTGTAGTTTAGCATTCTTTTTCGACAGGCTAGTATGTCATATATATTGTTGATCCGGAAATCAGCATGTGTGCTTAAGTTGAAAATCTTCTACGTATTGATTTCACAACTGAGGAAAATACTTTGCCATAGCTGTAATTTAAATTATCTGATATATCTTACAAATGTCATGGCCCTCAAAACATCCAAAATTGCACCTTTGACTGCCTACGTGAAAAAAGTCAATCTAACCGTTGACTATCTAATAGAGCCCACAGATCAGCTTTAGAGCAATTAACTTTACATTCATGCGGGTTAAAGTATGCATATCCTTTCTTGTTTTTGTGAACTGGATTTATGAAGTGTGAAATAGTCCCTTCTACAGTCATAGTGGAGAGCCGCTTCATTGACCTGACTTTGTCTTGTTGGCTGCAGAGTCGAGGCGCATGTACAGCCGGCAGCGGAGAATGCTTGTCCGCTTAGAACAAAATTTCTCATCTGCAATGCAACGGTCTCTCACGAAACGAAAAGCTCTAGCTCTTTTATATGGGCGACATCTGCTTTACTACATGACGAAAACTGAGGTTTGTTCGAACATCGTTTGACCCAATGCATGCAATTGTTTGTTGTCCTGGTTTCGAGAATATTCGAAAGTCCTGACTGGTCGTGTGTGGAGTGATTTATGTTGGATACTATTTTGGTTCTACTCATGGTATGCCTTCGGTCTTAGGTTTCTATTGTTCATGAATTGCCTGAACTTCAAAAATTCTAAGAATTTTGGGAATTTATTTGTTGCACTCTTATCCTTGTTCAATTTCAGTCCGCAATTTTGTGTAGATGTTGGCTTTGTCGTTACAATCATGTGATACGTTGACTGTGATATGATGACAGGTTTTAATGGGAAGGATGACACAAGATAACATAGTGGACATAGACTTGGGCAAAGAAGGGCGTGCAAACAAAGTTTCTCGGCAGCAGGTACATGCTGGAAACTGTAATTTTATTATTAGAGTATGTTATCTTTCGCACCGTTATATCTCGTTTAACTGGATCTGCTAACGGCCGAATATATCTCTGTATTTTCAGGCATCTCTGAAGCTCAAGGAAGATGGTGTTTTCTACCTTCGAAACCTGGGACGGAGGAGTCTGACAGTTAACAATATTGCAGTCGACACTGACCAGCGAGCGATTTTGGGCTCAAACTGCTTGATTGAGGTGAATATTAATCCCTAAGTGTCCAAGCTAAGTTTGAAAAGTTCACTTTCTAAGCAATTAGTTGATACTAGAAACTTTCAAAACTTATTTCTCTCATTATAACATGTAGGATACGATCTCTTCTTCTATAGGTACATTGTGTTGTTTTTCTTGTTTCCTAAATGTTTCCTAAAAGTTTCTATATGATTTATTCCAACTCCTATTGATGTCGAAACGGCCACTTTTGCCCATTTGGGTAACGAGGGGTTGACTGTGCTACTGTTGGTTACCTTTATTTGTGCAGGTTGGGGGCATGTGCTTCATATTTGAGATTAACAAGAGGCTTGTCAAGCAACAAATCGAGAGAATGCACCGAGACTCATAATTTTTTGAACATTTCGAAGCCTACATTCTTTGACTACCTTTCATTAGCTACGCAGAGAGCAGGCATGCTGTCCCATCTTGGCTTTCAACTTGGGTTTTGATGTTGGCCTCTTATGATTTCAGCTAAAGTATTCCCTTGAGCTAGTGAGAAATTGAGACATTTCATTGGTTCTGTCCATGCACTATTTTTTGAAGGAAGGCACCTGAGTACCATTTATCCCTTGCAAACCCTTTAGTTTCCTGAATTGATCAACTCACTGTTTCTATGCCCAACAAGGAATCCATGTCCTTGAAGGAATCTAGGCCATGTCGAAGGAAATGGATGCCAGAAATGAAGTGCTCTGAAGCCACTATACCCACAAATGAGCAACACAAAGCTTGTATGCTCATACCAAAATCTTTGATCAAACCAAGTGAATGATGGTTTTTAACCTGTTGTCACAAACAATTTCTTAAAATTTTACATGAGCTTGTTTTGTAGAGAAGAAAGTTTGGCCATCCTAAAGACTCACGAGTCTGTACAATGCAAAAATTAAGAAAGAACTGGAACCATCTTTGTACGTTCTGTGCCTTATCAACCATCAACAAGTTATACATATTGCTTTGCACTAAGGTCGGCACACCCCATTCCTGTCGGTGTACCCCATTCCATCATCATGTATGAATGCACTAAGGTAAGTGCACCCATTCTTGTCTGTATACCCCATTCTATCATCATGTACAAATGGTGTACCCCATTCCATCATCATGTATGAATGCACTAAGGTAGGTGCACCCATTCCTGTCCATATACTCCATTCTATCATCATGTACAAATGCAGTACATTCTAGAAAGAAAATGTGAGCCTTTGCTACATACTGACGAAATGCAGTAAATAGACGGGAATGGGTATGCCTACCTTAGCAATTGCTTGTCACCACCTAAAAAGTGCCATGTAAAGGGTAGTATTGCCAAATAGACAACTCACATGATTTATTTGAACATTCAAAGAATAGTTTAAACACGGTGGGTATATGACCTAGAACTTTTGACATTCTACCATGGTATGGTGGTTCTTGTTCTTCCATGCTAGATTGAAACCAATTATATTGTGGGTTTATTCAATTTGAAATACCATGTTGATATTAACCCCTAAAGTCCCATTGGTCCTACGGGGACCCAAATGCGACTTTAGGTAGGCTCATACAATCTCAATATTCATCATAATTTTCTAAATTTTTTTGTAAAGCTAGAAAAACACATAAGCTTCTTGGAAATATAATTTTTATTTCAAACAGTGTTCAGAAGCAAAAATTATGGCATAAAAAGCCGAAAATAGAAGTCGATGGGCAACCCAAAAAAAATCACAAAAAGTCAAAACGATTTTTTTAAACTTTCTTTCCTAAATTATTATATTTTTGTCTCACTGCAAGAGAAAGGGGTGTTTTAAGTGAGTTTTAAAGTGTAGTCCTAGACATATGATTTTAAGTAATGACCTTTAAGGAGATTTTTAGCAAAATTTTACATAAAATACATGCGTTTTAAGTAAAATTTCGCTAAAAATCTCCTTAAAGGTCATTACTTAAAATCATGTGTCTAGGACTATACTTAAAAACTCACTTAAAACACCCCTTTCTCTTGTAGTTTTTACATGTAAAACTTTGATTCATTCTATTTGGACTAGTGATGAGAAAGTTATGGACAATCTTGTTTTTCAAGCAATCTAAGCATCATCACAAAGTTTAAACCCTACGATTTGGCAACAATTATCGTGCGGTTATCGTTGTTTCATGGGTTCGTACCATAATCGCACTGACTCAGTGTATTTTTAGACATTGAATCAGTGCGAAAACAATGAATATCAATAGCGTACGATTTATGTACTTTAACTATACAATTGTTGTGTCAAAACTGCACAACAATCATATAGTTAAAGTACATAAAACGTACGCTATTGATATTCATTGTTTTCGCACTGATTCAATGCGTAAAAATACACTGAGTCAGTGCAATTATGGTACGAACCCATGAAACAATGATAACTGCACGATAATTGTTGCCAAATCGTAAGGTCTAAACTTTGTGATGATGTTCTTGAAAAAATATTTTTTGTCCAACTTTGAATGCTAATATCTTCCAATCTGTACAATAAAATTTGATGAAATTTTTACTATATGATTTCAGACAAATAAAGTTCAAGATCCTACGGTTAGATTCTAACCAAAAACGTGTTTTTTGCTTTCTTGGATGAATGCAATATGATTGGCAGTTTTGAGTGGTTTTTGACAGAAAAATGGCCCTAGGATTCTAGGGGTTAAATGTTGTGCACTTTAATTTTTTTTATATTGGTATATTGAAATGTTACAAGTGAACAAATCATTCAATTAATTACTTAGTTTCAATTAAGGAATTGAATACCTAAGTATCACATGTATGGTGCAATTTGTAGATCCCAAGTACATTGTTATCTTTTGCACCAATGCTATTAGGTTATTCTTCTATGGTTATTCAAACTCTAATGTTGTTAAGAAGAAATGATTGTCAACCAATATATGTACTTTTTCACAAGCTTATGAATCAACCTATTCCTCAAAGGACAGATGCTATTGTGGCCCTCAAATTGGCTAACATAAATGTTCAAAAGCATTTGGTCAAGATGTTAGAACCAAGATATTGTCCACTATAGCCACAAGTTTTAGACATCATGTATCGTCATCAAAATAAAGAAGAGTCATTCAAGATGGACATTGTTGTTATTACAGAAGTGATTTTGCCATGGTATTTAGAAGATGATGGTAATAGTGAAGGCATGGATGAAAATGAATCCTATATTAGCCATGTGCTTGTGAGTGTCTTGGAATTACTCCTTCCGGTCCAAAATGATCTTTGTTGGACAAATGTTTCAGATTAAGGCTAAAAATACCATTTTAAAAATCCTAAAACCGTTGTAAATAGAGTTCTATGCACAATTATTGTCCTAAATACTTTGAGTTTCAAAACCATTTTCAAAGTGCAATTTTGGAGTATTAAAAAATAGAATTTGGGAGGCATTTTTAGGGAGCACCGGTAGGCACTTAATTGTTGAATGTGAGGTTGTCATTTTGTTGGCAATTAGTATGGGCCCAAGATCATGTGTGGATATCAATTTCGACTCCTAGAGTTTCATCTCCTTTAATCAAGCAATACTCAAATAAATGCAAAAAATAAGAACAAGTAGTATTGATCAACCTCTTCAATCATTTCGTTCGTCTCTTACATGATGATTGCATAGATGGCGGGGGAACTACTACATGAAGTCATTTTGTTGGTCCTAGATAACAAGCAAAAGCTGAATGTGATCGATTTGCACAACAGAAAAATCATTTTGGAATAGAAAATTAAAGCCAATAGAAAGATCATTTTAGAGTAGAGGGAGTATAAAATAGGGACTAAGGCTTGTATAAAGTGTTACTACATGAAGTAATAGAATTTGGTGCTCATGCGAAATGACTTTTAAATTTGGAAGGAATAACAATAAGGCATAATTGCATGTCCCTTAATCAAATTGAGTTGTCATCTCTACGCATTAAGGTTTTGGTACTACTCTACATGTCTAAATTCTAAATTGCAAAGAAAGGTCAACAATTTTTATACACCTCAGATAGCTCTAAATACATTTTAATCCCTTTTTGGAGCTTGAAAGTACAAAGGTGTTACCAAAATTTGTGTACAAGGAGAAGAAAACTCAATTTGATTAAAGTGCATGCAATTATGCCTTATTGTTATTTCCCAAAACTAACAAGGTATATCAAAATTCAAGTACATTTTACAATAAGAATTGAAAGAGAGGTCAAATGAAAGGCAACATTTCAATGACTTAGAATAGAGACGCCTAAAAGTGCTACTTTTTCTACTATGCAAAATTTCTATTACTAAATTGAAAAATACATATATATTCTAATTAGAAGATGAAAGGAGATTTCCATCCACCAAAGAAAGCAACATTTGAATACCATATAAAAAAGTCATGAGAATCAAAGTTTTTTTGGTAGCTATTCTAAAATTGTTTCTTCAAAAATAGGTACATTGTTGAAGGAGATATACATAATAAATACATCTATTCAAGTGGCACTTTCAAACATGCACATTCGGATGTCCCACGTTGAAGAATAACTCTAATGCTATGTACAATCAAGTCCAATTCATTTACGAATTTTCCAGTCAATTTTCACTAGAAGTTCAGCAACTTGAAGAAGCTCTAGCATGCTCAAAACTAAATTGATTTTGAAATCGCAAATTGCATCAGAACTGCAAGGAAGTGCACTTCAACTTGATAACAAGAGAAAAATGAATAATTTAAAATCATATAACAATTTGGATTTTTGTAATCCACTATCTACCATTTCATAGAGAACCTTTGGAAGATGGTCAAAGGTTTTTTGCATTGGGATGAAGAGCAAGCAAGAAACCATACAAGCAATTCAAGTGGATCAAGTGTCTCTCATTCGAAAAACCATTCAATTTTTAGTGTACCCGGGCCCCCCAAAGTTCTCCTAATCTCAGTAGGATCCAAAAATTTGTAACTTAATTAGCCCTAACTGTACATTCTCAAATTCAAGCATGCTTACCATCAAATATTATCCTGTAAGATACCTCCTTGATTCAGGTGATACCTCACCCCAAGTATGTTTTGCATAATGCCCGAGCACATAGGTGCATGGAAGCCAAAGGAGGGAGCTACCCTAATTGTGATCCAATTGCAAACCAGTCCCTACATGTTTCTTGCCTGAAACTTATGTTGCGTTCGGATCCGACGTGCATGAAGAGAGAATTGAAATCATTCTAATGGAATAAATCAAGTGCGTAAAATTGACGTGATGGGACTACCCAATGAGTACAATACCTCCTTCGAGGATAATTCATTAGGCTAAGCACCAGGCCATTTCTAAAGACCACAGTAGTAGTATTCTGCAGAATCAGACAATACTATACTACAGCGGAACAACCTCCTATTGCAGATAGTAGTAATAATACCTCTATGCCAGAAGACTAAAAAAGTTGTTGGCATATGCCATTGGTCTCACATTAGGATGCCACTGCAACATCAACATATTCAACACGAAGAGTAAGTGGACAATACTGCAAACTAACAAACAAACAAGGAAACCACCACAGATAGCCCACACGTTGATTAGAAGTATTGAGAGTCTTGTAAAAGCAAACAACATAAAGCAAGTACTAATTTCAAATGGTGCAAAATAGTGCACTCACCACAGAACCAAATTTTGTGAATTGAGGCTTCATCTCTGGCGCCTCAAACCGGATAAAAGCTCCTTTATTAGCCATCTGCGTTGGTCGATCGAGGCAGTATGAGTAAACCATTCCAAGTCAGACGTGCAAGAAAAAAGGAATAGATCTCATTTGAACTGCTTACCTGATCACAGTAATTGGGTGCGGAGAAGACGGTGATGAGTTTGCCACCATGGTCCACTTCATAGCCCTGGTCCTTGACCTCATGTGACCGCACCACCAATTCTGAAAAAAACAGTATGAGAATCATCGCACAAGATGGTAAAAGGAAGAGAACAGTAAACCCCTTAGCACTCTGACGTCCAATTTCTAGATGACAAATAGATTGAAACTCACATTTCTTTCGAAAGTCATCTTAATTTGTGGAGATACTTTATCAAGTTGTTGTCCTATTTAATGGTTGAATTTGATGTTATTAGACTAAATATAGTAAACTTGCCAATCACCGCACAGACAAAATTCAAACCCTTCTCCACATAAATATAGAGACTTGTATGTTTTGAAATTTGGCATGATTATTAAACGTCATGTTAAGATTCACCTTCAAAAAATAAAATGTAGAAAAATTTCTTCCTACAAATTTTTGGAAGTGGCCATTCGGGCACTTCCGAGATTAGTTGAGAATGGTCTCAAGAAAAATAAAAATGAAAGAAAATAAACCAATGCAACTAGACATCAAGAGAAGAGTGGGAGGTGCATTAGCAATAGCTGCAGAAAACAAAGTGCAATATCTACAGTAGCAAATGCAGTTCTAAATGGTACAATTAGGGCTTAGGAAATGCGTACCTAGATTATTGTCTTCCAAGAAGCGGTTCGTGACGTCAGATCCAAACGCAACACCAACACCGCGTTTGCTAGGTGCACGACCTACGCCAGGGTGAGGATCGCTCCACAGCAGCTCACACATTAAACCTGCGCGAAAGATCCACGTCGGAAAAATATTATTCCAAGGTTCTCATGTTCGTGAGATTGTCAAAATGTTTGAAAAAAATCAAGGAATTCATCTAGAAACAACTCAAATTCCTCGTCTCAAGTTCACCACGGCTTCTGATCATATAATGAAAGTTGATCAAAAGTGAGAACAGAGTACAGTCGAATGTCATAAGCCTTTGTATCCTAAATAAACTTTTGAAACAATATTTCATCTTTAATAATCATAACCTCAATTCTGGTATTGGTCCATGAAGTTCCTATAATTATGGTACAGTAGAACCTCTCTAAGTCGATCCTCTCTAAGTCAATAAAGCTCCAAGTCAATAAAGCGTTGTCAGGAAGTATTGATTGCCGGTCCCAACTTAACAATATGAACCACATACGAACATGATGACCCTCCCTAATGTAATAACCTCTCTAACTCAATGTGTCAGACCGGTCCCAACTCTATCGACTTAGAGAGGTTCTACTGTACTACCATAAAGAACCTAAGATTTTAGTATGGTCCATAAGATCTAAAATCAACCTTGCAAATAATCTTACAGATATGTAGACTAGACGTAATGCATTAATTATCTTAGTCAACAATGCACAGAATTGTTATCAGAAAGATGTTACGTTAGTATTCTTATCTCAATGCTTGTTGGTCTTCCTAGATAAATAATGTACCCAAAATTTTCACCAACTTTGACCACCCGTAAATGATTCACTTGCTAACACCACTTGCGGTTACTTACTAAGATTGTTTACATTCATATCTAATTCACTCTGTTGCTTAAACTGTCATTAAATTGTTCCACGAAAAGATTTTTCAAGTTTCTCAAATGGCACAAAGACTTATGGCATGTGACTGTACATTCAGGATGTGACAAACAGGACCTGCTTTCAACTCCGAGAGATTCACAGGTAATCAGAAGTGATCAAGTGATAAGAATGACTACAAACATGTGCGTACCTTCATCTGGAGGCTCCCTGAATCGGTCAATTGCAGCTATGTCAGATAATTTCACACCGTCACTACTGAAGAGCCCTCCGTGCACTACAAACACTTTCTTATTCAAAACGTTGGCCAAAGGCAAGTAGCAAAATGTCTCGGCAAATAGTTTGACCATAGTGTCATTGAACTTTTCCTTCACTTCTCCTTCAAACCCGTATATCTTGTTCATGCTTTTACTTTCATGATTACCTCTGGAAAGGTACAGACCTGTCAAAAAAATAATAATAATAATAACGATTGATCAGAACATAGGTAAAGCATTTAGTCTGTATTCAATCTCCAAGAAAATTCCCAAATTCGTAAAATCTTTGCTATATCCAAATGAATCCAAAATCACGGACAACACCCTTTCAGGATAGAGAGGAAGAACTTCATCAGATAGTCCTCCATTCACTCATAAAGGGAGCAATTATTAATGAACAAACGTAATCAAGCGTTACCAGTTGGATAGAGACACTTGAACGCAAACAGCGTGAAAATAACCTCAACCGAGAACGAGCCACGATCAACGAAGTCTCCATTAAAGAGATAGGGATTCTCCTCTGACGGAAGACCATTCATCTTGAAGATGTTAAGCAAGTCATAGTACTGCATAGAATCGATAAACATTAAAGTTAGATAATAAGGCAGACATTAAATTAACGATGAAGTAACCAACGCAAACCCCGAAGAATCGTGCTTTCAAGAAGAAATTCTTATTATACCTGTCCATGAATATCACCACAAACAGTAAAATGTCCTTTGTCAGGGACAGTAATGTCAACCAAGGTGGGCGTTGCTAACAAAATCTCCCGCGTTTGCATCAGAATCTGAAAAGCGTACCTGCAGAAAACCATAGTAAAAGCAATACAAATACTGAATGTGAAAGAAGTCAACCAAAGAAATCGTTCAAAATTTACGAGTAACGAACCTGTGATTCAAACACAATATAGACACTGAATACAATTTTCCAAGATTTCAAACCAGGGATCGAACATCCACTACAGTATCAAGAAAAGCTCCCAAATACCTGGAATGGATGGAGCGCTGCTGTTTAAAATCATCCATCATCTTTTGCACAAACTCCAGTGTGATATCATCACCCTCTAATCTAGCCCCTTGGTAACTATTCTCCACCACTGTATAAACCATCACAACCATATACATACAACTCTCGTTATACTTCAGATTCATCCAATCTAACCAAAAAACTATAGTTTGCAAACATCATGTCCAAGTGGAACCAGTACAAAGCAAGGTTTCAGGCTGAGACAAGCCAATAATTCCCTCAAAAAAAGGAGTTCTTGATAAGAAGCAAATTTAACAAGAATGATCTCAAGGAATGCGTAAGCACCTATGGAGTGAAAGTCTAGGGACTCGGTAACAGAATGTTTTTGTTCTTCTTCAGTGGCTATGGCCTCTTCAAATTTGATTTTTGTAATTGCTTTTTCACATTCCCTAACCTTTTTGGCGGCATCTGGATCCTTGGGTACAAGCTTTTTCACCTGAAACCAAAATGTGACCCATTAAATCTCTAGAATAGTGCGTTGGCACTGCTCATGAACACCGAAGAAACAGAACACACAATGTCAATGGAAAACGAAAGCAAAAAGACTACCATCGATTGGAACTACGTGGTACCCGACGAGACTCTTTCATGCAGAACAGTACAAACAATATCGCATCTTAACATATTACAAGGTAAAAATATTTAATCTCAAGTGCCTAATATCCCACAACCCACAAAGAAATTCAAAACTATTTTTAACATCAGAGTAAGGGTTAAGTTGGCCGAAATAAATTCCAACATACTAAATGTCATCGGCCTCCTCGTTTTTAGATGTTCAAATTGACTAAATCTGCATAAAATAAATATGAAAAGTACGCAGTTTAAGGAATACTATGGACGAGTTCACCATCAATCAGACCGTTTATCCTTCAGTTCTCCAATTGGAATCACTTAAAAAGCGCACAGGAATGTCTTAAAACAAAAAGTGAACTCATTATGCAGCTGCATCTGACATGATGCCTGGGAGATGCATAATATGTACTACATAGCAGAATTTCAAAACGAGAACAGGGACATGTACATTTGTCCTAGCATCAACAAAGTACTCATAATTACCTACGACAATACTGACTAAACGGGAAACAGAAGTAACGAGGTCAGTACCTGCCGAAAATCTTGAAGAGCTTCCTTGAATTTTCCCAATGCCAGATGAGCAGTTCCTCGTCTGTAGTATCCCTGCATGAGAGAGGACCTCAATAAATACAGTGGCCAGAACATTTCCACACTCACCGTCTAATTCAAACATCAATTACTCATTTAGGACAGATGTTACCGATTTTAAAACAATACCTTCACGTATTTAGGATCAAGTTCGATGGCCCTTGTTGCGTCCTCTATCGCACTTCCATACGACTCCATCTTCGTATGGGCAAATGAGCGATTAGCCCAATACACAGCATTTTGATCATTCAGATCAATGGCTTGACCGTAAAGTTCTATGGCAGAAGCAAATCTGTGCGCTGCATCGTATCGAATTGTAAAATGTTACCATAAGCATAGGTCTAAAAGTAGGGCAACTTTTTCCTCAAACTTAAAATTGACATACAATAACAATAAATACAACCAAGAACTCATGTATTATAACATTCTACACGACAACATTCTACACTCATGTAGGACAACTGAAGTAAAAATATGCTGTACCTTGAAAGGCGGCATTAGCAGCTGCCTTAAATTCCTCGGCCTTCGCTACATCGACCTTCGCAACATCGGTCTTCGCTAAACTAGCTGGATCTTCAACTATTTGAGCAGCCATGCTGAACTCGAACTCCTTGCACCTTCTGATCAAGTCCCGTATACCGGAATTACCGAACCCTCGGGTGCGCTCCTTCAAACTGCATACCAGAGTAGGTCACAAGCACGCGAGACACTACTTACAACAAGTTACCCTGCCACACAGGATAAAACAAATCAGTAAGGGTGACTGCAAAGTGCGTAGACCAAAACACGAGACCAAAAAAATGCAAGCTGATCACCCGAAGTAGAAACACCCCCTCCTAATATTGCAGAACGCTCATATTTATTAATCCTAAAAGATTAATTTTAATTACCCTGTCTCACTGAACCGATCACGCTACTCAACCGGGAACCATGTCCAGAGCCAAAGACCTATCCTAGACCTGTCACTCGATCAACCAAATGATCCAATCTCTTCCAGCTACCAGTCTAACACCATTCCAAAACCTAGAATCAACCACAACAGCATAATTTCTGTAGTCGCATTATAGCATTCAAAAAAGACAGACCTCTCCTACAGCCAGAATCTTAGACCACATCCACAGAGTAGCCTTCTTTCTAACATAAAACTGCACCAGTGCAAACCACAACAGCGACGAATCACATGACAACCAGATCCGACTCAAAACCCTAACACAGAGTTTTCCTAAAAACGCCTCACTTCCCCAAAAATCCCTAGAATCCACAAATGTCTCTGACGCCCGCAATCAATACACACGAGAGATTCTCTGGCTAACCTAAACCAAAGCGACAACACACCAAACACCAAACATCACAAAATCGAAAACCTAATACCAAAATCAATTATATATATTTATGAAAATGTCGGAATTTCCAGATCGACGATGACTATTGTTCTTAAAACAACCGGAAGAGAGAGAAACGTCACCACTGGGAAGAAGAAAAAAAAAGAAAAGCGCGAGAAGTTCAGTTGCGAGACGGGAAGCAAAACCCTAGGTCGTCGGGAGCGGAACTGAAGAAAGCAGACAAGGTGAAGTGGAAGTAAGTTACCGACTGTGATGTTGTGAGTGACGGTAATAAGCGTCGTGGGCAGGCGAGACGGGCGGCGGGCGGCGGGCGGCTTGCTTGTTTGTTTGCTTGCTTGGTCCTCGCTCGACCTGGCTTGAGTTTCCGGGACCGGGCGACGTTGGGTTTGGAAAATGCGAGAACGGCCCTGGAAAAACTACAACGGAAGGAAAGCTGCAACATCCGTCAGTCCAGTGAGAGCATGCATGATGAGTTCCTCTGCATCGGACCCTTGAAACTAAAGACCAAGTCACCCCCACCCTGCGAGGTTTCTACAGTGCTGGTTCGTCGGTCTCCACCAAGGGAGGCCTAACTTATCGGACCGAGAACCAGGGACGGACCCTGCGGGCATCGGACCACACAGTCATCGGGCCTCAATAAGGTAGGTATCCCAAAACCGCCACTAATTGCTACTGTGCCTAATTACTACTATTAGACTGTTCAAATTCTTATATATTCTTATTGGCAAGGGAAAGGAGGTTCCAACGCACCAAAGAACGCGACATTTGGATACCGTAGTTATTAAGGAACAAAGTTTGGTTCTAAAAGCGTTTCTTTCACAGAGGTACATAACTGATTTTGGAGATGTACACACACTGAAGATGGCGCTTTAAGGTTAGTGGCGCATTTGGGATGCCTACCTTAATAGGGGAGGCAACCCATTCCCGACCACTTAACCCCTAAGCATCACACACCAAACAGCTCTAAATGGAGGATCTTTGTAGAGAAAGTGGCATAACTTGAATTTGGGTTGGTTACTGCATTTGTCACCAAAGAACTTTGTGGCGAACAACCTGACAAGTGCAAATTTGCTATTTTTTGGAAAATCCACCATATGGATGCAAACATTATAAAGTTTGATGAACCCAGTCGTGCAGGAACTACCGTCTGAAAAACGTCCCTTGTGATGTTTAGGGATTAAGCAATTGCAATTACACGTGTCTGCAAGGCAAGTTTCTTTAGTAAGGAAATTTTTCCATATACATGACTAGAGTTTGGAAAAATTCTAGAATTTTTCAGAATTTTTTTCCTCAAACATAATCACCAAACTTCATAAATTTTCATAAATCATAAATTATAAATTTTCTAGCTAAAGATTCTTTTTGACCCAAACTGGTCACGTAGGTCTTCCTATTTTTTACTAAGAGCGGGTTGAAAATCAACCAAGGACTAGTTGCAATATTGAAACTCTTGTACCCAATCATAATGCACCACAAGTGCACCAAGAACTATACCATAATTGATCACTATTCATCTCTGTTTACGAGGAAAGAGAGCAGCCTACGCTATCAAAATGGGGGGAAGGAGGGTTAATCAAGTATCAGTTGTCTCCCTTACTTTGATTCAATAATAAGAAAAGCACTACACCATGTTTATAGACCCCAAGTTCAAATTACAATATAATTTTTAATTTTAGAAAATTTTAAGAATTTTAAATTAGAATAGAAATAATACTTAGTATCCTTCTTTTCATCAAGGGGGAGATCCAGTTGCAAAAATTTCATTACTCCAATTCAGTGAAGGTTCAATATGGAATAATTTTAATCAGACAACCATTTTCTTTTCCTCCGACGCATTGAAGAAATTGTACTTAACCCCTAAAGTTCCTTGACTATGTTCTTACCAAAAATGCTTCAAAACTGTCATTTCTAGTACAAGTTTAAAAGTTTAAAAAAATATCATTTTTTGACATATGTAACCATAGGATCTTGTAGTACTTTGGTTTGAGAATATGTAGAAAAAATTTCAGAAATTTTCATCGTGTAGATTGCAAGATATTAGCATTTGAAGTGGCAAAAGTCCTTTTTTTAGCCCTGCAAAAAACCGGGCAGCTACACTTCACAAGGTCACATTGTTATGAAAATTTTTCCAAAATGGTTGTGCTTCTTTGGATTCATTCTTTAGGGCAAGTTGGCTATATGCTTGAAAATGTTCTGATCATTTGGAATTGTACAACATATAGGAAAAAAAGAGTAAGTAGAAAGAAGTAGAGAATGGTTCAAAACATTAAATTGTTAAGAAGTTAATTATGGAATTGAAAAATGCCAATCCCAATGGTTGCAATGTTGTAATAAACAATTTGCATCCTAGAATTTTATTTTTTTTGAAAAGTATTGAAAATTGGGTGAAATAAACGACTTCGAAGTTTATTTTAGAGTAGACAATCCATAACTGCCCGCAAATTAAAAATCCTCATAACGTTTGACTCATTGATCAGAATGGAATGATTCAAAGCTTTCCACGCATATATAAATCTAATAAACCAATTTCAAATTTTTATTTTTGAAAAAAGTGATTTTTTCAGATCTGCCTGGACTGCCCAAGTTGAAAAACAAACTACATCATGCAATAACTTTTGACTCATATTTCCAAATGTCATGAAATTTTGTGCATATGAAAGATATTCCTCGTCCCCACCTTCTACTAAAATTTCAGCCCAAAATATGCAAATCTCCAATCACACATACCTACCCAAAATTTCTATATTGCCAAAAAATGTATGTTGATCCTTTAGAGGTTAACTCAAAGGAGGAATAACCATTCCCCACACTCATTGAAGTTTTCCTTGTAGATTTTTTGGCTACTTTGATTTCCACCTATTAATTGGGCTCAAATTTGAAGATCATTAGACAAAGACCATGGAGCTAAAATAGAGGGAGGTAAAACAAATAAGGAACTCATGTAGACAATAGTAAAACAAATAGGGTTCTAAAATAGTTCATATATATTGGTGATCAATTATATCTTAAAATGATCCCCAAGGGATCATGTGAACTACATTAGAACCTTGTCTACTATCCACCTACTTTAGAAGTTGCCAAAATATATACAAAAATATCTTTTCTACTCCATGGATAAAAAATTTCTTTCTATAGAAAAATCCAATATTAAAGCAAAGGCACTTGTTTTCAACAAAAGTATCAAGAAAATGTATCTTTCAATACTAGTCACGGACACCATAACCTTAAGACAAACAAATATTCTTCAAGACAAGATCAAATCCTAGCTTTTCAAAGAAGAATACAAGAACATAACTAGAACAAGAAAATAAAAGTGCAACAAATCAATTGTCAAGAATTACCTTGACTTGTATACTACTTTGTAATGTTTGTTTATCTTTTACTTACAGTTCCTTTCTTAGAAAACTATTACATCTAGAAGGTATAATATGTCCATGACAATACTGCAAGCCAAGCTTGAATTTTTTGCAAATAGGCAAATACAACTAGAGATTAAAAAAAAAATTTAAATGAATTTTCAAGGTACCAAGAGAAAGATATAAATTATCAAAGTGAGATTTCAATGAGCACCTCAAACCACTTTTTCTTCATGTACATGACCCATGCTTTCTGAAAATTCTAAATGTACATGTTTCAAAGTTTGGTTTAGGGTGCAATGTTGGGAATTGCCCCAATTTACTTTACCTCAATGATGGATTTTCCACCACCACCTGCCCCTCAAAAAACTCTGTAACAAATAATTGAATGGAAAATGGCAGTCCTTCATCCAGTATTGTTTGTTCGAACTCACCCAATTACGTCTCAGGATTTCAGGTCGACCTCGAGACCACGCCCAACGTTCATAAAACCCTGTTTTCAAATCCTGAAAACGTTGTTCTTTTCATTAAATAAAGGTAAAGGGCAGACAGCATGAGAAGTGAGTAAGCGGCCCCTGCGAGCAAGGGTGTTTGGATACACTGTAGGCACCACACGATTACAAGTTCAAATTCTACAAATATCCATAGAGCTCAGGTCACACCACTTGACTGGGTGCACCAACCCTGTTCCGGCTAAAATGCTTACAGATAACGCCAAATACTTACGCATACTACAGAGTCCAGACCAATCACCACAATCAATGGCACGGTCTAGTTGCAGCAATTGCTTGCAGTGTGCTTCAGGAAAAAAAGGTGGCCCATCCTACATGCCAACCAAGAGCCTAGCACTTCAACATTACCAGAGCAGGCTAGTGTGACTGATTTTGTATTTGATACAAGCTTTGCAATCACTAAAATGCTGCAGGTTGAGGGCGCAGAATTCTTCGCAAATACTCTCGGATCTCGGGAGTAATGCGATGTAGCAGACCTGGATATCTGCGAGACAACAAAAACACACAATAAGCCCAAAAGATGGGTTCAACTCCACATGCTGCCGAAAAGAATGAAAAAACATGTAAAAAAAAAAGGAGCAAATTTGACATCAGGATTCTATACCCCGTTAAGCCACACATTTGCTCATGCTGTTTCAAAATGAACAGAACACAAGTATCCCTAAGCGACAGAGCATGGTATGCCTCCGCCAAATCAAACACATTCATCACAGTCTCCAGAGTCAAGTTCTGCACAGCAACACATGTTTGAGAAACTTAATGCCTCTTTGACGAGTTTGATTGCAGAAGAAAAAAAAAGCTGTACTAATTGGATATTATGCAGAGAACTTGAAGACAACAGTCTGTTACAGTAGTGCTTGAATCCGGAAGACTTGAAACAAAAAAGGGTCGCTGCAATATTCTGTACCTCGCGAAGTAAGCATTGGCACACGTACCTGGGCTATGGAGTACTCACACAAACGCTTCAATCCTTCTAACAAGTATTGATCAGCAGCTCTCAATAAATCCTGCGCATTATCAGTTGATACTTCCACGTTTCCTGTGTATATAAATCTGAGAAATTGCACCAAAATTGGATGGAATTGGTCAGTAAAGAATGGAATTGAGCAATATGATTGATATGCGAAGACTAGACCATGAACCGAGGTTTTACACTCATGAACATATGTTTGAAAGTTCATTACCATCGCCACTAAATGTTCGAAGCGAGTATATAATCAAAAGTAGGTACTTCAAATATGAAGAGTAAACCAAGTTTCTTTACAATAAATTTCGAGTTAAGGCACTCAAATGATCTACCTCATCATCAGTTCGAACACCTTCCAACTAATGTTTGGAATCTCGATATCCACAGCTTCCTTCTCCTGAACGAGAAAAATGTCAAGACACGTTCAGACCACAGTTGACGATTTCCAGACATCGTAGAAATATCAATCCCATTATGGTGAACATGAAAGAAAATCTATTGCGTCAAGGTTAAAAAGTAACTGTACCCTGTAACCACCATCAAACATGGCACGGAACGCATCGGAGGACGCTAGCAAAGCTATTCGATGGGCATAAAAGCGTTTGCCTGCGATCATCAGGAAAACAAAACCTCTGTCACTATAAAAGTCATTCACGTAAAACGATCCAGGGACAGTGTAAAAAGCTGTAGGTCAGTGTAAATAGATGAAGGCCAATGAGACCAAACTTCCGCAACAGCGTTCCTTCATAATAGGGAAGTTCATCGACCCTTCAAGATTTATCATAATGTCCACGATCAAAAATATCAGAAGTAACACTCCATAATGAACCTCTTCATTCAATTCTAACCAGTCACCCTCAATCACCTTGACATATATCACCTTCATTCCAAGAATGCAAAATACGTCACGTATTCTATTAGCTAAAAGAACTGAAATATCAGCTTGATCAGTAAGGGTCGAGCTGAAATAAGTAAAGAAAACTTGTGAATCAAACCACAGTCAGCAATGAAGATAGATAAGGACTAGAAAAAGAGAACGGCAAAATAGTCTGTTCAAACATAAAGGTGAAGAGACCCAACCTTCTACGAGGAATGTCACGTCAGAAAGTGTGCTGCTGTTTACATACTGCTCGCCAAGGTATACCTGTCGATCATCACGAAACATAAAGGTCAAGATTTCACTCACACATCCCGTGCCTCTTTTAATCAAGAAAGATTTCAAGGCTCAGCTTCAATCGAGAAGGACATCAACTCAAGAGATGACCTCAAGCTCTCATTATTTAACACGTTTCAAATTGCATATTAAGAAGAAGACAAACCTGGGGTGTAGGAGGAAGAGGAGCAGCGTCTATGGGTGATAGAGCATTTGCTTTTCTAGCTAATGTACATAGAGCAAGGGCACCATCCCGCTGATGTTTGGGTATTGAAAACCCGTTCAGCATCTCCAATAACACATCCATGCCTGCTCATCCACATGCTAAATGAATAATCTCCATTGTGCACCCTAGAACAAACATCTCAGAAAATTTGCAGGAGTACGAACAACTACAACTATAGAACTCCAGGAAATCCTCACCATTGTTCTCAATAAAGATAAGACGCTGATCATCTGGACCGCAGAAGTGAGCAAGAGTAGTAGCAACTCTTCTTTGCACAACCTTATCAGCTGTGCGCATTAGGTAGAGTAGATGCTTCAACACCTAAAAAGGCCAGACACAGAATGAACAGATGAACACGACTACAGAGGAGTGATTGAAAGTGTAAGTAACAAGTACAACATTCGTTCTCAAAATAATTCCGGTCCTAAAAACCTAAATGATGGTTTGCCATACCCGTCCATGAATCTTTTCCTCCAACCTCTTCAGAGTCTTCTGTACACAGTCTTTAGATGCCTGTATAAGTAGGAACCAAAAGTCGTCAACATCCAAGTCGCCAATTGTTGTGTAGAAGTTGCTTATATATCGTTAGCCAAGCAGGGAAATTAACGTTCACCGAGAATCGTTGCAAGAAACAAACTTAAACTTTGCTAAGAGGTCACATACGAAGCTAAATAAGCATTAACGAGTATGAAAGTGACCCCAACACCAAATAACAAGCATATCACAACATGGACAAGCAGGTGACGAGGCAATACCTGCACGATAAAGTAACCATCGTACAGTCTCTGTACACCACCTTCACTAACTATGTCTGAGACATTATCCTGAAAATTTTGAAAACATATCTCAAAATACATTCAAATTTCGAATCTAATCAACAAAAATCAGAAGAAGAATTAGAGTCCTGTGACCCACAAAAAGCGCTAACAATTTCCAGGTGCCACAACCAGAGAGAACAGGTACCAGACCTCGTTATCAGCCAAGCCATATAAAGCGAATGCTGCGTTATGCTGTAGGGAACCATTTTTTGAGTCCAGAAGCTCCAGCAAAGGCCTTAGCCCACCGTCATGTACAATCCCAGCTTGATTATGAGTATTCTGCGAAGACTATAAGAAGAACTGTTAATTCATATAGTAAGAGGTTCAAGAAAAAGCACCCTTCAAATTCAAAAGAATCACACCGAACTGCTTATCAAGAAACCGTTATCACAACTGACAATTAAAAGAAGATGTCTCCAGAAAAATGGAAATAATGCCGTTCAAAGATTGGCAACGCTCCCGAGGCCAAGAAGGCCTATGATTGATCAGGACCTGAGCTAATCGGCCCAAAGCAAATGCCGCCATCTCTCGAAGCTGAGTATCAGTAGCTTCCAGCATTCTTATCAACGGTCGTACAGCACCCCGTTGAACAATGTGAACCTGAATTCAGGAACATGTTATTGCAAGTATAACCTAACCCTAGAAACCACTGCTTATTCCCCCAAGAGAACAATAATCATTCATGCACTCGCGCTGGGAATCCAAGACATCTGTGCAATACAGTTCGGGATTACAGAAATCCCAGTCTTTGATAGCCTCTAGATTATAAGCATTACTTCTTCATTTTGATTTCCACTATATCAAATGAGGCATACCACAACTGGCAATAATTGATAGATATGTGGCATGAATACCTCGAATTAGACAACATATACCTACACCTAAATAGACTGTGACAAGTAGAACTTACTGGTGATTAAAGTGAGAAACGATCAGCTGTCAATTTAATAAGAACGAATTGAATAAAGTTCTTTAATCCAAAAATAATGTCTAGATGCTACTTTGCAAATAACTTTCAGCTAACATTGACATCATAAATCATCTGCCAACTACATCTGGCAATAATTGAAAACGATTTCAAGCCTCAATCTTCAAGACTCAACACAACTAGACATGAAGGATAGCAACTGTTACACCACGAGGAAAAAAGACCAGATGGCACCAGAAAATGAAATCGCTGAAGAATTAGAGCAGTTTGTACCTTACAGTCCGGGTCAGTTGTTGCGAACTGACCCAACAACAGAGCAGCCTCCCGCTGACTTTCCTGGCACCTTGAACTGTCACAGACGTACACGCATTAGTCAAACATAAAGAGTACACCTCCCGTTGACTCATATGAACTAGTATTCTATAAAGACTGATACTGGCATACATTTATAAAAAAAATTGAGAAAATTGAGAAGAGAAGTAGCCAAGAACTGAGAAAAGTCCACTCATTCTATTGTGTTTTCCTCGATCGCCAACATCCACTGATGAAGATGGTGTTCATGCGATTCTCTAATAAAGTAACATCCTCACACAAAAGATCAAGAGCTTTCTTCAGAACCTTAAGAGGCCGATGACAGGTTGAAGAGCTCCAGCAGCCAGCACCTCCTTTTTGATGTTAACAGAAGAGTGGACAAGATTTCCAATAACACCAACCTGGTTGGCCAACATAAGACATCGCTAGGCTCAGCATCACAACTTGTTGTGAACTAGCAGACACACAAATGCGACAATGATAGCTACAATTTCCAACCTAAGAAGCATGATGCCGTCGCAGCATCAGTAAAGAGAAAAGCAAAACAGCCAATTGAATAGTTCCAATATGAAAACAGAATAGAATAGGGAACTCGGCTCATACAGCCTCATAATGAATTCCAACATCTTCTGAGCGAAGCATTAGAATGAGAGTAGGGAGCGCATTTCCCTCCACAATCTGCACATCAATATCTATTTCTCAAAAAGTCGACACAGACCGAAGTAAAAAGAACATAAATATGAACAGTTCTGCGAAACAGTCCTGTAAGTACATAACCATGAAATAGTAATTAGGAATTTCCAAATGAAATGCTAATCTACCAAAGAAGTGAACCTCGCATGTTTGTTTCAATGTACACCTAGCATGAGAAACTCAATAACCTTCTCGAAAGAGCGCAAACGATCAAAATTCAGAAAGTAAACCTGATTTTTGTTAGCCTCGTTCTTGAAAGCCAGCGTCCGCAACGCACCAGCTGCAGCTCGTTGTACCTTGGCGTCATTGGATTCTAAAAGTCTGACTAACGGAGGAATACCGCCTTCCGTCCTGTACCAAAGAAAAATATGTGTTAGCATGTTCTACAGTGACTTCCCTGTACCACTACCAGCATTAGCCTGAGCAAGACAGAAGACAAACCTAACACGAGTCTTAATATGCGCGTTCTCATGTGCAAGATTCGTCACAGCATCAGCAGCTCGCCGAACTACACCATTGGCAACTCTTGCATTGCTGCTACCGCCTTGGCGTAATAATAAAGCCACCAGCAACGGAAGAGCACCAGCGTCCGCAATTCGCCGTTGATAGTCTGGCTGTACGACAAAAGGACCATGAGTGTAACTGCTTGCAATTGATCAAAGTCATCCTGAAGAAATAAGCACATGCGAGCATACGAACTTCAACTGACTCACCTTAACTGCAAGCAATCCCAACGCAAATGCTGCATCCTTCTCAACTTCGTATTCACAAAAAACAGGACCTTCCCCTTCTCCATGACTCGGCGGGCAGAGATGCGAAACCAGCGCATCCACAGCTCCTTCTTCCACAATTGCGTCCACGTTCTCTTCTGAAGAGTCGCTAGAGTATTCCGAGTCAGATCGTGCTCAACCAAACCGCACACACACAAACCTCAAAACACATTAGGGCTGCGTTTCCAAGCAAAAAACATACTAACTAGATCATTTCTCACCATTCTTCGCAAGCTCCGCTATACCATGAGCAGCACGCCGTGCTGCAATACGGTCGTTCTCTTTCCAAGAAACGCAAGTCCTCAGAACCTCCACTTGCTCCCTGATACTAACTGATAATACAGTATTCCCCTCATCTACACCAGCAAACCTCCCGAAAGTATCCGCCAGTTTCCGCTTATGTCCTTTCCGCTCACTCTCAGGATAAGATTTCGTCTCCATAGAAGGAGTGGTATCCATGGAACCAAAAAAAAAAAAAATCCAACACTCCCTCCCCTCCCCTCCCTCCCACCACCTCCTCTCAATCAAGAAACTGTTCCTAAACACAGCAGCGAGACAGGAAAACAAAGAAGCTCATTCTACAACATCTAATCGCTCCTTAATCAACTAATTCGGACTCTAAAACCCTCTCCCTGCTGCTAACCTAAAACAAACAAAAAGCCGCGCACCACAAACAAGAACAGCGCCTACCTATCTATGGTCGAGAGAATCTCCAACAGCACACATCCAGATCCGAAAAAAAGGAAAGAGAAACCGCAACACAGAGAGTGCGAGGGAAGGGAGGGAGAGAGAGAGAAAGAGAGGTTTCCCGTTATTGGAAGGTTGTGGAAACCGAGAGGAATCCGGAAAGAGAATGTTCCGAAAACTCTTTGAAAGGGAAACACATCGCCGACGGACGAAATGTGCGAAATGTGCGAAAAACAATAAGATCGGCAAGTGGTGTGTTCTCCAAGCCGAGCAGAGAGAGAAAGAAAGGATGCTACTGCAATTGAATTGGTTCGTGGTGATGGATCTGCAGCAGCAGCACCAGCAACAGACCGTCGTCCTCGCGGAAGTAAAAGGGTGACAAGAAGGAGAACGGGGATGTGCTACTACGGGGGTCAGTGCCTTTACTTGGAGAAAGACGGAGCCTATGACCGTGCTGTCAAACTTCAAAATCTAATAGCCAGTTTGCCGCTATTTGTGAATGAATATTTTTGTTTCTAATTTTTTTCAGATGAAATCAGGTCATTATAGTTTTAGAATTTTTTTTAATTTAATATATGTTATTGAAGGTATTCTGAATATTTTTAGGAAAAAAAATTCTTCTATAAAAACAAAATTTGTTGAAAATATATTGAAATATTTCACCATCAATCTACCAAATATTTTTAATTATTATCAAAAAGTAAGATTTCCCAGATTTTTAAAATATAAATATTTTTTAAGATTTTTTTTGCCATGCCAAAAAATATATATAATAATTTTTCAAAATTATTGGATGATATTTTCTTTCTAAAATTATGTTTCACAAAAACTACCCTATAGGTTTGGTAGTACCTAATATTGTAGTTCTTGACGGGGAGTGCTAGCATGAGAGCATAGAATCTATAAGCCCATGAGCTCAGGAGTCTATATTATAGACAATTTCTATGGTGGTAGGAGTTTATGTTATAGGTATCTATGTTATAGACTCTTTACATATTATAGTGTATATATGTTATAGGTATATATGCTATAAATACCTTTAAATGGTTGTAAATACATACCTATAACTAGATTCAAGGCTTGTAGGCTCATGCCTTTGCGCTCATGAGCTAATATTGTTGGTTATTGACTTTAAACCTCAAACTTCAATAAAATATTTATATTTCAAAGAATTTTTTCATAATCTTCAAATAGAAATTAGATTTGGAAAACTTATTAACGTATTTGTTTTATCAAGAGCAAAAATAAATCATTATAGATGTCAAAATCTAGATCTAAAAACAAAAGGCCAAAAGTGCTAAATGTATTGCATGAATATGTTAATTTTGTTAAATGAGATTCTTTAATTAATTAAAAAGTATTTGATATGACCTACTCTCAATGCAATGATGTATTTCTATCACTAACAAAGTATGCACAAAAAACAAAAGAAAATAGTTTGATTCTTAGTATTAAGAAAATCGATTGACATTCAAAGCCTCATTTGGCTCTAGGGACTTTAGAAGCAAGAAATTAGATATTGATTCCTTTTAAAGAACTAATATTCATATTTAAAATAAAATTAATCATTTCACAATTTAGGATTATCATTATTATTGTTACTATTATAACATGATGAGTAATTATAAAAATGATTTAATCCTTGAGTATCCAAAAGTAGTTTTGTATCTAAAAGATTTGCATTAAATCACTTAGAAAAGGAAAAAAATTATCAATTACCAAAATCAATTTTTATGCAATAAATATATTCAAGAAGCTCGTTCAATTGCTTGTATGATTGATTATTGCTTTACAAAGTCAAATTTTTATTTTTAACCTTAAAAGTTAGAAGTTAATTAAGAATACAAATGAGGTAAATTATGCCAAACATGTTGTCTATATAGCACAAGTGAAAATCATCTTTTTAATTATAAATTTCATATTTCCAAAAAGCATGTAGTATTCAAAATGCAATTTTGCTAATTTGTCACGTTCTCAATTTTTGTAGTTATAGGAACTTTGGATACCCAATATATATTTTGGATACATTTTTACAATAGAATATAGTTTAAGGGCCATATAAAAAAAATTTAAACCCTCCATATGGGTGCAAAGCTTTTTTTTGTATGCATTTTTACATATTCACGTACATTCTTCCATCATTTCTTTGGTGGAATCTTGTCTTCATCTAATAATTAAGAATCACATATTTTTATTTTATTTTTGGGACATATAGTACTCATTATTTCTATCAAGTTAAACATCAAAGTGTATCCTTTCCTAAAAAAATGTTAACTATTTAGTGCATAGGTTTTGGAGAGAAAAAATTTAGGTCCAAAGTTTTAAAAATAAAATATTTGCAGTGTTCTATTAATTCTTCATTTACTTATTTTTAGATTATTCCCCCAAAATTCCAATACTCCTAGTATTACATCCTTGATGCAACAAAAAACACAGGTGTTTATACTTTCATCTCATTAAAAATTAAACTAAAAAAATATTATAAGACAAAACTCAAGAAAAATCTAATTTCAATTTCCAATAAGGATTGTTACAAGCATATAGAAGGCAAACTTCTTGATTTAGTTGTTCTCTACCCCATTACTGGTTATTTTTCAAAAAAAATTTAGAATTAGACAAATGTGTAAACCTTTAAGAAGATTGCATCCAAGGAAGATCAAGTATAGAATAGTTTTCTATGTAGGTGAACTAAAAAAGAACAAAATCTCAACAAAATTGGTACTTCGATATTTTATTTTATAAGCTATAGGACAATACTTTTTTAAATAAAAATAAAATTGTCCATTTGTAACAGCTCTATGAAGATGGTCATTCACTAAAAGAATCACTAAAATAAAGTTTTTCACATTTCCATATATGTACGGGAAGAACTTGAATTTATGAACCTCTATACAACATAGAATTGATTATTTTTAAAACTCCTTAATATAAAAGTTGCTAGTTTACTACTCCCTCTGTCCCACTAAAAACCTCCAAAAAGCTTTCCTATGAGGGATTAACTACATTTTTAGTCTTTCTAATAGTGATACTTGTATTTGAAAACTAGCAACCCATCCTTTAGATCTCTGCAAAATCTCCAACTTAGGCACCATCGTTTAGGCACCAAAAATCTAAGCAGAAAGTACCATTTTTGACAAAAATTGTAAAAGTTGCCAACTCCATCATTCTTGATGATTTAAATGTTGGTAGCAACATTGGTATTCTAGAAACATCTACTACAACCTAAATACCCACAACAAAGATCCCTACACCACTTCAAGAACAACTCTTCAAAGTGTCAAAGTGGTCACCAAATCTACGGTCAATACTACTGTCTAAGGAAGTACAACAAGTCCAAGGGGGCTCATATGGGCAAGGCCAAGCTTTCTTGGCGAAGAATGCTCCCTAATCACTTGACAAACCCCCACGAGTTCATTCAACACGGCCAACACTTACCAAACAATCAAAATCTAAAAACGGAGCTTTTTAGTGGGACAGAAATTGTGCTTGATTTGGAGTTTTTTAGTGGGACAGAGGGAGTAGAATGTTTAATTTTAGCTCCAAACTTAGAATGGGTCTTCAATAGTACTCCAAATCCCAAAATATGCTAGTATGGCATATTATTAAAAATAAATATTTCCTACCAAAGTTTTATTTTTTTAACCCCTAAAGGATCAAGTGACCGTTCAATGTAGGCATGAAATCTTGAGTAGTTGCACATGAAGTCAATTTTATTTGGATGTTTACAAAATTTTGATACAAGGTGTAAATATGTACCTCTAGTTGGGAATATAATTTCTTTTCTAATCAGGTGCTTGGATAAAAAATTATGCTACCTGAAATCTTTCAAGCAACTTGAGGGAGCATGTACAAAACTCTTCTTCTACTTTTGAAATATGATAGGTATATAATTAACATGATTCATGATGCAAATGACCAAAAACAACATATATAGTGCAAAAATCTTACTCTAAGAGTAGTTAAAGTCAGAAAAAATCTTCTAACTTCAAATGTTATAATCTTTCAATCTGTGTACTCCCTCTGTCCCACTAAAAAACTCCAAATCAAGTACAATTTTTGTCCCACTAAAAAGCTCCGTTTTTAGATTTTGATTGTTTGGTAAGTGTTGGCCGTGTTGAATGAACTCGTGGGGGTTTGTCAAGTGATTAGGGAGCATTCTTCGCCAAGAAAGCTTGGCCTTGCCCATATGAGCCCCCTTGGACTTGTTGTACTTCCTTAGACAGTAGTATTGACCATGGATTTGGTGACCACTTTGACACTTTGAAGAGTTGTTCTTGAAGTGGTGTAGGGATCTTTGTTGTGGGTATTTAGGTTGTAGTAGATGTTTCTAGAATACCAATGTGCTACCAACATTTAAATCATCAAGAATGATGGAGTTGGCAACTTTTACAATTTTTGTCAAAAATGGTACTTTCTGCTTAGATTTTTGGTGCCTAAACGATGGTGCCTAAGTTGGAGATTTTGCAGAGATCTAAAGGATGGGTTGCTAGTTTTCAAATACACGTATTACTATTAGAAAGACTAAAAATGTAGTTAATCCCTCATAGGAAAGCTTTTTGGAGGTTTTTAGTGGGACAGAGGGAGTAGTCAAAGTTTCTAAAATATTTTCCACACATTTTTATAGTAGTCTAGTACAAATTTGTATGGTTGAATTTATGAAAAAAAAATTCATTATTTTCTTATTGCCCTAAAAAGTGGTGTTTTTGGAAAAAAATTGCCCAATATGAGCCTTAGTTCTTTAAGGGTTAAACAAAAGAATTGATGTAAAATTAGAATTGCAATATGTACCTTTACAATGAATTTCAACTATGGATCATTAGAAGAAGAAAAAAATTAAATTTTTTTTCAAAATGCTATGCACAAAAGTACATTTATGTTGAGAAAATTTTAAATTTTTTGATACTTTTACTTTTTCATTCTTAGAAAATTGGAAAAAGAATTGGTCATATTTTACAATATGAAGGGCTCTTGGTCAATTAATGACTTATCTAAAAAAAATATTCTATAATCTAATTTTTTATACAAAAAAAGTGCATTATGACCATAAGTGCAAAATTGAGATTTACTTTATCCACTTGCCAGTATGTAAAATTATATATATAAGATGAAATTAAAGTCTAATTTAAACTCTAATAATGTTGATTTAGACATAAAATACTTTTCTAAATGTTAAAAATATACATTTAAGTATTATTATTTATAAATAACAAATTATTTTTAGAAACTTAAAATAAAATTATACGAGGTGTACAACAATGATCCTATAGAGTTTTATTTATGAATCTTGGGAATTTAGAGTTAAAGGCAAAAGTTATGGCCCAAAAAACTCTCAAAGAGATTAGAAAAAAATATATCAATTATTTCCTGCTATCACTTGTTATAGATAAGATAGCAATCTCCAATGCAAGAAAATTTTGAAGTCAAAACAACACTAAAATCAAGAAGATTGTAAAAATATCGTTTGATAAATTTAAAGACACAAAGCAAATTTATTGAATTATTTGTTCAATCTAAAAAATTATCACTTTCTAATTGATTGAAATCTAACTTGATTGACATACACTAAAAAAAGTCCAAGTCACAATGGGATTTATCACATGAAACTATTACGGTCGGCATTTCATGCCAAATACTTAAATAAAGTTAGAAAAAAAGTCCAACAAATGTTTTAAGTAGAAATATTCCTTCCAATTTTTTTATCTATTGAAAAAATATTTTTTCTGAATTCTATTATCCATTTTTAGAATACTATCTTCCTATCCTAACTACCAAGTATGGTATTTGAGTACAATATTTAACCCCTAAAGGATGAGATGTTCAAAGTTTGAACAACAAATGAACACAAACATATTCCATGCACACAAAAATGTTTTTTTATTTAATCATTTTTTATGATCCTTATATTAGTTCTTTAACATTTGTAAAGTATAGATTCTAAAAATTTTGCTTTGCAAATGTTCTATAAATCAAAGGGTATTGGTGCTTCTGGCCTCAAAAAGTAACTTTTTAAATTCAAAAATTGAGCCTTCAAAAATGACTTCAATAAAAATGAAAAAGATTTTTTTTTCAAAAATCACTATGATTAGAACTTATCATTTTGAACTTAAAGGAATCTCTTTTTATAAAAATCACAAATATTCAATCTATAATCAATTTTTGAAGGAATTTTCAATTTTTGGCTTCAAATATTATTGAAAAATGTTAGTTTGTGTACCACTTGATCTAGCCGTATGATTATGATCTATGGATAATATTTTACAACTATTGTTTGAGAGTCATCATTAAATTATTATTCTAAGTTGCATTTTATAATACATCTTCACAATTTTGGGAATCTGGACTACTCCCTTGTCCTTTAGGGTTAAATGCCTAAATTAACATTAGACATTAATTTGTAACATGGAATTTCTAAGAAAAAACTCAAGAAGGCATAAAATGTATTTCTATAAAAAAAAACTAGTCATCAAACTAGTAGATTATCCTTTAAAAAATTTGGGAATTTCAATTTTGGATGCTAGCTATATAGTGTTTTTGTGTATTTGACATAGAAGATGCATGAATTGAGGTATACGGTAGTGACACAAGTTTGTATTCATATTGAGCTAGATCCAATGACACTTGGCATTCTCAACTTGGATCATTATTGCCAAGATTATTGCATCTTATATAAGTCTCCAAAGCTCCAAAATGATTAGATATTCTACAAGTATGGTGCCGCATTTGAATACAATAAGGATTAGATGCTAAAGTTATACTCTCCTGGAATCAAGGCCATATTCATTAAAATGAAAGAATGTGGCATCTCATTTTAATTATGAGCCTAAATTTAGTATGCAAAAAGATTCATTAATTCGAGACATTTCAATAAATTGAGACTGTAATATGCCAAAAGAACTACAAATTTTTTTACATATAAGAAGTTATACCAACACATGTCACTTTCGCACACTACACATTCATAACATTGTTAACTAAGAGAGTTTGTTCCCCCTTCAAAGAGGGATAATACCTCCCTAGATACTAGGAAGGAAGTTAAGTTTAATTCCACATGCTCCGATTGGCTCATTGGTTTTGACTTCTTATGAGTCTTGTTAGTGTTGTTGGGCGATGCAATACAACAATTGGACGGTTCGGAAAATACACAGTGTATTGCAAGTGGACAGTTTGGAGAGGTATTGGCTGGAGGGGCTTCATATTTTGGAGGGAGAAAAAAGGACCCCCCCAGCATTGCTTAATAATGTTATGTTCCATATCTCATATTGGTATAGGGTGATTGCAAGAATCACGTATACTATCTGGTTGCGGGTTTTTTTTTGGACCGCTATAACTTTTGCTATAACTTTTGATTTATAGGTTCAATGCCAAAACCAAAAAAACACTTCCAAGATGTCTTGATTGTAATTGTATCCCTTATTTTTCAGAAATTAAAAAAAATCAATTTATATTTAAAATTCAATTTTGTTAATTTGTCACACTTTGATGTTCAGGGTTTTTTAGTACGATTGAGCAATTTAAATTAATGATTTTAAGTTGAAATTTCTATGGTATATTTTCCTAGTAGGTAGATTTATTCCTACCAAAGATCATTTAAAAATACATTATTTTATATCCTCCACAGTTGTGCAAATAGGCCTCCCTTGCGCATGCACTTCTAAACATTAGAGATGGTTTTGACTTCATTTTTTTGGTCAAATCTCATCACCAATAAGTCCTCCCAGATGGCCAATTTTTAGTTTTGTTCAAAATTGTTTTTCCTATTTTCTAAAAATTAAAATGTCAAAGGATGTAATTTCCTCTTTGCTAGAATAGTTTGCAGAATTGTCCCAAAAAATACATCCTTTGACATTTTAATTTTTGAACTCTCCTCACAGAATCAAAACCACCGAAAGCCAGGCGCTTCAAAACTTCAAGAATTATAAACAATCGAGACAACGAAAGCTAGTAAGGAAAATCTATATGCTTAGGGTCTTCCAAAATAATAAAGACGTTTGATCAACCATTTATGATTTAATGCTGAAGCATAGTAGAGCTCCCTCTTGCACTATTCCGAAGAACACAGTATACGACATATTGGTGCAAAAAGAAACACGTACTCTCAATACATGGCTAACGTAAACAAGCCAAAAAGTGAACAAAAATGCTTACCGTTCATCCCTCACAGAAGCAGCAAAACTCAAGCGAAACCTTAGGAAGACCACACTTCAAAAATCCTAACACTTAGTAGACTAGTAATTTTGTGTGGTTGCCGAACAATGCCGGAATGCTTCCAATAATGATACCCTGATTAAGCAGCCTGCATGCAATTACACAAAATTTGTAAGAACTGAACAGAAAATGACCTATCCATTCTTCAACTAAAATATGAAAAAATAGTAAACTCTGGGCTTCGACAACGCTAACTGAGGTGTAATACACTATAAGAAACTCGTGTTTTAGGTGACGGATCTTAGATGACATCCAATGTGACGTCCCGTGTTTTTATGTCAACAATAACGTCCGCCATAACATTTTGATGTTATGGCGGACATTATTGTTGACATAAAAGTACGGGACGTCACGTTAAAAGTCACCTAAAATCCATCACCTAAAACACGAGGGTTTTATAGTGATAGTACCGGTAAGATATGTTGCGATGGAAGGTTGTTGCATCAAGGACAGCAAAACAAACTTGCAAGTTGTAAATTGCATCATTGCCATTACAAAAATTGCAACCTACTTCTCCCCATTGAGCTCAATTTAGGGTTTGCACGAACGAGAGACGACATGAAACCATATTTATCTGCTGCTACTAGGAGCAAATATTGAAGGCGCAATTGAGCGGTCGTTAACCCCTCACGACCCAAGTATTTTTTGAGCTGTGCGTTCTTAATTCCTAAGCGCCCACAACAAAATTGCGAACTTCCGACTAGTACAGACCTTGGGATATAGAATTGGACACTGAATGTAGAAAATTGAGATCCGTAAAAATTCACCGAAGAAAGTGCTTCCTAGTTGTTGTTTGTTTGTTTGTTTGTTTTTTTAACAAATGGAAGAACCATTGCATTAAAAAAAATCGAATCAAAGACAACCAAGCCATGAAGTTGGACAATGAAGAGAACCAAGTAGAAACCAAAGAGACAAGAAGCAACTGAAACAAGCGAAGGGGAGGATCCTTCTTGTTCCAAACAATGTTGGAGCTAGACCTATGAGCTAAGGATGGAGAGTGTATCGCAAAATGTTAAATCCGTCTCACGGAGTGGGACTAGTAGGGTAAAAACGCAGAAATTGGGGGAGGTAAAGTAAAATCTTGCCTTTATTTTGAGCCGTGTCTAGGGTTAGATGTAGACTTCTCCTTAACTTGGGGCCTCTGATTGCAAATATGAATTCAAAATTTAAAAAATAATAATACGTGAAAAATAAAAAATTCTTGTATATTCCCTGGGGATAAAATTCTTGTATTTTCACCCTGCAAGGCCCACTTCGTGGGGTGGGTTTAATGTCCTGCGAGTATATCCAACTAAAGTCAAATTTAGCCCAAATTCTAGTACAGTAGAACCTCTCTAAAGTAATAGACTTGGGACCAGTCTGACACATTGCATTAGAGAGGTTATTACATTAGGGAGGGTCATCATGTTTGTATGTGGTTCATATATATTGTTAAGTTGGGACCAACAATCAATACTTCTTGACAATGCTTTATTGATTTAGAGAGTATTGGGTTAGGGAGGTTCTATTGTTGCACAATTAGGATGTTGGCAATACTAGAAGAAACCAATTTTGTTTTATGTCAAACCAAAACTGCAATGTTGAAGGCAAAACTTACAATGTCTGTGGGGACATCAAAATGTCTGAGAGACGGATTGCGGTTTAGGTAGAATTCCAAAGATGTTTCACATGACAACGACAAATTTGAATGAAAACAAGTTGGTGTTACCATTAACGTCGAGGTTTTTGATGACATATTTGATGACGAGCTGATGTCCTCAAGATCATCAGCAAAAACATTGAAAGCCACGTCAGCTTTGTTGACCCATTTTCAGTGCGAGTAATTTTCCAAAAATTACTGCAATTTTGGATAAAACATTTGCCCAAGGTAAAAAAAGGGGAGTGAGCAGTCATGAGGCAGTCTTTGAAAAAATAAATGATGATGTGGCAAATGATGTGGCATACCACATGGAAATTAACTGACATGGCATCGAATAATGTTGACGTGGCATGCTATGTCAGCATAGGAGGGCTGCATTGTAGGTATTCTATGCTTATTTCAAAGATGTCTACGGAGATGTGGAGACGTCGTATGAAATGTTGAGATGTTTACGAAGATGTTACCTGAGACGTGATGATGTATTTGGAGACGTAGTCAAAGACGGTAAATTGTTTATGGAGACATCTATGGAGACTTGAGGATGTTTCAAATGACACAACTTTGATTAAGATGGGATACATTTGCATTTCAATGTGACTTTGTACCTTATGCGTTTAAGTACATTCTTTGGAAGTTCAACGAGCAATTGAGGGCGTCGTCTTATATGTCCAACAATCTAGGTCATGATCAAAAACCATGCTTTCAACAAGATCAACTTCCATCACGGATTTTTGATGTATATGGCTTGTCTTAGGCAACGCAAAATTTTGGATGTCTATGTAGACATTTGAAGACATCAGACAAGACATCAGGACGCAAAATCTAGCAATAAAATCAAATATTGTTTTCTTATAGTGTCATGTGCATAAGGGGTCATGTATTAATTTTTCATCTTTCAATTGCAATGTAGAGGATCAATCCCTAAATGTGAACTCGTGTCTTCTCCCTCCCCTAAATGTTTAAAAAACATCGGTATGCTTTGAGACCTCCTCCATCACTATTTGGCAGACACTAATACACCTCAAGAGACATACATGCGGACAAACCATTGTATCTTGCAAACGTCCTCTCAGACATTTGTATATTGGCCCACTGAAATATATAGGACCAATAGGTGCTAAGCTTCATCTTCCAACACAACATTATCTCCTTGTATGTCTTTGAAATTTTTGATAATCTTTGGGGGGACATAGAAGTAGACAACCCACTTTATCCTCTGGACGTCTTGTCGGACGTCTGCATGTTGCCCCATAAAAATTTAATTTACGCATTTTAAATATCCCATATGGTTTGTCTTCCCTCTTACCACCCTACTTGTATAAAGAGACTATCTTCTTCCCTATGTATACTCACATGAAGTAGCTTGTAAAACCATGTGATATAGTTTTCAAATATGGTGTATTTTGTATGGCATATTTTGTATAGTGTATTGTATACTATATATGGTGTATGGTGTAATGTGTATGATATGTTGTATTAGACATTGTGAAATGCATATGAATATCATGTAGGATATCTAGATACGTGTGACTATCCATATTAATATCATGCCAAATAGTACATTCAATCACATGAACATCTAACATGACATCATTATATTCCTCTAAATCATCCTAAGCATTGCAAGAGGTATTCATAGTGAAATGCAGACGTCTATATTGATGTCACAAGATATGTAGACGTTAAATTTAACATCTCAAAAAACGTGTGGATGTCAGAGTTGATGTCTCAAAAAACATCTAGACGTCTAAGATGACGTCTCTAAAAACGATACGAAAATTCTTAGACAACAAAAACTATGCTGACGTGGCATGCCACGTCATCCTTGTTGGATGCCACATCATTTTTCCCGGTGCCACCTTAGATGCTACGTCATGGACAAAATTGGATGAGAAAAATTCCTACGTGGCTGCTCGTGTACGCGTGGCGCTTAGGTGGCAGCTACATGGCCGCGTTTGAGGACCCCGTTGACCCATGGCATCTCTGATGTCTACTAAAATCATGGTCACATCAAGCCATGTTATCTCAGATTTTCGATGTTTTTGGCGTGTTAACTTTGACGCGAAAAAAATGACATCCACAGTGACGCTCCATGGCACCGTCATGGACATCAGCGTGTACCAAATGAACGATTTTCGAAAATGCGGGTTTCTTCTAATGCGAGCCTCAAGTTGAGTTTTAAGTTGCATTGCCCGCCCACAATCTAGTGGAGCATTTCGTAAGGCATTTTGGATGAAATCTTGGGTCCATGTAGACTGAGTAAAAACTCTAATATTTCTATAAATCCAAATCAACTATAGAGAGGATCCTCTAAGAAGTGTCCAGATAGTATGAATGCTTTGGAATCTCCTAGGGATCGAGGTGCCAAAAATACATTGAGTCAAGTTGAAGCGAGTGTAAGGACTAGCAGGAGGAGGGTCTTCTTAGATATGGTAAAGGATGGATTGAGGTGCTTCCTAGTTAAGGTGCGCCTATAGTAGGCAGAAATCAGAGATTTACACGCACTATAAGAAACCCACGTTTTAGGTGACGTTTTCATAATTTTAAGAGACGCATTTTAATGGACGTCTAATAAAACAATTTGTGTTTTTGTATCAATAATATCGTCTAATGTAACATCTAGATTCACTAGAATTTTGGAATTTTGGACATAGAATTCACCCTAAAATTGGTGAAGAAAATATCACTTTTGACATTTTAAATTGTAAAAAATAGGATTTTTTTTTTAAAAAAATCTAAAAATTGTCTATTTGAGAAAAAAATTTGGTGATGGGTTTTGATCCAAAAACGCACCAAAATAGTGTTTCATACCTTTGAAAAAAATGCAGAAAGGAGCTCTATTTGTGGACTTGTACACCATATAAAATAAGTATTTTTAAAAATCATTTGGACAGTAGCTATAAGTCTATTAGAAGACCATTCTCTCCAAATTTCAGCTCAAAATTCGGTTTTTGGAGTTAAATAAAGTGCAAAACCCCCCTAAATCACCCATTGTGAGAAATTATCAGGGCTATTTAAAAATAGTAAATTATTTTTGAAAACTACAAATAAATTACGCAAGGTGTATAATGGTTATGAGTAGCTTTCCTATAAATTTTGAATCATTTGGAGCTAAAACACAAAAGTTATGGCCAAAAAATAAATAAAAAACTAGGGTGTGACAAAACGCTTTAAGTGTTTCTTGCATTCACTACTATATCAGGGTTTTTTTTTGTAGGCCTCATGAGGCCAGACTCCAATGTCGTGGCACAGGCATAGTGGCGAGCACAGTGGTCTATATCTGGAGGGAACATCCTCCATTTCTTGCATGGTGCACTATCAGAATGAAAAAAAAAATTGCCCTACATAGTGTTTTTGTGTATTTGACATAGAAGATGCATGAATTGAGGTATACAGTAGTGACACAAGTTTGTATTCATATTGACCTAGATCCAATGACACTTGGCATTCCCAACTTGGATCATTATTGTCGAGATTATTGCATCTTGTATAAGTCTCTAGAGCTCCAAAATGATTAGGTATTCTAAAAGTATAGTGCCGCATTTGAATACAATAAGGATTAGATGCTAAAGTTACACTCTCCTGGAATCAAGGCCATATTCATTAAAATGAGAGAATGTGGCATCTCATTTTAAATATGAGCCTAAATTTAGTATGCAAAAGGGTTCATTAATTTGAGACACTTCAATAAATTGAGACTATAATATGCCAAAAACACTAAGAACTTTTTTACATATAAGAAGCAGCACCAACACATGTCACTTTTGCACACTACACATTCCATATTTCATGTTGGTATATGGGTCCATTACTAAAGTTCACGTATTTTTTTGGTCTCTTTGGATAGACTTGCTTGGCACTTTTTGTAGGGAAAGGTGTTCCAAGGATTTTTATAAGATTCAAACTATTTAAGATCATTGATAACAAATAACTAACTATAAGATAGTTTGCAAAAACATCTTGTATACGCTTAGGTACAGAAATTCAAAATTACTCATCATAAATTATATAGGTGCATCTAGCCTTAGCAACCAACAAACATGCAATTAAAAAGCAACAAAATGCACGATGTAATACAAAAAATAACAATACAAATTTATTATATTATGCAAAATCCATAACATCCAATTTTGAAATAATTAAAAGAAAAATCGAAACAATGAACTAAAGAAATTTGCAAACTAAATCTACTTCTTCCTTCACTCCACACTCCCATTCTATGTCTATATACTAGCTTCGCTAAGACGGAGTGATTGTGTGAAAACTTCCCATGATTAAAAAGGAGATGATAAAAAGTCTCATTGACTCCAGGGGTAAATCAACTCTAGCTTATTCATTGGAATTTGGATGAAGGAAGGATGTGTATTTTTTAGCAATTGCAAGAGAAGATGTGGTGAAGGGAAAGTAGGGAACTTCAACCCCAAAATGGAGACAATCACTATTGAAGTTCATCTAAGTAGAGCATCAAATCTTGATACCAAGATATTTTGAAGCTGAAGATTATTCCACCATATTGTGTGGACATTGAAAGTGGCTCATGAATGACTTTCAAGAAAACAATAGCAATAGAGAATGCACTTGTATAGCTTGAAAATGTCTTTGACGAACTACCTTGTATCCTTTTAGAATTAATCCTATAGGGACCTTGAAGCCAAAAAGTGGCTAATGGGTGACTTTCTATATCATTGGAGAAATGAAGGATGCACCTAATTATGGTCCTAAAATCAAATCATTTTTGGCAAAGTACTTTGGTGATACCAAAGCAATTTCTCATCCTTTTAGGTTTAAAGAGGCAATGGTGAAAATCTAAAGTGTACCTAGTGTATTGCAATGCCCACAAAGCAAGGAAGGGTACAACAAAATGTGTCAATGAGGAGGATAGAGTTTAAAGAGGTCATACATTTTGCAGTTTTTCACTATGCAAATCTTGATGACAAAGGATATTGCATGGTGTAAGAGGGTTGCTATTATGTGAGCATAGGAGTGTGAGCCCATGAGCCTAGAATACTATACACTTATGGTATAGGTGTATATACTATAGAAATCGTTTATAATTATAGGATATATATGTTACAAATACCCATACTATAGGTGTTTATGATACATACACCTTCTATAGTGTGTGGTATCTATATTATAGGTACTTATATTGTAGGCTCACTGCTCACAAGCTTGCATTCTTAGGCTCACATACTAGCATCGTTGCATGGTGTAAACCGCTCCGCCAATAAATGTTGGAAACAAAAAAGATAATAAAGATTCTTTAGATGAACCAAAAACTTTTGGGATGAAGAATCTATAACGCCGGATTATACGAGTGTACCAGCTTTGATTATATGCAAAACAATTTACCTACACTACAAGAGAAAGGGGTGTTTTAAGTGAGCTTTTAAGTATAGTCCTAGACATAAGATTTTAAATAATGACCTTTTAATAGATTTTCAGCAAAAATTTACTTAAAAGACATGTCTTTTAAGTAAATTTTTGCTGAAAATCTATTAAAAGGTCATTATTTAAAATCTTATGTCTAGGACTATACTTAAAAGCTCACTTAAAACACCCCTTTCTCTTGTAGTGCTAGGAAAATGAACGGGAATTTTTTTTACAATTGCCTAAATGATATTGTTGAAAGTTACTAAACTTATTGGCACTCTTAGTCCTCAAGACTCTACGACTCAAGATTTGCCAAACACTAAATCTTCCATTCCAAAGTGGGCCTAGCTGAGCTGGTGCTCAAGCAAGACGATGGGGCCCAGCCGGGAACGAGGATCATTGGCCGTAGCCGCAAGACTATGGCCCCAGCATAATTGAAGTACTGTGCCTCCGACGGACTTGCAGGACTGTAGTACAATTTCATTGTTCTATGCGTCTTGCGCATAATATATATGGCGACAATTTTAGGGTTTTAGGCGGCGGGGTTAGGGTTTAGGGCACCAAGTTCAGATTTGGAAGTCTTCTTCTATCCCACATATCCCACATGGATTGTTTTACCTCCTATCACCCCGTATGCATATAAAGAACTTGTCTTCTCAAATCCAAATGCAAATAATGGATGGCTTTTGAAGCAAAGTGTGCTTTACATGACTAGATGTTGAATTCACTAAGTAATATGAACAAAATTGTATAAGTGGTATGAATTTTCTTTGGGAGCACTTGTGAGCACTTCTTTTTAAAAAAGTCATTGCATTTTCTTGCTTTTCAAAGAAAATTTGGGCAGAAAGTATTTACAGCATTGTTACTTCTACGTCGTACAAGAAATGTTGTTTGAATTATCCCACAATATTGTTCTTACCAGAACTTGAGTCTTTTTGAGTCTTTTGAGTACCCCACAAAATGTTGCGAGTATTTTCTGGCGCTACAACTTCACTGGATTTCATTAGACTTCATAAACTGAAGTTCATTACGATGTCCGCAGATGTTGCTTATCCGGCCAGCAATTCACCTGCTAAAATACATAATCGACTCGCTGGTGATTCCATATGCACAGACCATAACATCTGCAAATCTGTTAGAAGGAAGGTGTTAAGGAAGCTGTTACGAGGTAATGGGCAGATATGATCATCTAGTATTGCATTATCTCGGATATTGGATAGACCAAGAGATGCTGACGGAGTGAATAGATACATCCTTTAAATGTCTCCTTAGAAAAATGCTCGGTGGTTAGCGACAGTGTTTACTGCTCAATGCATGTCCATAATATTTTCAAACTCCCCTAAAATCTTCTTCAAATTTGTGAAGCTCACATCAGTTTCCTAACACAGCACTTCTGTTTCCAGCTCAAACGAGAGTTCGCTGCAATGTGTCTTAAGAGGCGGATTCATTGTCGAATTCGCTGCTAGGTGAAGTGAGATTTGCAAGAGGTACACGGACCAAGGATCGACAGCAAACTCGACAAACGGCCTGGTTCTCCTGAGAACCAGCTTTGATTCTTAGACAGGCATTGGCAAGGCCAAGCAATGGTTGCTTGCTTTGCATGAATTTGTTTGAAATCTGGATGAGAATTTATCCAAGTCAACCATACGGATGTTACAACATTGGAATGATTTCATATTGAGAAAGAATCAAGAGATATGAACTAAGTATCATGCATGAAACTCAGTAAATTTCAGGGTTCCATTCCACAAATGCGTAATTTGGCGATTCCAGAATAATTTCATGAACTAGTAACAAGATTTTCACCTTCACTAGTTCTTTCTCTGCCAATGTCACCTTCTGACATGCATCAACTGAAGTGGTCTGCTATCCCCTTGGACCTTTCAACCCAGAGGAACAGCAATCCAGTGTTTCTTGTGTTTCTTCCTCTCGCTCTGCCTGCCAGTGTCACGTCCACACTCCCCCGCAAATGCCCCAAGATCCTTTGGCCATCAAACTTTGTTGGAGGCTAAGGGAGTTCAATTTTGTCATGCTCAAACCAGTGAACAAGATATCACGCCGGCCACTCTACTCTCCGTGTTATCTGCGAATTTGGGCGGCATGAACAGCTTCTGGAAGTCTGGAACCAAAGGTGAAGAATCCAACAAAGTTGCTCAAGTTTATACTCTGCTAAGGACAGTGTGCTACAAATTACCCCTCCAACTTGCCATATGGGCACAGCACGGAATGAATGGCACTCTATCCAGCTCCTACCATATTAGAAATGCAGTGCTACGAATAGTATTAGAAACGAAGGATCACGATCACTGTTCGTGATCCTCCAAGTTCGAACGTATAACATTGGTAAGATACAAAACAGAGCGAAACCATCCCAGTTTTTGGTAGCACTTTGCAACTTCATCCGCTGAAAAAGGAATAACATCTCAACAAATATTCCCTGTAAAAAATTTTGCATCACTTTTTGGCAAAAGATTTGCTCTTACAAAACCCAACACTAGGCTTCTATCCCTAGGGCCTAGTCACCTTTGGACATCCCACATTTCAGGGCTGAATGTAATACAGTCACAGGTGAACCAGAACGTGAACTCTCACCGACAGAATCACATGGGGAGAACACCGGTCAAATAAATATAGCACCAGATCGATAATTTCACACCGACAGTATGAAATTGTGGACTTGAAATTACAGTATACCGGTACCCCAATGTACTGTAGCTAGCTAGGGGCCAAAACTCCTGGCTGAGCCACACACTGATTCTGCGAGGGATACTATTGTAGAAGAAATCATGGAAACCCTTTCGAACAGGACGCCGTCCACGCGGAGCGGAAGCAACTCGGCCACTTCAGGACCCGCCGAATCAATGCGTGCTTGTTGACTGTAATCCGTCCACAAAAATCTTTGCGCGCCTGTTTGTTCGTCCCTCACAGAAGAAATATTCTTTACCAGAAACATTTCTGAGCGTAAAGTATCATGGACGCTGCATTTCAAAATGCTTCGGTGCCACTCGATCCTGCAACTTCAGGCGACGCTGGAGTTTGCCTACCTATGAATTTTAAAAGCTTTGATTATACATATATTCAAAGGACGATTGTCCCACTGAGAGATAATTCTTCCTAAAGTGCAAAATGCAATGAAGAATTGTGTTAAAAACATTTAAATAAGAATTTGAGTTAGTTCCTGCAATCCAACTTTGAACTGAACTGATGCACAATATTGTACTTTCAAAATTTTGACACAAGATGAAAACTTGTTCATGGTATTGTAAAAAAAAAAAATCCCCAATAGGTAGCCTTGATCAAAATCAACGTTGCTCTAAGTTTTTTCGCGGAGGATGGGCAACTTCAGATTGTTGGTGCTTTTGAAATTTGGCAGGGATATAACTAACCCAATATAATATGTAACTTCCAAAAATATCTATGTGCAGTGCAAAAAATTTGGGTCGAAGAGGACTCAAAGTCAAAGTCTGCAAACCTTGTTGAAAAGAAGAAAAAAAGAAGTTATACTTCAAATTTTATCACCTTGTAATCTAGGTGGTCAAACCTTCCAAATTTTTTTCCCATTGATTCTGATATTAGTATACAGAAAATTTGTACAGTGGAACTTTATGATTAAAAATAATCCCATTTTGCTCAATGTACAGTACAGTGCCTAGCGAATGACAATTTTTCACAATGTTTGCCTCAATGATGCTTGGATCTGTGTGGGATAAAATCAACTCCAGACTTCATGTTTACAGAACGTACAATTGAGTTGAGAAGCCAAAGATATCAATTTTTTAACAGACTCACAGATAGGCGTAGTTCCCCGAGCACATTTCAAGACTCACTCAGTCTACAGGTTAACGATAATTCCAACATGTTGGCTGTGTTGCACAACCCCAAGTTTCTCACCTTGACGGAAACACCGGATGATAAAATTCGGATTCAAATCTGACTTTTCCACCAGATGATGAAACTTAGAAAATTTGGAATACAGACCGACAAAACGCGGAGTGGAAGCAACCCAACACTTTCCTTGCCCCAAATTCAACAAATACTTGCTTGCTGTGAACCACAAAATAGTTTGCGTGCTCGCTTGCTTGCTCGTCCCTACACAAGGAAAGTTCAGAGGGGAAATTAGCATTGATGTTGCAAGTCGCAAGCCTTGCATTTCCACTCGATCAGGAGCGGGACACTTCCGGAGTGCCCAAGCGTCGAATGCAAATTGCGCACGGGCTGGAATTTGACAAACTAGACGGTGCTTCTGACCCTGGCGCTTGCTGCTCTATCTTGACATCTTCTTGTTCCATGTTCCACTTTGGAGCACCGCCAGAGCAGACAACTGCACGTGGTTTTGAGCAACTCCGCTATTGCCAGTCATGGTGCTGCAATGCAAACTGTCCTAGCTCGTCGATTTGAGTGTGGGTCTGTATGTTGTCCCGTAGTTCGAGTTTGTCGGTAGGGACGAATTCAACTCTAAGTTGCTGTCTCCATTCCAAGTCACATTCTGGTGCGAATCGAATTCTACAGAAGACTTCTAGTAGCAAGGTGTGAAGAGAGATTTATCATGGGGCTCCGCCTCCACCACGTGAGTAGCGTGGTGCTGGTTTCTGTTATTATGTTGCTGCGCGACAACTTGGTTGTCGACTCTGCTCAGGCGTCTGGACCCTTCGTCGACTTCCGACAGATCCCTCATGAAAATTACTTCTTGAACAGGTCGGACAGATGCCTCTATCCAGATCAAATCCGATTCAAGGAGAACGCAACTGGTCCCGTGTTCTCCTTCAGCGCTAGATTCATAGCCTACGTACCTCTTGGCAAGCCACTAGAAGCGAGTTTGGTTATGGAGGATCCGCACGGAACGCTCTGGAAGGCTTCACCTTCGCCCTGCTTCCCCACCCGAACGCATCTGTAGGCAGCGATGGAGGCTACCTGGGCCTGCTCAACGCCACATCCAATGGCGACCCTAACTCGCATACTTTTGCAGTCGAATTCGACTTCGTGAAGAGCCCCCAGTTCTTGGACCCGGATGGAGGGTTTCACATGGGGATCAACATCAACAGCATGAATTCGAGCCATTGGGTTTCCCTAGAGGGTTTTATGTGGCCGTTGCAAGTGTGGATCGATTATGATGCTTCATCGCATATTCTGAATGTCAGCACGGCTGACTTCTTTTTCGGCTTAGGCAAGTGTCCTTTACCAGACGAAAAGCGTCCGGTGTTGTTTCCTGAGACCACTCTGAATCCTTACAGCTCCTTGAGTGTCCAGGTCGATCTCTCTGATGTGCTCAATGAACACATGTTTGTCGGCTTCACTTGGAATGCTTCACTAGGATTCGAACCAGACATATATTCTTGGAGTCTGAGGACTTCCACTTCGAATCCGCCTGCTACCCCAAGTGACTCCCTCCTCTGCTTGAGATACAAGTCCCTCACTTTCTTCCAGCAGCACCCATTCGAAGTCAAGCTGTCGGCGGTTCTGGTGTCGCTCACAGCCGTGGCGGCCATCTACGCACTGCTGCACAAGTGTTACTCTCGGTGGATGGAGAGGCGTGGATGGAGGTTCAAAATCGACCAGGACGAACTGGGAGAGGCGGATCCGCACAAGTTCACGTACAAGGAACTGGCCATGGCCACCAAGAACTTTGACCCCAAGCTAGCTCTGGGGCGAGGTGGCTTTGGGAGTGTCTACAAAGGCTTCTTGCCGGGCAACAAACAGTATGTGGCCGTTAAGCGTGTGGCGCCCGAGTCCAGGCAAGGGGAGCGTGAGTTTCTAGCGGAGGTGATGAGCATTGGCAAAATTCGTCACCGCAATTTGGTGCGTTTGCAAGGTTGGTGCCACGAGAGAGGCGAGCTTCTTCTAGTGTATGACTACATGCCCCAAGGTAGCCTCGACAAACATCTGTTTGGCTCCTCCATCTCTGAAATGGGAAATTTGCCAAGTGCTCAGGATCAACAAGGGGTGGAAAGATTGGTCACTGTGGATGAAGAAGTGGTCGTCGGATTCCCTTGGGAAAAAAGGTATGATACCCGTTTAATCCATTAGATGTTTTTCGGGGGCATTGCAGGGCCGTTTTAGCCTTGTTCTCATGGTTGTAACAAACAGTGTCGCAGCCAGAATATTAAAATTTAAAAAATAATAATAATAAAATATTTAACTAATTAATTATAATGCAAAAAAAAGTTTTAAAAATAATTAAATATTATTATCTAACATGGTAGTCGTTGTGCAACGTTAGACTACTGTTGCACTAGAGTTTTCACAGTCCAAGAACTCCGGGAAACTCATGGCCTTGTTTAGGAGGTGAATTTCATCTAATGCAAGAGTGTGTCCTCATTCAAAAAGCTGTTTAGAGTTGATACACATGCCAAGCCTCACAAATGCAATGTATAGTACCGTGACTGTTGACTGTAATCCGTCATCGTAAAGGAACCCCTATCACTATATTGCATGGTAATCTTTTTACATTCTACCTCCTAACTCAAATCTGCAAGCTGATTTGAAGAAGATTTTTTGGGATTTGGGAAGCTAATATTTGAGGAATGTAACAATGATTCACTTATTCAAAAATTATCAGCTATATTCAATTAACTAATGGATTTAGCAGATTCCTATTTGTGCAAAAACTTCGTAGAAATTACCTTATTTTCTAGAGGGCATTGTGCATACATTACTTTTGCCATGCTTATGCTTCAAATTGAGTTTCAGTTAGCATAATATTCCGTATTTATGAGTCGAGACATGAGGAACATTGGTAATTGTGTGATGAAGATAGAAAATGTTGGGAAACTTAATAGTAGACATTAAAATGAAAATGAAGAGAGTAATCACAGACTAGAGAACTGGACCAAAAAAATGCGCACATGTGATTGTGGACATCATTCATTTTGGTGCTCTAAAGGGTATTAAACATGTAGCTAACTTATACTATATAGTCTCCTCCAACTTGGCAAATTCTGTGGCAAATAAAAAAAGTGACAACTCATTCATGACAAGTATGTATGGCTTATTAAAGAATTTATTTTCTCAATATAGTAGAGCTCTCACCAATTGTATATTCAAAGGCCTCATTGAAATCCTCTATTGAATAGATTGATTATTGTTAGGTAATTGTGCATAACGGAATAAGTCCAAGCTTGACTGGAATGCCTCACATTATTTGGAACAATGAGATAGATTTTTCTATGTAAATGAACTCAAGCAATTGCACCAATTGACACTTGGTCTCAAGTGTAGATAGTAGCTTCCCTCTCTAGCTTAAATTATTACATTGTGTTACTTCTAGAAGTGGTATTATGCATGCTAAACATCACTTAAAATATACACTAGCAAAATTTACTAAGATTTATACAAGTGGCAATTGAGAGAATGTTTGTGAATCTATAGGTTCAAAGTTGTAGTGGATGTGGCTACAGCGTTGGTGTTCCTGCACACAGAGTGTGAAGAGCGCATCATCCATCGCGATGTGAAGGCTGCCAATGTAATGTTGGACGCCAAGTTTAATGCCCGTTTGGGAGACTTTGGCTTGGCTCGGTCTTACAACCACAGCTTGTTGATCCCTGAGAGCACCAATGTGGCAGGCACCTTTGGTTACATTGCCCCAGAATTGTTTCACACAAGTAACTCCTTCCATTTCACTTTTACCTCTTTCTAATATGACGTGGGTGTCATGAACATGTGTCTCACTTGTATACTGACTTTTGTTCCATAGTTTTATATGTGCATTTCTAAAAAGGTTTTATTAGCAAATCTATGCAATACTTCTTTTTTTTTCTTTGATTGAAAACCCTTACCCGTGAGCATTCAAATCCTTGGCATGTTAAGAGAATATCACCTAGAGTTGAGAACTATACATTTACTATTTGGATCTATATCATACACGTATACATTGTAATAGAATATGCCTTGTAGTATGCACTCCATATTTTATAAATTCAAACACTTTTCAAGATTGATGGTATGACATTTTGGAATTGAATTGAATTATTAGATTAAACAAATGTACAGTTTTTTTTTTAATGTAGGTGGCTAATTTGAAAATTCTCTTCTAATGCAGGTAAACAAACAGAGCAGACAGATGTATATAGCTTTGGGGCTTTCCTATTGGAAGTGGCCTGTGGAAAAAAACCCATTTATCAGAAAGAAGAGGAAGTGAAGCTTTTAGTGGAGCAAGTGTGGCAATTGTGGGGGAACTCATGCATTCTAGATGCGGCAGATGCACACCTTGTAGGAATGTTCAATGTCCATGAAATGACCAAAGTGTTGTGTTTGGGGCTTTTGTGCTCTCATCCCAGTCCTACCATGAGACCCTCTATGCGTCAAGTGTTGCTCATCCTCAATGGCAACGCCCACCTTCCGGAAGTGCCTCTCTCGAAACCCCAATTTCACTACATCCCCATAAACCTGCCAAACAACCTCTTATGGACTTCAAATGCAAGCTCCATGTACTACACCGCATCGACAACTAGAGAGAAGACCAGATGAATCACTCCAGGCAAGGGAGTGCTTGAGAATATGATAGAGGTATATGATTTTGGTGTCACCAGTTTGCACCATGTTAGTTGCAAATGGGATTCAAAGTGAACAAGCTCTTAATTTTGCTAGCCAATTTAATTGGCTAGAGTTACTCCCCCTCGGCTTGAGATTATGAATCTCTCATCACACCATTTGAGAGCTGACATTTCATGACTCTGTGTAAATTAGCAGTGTATATGTTCTGAAAGACGCTGAAATAGTAAGCCAGGCTGATAGCTTCAATCAAATGCTGGTGGAGCAATGTAAGAGTTCGAATCCACTACTCATCAAAGGTTCAAGAGCTCCACGCCGTCAAGTGAGGTTGATAGGGGAGTCACTAACTTAGAGGTTTAGTATATACGTAAGATCAGGGAATATTTTATGGGGGGTTATTTACCTAATATTTTGTAATTTAATATACCATATGGTTAAAAATAATTCTAAATTGTCATTTATTATAGCACCCTATATTATTTATAATACACTTTTGAGTCCAATTTTTTGGCCCCTATATTAGATTTAAAAATTAGAACTAACAGGTGTTGTTATTTTTTTTTTTCCTATTACTGTTTTTTATTCTTTTCTTCTTTAATCTTTTGTCGAACCTTCAAACCTTTTTTTACGGTTACTGAAAATTAATGTACAATATGTTTGGACAAATGCATTTGTTTGGACAAATGTACTATGGCCAAACAAACATTCACAGACTGTAAATAATACACTCTAGTTGTGTCAAACAACTTAAGTTATTGCTAATCATCTACAATATATTCTAATGAATACAATGAGTGCAAGTATTTAGCAAAGAAAAAATGATACTACATTACAATGTAACCGGGCTTTGAAGTCACCTAAAATTTGTCATGAATTTTTCTTTAATATATTCTTATTTGTTCACTCAAAATAGTAAAATGGTATAAAAGAGCTAGGTGGTCTATCATTATTAAGTATTAGTTATGTTAAGAGCTTGGTGGTCTTCAAACTTGAGTGAAAAGTTTTTTAGCTCCTCTAAAAAATTTTATCCAAATTTGCAGACCACCGAGATCTTACACACCTAATAATAATAGACCACCATGGCAAACTCTTTCATACCTTTCTACTATTTAGAGAAAACAAATAAGAGTACATTAAAGCAAAATTCATGAAAGATTCTTCAAATTTTAAGTGAATTCAAAGGACTTTACAAATAACTCTCAAGGCAACCAGAGCCTCTCATCCAAGATTCATGGATAATTTGAGACTAATAATCACTATAAGAAATCCGTGTTTTAGGTGATGAATTTTAGGTGACATCCAATGTGACAACCCGTGTTTTTATGTCAACAATAATGTCCGCCATAACATCAAAATGTTACGGCGGACATTATTATTGACATAATAACACGGGTTGTCACATTGGATGTCACCTAAAATCCATCACCTAAAACACGGGTTTCCTATAGTGAATGTGTCATTTTCTGTCCATCTCTTTCTCAAGGACATTAAATACCTACTCTACAAAATTATTTCTCCCACATATTATTGTCCCCCTACATTTTTTCTACATAAAATCTAATACATGATATTAAACATAACCCTATATTAGTTATAATATTCTACATGTAATTCTACACACTCTATATTAGATATTTTATTTTTTTAACTTTTTGGTACAATAAATATATAGTACCCTATCTTAGATCTCACATGATTTCTAATATGCATAGTAAATGGTCTCCCCAGGATGAGGTCATAGGAAGAAGCAATTGCACAATGACACACGCCTCACCAAGATAAGCTTTAATTCCATCTCAATCAATCAAACAAATTGCAATAAATGATCTGATTATATTTCAGTTGGAACAGAATTTGAGCCTAAATCCTGAATGCAAGTCAATTGTTGAGAGAGCTAAAATGACAAAGTAGCCTAAGAGGAGTCATGAGAGGATATACCTTGTTTTAATCGATTGCTAACAAAATCTTTTGATACAACTTCTCATTGAACAAAATTGTCGGGATCTTGCAGTACTCAGTCCAAATTTAGGCACAGTATGTGTGAAAAAATCATGCTATAGCATGCCAAGATTCACAGCAATGAATATTCCAAATCCAAAGATCACAAAACTTTAAATTCATTTCTTGATAGAAGTGGAACTCTTGTGAAGGAAGGGCATAATTTAAACTATATCTTCAATACCAAAAGCTTTGCAAATTTCTTCAAAGTGCTTTAAAATTAGAGCTTCTTGATGAAGGATTTTGATCTTTTTGGATGATTCTTGGAGAGTGTCTGACAGTGCTCGACAACTTGGCGCAACTCCGCCTTGCTCTGAAAGTAGACCACCATGTTGTGGTTGTCCATGATCCTCTCCGCCAACCTACAAAAATCCACAATCATGATCTTCATGATCTTTGCGACCACTTGGACCTTGTCACTCTCTTTCAAAGGTCCAAAGGCCCTAGAAGAGCGAGAAGGCTTGGGCTATATCTTCACAAGCCAACAGCTAAACTCGCCTGCAATCCTCCTGACATAGTCCGTTCCCCAGATTCTTGCATCAACAATGGCAGTGGCCTTGATCTTTGCAATGGAAGACTGCAACTCCTCAATCGTTTTGGATGAGACTCTTGCAGCAGCAGTGGCATAGGCCTTGACCTCCGCAATAGAAGACCGCAACTCCTTAATCACAGCAAATGAGGTGCCCCAATCAATTGTTCAAGACTGTTGGACAGCTTTCATGAGAGCCTTCCACTTTCTCGTGCCCATGGCTTTGGCGATGCCCCTATTTCAATCAACATCAGTCCTCAAACAATCATAACGCCATCCTATTCTTAGACCCTCTTTGAGGATACATCAAACATTAGATCAAATAAATAATTCAAATTAATTTGCAACGGTCTCATAGATCAATCAAAAATTCGGCCAAACTTCCCCCAATTAAAAACGAACCCCAATGTAAACCATCATTGGTTGGACCGTGTCCGCTTCTTCCAATTAGACGGACACTATCCAACCGTCGGATGGAGTGGACGCCGGATGGTCTATCCAATCTTGGCTGTCGAATCCGGCAGACGAGCCGGTCGTGGTCAGGGCGGACAGCCCCTCCATCCGCTAGCGAACGGACACTCCGGACAAGTAACATAATTTACCCTGCGAGATAAATTTTTTTAAAACTGAATGTCACAGGACGTTCGGAGAAGTAGCATTCGCGGACTATAGACATCTAAAGGTCATGACACTCCGACAACCTTGATGGCCGCATTAAATTCATGCTGCACTCTTTTTAATCCACTATGTAACTCAAACACAAATGGGCCATGCCTTGTAATTTAAAGAACTACAATCTCATAAATCATATAAATAGTATACGGGGGGATGAAAAAAATATAAAAAAGTTGTAAATACCCGAAACATTATTTTAAAATTCATGGACGCATTAATCTCATGCTGAACTTTTTTTAATCTACTACGTAATCCAAACACAAATGGGCCATGCCCTATACTTTAAGGAACTACAATCTCATAAGTTATAAAAATAGTATACGAGGGAATGGAAAAAAGTGTAGAAGTTGTAAATATCCTAAATATTTTTTTAAAATTCTACATTAAACTCATGCTGCACTTTTTTAATGTACGACATAACCGAAACACAAATGGGCCGTGCTCTACATTTTAAGCAACTACAATCTCGTAAGTCATAAAATAGTATATAAGGGAGTGCAAAAAAAATGTAGAAATTGTAAATACTCTAAACCACATTACATTCATGCTAGATTTTCTTAATTTTCTATATAGCTAAAACACAAATGGGCCATATCTTGTACTTTAAAGAACTACAATCTCGTAAGTCATAAAAATAGTATATGAGGGAATGAAAAAAATAATGTAGAAGTTGTAAATATCCTAAACAATATTTTTAAACTCATGGCCGCATTAATCTCATTCTGAATTTTTTTAATCTACTACGTAACCCAAACACATATGGGCCATGCCCTATACTTTAAGGAACTACAATCTTGTAAGTCATAAAAAATAGTATACGAGGGAATGAAAAAGAAATGTAAAAGTTGTAAATACCTTAAACATTATTTTAAAATTCATGGCCACATTAAACTCATGCTGCATTTTTTTTAATCTACTACATAAACGAGACACAAATGGGCCATGCCTTGTACTTTAAGGAACTACAATATTGTAAGTTATAAAAATAGTCCAATGGGGAATGAAAAAAAATTTAGAAGTTGTAAATATCCTAAACCGCATTATATTCATGCTAATTTTTTTTAATTTTCTATGTAGCTAAAACACAAATGGGCCATACCCTGTAGTTTAAGGAACCACAATCTCATAAGTTATAAAAATAGTACATTGGGGAATGAAAATTAAAATGTATAAGTTGTAAATATCCTAAATATTATTTTAAAATTCATGGCCGCATTAAATTCATACTAGGTTTTTTTAATCTACTATGTAATAAAAATATAAATGGGCCATGCCCTGTACTTTAAGGAACTACGATTTTGTGAGTCATAAAAATAGTACACGGGGAAATGAAAAAAAACCCATAGAAGTTGTAAATATCCTAAACATTACTTTATAATTCATGGCTGCATTAAATTCAAGATAGGATTTTAAAAAAAATTCAAGTAACCGAAACACAAATGGGCCATACCCTGTAGTTTAAGGAACTACAATCTTGTAAGTTATAAAAATAGTACACGGGGGATTGAAAAAAAAAGTAGGAGTTGTAAATACCCTAAACATCACTTTAAAAATCATGGTTGCATTAAAATTCATCATAGAATTTTTTTTAATTTTCTAGGCGAAACCGAAATACAAATGGGCCATACCTTGTGTTTAACCCTTGAACGACGCGGAGGACGTTTGGCGTCCGATGAATGACAAGAGAATCTCCTATGTAGGACAGAAGTGTAACTATTCATCCTCCAAATTTTGTGGGGAAAGGGAGGATAATCTACAGTAGCTTGACTTCCAATGAGTGCTTTTGCATTATTTTAATCCAAGAATCCACACGGTGACAAAACAGATGATTTCCACGGTTACGAGCCCATCGTTTAAGGGTTAAAGGAAAAACAATTTTGTAAGGGACAGAAATAGTACAAGGAGAAATGAAAATAAAATAAAAAAGTTGTAAACATTCTAAACTGCATTATATTCATGCTAGTTTTTTTTTAAATTTTCTACGTAGTTGAAACACAAATGGGCCATACCCTATACTTTAACCCCTAAAGGCCCGTTGTCCCTTCGGGGGACAAATGCGTTTTTGGGCAAGTACCTACGGGCTGAAATTGTGTTATGATTTTTTGAAATTTTTTTTGAAGATAGAAAAACTGATAAGCTTTGTGGGAATATAATTTTTTTCTCAATCGGTGCCCGGGAAAAAAAGTTATGACCAAATAAGCTCAAAACAAGGGACGGGGGGCAGCTCGGGCAGCAAAAAAAAAATGGACAAAAATTTGAATTTTTTTTTTTAATATTTTTTTTCTCATAGATTATATTTTTGTCTATCTGGAAAGCTTTGATTCATTTCATTTGGATATGTTATGAGAAAGTTATGGACATTCTTGTTTTTCGGGCAGTTTGAGCATCTTCTTGAAAAAAATAACTTGTAGGACTCATTTCTGAATGCAATTTTTCAAATTTTTCAATTTTTTTTTTTGGAATGGTTTAGTTTACTTGCTAGAACAATCTCACCATTGGGATTAGTGCATTTTAATTCCATCTAAGAGATATTAATATTTTAGATTTTCCTTTTATCTCGTACCTACTTCTACTTAACAATTTTTTTAAGGATGAAAATTAAGTTTTTTTGAGTTTCTTTTTTTTTCCTAGACTCTCAACTCAATTCTCTACTATAAAGATTTAAAGCTCAAAATGCTGTAGTGCAAAAATTTTAAGTTAAAAATGTTTAAAGTCAAAAAATCTGGTCCCGAAATGTGCTGAAAAACTTGTTTTTTCCACTTTAAACGCAGATATCTTGCAATCTGTGCGGTCAAAAATTCTGAAATTTTTTTCACACATTTTCATACCAATTAGGTGTAAGATCCTACGGTTAGATGTGAAAAAAAAACAATTTGAATTTTCTTTTACTTTTTGCTATAGAAATGGCAGTTTTGAGTGTTTTTTGGCAGAAAAAAGGCCTTGGGCCTTTAGGGGTTAAGGAACTACAATCTCATAAGTCATAAAAATAGTACACGGGGGAATGAAAAAAATATATAGAAGTTGTCAATATCCTAAACATTACTTTAAAATTCATGGCCACATTAAATTCATGCTGCACTTTTTTTAATCTACTACGTAACCCAAACACAAATGGGCCATGCTTTGTACTTTAAGGAACAACAATCTTGTTACTCATAAAAAAAGTAAACTAGGGAACCAAAAAAAAAATGTAAAAGTTGTAAATACCTTAAACATTATTTTAAAATTCATAGAACTTGCATTCAACTCATGCTAATTTTTTTTTAATTTTCTACATAATTGAAACACAAATGGGCCATGCCTTGTATTTTAAGGAACTACAACCTCGTAAGTCATAAAAATAGTACATTGGAGAACAAAATAAAAAAATGTAGAAGTTGTAAATACCCTAAACATTACTTAAAAATTCATGGTCGCATGAACCTCTAAAGGACCATTGTCTCTTTGGGGGACAAATGGAATTTTGGTGTACCTACAGGCTGAAATTTTGTCTTGATTTTTTGAATTTTTTTTAAGATAGAAAAACTGATTAGCTTTGTGGGAATATAATATTCTTTCAATCGTTGACCAAGAACAAAAATTATGCCCAAATAAGCTCAAAACAAAAGAGAAGGGGTAGCAAAAAAATATTGAAAAATTTGAATTTAAAAAAAAAAAAAAATCTCATAGATTATATTTTTGTCTTCATAAGAAGCTTTGATTCATTCCATTTGGATTTCTTATGATAAAGTTATGAACAATGATTATCTTGTTTTATCTTGTTTTTTGGGCAATTAGAACATCTTTTTGAAAATATAACTTGTACGATTCATTCTTGAATGCAATTTTCACAATTTTTCAAAATAAAAGTTCCACATTGTTTAGTTTTCTTGCTAGAACAATCTCACCATTGGGATTGGTACATTTTAATTCCATCTGAAAGATAAAATATTTTAGATTTTCCTTCTATCTCGTACCTACTTCTACTTAATAATTTTTTAAAGAATTAAATTAAGATATTTTTTTGAATTTTTTTTCCTAGACTCTCAACTAAATTTTCCACTATAAAGATTTAAAGTTCAAAACTTTATAGTGCAAAAAATTAAAGTTAAGAATGTTCAAAGTCAAAAAATCTTGTCTCGCAATGTGCTTGAATTTTTTTTTCAACTTTAAACACAGATATCTTGCAATCTGTGCGGTCCGAACTTTTGAAACTTTTTCTACACATTTTTGTAATAGTTAGGTATAAGATACTATGGTTAGATGTGCAAAAAAACCAATTTTCAGTCTTTTTTGCTCTTTGCTATAAAATGGCAGTTTTGACTATTTTTTGGCAAAAAAAAGGCTTTGGTCCATCAGGGGTTAAATTCATTCTAGTTTTTCTTAATCTACTACGTAATGAAAACACAAATGGGCCATGCCTTGTACTTTAAGGAACTGCAATCTTGTAAGTTATAGAAATAGTACAAAGGGGAATGAAAAAAAATTGTGTAAGTTATAAATACCCTAAACCGCATTATATTCATGCTAAATTATCCATCTTCCATCAACTTGCACTTGCATTCAAACTCAAACATTCATAATATTCCTCTTCCATTACATGCTCTACATAGTTTCAAACACTTTATTCATTTTGCACAACCTCCGAGTCATGTTGCAGTCGCCAGCGCGACTTGGGGATGAGGACTTGACAAGATATGACCTTCATTCACTATATTTTGTCCACTGCGTACTTGTGGTACTTGTGGATACATTGAAATTAGCGATTGGGGACCCTAGTTATGAAGGATTTTTGTGCAGTCATACATTGTGATTGCGTTTCACTCCATGGCAACTACATCATCACTTCTGCATAACTTCCCAAGTACTACCCAATTCCGGAGGTGAATATTTCTTTTATCTTTTCTTTTTCTTCTTTTTCTATTTTGGCATTGTTGCCTTTTTTTTCTTCTAATCTTTCGGAATCTGCTTGATTATTTCAGTACTTCTAATTTTTTTCTAACCTCTTATTTCTTGAAGACCTTTTTTTCTTTTCCATCTTATATTAATATGCGGTTGAGTCTTGTATGCCTTCTTTTTTTTCCCTTTCCAATCTTTGGAATTTCCTCTTGTTGTCTTATTTGATTTTTTCTAACCTCCTTCGATTATTCTGACAAACATGAATATTGTTTACCTTTTTTTTGCTTCTAGTTCTTTTCTATCTTTTTTATCTTTTTTGTTATTGTACTATTTTTCCTCAATTTCACCATTTTATTACTTCCAATTCCTTGGATGGTTTTTTTTTCTTTAAACTTTGTTTTCCTACTTTGTCTTCTATAGTTTTTTGGTCTTCTTTTTTATTTATTATTTTATTTTAATTTGTTTTTAGAATTGACCATCTATGCACTTCTACCTTTTTTTTGGAATTTTTGTGTCCTCTAAACTTATTTTTTCTACTCTCTCTTAACTTATAATTGTTTTTTATCCTTTCTTTTATTTTCATTGTATTTCATTTTATTTTCAGACATGTGCATCTCTTTACTTCTAAATTTTTGGTGGATTTTTTTTCCTCTGCTCTCTTTGGTAAATTTTTGTGGTCCTTTCTTTTATCTATTCTTTCATTTTATTTTATTTTCCAAAATGACTATTTCATTAATTACTTCTAATACTTGGTTGCAATTATTTTTCCCTTTGAGTTCTTTTTCCTACTCTTTCTTATAAATGTTTCTGATCCTCTGGTTCATTTATCATTTAATTTTAATTCATTCTCAAAAAAATGACCACTTCATTACTCCTATTTTTTTTGGACTTATTTTCTCTGCTCTCTCTTACAATTTTTTCTAATCCTTTCTTTTATTCATTAATTTATTTTGTTTTGTTTATAAAAATTATCAAGGCAATACTTCTAGTGTGTTTTTTCCTTTCTTTTTCTTCAAACTTATTTTCTCTATTCTTTCTTACAAAAAAATTTGATCCTCTTTTTCATGTATTATTTTATTTTATTTTTAGAAAGATCATTTTATTACTTCTAATTTTGTTTTCCACTGTTAAAGACTTCCTAAGATTGCAAAATCACTTCTTAAGACTACAGAATGACTTCTTGAGACCTCAAAATGAGTTGAAAATGTCTTGGACTACTACACATCTACTTTAAATGCATCTCTTCATACTCACGCACTAAGTGGCTTTGGAAGCCATGTAACACACATGCCAAATATGGTGTATGGCATATAGTATATGGCATATGGTATATAATGTATTGTATATGACGTAGTGTATATAGTGCATTGTGTATGGCATATATTAATGGTGTATTGTTGTGAAATTTTGAATGTACTTATATGTGACTGTAGAATGAATACTCCCCATGCAATTGTCATTACATTCTTTTTTGCACACATCGCCACAACTTGAAAATGATAGGAAAATGACTTTCTACTTCCTCGAGGAGTGCCTTGAATTCTAAATCCACATCACTTCAAAATAACTATGGAATGACGTGCCACATGGCGGTCTTCCAAAACGGCTTAAATGATACATAATGACTTCCAAATAACATTTGACATAGACGTCTATGTCAAATGTGTAAAGGGTTTGTCGTGACTTTAGAATGACTTCTGACGAGGATATCCATGTCAAATGTATAAGGGATCTGCCATGACTCTAACATGACTGCAAAATGACTGGACACGTGGATGTCCACGTAGGATCCAAGGTGCGGCACCTTTCACGTGTCAACCTAGGAGCCATTTTCTTAACCCTTCTTTTTCTTTATCACTTGAATGAAAATTGTCAATCACCCACTTCTACATCCAAGGCAAATCTTCATTGGTGATAATAAAAATTGCAGTTGTATATAAATGACTTGTACACTACAACTCCAGGGCCTCTAATCATATTGCAGTCAAATGTGTCCGGAATGATTGCACAGTAGTTGTATTTCGTAGTCGTAAATGTGGTCATTTTTTTGTAGTGTAATAGCCAATAATTTACACTATAGAATTATAGAATTCCAAAAATCAAACCTTATTTACAAATTATCCCTCCTGCACCACAACTCAAAGTTAACAAAATACAAATATGGAAAAACTCTACTCGTCCTCCCACTACTACAATACAATTGTTAGACATCTTTAACAAAATTTAAATATAATGAATTATATTTTTATTATATGGAAGGTTCTTTTACACCACCACAAGAATCCCTTCCAAGGCTCTGGAAATTTGATTAAAAAACCAATGGCATATGGAATATACAACCCTGAAAATAAAATAGAAATATTAGCAAGAACACCGGGCCTTTAAAATTTATTTAGGATAGAAATCACAGCCATCCACACCACCCTACTAAAGCTCCAACAAGAAAGACCAAAAGAATCAACATATGCAATTTGCACATATAGCCTTAAGTCCATTTACCTTATCATCAATTACATGAAAAAACCTACCTCACAAACTAATCACGTTGATAAAAACATACTATAGTAACGTCAATTGTGCAAATGTTAAAACACTATATAAGTACTCTAACTATACACAAAATAAGAGCACACTCCAATATATAAAGTAATGAAATGGCAGATGCACTTATAGTGGTTGGAAATTAAAAAGAACTTTAATCAACTACAAACTTGTACACTTCACGCCATATTATTTACATAGGGACGATTAGCCCTTAGCAAAAAGTACACCATTTAGAGAACCTATAAGATTTCTACAAGCATATTTTGAAAAAAAAAAGCTGAAGAAAATACAACATTCACAATCCAATTTTCTAGTATAAATAAATGGAAAGAAAATTAAAACATTGACAATAAATTATTTAACAAATCTTGGGACATCAAAAATAGAGTTGATGCTCAATTACAAACCTTTTCAAATTCAGATTTATGGCCAATACATGGGTCAAGCATGAAAACACTTTTTGGCCAATTCAATATCCAAGTACCATATGCCCACTTTGTAATCTAAACCAAATAGATACATGGATATATGTACTTCTATGGTGTATTAAACTACACATTAAAGCACTTTATATCCGAGTACATAATAAAATCATACAAGAAATACAAAAACTATTATTAATTTCACACACTAATTCTAGATGCCTCACTCTAATGAATGGATGAAACTTAATTTGATGACCAGCCCCCCGAATACATGGTATCCCTATGGCTTCATCCATATCAATGCCCTAAACCAAGACAACTGCAATAGTGTAATCAAACTTTGTCCAGATCTACTTTATATACAAACTCCATCCCTTACGAGTGAACCTCCACATAACCATCCAAAAAATAACCATATAATTTAAAGAACTCACATTCTACAATAATAGAACTCCCTTAAATCTGTTAACTAAGAAACTCAAATACTCAATGTACATATTCCTTCACAAGTTAAAACTTGAGAATAATTGGCAACCTCTATCCACACTTAGGGATCCCTCTTAAAATCTCATATTTATTATAAAACGTTAATTTTCTCACTAATATTTAATTCTTATTAATATTACAAAATGAACACAACACTTATTCTCCGTCTATGAACTCTTTAAAGGGAGTTTCCATCAAGTCTACCTATTAGGTAGTATAGAGTCTTCATTCTAACAAAGGTTTGTAGTCTTGGTGTAACTCTTGCTATTCAAATGGGACCCAAGATGAACAAACTCTTAGTTCACGCCTGCCTTAAAAGAAGATTGGAGTTTTTAATTATTATTAACCCCTACATGATGCACCCTAAGACCATAAACTAAACATTAATATTTTTTGCTTTGTATATTGTATTTTTTCAATAAATATGAATGTAAATATTTTTATTTTACTTTTCAAAGATGAAATTGCATATCTAGTATATTTCTTAAAAAAATTATAAAAAAAATTATAAAAATTTGTAATTATTAAGAATCTTTATAGAATGAGTTAAAGAAATTCCTAACAAATATAAAAAATGCTTTAAAAAATTGAAAATTTCACCATTGGAATACATATTAGTTTGGAATATCATGGTGTGAACTAAAGTTTTGCATTAGAGGAGATTCGGGCTTCTAAGAGACTGCGAGTTCCCGGATTGTGGGAACTTTGCAAGAATGCTGGAACGCTACCAAATGGCCAGGTCTGACGTGGCCAAGCAACTGCCACGTCATTTTTATTTTTATTCTTTATTCTTTATTTTTTATTTTAAAATTTAGTATTCTTTTAACATTTTAATAGTTTCTTCTTTTTTTCTTTTTTTTTAATAATTTTTTTTCTAACAGCAGGGGCTGGTTCCCAGCATTGAGAACAACCCTGAAACGGTCTTTTAGAGGCTCAGATCTCCTCTAATGTGTAATTCTATAATTAAAACATCAATAGACCTTAGTTATAGGCTCAAAGTTCAAATTTCAATAAATTATTGAGTTTTGAGGATTTTACAAAATTTCAAATTAGAGTAGAAACTAGGCTTAGTTAGCTTCATTTCATTAGTTGGTCTCAAATTTTAAAAATGACCATTTTAATGTCTAATATTCTAGTCAAGAGCACCAAAGTTTAAGATGTCAAAATATACCAAAAGAGCATCTTTTGTCATCCGTATTTTTCTCAAGTTTTTTTTAGCATCTTCTTATGTGAAGAGGTCAATAATACCTCGATGAGGAAGTTTCCATCACCATCCACAACAAATCCATTAAAAGAATTCTTTAAAATATCTTGGATGAAAAATCTCAAAATTTTGCATCTGAAATCATCCAAAACTTACTTGGTAAGTCCTTATGCACTTAAAGGTTAAAATGATATATTGCATCCAAATAAAAGCCGTTGTTAATTGTTGAACTATCAACCCAATGGTTTATATCTTACCGTATTTTAATACGGCATAACTTCTATTCTCAAAGTTAATTACAATATTGTATATTTGATTCTCCATTCACCTTTAAGGGTTAAAAAGAATCTCACGCACACACATCAAATGCTAAAAACTCAAGTGCACAAGTAAATTGAAGATACACTACTATGAAGTAGTCAAAGAATATGTCAAACAAATATGAAATGTGAAGTGGATAACATTAAAGTAACTACAAATAATTTCAACCGCTTTCTAAAACCAATCACTCTAGATTCTTGCCTAAAATGTACTCCTGCAATTCATGAGTCTATTCTCATTTTTAGAAACCCCTATTTTCAACACTTTGAAAATTTGTAGTTTATTCATATAGTGTCCAAAAAATGCTTCTTAGGAGTATCTAAAATCCCCTTTTGATTGTTAATAAGACCCCACAAAAAAAATTCAATATAATATTGGAAACCATGTTGAATTGCTAATTTGTACAATTTTAGGTGTAATTACTTAGGTTGAAAATGGTAGATTTCTCTAAATTAGTGAATAAATTACCCTTTTCTACATGAACCCCGAAGACAAGCTATTCAGTTACAGTAGAACTCGTGTTAGTGCATCCTCTCTTAGTACATAACAGTCAAGTATGCAAAGAGTAGGTGGGCCCAATTTCAAACACATTTTCTTAAAAATAATGTAGTTAGAGCCGACATTAGTGAGGTGGATATTATTACAACTCTCTAAATGCATTATCCTCTCTTTAGTGCAACCTAACAGCTAGTCCCGGCACCAGGCACCATGCACTCAGACGAGTTCTACTGTACCAGGGCCTAATGATGCTGTGAAGCTTAAATTCAAGTTGGGTTGAAAAAGCATAATAAAGAACAGAAGATAGTCCTGAAAAGAGGTCAAAAACTTAAATTTCACCCCTGAAAAAGCATTGTATTTACACAATTGTGACTGTACAGAAGCTTCAGGCTAAAAGTTACAAACCCTACCAACACAAAAGAATCATGTTGTACATAACTTACACCAAAACTTCAATCTGCACTTGAAAGAAGTCATCAGACTCTCTAAACTAATGCTGAACCAAGACCGTCAGTTCCACCCTAGCAAGCAATTTTCAGGGTTGATGGTGTTCCGGCAGATCAACTCACATTCATCTACTGTTCAGCAACAGCATACATCTGTAGACGATGTTAAGAAATCCCGACACATACAGCACCTTTGGTCATTCACAGCAAAAATTTCCTTCTAGAAATGTGTAAAAAATAGACCTAAATATCAGAGCCGGTACACTCTTTTTTTACCAGCTTTACTTTGCTGATCTCCCTGCTGCACCTCAGGTTTGTCCCTTGATATCCTTCCATGCTTTCTCTCCTTGCTGTTGCAGAAGTACATGTTGCATTCAATCAAGTCATATCAATCAAAACAGCCGCTGAAATGAGTCATCACCAAATCACTGGAGACATGAATCAAATCTAGAGAAAAACAGCAGAAAGGCCACAAGTCACAAGAAGAGTTCAGACGAAGAGAAACGAAACGAACTGGATATAGAAAGGTACCAAAGAGGAAATATATTGATTACACTCAATTCGGAATATGGAAGCCATTCGCTACCAGGAACAACTCTTATTAAAAGAATTGGTATTTGGAGAGACAGGGGGAAGGCAAAAGTGTAAAAATACACTGCCTAAGGAACTATGGTACAATGGGAGGGGTGGTCGAAATAATTAACTACACATCGGGGTGAAAAGAGTAAACAAAAATAAATCAACTCTAAACGCGTCTATCATTCAAATTTATAAGAGGCCTATCAAGCAGGTCAACATGCCTCGGCATTGACTTGTTGTTCTGCTCAGGCACGCCTGAATTCTCATCCCCGTAAAACCGTTGCTTGGTCTTATCCAAGCTGATGCTGGCCTGCACTCTTGATGAGAATCCTTGGTGTGTCTTCTGCACCGCCTTCGTCCTCTCCTCCTTGTACATCTCCGGGTCCGTGATGTGCTTCTGGAGGTAGTGAATCTCTTGGATCAAATGATGGTCCATCGGGTGGAACATGCGTTGGTAGCCTTGGAAGACAGCGTACGGCAATACACAGGAAATTGGGATGAGGATTGTGACAAACCAGAACATGGGTGAGTCCACAAGGGTCTCCACAAACACCTTGTAAGCTGTGGTTGAAGTAGTGGGTGTTATAGCTCCATAAACCACCAAGAAGAGGTACCATGTTCCAATACTGCCCCAAATCAAGACATGCTGGATCCATGTGAAATAGCTCAAAGCTAATGCTAATTGGACATTCACAACCCAGATAACACATGTGTACAATGCAGCTCCGAACTCCTCAATTCCTGCAAGCTGGCCGTCCGTCCTGTAGGCTTCGATTTCGAATGCCGCTAGTGTGAAAAAGAAGGCGATGAGGGAGCTGTAGACCCCGTTTGCCATCCAGCCCAGAATTCGAGTCCATGTGAAGAACATGTTCTTCGGGCCTTGCTGGTACAGAGCCGGAAACTACACATCCAAAAGCATTGAGTCAGGTGATTTATTTTCGCAACGCATTAGTTTCCCAAATTAGATTCACGAAGAGAACCTTATTTCAAATCCATTCCAACAAGTTTTACTCAAAAAATGATAATATTTTACTTGTAATTGAATTTAAAAGGAATTCTAAAATTTTCTTTTCAAAATTTATAGAAAAAGATTGGTGATAGCATTAGTAGATCTAACCGTACGGATAGAATTTAAAAATCAAAATCTACAGCTTTCATTTGTATACCAATTCCAAAATATTCTTCCAAATTGTAGTTTATAATGGTTTTTCTCAAATCGTCAATTTTGGAGATGAATCCAGACGTTTAGGGGTTAATGACGAGTTACTCCTTATCTAACAGAACAGTAGTTCAATACTAAGATAATGTTGACTTAAAGTCAAGTGCACGTGGCTTAAATGTTAACTTAAAAGTTATCAATGTAATACCAAATTTATGTCGATGAAAATTACGTCACTAACATCAAATTAACATCACCTTAACATGAGGATTGTATAACCTAATATCAATTAACTTAACATTAATATCACTGTGAATCAAATGAGCGAGGTCTTTCGAATGAATTAAGTTTGGACTTAGGAATTAGCAAGGATAAATGCAAATCAATGTTCAAGATCTAGCAATTTGAAGACGGACAAAAAAACAGATAAACGGAAAAAAGTACGGTAAAGCTAAAATCAGAATTCATGCCAGGAAATAATTGACTTAGCCAGCAATGATCAGTTAAGAGGAAAGAAATCTCATAAAAGATCCCATGCAGAAAATGTCTGTAAATAGGCTTGCCTTAGATGCATTACAGCATAGCAAGGTCAAGTGTTACATCGAAAATAATGCGACGATAAAAAAAAGGAAAGTAAAATTACCTGCAAACAGACTCGGGAGGAGACGTCTTGTTCAAACACACCAAGTGCGATGACGGGTAGTGATGTGAAAAACACGTTGAAAAGTGTGCTATACCAATCGTTGTAGGCAGTTTGCCCAGAAAAGGTCGTGAACGACTCATAGTAAAAGTAGGTGAGTCCAAACGTGATGTTTTTGTAGAAGAAGTAAACAATCTGCAGGAAGCGTCAAGTGGAGATACATGAGAAGTTGAACCACGAATTTTCCACAGTATTATTTAAACTCGATTACATCAAATACAAACGCACTAGGTAGGCTCTCAAGGTTTCACGTGCAGTCAGCAGAAGAAATAACCACATTAATATCAGAGTAGGCGATTTGAGCAATGGCTAAGATAATGTACCATCAAAGCAATACGCTTGTAGCACCAGTGCCCATGAACAATGAGCAGACGCTCCAAGAATCGAAACTGTGCAATTGAAAAATCACTTGCCATAACTGCCTGAAATTCCCACAAACAAAACAAAATATGTTACATTTCACGAATTAGGCAGACACTTGAAACTTATTACTTCCAGCAACACAGTTCTTCGATTAATGAACACATAAGATGCTCACCTGCATGCCTTCAACTCCACTAATACCAACCCCAATGTCAGCCTCTTGGATCATGCCAACGTCATTGGCGCCATCTCCAATTCCAAGAGTCGCTTTTCCTGTTCCTTCCTTCACAAGTCTCGTAATCTGCAAAGAATGGGAAAGTGTCGTTGTTTAAAACAAGGTTATAGTACCTAACTTGCACTCTATGACGGAATGGACACTGTAGCTCAATAAGCTAGACGTTTAACCCCTATAGAACTAGGAGGCCCAAATTAGATCTAAGGTTGTTTTAGCACTTATGAGGCGGCACTTGAGGACTTCTTCGTTAATTTTATTTATTTTTTGACCAACACGTGCAATGTTCTGTAAGGTTTCTGGTGATATAAAATCAGGCCCTGTCTGATTTACAGTTTTTACAATGTAATTCATCGATTGGCCATTTTAAAAGCATGAAACCTTGGTCCTCGATGAGTTAAAGCAGTCATTCGCCAAGGACGAAAAAAAACAGAACTGTAAATACATTCAGTTGCAGAGTTTACACACCATTGCCTTTTGCTTGGGGGACACGCGGCAGCAGATAACAGATGCACATTGAGTTGCAAGGTCGAGAAGCTTCTGCTTCAAATCGTCTTCAAGAGCATACATCAGAGATTTGCCGTCAATGATCAAAGCATGAGGCTGGTCATCTTCATAGTCCAGCGTCAACTGATGGCGGCCGGCCATAATTTGCTGCGTTATACTATCCCTTGCTGCCTTCTCTATCTGATTCTTGTCTCCATTTTCCTCAATTGCCCTCATTTCAGGCGTTTCCAGACCGATGACAATCTGGTGCATTCCCTGTCGCAATAAACTGCATGCAAACCTGGATACATAGATCAACACCACGTCAAATGAGATTCTTCATTTGCACATAGATAACCTGAAAAACAATAAACAAATCGAACACATTCCACTTGGTAATTGGGCTCGTTGATAGTACAAAACTCACCCGATGTTAATCGCAGTTTCTTGCTTGTCACCCGTCAGCACCCAAATCTTAAGACCCGCCTGTGCAAGTCTGTCAATACATTCTGGGACCTGCAGCAAACTACGAGTCAACCTTCCAACGAACCAGGTTCATGATTTCAGAATTTGTAGATCTTGACTACATTCATAGTAAGGTATCACGATAGCACATGATAGCACACCAAATAATACATTCTGCTAATACAAATGTATCATGACACTCACCCCTTGCTGTAGTTTGTCCTCCACAGCAGTAGCTCCAACAAGAATAAGATCCTTCTCTATCAGATCCGAGGCCTTGTCCAGCATCTCGTCACGATCTGGACCGATTGTAGTTTTGGCCTTGAGAAATGTTGCATTCCATTGCTCATACTCAGACTCCTCCAATTTCCGATAGGAGAGAGCTAAAGTCCGTAATCCAGCATCACCGTACTTGGCGAGATGGCCTTTGGTCGCATTCCAATACATTTTCCCATTCCTTCCTAGTCTATCATAAATTATGCTGTGCATCCACAAGAAGGATAGTCCAATAGTCAAGAAATAAATCAACAGTGAATGACGACTACGAAAAATGCGACAGGAAAATTAACGCAGCACCGGCTACAGTCCATTTGTGTAAATAGAATTAGCCAGCTCTAATACGTGGAAAAGAGATCAGACAAAGCGTCCATGACCCCTCTCAATGAGCTCATTGAAACCAATCACAATAGGAGAGACAGAAACATCAAACATATGAACTCCACAAAGTTTTTTCACTTCAACGAATAACTAAATACAGAATGAGGTTACAGGAACCCATTGAAGTGTCAAACTCAAAGCTAATCCAATATGTGCAAACGAACAGTCACAGTAAGCAGTGCCGTACCTATCAGCACCCTTGCACATGAGCAAAACTTGGCCAGATGGATCCCTCACAACAACAGACATTCGCTTGCGTGTGCTGTTGAACTCCAGAAGTTGAAGAATTTTGTATTCCCTGAAATTGAACAATAACATCAGATGCTGCCGCTCACATTCATAAGACTCTCGGCTCCTAAAACTATAACAATCATACATATTTCTGGGAACTGTGCAAATTTCAACTAAAACATTCAGAAATAATCAAAATTCAGCTTCTATCAACCCATACCGCTGCACTGGAGCTCCTTTATCTCCCGGTTCCTGTACAATCACACTGCTTTGGGTCCGCTTCAAAAACTCGAAACCAAGTTCCCTTGCTGCGACCACAAAAGAAGCTTCATCCGGTGACTCCGCCTCATACATCATAACTCCGGTCACTTCATCCACTTCAGGAATTGCAGTGTGGCACACAGCAAGAATCCTAAAAAACATTCGAATCTCCTCTGCATGGGGTTGATCCACCCATCGTCCATTCTGAAGCCTCTCATCCTTAAAGTTGAACCCCTTCACATGTGGCTTCTGCGACATAGGCCTCATTTCAATACCAGACCCGGACCCTTCATTGTTGACGACGCTTTCTCCCTCTTCAATCATGCTCGCATCTTCCAGCATGCGAGGATCCTTACCCAGCCTCCGAGCAGTGGCCTTCTCCACTTCTGTAACACCTCTTCCATAAGCAATGCCTGCAATTGAGCATTTTATGAACTCCATTTGATTGCACGTGAGCGTTCCCGTTTTGTCAGAAAGGATGGTATCAATCTGCCCAAGCTCCTCATTCAGATTCGAAGTGCGTGCACGAGCTGGTTTATCAGTCTCCTCATGGTACATTTTGAGATCATTGTTAATGAACCTGGCCTGTAAGACCTTCACAAGCTCAATGGAGACATAGAGCGAGATGGGAATCAGGTACCCATACAGGATCAATGCTGTGACCAAGTGCAACAATCCTGACCCCACAGCTTGGTCTGGGTCAAAATACATGGTTGTGTCGTCAGGGCGCAAGTACCACCAATGTGGCATACTAAACTTGGTTCGCACGGCGAAGACAATGGATCCCACAATAGATATCAGCAACAGTACACTAAAGAGGAAGTAAATAATCTTGTCCATCTTCCTCTCAATTCGACTTCGTTTCGAAGGTGGATCTGTAGCGTTCTGCATCACCTTCGTCTCATGGCCAGAGAAAACCACCACCCCATAGATAAACGGTGTGTTCCGAAGCTTCGAATCTCGCAACAGAATCTGCTGAGGTCCCACAGGAACTGTCTCTTCATTGTACTCCAAGTTTCCAACAAAAGTGTACAAGCTGGAGTTCGGATCCTCGCAGCGAATCTTGGCCTCAAACTGTGAAAATTCACCGTCTTCGTCAAGCTCCACAGTACGATCTAGAGACTTTTTAAGTTTCAAGTTTGTCTCGCCATCCAAATTCATGGTCTCCACATAGCAGATCCCGTCTGGAAAACTTGAGGAGAGCATGAGAAGATCTGCTGGGAAAAAATTGTCTTTCTCGACCTTCACAATGTCTCCCACTCTCACTTTCTTCCATTCACGTAATTCAAACGTTCCCCCTCCGGTATGTACGTTTACATTCCTATTGTTTATCTCATTGTCCTGAACAAAAGCAACACATAGCGATGAGAATTTGGATTCTACATAAGAGTGCCTAAACCTAGAGCACTCGGATACGAAAACTCGTCCAACCAGTCCCTCGCCTCAATTTGACATCTGAATGCTTTCAGTAAACTTAGACGACAAAACTTGAAATCTGCAAGCCGCGGATACGACTCAATTCAACAAGTCTAAGTTTGTCTGGTCAAGAAGCACGTGGTTAATTGGAGTTGCAGACGTGACTTGCATAGACAGAATCGAAATCAGAAATCAGAAAATGATGCATCCAACAATGGTCCCCACTATTACATATTGCATTTATCTGACTGAAAGCAACTACCACAGTAGAAGCTTCTTCAGACCAGTGCAAACTTAGAACCACAAGGCTTCCCCCCCCCCCAAGTTGACAATGTCAACAGAACGTGGCTAGCGCAGTAGCTGAGAGGATTGGCAAATTCAGAAGCAAGCGCGTCCACGTCTCCCAGATCAGTGAATCTAGTCAATAGGAGCACAATGACAAGAGCCCCGGGAAGAGATCGCCAAGTGCAAGCCAGCAAGCAGAGAGGCTCACCTGTCGAAAACGGCGCCAATCTTCTAGCGCTTCTTTGCACATACTGACCCCCACGACGAAGACGAGTGGGGCGATTAGACTAGTAGAAGAATAGGGAGACACCGAAGTGAGGGACAAAATTGCTGCGAGAAGAAAATAAAGGTTAGCCACGCGGCGGAACTGCTCGAAGAGCGCCTTCGGGAAGAACGTGAGCGCATTGTATTTGGTGGTGGAGACGTAATTGCTCTTGTACCGATACGGTTTCTGCAAATGCAACTCCGAATGGTTGCAGAACACCACGCGGGAGAATCCCGGCCCTCCTACAGACATGGATTGCTGCCGCTCCAGCGGCGACTGCGGCCGGAAACATCCCGCCCATGTGTAGAGCTTGCTAAACCGCACTCTGTTCTTTCCCCCCGCCATGGCACCCCTCTCCCAACCCTAATCCACTAAAATTCCTCTCTCCTCAGTCGCCCAGCCGTTTCCCGTAACTCTAATCTAGCGAAACTAAACCACTCGACTCCTTAAACCTCTCGAAATCCAAAAATAATTACGATTCTCCCTCCCTGAGCCTGATCCGGCGTCCTCAAAATCAATTTCACCAAATT